>OX453066.1:17315040-17988884 GCA_949699795.1 Spicauda simplicius | reverse complement strand
TTTATTATATGTGTTTGTGTCAAATGCATGGTAGTGTGCGTAATTTGTTTTCAGGTGATTTTATGTATACTTTATGCATTATTTGAAAAAAATATTAGCATTCCGTAATGCTTCTCCACATCAACTATAACCGGTTATAATTTCATACTCCTCCGTCTGCGGCAAGTATCTTAAAAACGGATCCAAGTTTTTGCGTCACGTATTAATATATAGATAGCCCCGAAGTAAAAGTCTTCCCATTCCTATTACTTTTCAACTTTATGTATATATTTATGTATGTTTGTATGTATGCCCATTTGTTTTGCATGGGCTTTAGTACAAAATCAATTTTCATTATACCATTTCATAATGTTGTCATGTCAAAACCTATTAATTTTTCGATTACATTATGTTAAGTAACTAGAAATAAGGTCATATAAAACAATGCTATAACAAATTTATTAGCGAATTTATTTTGCATTTAACATCAGTTGTTATTGTTATTTATTATTATATATTCTTTATCAATGTACTCTTTGAGTAGAATATGCTAATTAAGAAATATAATATACGTTTGCCTATTTTATTACACAATATTATGTTGCCGACACTATTATAAAAAATCTCTTGATAGGTTTTCCATTAAATTCATTAATTAGTATTAGTCACTTTAATATGTTTTTTTCCTTAAACGGCATTTGTTATACTTAAATTTATAATTATTATTAATCATTTTTGTTAATATTGTACTCATGTATAATAACCAAATGTGTGTATATAAGCGGATCGAATAAATGATTATCTATCTATCTATATATCTAAATTCAGTGCTGTTACAACGAAATTATGAAAGACTCGGCAATTCCCGCAACTCGTCTACTAGTGTAGTGTTAAGAAATAGTTATATGCCAGGTTACTGCGATAAACGGTCAGTAGTTTTTGTGTGAAAGAGTGCATGTGTGCAAGAGTGAAACAACACATGAATTCTCACAAACTTTAGCATTAATAATATTAATTTTCGATTCAATTCAATTCATTTATTTGCCCAAAGTTGAGTAGTTACATAATTATTAGGTCTTTACAATGGTCTCCAAAAAGGAAAGATAGAATGTGCCACCATTTGTAATTAACTAAATGTTAGTTCTACATGTTTCATTAATACCCACTGCAAAGTAATACTCCTATTACTTTGGGTTGATGATCCCCATATGTGTTGACTTAATTCCCCAAAACACGCAGATATTAAAACCATAACTTAAACTACATAAAATCTGAATTATAATAATACCAGATGTGCCCTTAGTACAAGTAGATATTGTACGTTTGCGCTCATCATAGGGATGTACATTTCACAGTATGGTACAAAGGAAACGTAAACGGTGATCGTTTTAAGATAACGTAATTAACCCGTATTAAGGGCAATGACCTGACGAATGTTCTGTCTTTTCCGGTTTGTGAAGAAAATGTGTTTGATTTCTTTTAAAAAGTTCCAGTTGATGATGTGGAAATGTTAATTGGAAATTATTAATAACTAGCTAAACCCCGCAGCTTCGCCCGCGTTAACTAAAACCCATGTATCGATTGCCCCGTGGGAGTAAGATATTTTTCCACAGTAAAAAGTAGCCTATTAGTTAACTCTCTAAAAAATCTAATGAAAATCGCTTCAGCCGTTTACACGTGAAAAAGTAACAAACATACACACTCACAAACTTTCGCATTTATAATATTAGTAAGTAAGTATAAGTATGATATCTTTGTGGTTTCTTTGTGGTTGCTTTATGAATCTATTACTATACTTTTTCTAAACTTTTACCTAACTGCAACTGCTTACCTAGAACTGGATGTGGCAGTAGCATTTGTTAGCGGCTCACCGAATATATAGTTGATATTAAATTCATAATTATGCTATCATTTTACCATGTAGTGTTCGACCGTAGAGGTACCTCCATAGCTATTTCTAACCTGAATTAGCTTTTGCGTTTCAGTGAAAAGTTTTGGTTGACGGCTTCATCAATCCATCCATCAGCCTTCTGATGTCCTCTGCCGGACGTAGGCCTCCCCTAAATGGCGCAACTCCAACCTGTTCTTCGCCCTCTGAATCCAACGGTTTCCCGGTCAGGTCATCGGACCTTTGCATTGGGCGACCTTTGCTCCTTTTGCCTAAACGTGGTCGCCACTCGAGGATCTTTCTTTCCCATCGGTTATCGGTCCTCCGAGCGATGTGGCCGGCCCACTGCCATTTTAGCTTGCTAATTTTGAAAACTATTTTGATTGACGGCTTACTTTCATATAAAGCGACCATCTTTGTCCTCGGGAGCAATAACTTATCTCATTTGTGATTGAATTCAAATATTATTTGTATTTTATACTTGTTTGCTTACAGAGTACAAGTTGCTTACAGATGTCCATGAAACGTTTGGCACTTCATCAGATTAAAAAAATATTTTGAATGACGTCTTTATAGACTTATGATTTTCGTTTCCTAAAACACTAAAATACTACCCTGTAACACAATCCGAGGCAACAATCAGTAGGCGCTATTACGTACTAATACATAATTTGATATAATTTCATCCAATTACCAAGTATTAATTATTTCATAAATAACTCTTAAGATGAAAGCTCATTTTAATACAATTACACGCTAAATTAAAATCTCATCCCTCACTGTGGGGGTCACCCCATGACAATTTAAAAAAATGTAAAATTGCAAACGCCCTGGGTGGCGCCTTCATAAATGAATCGCGGCGGGAACTCGCATTGTTGCGATGTTTCTGCCTAAATTAGATTTATGTACATCTTTATATAGAGGAATAGAGTAGTAAGCACATTGGTTTTACCACATATATCCATAAGGGACAGTGACCACTACCATCATGTGAACTATACAGACATGCAAGGGGGTGTGGTTGCCGGCACACTTTATATGAGGCGACCATCCTAGTCCTCGGGAGTATCAACACATTGTGATTGACTTCAGGTAAAACCTATGTTCTATATGAAGTTGCTTACAAATGTCCATGGGCGACAGTGACCATTTACCATCAGATGGGCTGCATGCTCGTTTGCTACTTCATTATTATAAAAAAAAAACAATACTATATAAGCAAATAAGCAGACGGACACTCTACAATTAAAACTCTTTGAATAAAACTGCAGCACAAGCAGAACAGGAATGCTACATGTAGGCAACAAAGAATGAATATTTTTACATATTCAAACTACTCTTATTGTTCATACAATAAGAAGTAAATAATCAAGCTGAAACTAAAAGTATTTGTTTTTGTCATTTACCTTGAATTAATCACTTTGATATAACATTATTTTCGCCCACGAACTCGAGACAGACTTCAAATAATTACCGGCAGTCAAAAGCGTCCGAATTAATTACAATCAACTAAAATTTAAAGCGCATTTCGAACCAAATTAAATGCAAATTTCTTGTAGTACCTTTCGCAAGAGAGCAACCACTCGCTCCCGTTAAAACAATACGAATACGAATTTAAATCACATTCAAATTTTGCACTTCGATTAAAAGCTCCAAGAGGTAACGCCTAAGTGTAAAGCAAACAGCGTCACCAGCCAACTTGGAGCCGCAGTGGACAATCCAGCGTAACTTGACCCATATCCGTTCAGCTGATTGACCCCTGGAAGAACTTCGATCAATCGAAAGCGCGGGGTGTGGGGTTTCAGCTGAGATTGGGCGGTCTCATGTGATCCCAATTACTATGTGTAGAGTGCCAAGCCGCTTATGCAAATGACGATGTCCCGTGGACGTTTCTAATGGCCCGTAATGGTGGCGGAGGGCGCGATGCACTTTTAGCGCTGCCCGGGACTCACAACAATGGATATCGATTTAGGTGGACGCAATATATATGTATGTGGGGCGAAACCTTACAGAAGGGAATGATTGAGGGTAGATAGAATATAATCAACTGATTGTACCTTCCAATCAGTACAAGCTTTATGAGAATCAATGAGAATTGAAACCGTTTACAAAACACACACATTACAATACAGTTAAATAAATATTCGTACTTGTTTATAGCTTTTTGGAGTAATCACAATCACTACAGCGCATTTTGTCGGGTGACAGGAAAAACTCATTAACTACAATAATATTTTGATCCCAAGATTTCCTTTATATTAAATTTCCTGAAGTTGTATTATTAAATTAAATATCGTACAGGTTATTGTGTCCTTATGTTATTTACGTAATAATCATTTATTAATCACTATTAAAGAATAGTGTATTAAGTGAAAATCGGGATTATACAATTATGTATTTAGTGAGTTTTTCTTGTCACCGACGATTTGTGACTGATCTCCTAAAGAACTGGATTATTATCTAACCGTTACATTGTTTATCTCTAGACTAAGTTTACCTTTGAACACTTAATGAAAACCAAGGTACCATAATAAAGAACTCGCAAGGAAACCCACATACAACGTAAACCAAACTGATAGAGGGCCGTTCACAATTTATTCGCCATTACTGTGGACCGGTAAGTGTAAATTTCCATCAGCGCACCCAATACTTGCCTCGCTGTCGTATGCTGATATATACACTCCGTACCAGTAAATATAGTTACTACAAATGTACGGCAGGCGTTTCGTAGCATTCCTTCCTTCATAACTTTGTCAATGTTGTAGGTTTAGCTTATTTTACACTTTTTAGTCCATTATGAAAAGATGATTTATTAAAAAAGTACTTACGCTTGATAATTAATCTACATTTTATGATTTTAGACTAACACTAGCTGACCCAACAAACGTTGTTTTGCCATATAAAAAAAACGTTAAGGGTAATCTTTAAGGGGTATGAAAAATAGATGTTGGCCGATTCTCAGACCTACCGAATACGCATAAAATTTGGTCAAAATTGTCCAGCCGTTTCGGAGGGGCACGGTAACTAACATTGCGACATGGAAATTTTATATATTAGACTATCTGTCCCGACAAACGTTGTTTTGCCATATAAAAATTAAAAAAAAATGTTAAGGGTGGACAACCCTTAAGGGGTATTAAAAATAGATGTTGGCCGATTCTCAGACCTACTGAATAAGCATATAAAATTTGGTAAAAATCGGTCAAGCCGTTTCGGAGGAGTTTGGCAACAAAAACTGTGACACGAGAATTTTATATATTAGATTATCGCGGAATTGACACATTTTAATACTTAACAGTATATCGTGAGTACCCCACGATATACTGTTTTTGAATCGATAAAAATAATTTACATTTTTCTGACTACACAGCGTGAATATATTATGTTTTATTTTAATATTCATACAATACATTGTATGTTTAAAATCTAAAACCTTTATCGGAAAAGTAATGTAAAATAAATTTCAAATTTCGTCTCAAACAGACAAGCTTAAAACGAGATAATTAATACATATAAATGTTACAAAAAGGCACGTACTACTTACAACAAAATTACACGTCGTTTCGGCCATCCCTATCGCTCTACAAATTGAACAATTTATAACAGTACTTGCCAGACTTTTATTGGCGCTTATACCGTTTAATTGCCATCGGACGAATTAAATCGGAACCGCGATGTCTATTATACGTAATAATGTTACGGTAACATATGTTCCGGCGTCCGGTTACGGTTAGGTTATTAATCGACGTAAGAACGTTTTGTTCCCGATCCGTTCGGGTTTCCGGATAAAGTGCGCCTATCCATCTTACTGTGTCTGAAAGTAGAGGATTTATTTGTTTTTGGTTTATCAGTTTAGCGAACCTTTCCATGTTATTTGTTTAAAAGAATTGCGAATGACCAGTGTGTTATCCGGTTAACGCGAACTAATGGAAAACAATTTATATGTTTGCGTGTAAGCGGGAGTATTATATATATTTTTAATCTAACATGATACTATAAAACTACATCGATACGTGATACTTACGTTTTTAAGTTGTTGATAATGCTTCCAATTTTAATAAATCACCGACAGAAAGGAATCTAACTCTGAAACTTTAATTATTCTCTAGTACACATATAACATTTGCGTTTTACACAAAACACATAAAACGCCATTACCTAATCAAAAATACCGACGATGAAGTAATCTATTATCAAAAAACCAAACGGACAGCGATTGATTGCAGAATAAGGGTCTATGCGTACTGCCATACGACTAATAGAAACTATGTTTTATTATATTAGGAGAGCCCATAATACTTAATGCGGATTTACTCGAGCTGTGTGTCAAAGTGACACATTTTTGTTAGTAATCAACCCCTTGATTTAACCCACTCTAGTATTTCAGACCATCATTTTTTTACTAAACTTGCGGGTTTAACTGTCCATACCCCCCTTTATTAAGGGCTTATACTGGCAGGAGGTACGTATCATTGTTTGAGATATCCTCCCTTATACTAAACTGTCGCGCTCGAGTTAATCTCAAAATGCCTTCACGGGTTACTTTTAAAATTTCGGGTACTATATGGTACTAAAATTTACTTAAATAAAAACTGAATACTTAGTAGAATCCTGATACTTCTGCTATATTCCCTGACATCATACGACAAAAAAGGTTTTTTTTTTCTGATTGAAGTAGCAAACGAGCAGGCAGTCCACCTGATGGTAAGTGGTCACTGCCGCCCACGGACACCTGTAAGCAACTTCAAAAAGAACATGAGCTCTTCTTAAATCAATCAGAGATGCGTTGCTACACCCGAGGACTATGTTGGTCGCCTCATATAAAAGTGTGCCGGCACTTACGCCCTTACATCAAAACGCAAAAAAATGCTTCACGCTAGAAATAGGTGTGGCGGTGGTACTTCCCCGGTTGATTGCACTGGATCAACCACCTGCAAAAAGGTTTCGTCGTCGTCAACCCATTATTGTCCCACTGCTGGGCACGGGTCTTCTCTCAGAATGAGAGAGTTATAGGCCATAGTCCACCGCGCTGGCCAAGTGCGAATTGGTGGACAGTGCGAATTGGTGGACGAAAATTGGTGGCAGAAAGGTTTAATTATACCAAATCACAGCAGTGTTACGCGTTATTATGTCCTAATTTAAAGAAATTAATACATCAAACATTTTCCACAATTCCATAATTCAGTACAGTGACAGTTGTTACTCCTACTAACAGGTAAAATTCTATCTGGAGTTAAGTCTAGCGGCATAGGCGTCTTATTCACAGCGTACTACAGTATACCTACGCCTATTGTTTATCACTAGTGGTTGCGACGGGAGCGTCGCAACGGTCGAAATTCGACCTTAATTTAACTTAAAAAACTAAACTTCATATATAAAGTAGCACGAATATTTCTCACATCCGATAAATATAAAAAGAGGAATAATTAGCTAAGCCGCATTTAAAAACAATAACGGGTATTTTGACAAAAACTGCCATTTCTGACGTTTTGTGTCTTTATAGTAACACATTGAATGTTCTATTTCGTTTATTATTTATGCGTTTGTGTCAAATGCACGGTAGCATGTGTAATGTGTTTTTAGGTGATTTTATGTATATTAAATGCATTATATGAAAAATATATATACATTCTGAACTCCTTCTCTACGTCTACTATAACCATGCAAAATTTCATACTAATCCGTCCACGGCATGTTACTTAAAAATGCGTCACAAGTTTTTGCTTCACGTATTAATATATAGATAAAATAGAATAATAATAATAATAACTAATAACTATATGGTACTAAAATAAAAAAAAATATGGTATTAAAATTAACGTTGGTTTCATCACAGTAAAATCAGAATATTCTACCGTCGAGTGCGAATAGACCCCAATTCAAAATGGAAGTCGCGCTTCGCTCGCATTATGCAAAAAGCCCGCGTGCACACAGTGGGAACGCCGAAAAACGGCCCAAAACACCGGCACGTATGCTAAATAGAGCCCGTTCGCAGACTTTACATTAAAAATTACTGCCCTATCGATTCGTTCAAGCTGATTACCATTTACTGTCACTGAACTGGGTTTCTGTGGTCAGGAGTGAATGTCTTTTTGATTTTAAAAATAAAATAATTGAAAAAAAGTAAATGTCGATAAGTTTTCACTGAATTTTCTGATTTTTTTTTTTAAAACGATAAAAATAAAAACCAAAAAGTTGGTTATTTCATATTATTTTTATACGCAAAATGGCATATAGCGCATATAGCGCAGCTAATGTAAAAATCATAATACCTTTGAGACCTTAGTTCACAAATAAAGAGATTTGATTTGAGTTTTCAATATAAATTAGAAGGATATGTGAAAAAAGTGTACATCTTTTTACTACTTACAACTTTTACCATTTAACTTTTCTACATGGGATATATTTATGTATAAAGATTGGCATATGCCTGAAATCAGAACATGGCAGCCACACATGGCGCCACCGTAATAAGAAAAAACCTTTAACTGAAATTTATCAGATAATAGTTGACCCGGCGAACTTCGTTCCGGCTAAAAGTCGAAAACCTAAAATTATCAGTTTTTCTCTACTATATTATACATGTTTTATACGTAAAAATCTTCCTTTTGAATCTTTCTATCTTTAAAAACTGCAATAAAATATATAGCGTAGTTTTATAGATCTAAGCAAACATAGGGACAGACAGCGAGAAGCGACTTACGACTTAAAGACGACTAGCGTGGCGGAGTGGTTACCATACTGGTCTGAAGCGCAATGCGTCCCGGGGGTCGATTCCCGGCCAGACAGGTATCTGAATGATGAGTTTAGATCCATGTTCTGGGTCTGGGTGTTTTTTGTGTATTCGTCTTCTGTGTGTACATGGTACCCACGCCACAGGAGAAACGTATGTGTGTGAGCGAGAAGCGACTTTGTTTTATACTATGTAGTGATTATGTCGTTGCACACATACAGTATTCAGAAAGACTACCTAATAATAAATTTTTCATTGTTTTCAAAACACCAACTCACCTATCTTAATTTCAGTCGATCGAGACTGATGTATCGAGTGAAACTCATGTTGGTATTTACAGAATCGCTGCAGGAAACATTCCTGTTTGCAAACGATACGCCACGATACGTGTGCGCTTTCAACTTTTTTAATTTGGATCGCCGCCTCGGTTATTTTGGAATGGAGATGAAAGATTAATGCAAACATTGTATGTAACGAATGCTCTTAGTTGCAAAAAATATTCTGTTGAATTACGGTTGCATTGAGTGAGAAAATATTATTTATTCATAGCACTGTTAAAAAAATAAAATATTCGAATATATGATACTTTACTCATTATTTATACCTATTAGTTTATGGAAAATATTCTGTTGCATTACTGTCACAATTTATTCATGGCATTGTAACAAAATGAAATAAAACTATATATGTAGCATACTTATTCGTAATTTTATTATTATTCGTTTATAGTCAATTTATTTGTCTATTGGATATCTATATAAGCTTGTGTTGTTGTATACATTACCATATGTTTTACAATTCAGTAAAATCGGTTAAAATTGATTTTTGTCAGCTTATCTACATTTTCATTTTCAAACAAGTGCAGAAACAAGAAACAAAATAAATCACCCTATAACTTACAGTCATTATAAGTGCTCTACGAAAAAAAACTAAGCCTTGGAAGATTTTGTTATCTAGCACTATCTTCTAGTTTCACTATAGACATTCAAATCATATTGAACCAAGAATATTTTAATTTGAAATCATTTTCACATTATATACGTACAGATGAGTAAAAACCCATGTAATCGATATAAAAGATTAACTTAGGAAATACATGTAAACATATAAAACGTAATTTAGAGCAGTGATAGCCTAATGACTGAAACTTGCTCTCTCGATCGAGAGGTCCGAGGTGCAAACCCAGGCACGCACCACTGATTTATGTGCGAATTAAAAATTAATTATCACTGCTTGTCGGTAAAGGAAAACATCGTGAGGAAAACAAACCAGAGTTCATAAAAAAAAGTTCTCGGAGGTGTGTGAGGTCCAACAATTCGCAATTGACATCGCGGTGGACTATGGCCTAAAACTCTCATTCCGAGAGAAGATCCGTGCCCAGCAGTGGGCCAATAATGGGTTGACGATATTGGTCGATCTAGTCGATCAGTATTATCTATTCCGTTGTTATACGCATAGGTTTCCATGTTCGAAGCCTTGTTAAATTGACCTGCAGAATTTGGGTTTCTGTTTTAGCTGAAATTGTTAGTAGACTTGTGTTTGTATGTTACAAAAATAACACATAATTTACACCCATATAAAACATAATTATTAAAACTGCCTTCATTTTGAAATCCCCAAAAAATAAACAAAATACCGACAGAGTCTGAGAATTTACTTACAACAACCAATTTTTATTCACCGTCCATTCTTTAACAAATATTTCTTCTTTCAAATCTTATCCGACACTGATTATCGAAATCATATTTCGGATTCATTATTTTATGATATTCTCCCAAGCGCACTTATTGTGTCAACGAGAGACCTTTTCAATTATTTTCGAAAGACTCGAATAACGAACGGAGAAAAGACGATGATTCAACGAGATACTCTGTCTAAGGGCTGCTTCAGGTGTACAAAATCCTATCGTACAAATTGACAAAATGTTTTTGTAGCTTATATTATTTGCTAGGTCGTTGCCGCGTCCTAGCTCGCGTTGGTCACGTTTTTTCGTATAAATGGGACCACGGATTTTTCTGACAATTTGATTATTACAATGGTATATATAAAGTTGAACGTGTTTGTGTTTATTAGAGATGCGCCGAATATTCGGCATGTATTCGGCATATACAGCATCTTTTTCACTATTTTGTATTCGGCCGAATTATTCGCTTTCGGTGCCGAATATATTCGGTTCCAGTTTTTCCTATTTTACGGTCACGGTCACGGTCACGGTTTAGCACAAAAAAAAAACAAACCATTTTACTTAATATTTTTGTTATAAAAAAATAAGTCCTATGAAGAGTTTTACATAAAGTCAATATAAAGCAATTAAATAATATAAAGCAATTAAAATTCAAATATATATTTTGGAAACCTCAATAAAATTCTATTTTTTTTCAAAACTCTTACATCATCATTCATTTTTAAACTTTAAAATATACATTATTTTTTATTTACACATTTTCCCAGTTGTTCAGTCAAGTCAGTCCCAATCGTCAATCCATTATTGTCCCACAGCTGGGCATGCGTCTTCTCTTGGAATGAGAGAGTTTTAGGTCATAGTCCACTGTTCTGGTAAAGCGCGAATTGGTCTCTAGCGTTTATCTACATGAAAATAACGAGAAATAGTCAACGAAAATCGAATTATTGACCTTCTTGGTAATTTGACAATTACCATGGTATAATAACGTTGTCAAAAGTCTTTCAAATAAGATATTCAACCCCCAAATACAGATAAACGGTCCGGCTATTGGCCTATAATATATGGCCGACGTCTCACGAGTCGAATCTCGTACGTGTCCTATTGTTTCAGATTTCTTAAAAGAGTATCGGACAAATCCCTGAATAAGGCTTTCGCGTGCCTTTTGTATGGGCATGAACGAAATTTTAATAAAATACCTCTACCAATTGTTTGATATTGGAAAGACATACTAAGGTCAAGCTGAAATATATTACAATACTGTTCTATTATTATAATGGAATAACTTGAAATACAACACTCTTATTTAAATTGTATTTTTTTTTAATAAATTGATTGTTAGTAGGTACTACAGACTAGTTAAAACGATGTGAAAACTTTTGATTAAATATGCAGATTTAACTAAAATTAACTCAAAATTATACTTCATACGAATTATGGGTATATTTTTTATAAATGGTTTAAAAGTTTATAATTTTTTTGCGATAAAAAATACATAAGGAATTATTATAAATAAATAATTATAGAAGTTTCTTTTTTTAACTTATTATGCGTCCCTAAGTTATTTGAAAATATAAGCGATGTACAAATGGAGATTTATTATAATTTTTGTATGCATTGCATCAAGATTTACGTGTATTATACATGAATGTCTATATAGGTAAACGCCATATGCACCTCTTCCCACATTACACATTCTGAAAACTACGTCTTCTTGGAACGCGGAAGAAATTGTGGCACGACTAATTAGTATTACCGACGTTAATTTGTGTTTTTCCTCCGACATTTTATAATTATTATGATCATAATTATGTCTGTTATTACGCGAACATCATAGACTTTAATACACTTTCATGTGAAATATCGTGTATTAGGTATATGTGTTTTTTCCTGAAGATAATAATTAATTGTTTTACGCAATGTTTTCCTATTCATTCACTAACTTTATAGCCATAATTGTATCAAAAGCAGTGATAGCCTAATGGTTAAAACTTGCCCCCTCAATCAACACGCACCTCTGATTTATGTGCGTATTAGAAATTAAATATCACTGCTTTTTGGTGAAGGAGAACATCGTGAGGAAATCAACACATACAAAAAGTTCTCGGAGGTGTGTGAAGTCCACCAATTTACACTTGGCCAGCGCGGTGGACTGTGACCTAAAACTCTCATTCTGAGAGAAAACCCGTGCCCAGCAGTGGGCCAGTAATGGGTTGGCACCAATAGAAAAGATAGACACAAACACATAAAAGCAAGTAGACAAATTTAACACTAATAATTTATTATAATACTTAACGGGTACTCGCGATATGGGGTTTATGCGGTTTTACTTATAATTTAACTTTAATTCATTAATAATTCATTCATTGTTTTAACAGGAGTCAAACACGGAACTCTTTACGCATTAACGTTAAGAATACTCTTCTATATTGTTTCTGTAACTAAGATATTCTGACTTTATTTGTTACAGAAACGCGACCAACAGTGGGACAATACCACCCGGCTGACATTTTCACGAAAAACCCCACTAAATCTCAACAATGTAACTTCAGTAGCGCACGTGTAGACCGCCTTTGTGCTAAGGTTGCCTCGTTTCAGATAACACCGCTTTGTTCTGCAGGTAGACGGCACCCCTATCGCCCGCTTTAATTAAAATTCGCGAAAAATTACACACGTTCTTTTAACGGTTGATTTCGATACTGCTGTTTACAAAAGGTTCTGAATAATTCGATAGTGTGTTGTGTTTATAGAGCTTGAAAATGTTGTAGTTGGGTTTAGGTCTTCTCCTAGAAATACTTTTGGGCTGTACACAAGCTACAGATTTTTATTCTTAATTCCTTTTAACACCAGGGGAGTCGCCAATGCATCACCGGCTTTGAAGGAGAGCTCTTTTTACACCTTTCTTGAAGAGCCCCATATCATAGCGCTCCGGATATACCGCAGGAGGAAGCTCATTCCAAATCTTGCTCGTCCACGGCAGGAAGGATGATTTTTTTTATAAGACTGCAGTAGCAAACGAGCGTACAGAATAAGGGTTCAATATGAAGTCAATCAGAGAAGTTTTTATCAGGGGTTAGCAACTTAGTTCTCGAGGGTAGCAACGCAGCTGCGATTTGGAGATTCATATAGAAACTATGTTTTATATGAAGTTGATTATATAAGGTAGATAGCCATTGGCGGCTGTGCCTACTTGCCATCAAATGAGCAGCAAGTTTGTTTGCTACTTACGTTGTATAATCGCAATAAAATGCCTTTTTAATACTATTTTCAATATACCATCCAAGACAATTACAGCCCTATTTTGTATAAGTATTTTTTTAGCAAACGAACCAAAAGTCACACCTTACACGAGTGCAAAACTCCCACGTACTTAAGTACGCTATTTGAATTTTTAACATTAACCAGTTTAACACCAACAGTGCAGAATATACAAACAAGTACAGCTTAACCCATTTACCGCCGCGTAAAGCCACACGCTAATCTACACACGGCTTAATATCTGCAAGCACCTTGCTTAATGCATAATTATATGCGTGCCATATTAACGGACAATTAGTCCGTTGTCTGTCTAGTGTTGTGTTATATTTAAACAGTTTTAGAACCTTTTATTTTAACGAGGAAGCTACTTTAACTATTAATGCCTACAATACCCACTATTAGTTGCATCGTTAAAGTTGACTTTTATTTATTCTTTGTTAACAATTTTAACATAACAAGTTTAACGATCGTTCCAAATTAAAAATTTAAGGCGCAAAAAATGTCATAATTGCAAAATACGCGATAAAGTTAATTTTGATGATGAGAATCTACGGAAATGTAGGCTTATTTATTAGCTAGTTTACCTTTTTTTTTGTTATCGAGGGGGAAACTTACAAAAGGTACCCAACGCTCTGGGAGCAACGCCAGGTTATGTGGGATTTTTACCTCACTAAAACCCCTCCGGTGGCCGTCCTCAGCGCTATAAAGTGGACTCCGGGATCTCGAAACGACTTCCACCGGAGTTTTCCGAGCGCAATGCCCCTTTTGAGCCCATCCCCGGTGACCAATTCATGCTCACCGAGCCTCTCGGTACTTACGACGGCATGCAGCCACACATGCTATCGTCCTTCGCGGGGTCACTTGGCTAGACGGTCCGACCTCCCACTCTTATCGCCCGCAACCCCAGAAACCCCTTTTACCGTAGCCCTATTCTGGTCCCAGAACTACAGCTAGTTTACCTAGGTCGTTGTTCTAGTAAAGCTGCGTAGACCTAGGCATTAAGCTGCATATAACATGTTGCTTAAATATATAATTCCATACTTATACTAAAAATTGCTGAACAAAACTTAAGTGTCGGAATACAAATGTGAAGACTTCTTTATAGGTATCGATTCTTAATGGCATTATGGCAAATTTGGTTCGTAAAACAATAATTTATTAAACGACCAAGTTGCAATCCAATAAATAATCAAAACTTTTGTATACCTTATATTAAAACGATGTTATATTTACCACTGAAAATGTGATAATAAATCTCAAACCAGGATACAACTTCGAAAAATCACGAATACGAACCTCAGAACCTCATTGTGAGGGGTCGAAATCCTTGCCACTAAGCCACCGTTTCTCAAACTAATCTGCTCTCAGCTTTACGTAGCCTTCTTGCGAGATAACACCACATAATTATGTGCCAACTACATTTTCTGTGGTTTATTTAAGCAGCTTAACCAACTAATCTAGGTAGCGCGTTGACTAAACAGGTTTACATAGGAAACAGTATTTTATTATAAGAAATTTACTTGATATAAAATTTACAACCATTATAAGGATTTGTTATAAGCGCCTTATCGTTCTACTATTAGTAGGTTTAAAGGCAGTGACATACTGTTCGTGTATTATTCGACCAAGTAGGCACTACCGGAATACCTATTACATAAGTGAAACCGTTTTGTGTGCCTGTACAAAGGTGTGGACACCAACTGACTTATATATGCGGCATTTCTCACGATTACGGCTGTCATTTAAGTCTACAGAAATCGTAGATAATTAAGGTATTACAAAGAGAGCCTCGGTTTTTTTATGAAGTTCATTGACCTCATGAATATCACTTATCTTAAATTTCCCCAACGCATTACTGTGCCACTGCCGGTCAGTGTTTTATCAGGATGAGAGATTTTAAGTCATGTTCCATCGCGTTGACCAAGTGCAAAATACTTTACTTGAGGTGTGCAGCTTTCCTTATGATTTTTCGGGCACCAAATAGCAACTATAATCTATATATTAATATGTGAAGCAAAAACTTGTGACGCATTTTACAGTAATATGCCGCGGAAGGATTAGTTTGAAATTTTGCACGGTCATAGTGGACGTAGAGAAGGAGTGTAAAATGTTAATATTTTTTTTCATATAATCTATATAACATACATAAAATCAATTAAAAACACATTAAACACACTACCGTGCATTTGTCACGAACACGCAACATTCAATATCTTACAATGAAAACACCGTCAGAAATGTCAGTGTCTTTGTCAAAATGCCCGCTATTGCTTTTAAATGAGGCTTAGCTAATTAAACCTCTTTTGTATATTTAACGGGTGCGTTCAAAATTTCTTGAAAATTATTACATTTTATTTGAATTTGAGAAATATTTGTACTGCCGTTGACAATATGAAGTTTAGTTTTTAATTTAAAATTACGGTCGAATTTCGACAGACGTGACGGGTGACTAGTTAATTATAATACGCACAACCCATAAAAAATCAGTGATGTAATATAAAAAATCCTACGATTTGAACATAGGGCACTCGACTGACAGGCATAGTTTCAATCATTAGCTATCCTTGCTCTATCTTTAAAAAATGCAATACACTCACTAATATAATATCGATATAGTCTGTAAAATGAATCCGTAATACATGAAATCTAATATTAGAATATCTCATTTGAATTTCTGATATATTCAAAAATGTCTAACTTCAAAAACATTATTACAAAGTAATAAGTTATTGAAGAAGATACTTCTTCGTAAGCCTAATGTTCCCCGAGAGGCAAACTAAACGACTGTTTGTTTTAGACTCAAATTTCAGCCATACAACTTTGCGTGGCTTCTTTGTAATTTATCAAATTATTATTAGCTTCGCGTGCTAATATTGTTTTTATTATAATACGTAATTCATTAATACAAAATAAAATTTACGTTTTCTACGCATGAATGTTGAAAGATTATTTTATTTTTGTGTGGGGTTTCAGCAGAATTCTCTCCTGTATCATGGGTATTATGGAAACACTCAAACGAATGACGACCCGCGTAGCGGTGCGGTTATCATGCCAGTCTGACGCACAGTGGGTTCCGGGTTCGATTCCCGGCCGGACAGGCATCTGAATGAAGAGTTTAGATTCATGTCCTGGGTCTGGGTGTTTGTGTATTCGTCTTTGTGTGTATCCATGGCACCCACGACACAGGGGAAAATCCTACTGTGAGGCTATGAGTGTAGAATACAGAAACATCGACTCTTAAAATGCACGCAAAAGTGACTTTAAGCATGATATACACACACACATTTATATAATTCAAGACTGCATGCACGTTGTAAGCAAACTCAATTTAGCATTCAGTCAATATTATATTCAAGCAATATGTAAATAATCGCAATTTGTTAAAAAAAATGCCCCAAAAGACAAATCAAATCGAAAATGTTTCATAGATTTATTGCAACGTATCTACTCCACATCTGAAATCATAACAGGCAATTTATCTACCATCCATATTTCACAGCAGCTGTCTTCGTTACCCTTAATGCTTCCCAGGAGGCTGACTAAATTTCAGACAGATTTGTTCGTTTAAGTCTAGATTATCACTTACATGTGTTTTTGTGTAACACGGTCCATACCGAATTTAGTTGTACGAATTTAGTAGTACGAATATTATTACGTACGAATTTACGAATAGTATTTTTTTAAGTTATAAAGCCTATAACAGGCCTTATGACAAAATAATAGGTGTGCTGTTTTATACAACACTGACACACACCAATTAAAAAAAAAGAAAACGTTTTCTACACTCATAGACCCATAGTAGGATTTTCTCATGTGACGTGACACAACCACCCAGACCCAGAACAAGAATTGAAACTCATCATACCTATCTGGCCGGAAATCGAACCCGGAACCCACTGCGTGTCAGACCAATATGGTAACAGCACCGCCACGCGATTCGTCTGTGGCGGGCGGATTATTTATTATATTGATTTCATCTCCACATTTTTTCCAAACATGACCAAAGGAAATTGTAGTTACTATTAAATTACAGACAATAACTCTAACCTTTATTGTAGCGAAAATGATACATTTTATCACGCAACGGGTACTTGCAATGGTAAGTATCCATTACGTATTAAAAAGATACTGCTACTTAAACAATAACCCGTAATCGCCTTAACTTACCGAATTAAATAACATTCAAATTCTTAAACAAATCTTATAATATCTACAAACGCCGAAAAACTCCGATCACACCCCTATTCAAATGTCGATCGTTATTAAAATAAAACTGTTGACGTTCGGCCGAATCACGAATAAATATCGATGATATTATGCAAACGATTCCATTTGTATTCGCTCTACTGCCCGCGACTACTCCGCCCTGCCTAAGAGCGGCTGCAGACTATCGACGGATCGACTAGAATTGAGATAGCATTCGTTTCGTGACTCTCGAAATATCAACGTCGACGATTGTTTGTAAGTGTCACTTATGCTATTTTATATCACCGTTTGGCGCACTAACCTAATGTGATGCCTTTCACAAAAGACCGTAGGCTATTAAATTTGCAATATCGACCTTTTTGTGTTACGTATACTATATAGCTATAGGCTTACTTAACTTTGAGATCCTTCTTAAATGGTTAATTGTTGACTAAAATACAAACAAATCGCAATTATTTCATTACACGTTACGTTTTAGGTGGTAGAACCAGTGTAGTAGGCCCGGGCAAGTACCACCGTCACACCTATTTATGGCGTAAAGCATTTGAGTTTCAATGGAAGGGGGTGGTTGCCGGCGACCATCATAGTCCTCGAGGGTAGCAACGTATCTATGATTGACTTTAGATAGAACCCGGGTTCTGTATGAAGTTTCTTACAGATGTTCATGGGTGGCAGTGACCACTTACCATCAGGTGGACTGCTTGCTCACAAAACACGTGTAATTTCTTTCCCTTATAGTATCTTGGAATGTTAAAGGTAACAAACAAAGTAATTTTAACATCGAAAGTCGTCCGTGGCTATAAGTCGTTATAACCCAAGGAAAATTCTCTTAGAAATGATACACTGTTCCAATACTTGCGGGCATCGAATCTACATAAAGGTTAACCTTATTTAATGGTGACTGAGATCAGTTCACTTGATAGGATTTTATGGATCATATAATGTTCGGAGGATAACTTGGCCGTTTGTTGCGATTTTACTGCTTAAGAAGTCTCTTTGTTCTATGCTAAGAGTTCAGAGTAAATATTGAGAGTTCAGAAAAACCACGGAGAGTATAAAGCAAATATAGTTTGCATGAAATGAATTCTATGTTCATTTCACTAAAAAAAAAAAAAAAAAAAAAAAAAAAAAAATACTAAAAACCGAAATGAGATATTTTTATAAATATCTATTCATGTATCTGATAAACAAAAAAAAGATCTGTCAAATATCTCTAATATTTGACAGATCTTTTTATATATCGTTAATACTAAGTTTAATATATTATCGTGATTATATCATAACTTATCATACTTCATACTAATATTATAAAGGGGAAATTTGAGAGTGTGTATGTTTGTTACTTCTTTACGTCTAAACGGCTGGAGCGATTTCCATAAAATCTGAAAGGGAGTTAGCTGACACTCTGGATTAACATATACGAGTAGGTTACTTTTTACTGTGGGTAAATATCTTATTCCCATTGGACAATCGATTACTGTTAACGCGGGCGAAGCTGCGGGATTCAACTAGTATACAATATTGCGAAGCGTAATTTGTATCTAAATATAAAATATATTTTTAAATATAGCAGATATTTTATAAGAAAAGTAATGTTCTTATAATACAGAAGCTAGTCTAGCATACACTTAAAATATTGTAGGAAAAGTGCGGTTTAATATAAATTTCTACGAAGCGCTCGGGTTAGTTATAAGCTTTTTTATATTAAACTTTATACTTTAAAGTTAAGCTCGTTGGTCATAAGAACAACTTTTCATACTTTAGTGAAATTTTTCAAGTTTATTATCATCCGTGTATTAACACCGCACCTGATAATGTTTATGTTATATGTGTACTAGAAATTTTGAGTTTTAATACCATATTGGTTGACATATTATCGTTATCCCTGTCCTATGATACTTTTATTGAAATTCATGTAGAGAAAAAAAAAAATCCGCACATGAGATAGGCTCGTCTCTGTAGTTCCGGGATCAGAATAGGACTACAGCATCCTCTGCCTGTTGTAAGAGGCGACTAAAAGGGGCTTCCGGGGTTGCAGGCGGCTAGAGTGGGAACTCGAACCGTTCGGTCAGGCAATCCCGGGAAGGTTGACGGAGGTATGTGTGGTCGCATACCGTCGTAAAGACTAGGCAGAGCGGTGGGCTCAGCCACCCATTTGGGAGGAGCCCGATGGGGCAACGCGTTTGGAGGATTCCGGTTGAAGTAGTTTTGAATTCCCGGAGTCCTCCTTGTTAGCGCCGAGGACGGCCACCGGGGGGGTTTTAGTGCGGTAAAAATCCCACATAACCCTGCGTCGCTCCCACGGCGTCGGGTACCTTTTGAAGGTTTCCCCCTCGAGAACAAAAAAGAAGATAGTTCGGCTAAAAATACCGCGACATATTATCTAGCATGAAGTAGTTGTTGCGTATCGCTGAATGGAAGGATATAGCCTACGCTTTCATTAAAATTAATATCATATATAAAATAAGTACGTCAATAAAATATTTTCGCTTTTAATAAAAAAAAAACTGAATTATTTAATATACGAATTTTGAGTTTTTAATTTTCTATTGCAACGTTCCAACCCATAATTGCTGAAGGTATAATAAACAGGTGGCGGCCATTTTAATTACATTTTTCTTTTAACGCCTCGCCCGAGCGGCAATGATACGGTTAACGCTACTAATCTCATTCGAGGGTCTTCGAGTACCCCGGGATATTTTAAAATTAGATTGAATGTTCTTTTTTCATAAAACTAGCTATACATGTATTTAAATTTATTAACTTTGAAAATCAAACAAGTAAGAGCAACTTAATTCGATCAATAGTGAATCTTAATATTTTTGAATAATTTAAATGAAATAACATTAAATTTTATGAAAATAAATTAATCCGCGTATAATGAAATGTCACGCATATTTGTAAACAATGCTTCCGAAGCCTCTCATTTAACCACAATGTTGTATTATGACGATAAATAATGGGTATGTAGTACTCGTATATGCACGCACAGGTGATCCCAAAATTAACATAAATATTGCAATATTTAGTTAACCCACAAATGCGCACGTCCCGCGCCATATGCAGGTAAATTAATATGATCATGCTGTATTAGTAATCCTACGTACAGTAAATGATAGGGAAACAGAAACTGAGAGAGCTCTTTCTTTTTTTAAATCCTTTTTTACAACTAACTATAAATATTTTTATAATTGAAATTTCTTAACTGTGAGCATAGAATAAGTAAGACACAACTTAATTTTATGAATAGTTTTAAGTGTATTGCTGCATACTTTGAAGAATACCACTTATTATTTATGAATAATTTCATTGAACTAATTTACAACCTCCGAGGAACTTTTTGACCTGGTGCCTACGTCACCTTTCCTCCATCGCACCACTCGCCGAAGGATGAGGTTCCATCCACATCAACTGGACCCGTGGCGGTCCTGTTTGCACGCTCGTTTCTGCCACGGACGTGCAAGATGTGGAACGAGCTTCCTTCTGAGGTATTCCCGGGGCGTTATGACATGGGGCTCTTCAAAAAAGGTGCGAAAAGAGCTCTCCTTCAAAGCCGGCGATGCATTGGCGACTCCTCTGGTGTTGCAAGTGTCCATAGGCGACGGTGACTACTTTCCATCAGGTAGCCCGTCTGCCTTATCGTTAGGTTTACGTATAAGAAAAAAAAAACATTCAATTTTTCGGAAATATTAATCCGCTTATAATATGTGATCTCAAAATTATCATAAATATTTCAATATTTAGTTAACCAGCAAATGCTCACGTCCCGCGTTGTATGCAGGTAAATTAATATGATCATGCTGTACAAGTAATCCTACGTACAGTAAATGAGAGGGGGAACTGAAACCGAGAGCGCTCTTTTCCTTTTTTATAATTGGAGCGGTCTTATACAGCTGTTTTCAGGGTTGAGGTTTAAAAAAATACGTCTCGTGAAACGATACAGTACGGCACAGCATGTATTTGTACAAAAAACTAAATTCTCCTAATATTTAATGTGATTCAATTTTGTAAATGATGCAATTCTGAACTTTTACGTGATGATGTTGATATCATAATTTGCTAAATCTTCATTTTTTACTAGATTAGATAAGTTTATTGCGTAGGAAATCCGTTATACTTATGACATTATTCAAACAATTTGTGCACGTCCTTTATAGAATCTTAAACGTTGCATATCATAATGAGATGATCTTCAACAAAGGTGTTATACATAAGCCCACGAAGGTTTTTTTGTAGTGGCGTATCAACGCGCGCAGAGTACAACTAGTTACAAATAAAATGCTGCCATTCAGTACACGGAGCACTTCAGGTGCCTTTTCAAGCGGGCTTAGTAAATGTAGTAGCAATATATTTACAAGGCTGAAAATTATTAACTGCACAATTTTGTACAAAAACAAGGAATGAAAATAAACAGAGTTGTCTACTATTTGGCAACATACGCGAGATCGACATCATTGAAATCATAATAGTCACACAAACACCGTTATTGCTGCGAACAAATATTTATCAACTATTATCAATAAATATCGCGAGCAAAGTTCCAAAATGTTGTGTCTATAAATATCGTTCCATTTAGTTCAACCCGCAAACGCTGCTGTCCCGCATGCACGCAGGTAAAATAATAACATCCTGTAAAATAACATGTCCTACGCGGTCCCTCATTAAAGTACAATTAATGAGAGATGGAAACAAAAAACCGCACGTAAGCGCTCATTATTTAATGAATGTAGTCGTATGTTATATTAAAAGGTTTATCAGGTTGTAGAAACAGTGTATATCGACCGAGGAGATACCACAAGTACTCTTACTTCTAACGTGGAGCAGTTCTTGTGTTTCGGTGGAAGAGGGTGGTTACCGGCTCACTTTTATGTGAGGCGACCACCTTAGCCCTTGGGAGTAGCAACGCATGTTCAACTGACTTCAGATAGAGACCTCTACTCTATTTTAATTTTCAGATAGGTGTGCACGGGCAGCAGTGACCTCTTAGCAGCAGGTGGACAGCATGCTCGTTTGCTATTTCAATGAGATAAAAAATATTGGGCGTAAAATTTCAACATGTTATGTCTATAAATATGGTTCCATTTAGTTTAACCCGCAAACGCTGCGTCCCGCATGCAGGTAAATTAATATCATCCTGTAAAACAACATGTCGTACGCGCGGTCTCTCATTAAAGTACAATTAATGAGGGATGGAAACAAAAAACCGCACGCGAGCGCCCTCCGCCTAATGAATGTAGTCATGCGTTTTATTAAAAGGGTGGCCGGATGCGACGTGGCCCGTTATGATTTCACTCGCAACAATGCAGTGCCGTGTTTACACAAACAGACATCGCCTTTGACTGCGCAACGCATTGTGCTTTATATTGCGTTTTGTGCATCATGTTTTAACGTATGAAACGACTCTGGACTTCAATGAAGTTATGAATTTTGATATAAACTTTTCGTTTACTATATGAATTTTATGATTTTAAACGTTGACACACACAAATACGAGCATAGTGTTTCCAAAATCTTTTAAATAAAACTTTCTACACTCCTGTTTATACGAAAATTTCCGGCGTATATTTTTTGCTACAAGTTATTTATTAGACTATTTTTACAACTTACCTACTATTCTATTTCGAGCGTGAAGCCTTTCTTGCGTTTCGATGGAAGCATGTGGTTGCTGGCACACTTTCTCATGAGGCGACTATCATAGTCCTCGGAAGTAGCAACGCATCTGAGATTGCCTGCATATAGAAGCCATGTTATATATGAAATTGATTACAGATGTCCATGGGCTTTAGTGAACACTTACCATCAGGTGGACTTTATGCTCGTTTACTACTAGTTATATAAAAAATATAAATAACCTCAAGTCATACTTGTAACTCCATATTTATATCTAGGAAGGATGAACATGCGTGACAAATAAACCGACTTAAGGAGAAGCTCTGAACCATAACATTTTGTAGAGCGTCGCAAGTCCCGAAGCAATAAGATTCAGATTTATTGGACATTAACAAGAAGTGCATCCTATTACACGCACTGGAGATTCCAGTGTCGCGACTTAATCCTTTTATTTAAAGCATTAGTTCACGACTCTTTGATGATGCATTTAGCTGACGTTTCATATGATGTACAGGTTGTAAATTGGATCAATAAATTTCGTCAAATTGGAAGGATTTATTATATGATCAGTGTGATTTATAATGTTATATTCTGTACCACCGAATTAAGAGAACGTATTTTTAGCAAAAAAATACTAAATTACTAAATCCGTATTCTCGTCAACCTATCATTGCCCCACAACTGGGCACGGGTTTTCTCTTAAAACGAGAGAGGTTTTTGGCCATAGTCCACCGCGCTGGCCAAGTGCGAATTGGTGGACTTCGCACACCTTCGAGAACTTTTTTTTTTATTGAACCCTCGGGTGTGTAAGCTTCCTCACGATGTTTTCCTTCACCGAAAAGCCGTGATAATTAATTTCTAATACGCACATAAATCAGTGGTGCGTGCGTAAGGATTTGAACCTCGGACCTCCCGATTGAGAGGTCAAGTTTCAACCACTAGGCTATCACTGCTCAAAATCTAGTCATATATAACTTATTCGCGCGGCTTCGCCCGCTTTGCTCATGTCTATCACGATATTGAGTACCTTATGTTTTAATTTAAGTCATAAACTATATGTGTAGCCAAGTTCAAGCGAAATCGACCGGTAGTTTTTGCGCGAAATCGTAACAAACAAACAAACTTACATTCGAATTTATAATATTAGTAGGAATTTTCAATCGATTTGATCGTTATATAGATCCCAACAGATCAACCATTAGTAAATTTACATGTTCGAGTGAACGGTTCTCAAACCAACTTGTAGTACAACGACACACGACACGAGGCAATATGTTCTTTAATCCGCATGTTACATTTACATACGAGTACAACAGTATGCATATGCACAAACGAGCTATATGGCACGCGCTTCGAACAGGAAACAACGTCTTTGCTATAAAAAATTATGAAGTTTTAGTGTGAATAAATAATTGGTTCCGTATTTAAAAAAATGGCACGAAAGACTTAATTTTTTATAGTAAAATTATTTTGAAATATTTCTTTTGACTTTACGAATTTACCGCGCTGCAATACTGTTTTGATGCGAAGAGAGTTACAAAGTCGATTCCCGGTCATGCAGAAGTAAAAATGAGCTTTCGTGACTGTGCTTTTCAGTATATGTATTTGATCCTCGATACACTACCGCCACACCTATTTTTGGCACTAAGTATGTCTTGTGTTTTAGTGAAAGAGTGGTTGTTACTTTATTTTGTATGAGGCGGCCATCTTAGCCCTCGGGAGAACTAACGTATCTGTGATTGTTCCAGGTAAACTCGCAATCACTACATAGTATAAAACAAAGTTTCTTCTCGTCGTCTGTCTCTATGTATGCTTAAATCTTTCAAACTACGCTACAGATTTTAATGCATTTTTTAATAGTAATTTAAGAGGAAGGTTTATATGTATTTTAATAGATATATAGCAATTCAAGAGGAAGGTTTATATGTATAATAAATGCATAATACAGCGGAGAAACACTGTTAATTTTAGGTGGGTCAGCTAATTCTGAATAAAGTTAAAGTTGATCTCCGTGGATAGCAGTGATATACTTTTAGATGTTCTACAGATTTTCATAAGTAGCAGTGAACATTTTACATCAGGTAGCAGTCTACATTTATTATTTCAAGCTTATTAAAACAGCGGGAATTTAAGTCGGTCTATAAACCTAAGAAACAAAGGGACACGTGGTTTACTCATTTCTCCACGGAACCCAATACTCCGACGGTCCACCGCAGATGTGAAATGGCATTACGCCAAGCGATGCGTTCCTCAGCGCCGGTGGCAGTTTACCTATCAACGCGATTGCGTGTAATGGAGACCATACGGACCCGCTTTCATATACGCAAGACGTGTCAACAACTCATTTATTGAAACGAGGAGCGATGTTGAATTTGTGAAGATCGCTCTAAAATTGTATTCGTTATAAACAAAGGCGATTCACTGGTTTTCTTTTCTTTTTATCTGACTGAAGTAGCAAACGAGCATGCAGTCCACCTGATGGTAAGTGGGCTGCCCATGGACATCTGTAATCAACTTCATACAGAACACGGGTTTTTTTTTTTTTTTTTATTATAACACAAAAACTCCACAGACTGATCGTCCGTGCCTTTTATCACAATAGTTCTTCTTTTTTTTTTTAACAATAAGTCTTTATTTCTTAGCTCCACGTTAGGCCATCGCTGCCTCCATCACACTGTCGTGTGCGGTGGTGACAACGTTGGCAATTAAAGAAATCTTACAATTACGCTTAATATATATATAGGACCATTCATCATTTTTATTTACATGGTGTGTATAAATCAGTGCATTGTACATAGATGTATATGTGTTGTAATTTTGTTTTTTTTTTTACGTATAATGCTAAGCTATTGTATATAATTCTAAGGACACTACACTCTAATTACATTGTTGTTACTGTAAGTTGCGATTTAATTCTTTCCGGAGGCCACTTCGAACGTACAATTTTCCTTATCTATGATTTTTGAGTCCCTGCTACGGATTGCCATGGAGATGTTATAATCTTCCAGCCTTTCATCGGTGGCAGTCATAGCTCTTAGGATGAACTGAGCTACGGCGTCATCGCTGTAGTCGGTGTAGTAAGTGCAGCTGGTGGTATGACGCGATACTGCCACTACTGCGTGGGGGACGCTGTTGTGCAAGTGGAGGTGCTTTGTGGAGGCACGCACAATTACCGTCGTCTCGCTCGTTAATCCCTGTGCTTCGTGTATGGTCAGGGTGCGCGATCCCTCCCCACTCCCAAAGCCCTCTTTCTTCAGACTCTCCTTCTCGGCTTGGGTGTGTACCAAGTAGAGTGTCCTCTCGAGGGTCTTTGGGATCAGCGCATCGGTGTACCTCTTCAGCTTCAGGGATCTCATACGCGACGTGGACGAGTATATGCCACTGTATACCTCGCTTAGGGCATACGCTACGTCCACCGGATTCCTGTGCGTGCACAACAGTTCTTGGCTTATCCTGGTTATCTGGTTTGGTCGACAGTATCGCAGTTCGAACAGAACATGGGTTCCATCTGAAGTCAATCACAGATGCGTCGCCACTCCCGAGGACTATGATAGTCGACTCATATAAAAGTGTGCCGGCAACCACACCCTTCCATCGAAACGCAAAAAATGCTTCACGTTAGAAATAGGTGTGGCGGTGATACTTCCCCGGTCGAACTACACTGGTTCTACTACCTTTTCTTCCATCTTTTTTAAATGAAGTAGCAAAGGAGTATCTACAAAGACCAGGTAGCAAGTGATGGTACATCATGGAGACAGAACAGAGTCAGTCACAGTTATGTTGTTACTTCCGACAAAGATGTCGTCTCATATGAGATTAGGCCAAGAACGTGTTATGACAAACTAGTTGTTTTCTGCGGCTAAGCCCGTTTTTAAAAATACAACTTAAAATTGTATTTGACATTGGCAACAAGAGATGGATTTCAATAAAATAATGACTGCATGGTGCCTAACTGCCTACTACCTACGGACTATAAATCCCATCCATCCATCCATCAGCCCTTTGATGTCCACTGCTGGATGTGGGCCTCCCCTAAATGGCGCTACTCCAACCGGTCCCGTGCCCTCTGAATCCAACGGTTTCCCGCTGTCTTCTTCAGGTCATCGGTCCACCTGGTGGGGGCGGGGGGACCTGCACCGACACAACACGGCCTCGGACTACAAATACATTTATGTAATAACTAGGTAAAACTTTACAGTAAATCTTTATTAACATATATAATACTATATTACACAAAAAATACTTTCATATAATGTCCAATATTACGAAATTGGAAATAATTTTACACCCATTTCCAATGCTGTGCATAGTTTTGAAAATTTATAACAAGGTATCCGATACAAGAATTCAGTATTGTTGTACTAGAACAATAGCGTCGATAATCCGCAGTCCGATCTTAGATAGGCAGTAGTAGATGTATATTTTGTAGTACCTAAAATGGGTATTGGAACACTACTAGAATACAAATATGTGACAACTGGAGATAAGTAAAGGTGTCATGTTTGTCATCTCTTTTTCATACCCATAACTATGAACACTGTCTGACAATGTACACGAAAAACCTTTAGCTCTGATTGTTTTTGTTCTTCATTGATTATCAACTATGTTGTATTTCACTATGGCTTAAGGTGGGCATTCACGTTACAACGGTCGCAGAAAATGTCGCACGAACTACGGTCGTATGCGACAAGTTCGATCGTGAATGGCTTGGTCCTAAGGCGGACTGTACGACCAAGGTCATGTCGCAGGTCCGTTGAAGTATTCATCGACCGTAGTTCATGCGACAGTTCGTGCGACCGTTGTAACGTGAATGCCCACCTTAAGCCGTAGTGAAATACGAGATAGTAGATAATCAATAAAGAACAAAAACAATCAGAGCTAAAGGTTTTTCGTGTAAATTGTCAGACACTGTTCATGGTTATGGGTATGAAAAAGAGACGAAACAAAAACAAAAAAATATAAGTGTGCCTTACTGTCAGGGTTCTATCAGATAAATGTGATTTCCGAATGTTATCTATTAAATTGAAATAGCCAACAAATATGCAATCTACGTGATTGTAAGTGGTTACCGCCGCCTATAGATATAAGCAATTTAATATCGATTAGGAGTTCCATCTCAATCACGGATGCAATTCTCGAAGACTTAGATGGTGACGATAAATGAAAGAAGGCCGGCAAAATTATAGCTATTATGCTAACCAGTGTAGTTCGACCAGGGAAGTACCACCGCCCACAAATTTCTGGCGTGTCAATGGAATGGTGTGGTTGCCGGCACACTTTTATATGAGGCGGCCAACATAGTCCTCGGGAGTAGTAACGCATCTGTGATTGACTTCGGCTAGAACCCATGTTCTATTTGAAGTTGCTTACAGATGTCCATGGGCGGAAATGACCACTTACCATCATGTAGCTAAGCTCGTTTGCTACTTTAATAGATTAAAAAAAACTAAAATCAAGCCGTTATCTACCAAAAGATAGGAATAGACGCAAAGTAACTCCAGTCAAGCTGTACTGGTTCCACATTCAGCCAGATTTATTAATTTTAAATTCAATTTTAGTCAATGAACATCATATCTAATATAGTTTGTACGTGTAACTAGATATTAATGTATAGAAATTGAGTATCATGTTTGAACAATGGACACCGACAATACGTAGTCTGATCTGAGATAGTCGCAGTGCTCAGATGTAGCTTTTGTTGCGGTCTGTGCCTTGTGTGAATATTACCTTCCTTTACACCACATTTTTGCATGAATAACCAGGTAACACCTAACTACTGAGTTTGGTGCTTAGTAATAATAATAATAATGATAAATATTAACGTGGCTAATTATTGACGTAGCCATACCAAACACACATAATTTGCAAAGTACAATATTTGATAAATTAACAAAATATACAGAACTAAAGGATGAAATTATACGAATGTGGGGATTAAAAAAAGTTAAAATAATCCCTGTGGTTCTCTCAACCACAGGAGTAATACCAAAAGTGCTGCACTAAAATCTGTTAACATAGCTCCAAACACAGACATACACTTACAGAAAGCAGTAATTCTTAACACGTGCAGGATAGTTAGAAAATGTTTACAAACAGATAATTCCATGATTACGAACACATAAACATTTCTTCATCTTTTTAAAAATACAAAAATGTTGCTCACTTGGTATGCGCCCGTGAGTATCATTGACAACCGATTTATATGTTAAAAATCGAGATTGGTAGAAACCATTAACAATAATAATGATAATAATGTATTTATTTGCTGAAATGTGCTTACTTTATTCATGTATTAGAACCATGTAATTTATTGGCACGCTCTTTAGCCCCAATGTCTAGACTGATTGTAACATGTCCCCCCGACCCGGTGGACTGATGACCTGAAGAAGACGGCGGGTAACCGCTGGATTCAGATGGCTCAGGACCGGTCGAAGTGGCGCAGATTAGGGGAGGCCTATGTCCAGCAGTGGACATTCAAAGACTGATGGATGAAACTAATCTTTTTTAATAATTAATATTGATAAGATAAAAATTCAGTTTAATTTTGGACTTTTGAAGGTATTGTTAATCATTAACATCCCCAAGGTTCTAGAACCAGTGTAGTTCGACCGGGGAAGTACCTACCATCGCCACACCTATTTCTAGCGTGAAGCATTTCTTGCGTTTCGATAGAAGGGTGTGGTTGCCGGCACACTTTCACATGAGGCGACCATCGTAGTCCTCGAGAGTAACAACGTATCTGTGATTGACTTCAGATGGAACCCATGTTCTGGATGAAGTTGATTACAGACGTCCATGGGTGACAGTGACCACTTGCCATCAGGTGGACTGCATGCTCGTTTGCTACTTCTGTCAGACAAAAAAAAATTACATCCCCTACTCCCACTAAGAAATCTCATATTGATTAACATGATAATTTCCTTGCTTTAAAATTAGATTATTTTTCACCCACGCTGCTCATTCCTATAGTTCACAATAGACAGCCTTTTACAGGAGCATAATTCGAAATTGGAACGGATATCAAAATGATTCGGTTGAATTGAAATATTTACCTGTCATATTTACCGGTAATATCTACCGGATATGCTCATGCAAATGTTTACAGCCCAAAACATGCGGTGAAAGTCAACCGTATATCAATTCTCGTATCCATAATGAAAGGTTTTGATATTAATGATGCATTATGGTAATATATTTTAATTTGTAATGATGCGCTATTACTATTACCATGCTGCATGATTATAGTGCGAATTAGTTCGGTTTAAATATAGGTTAGTTATTGTTCAAATTAACATACATTTTTGGTCTCCTCATTGTAAATGTTTATAGATATAAATTTTAATTTAGAAATTCACCAAAGAAAATATTATGTGCTATCGGGAAAAAATAGTCAGTTGCTAATAGAAAAGTCTAGTCTAAGGTCTCCTTTAAAGATTGGTGAACTTTTTAGGGATTGACTGCACCCACCATAATTTATAAATCAGTACTTCTTTATTTTTCTTTTAGAAAATAGAAATTAAACATAATTGTATTCCGGAAGAGTTTGATATAGTTGAAATACAGTCACAAAGTAAATATTCGTGTGAAGTAACAAATTTTGTAAAATCTTTCACAAGTCATCAAAATAGTGCATAGGTATAGCAACAAAAAGTACAATCTACTAATAATTTGTTGGAGTACAATACACTAATACTTTGATATGAGGCTTCTCCTAAAATATGTTTTTAGCAAAAGTCACTGCGCCTGGCTTACGTGTTGGTGACCAGTGGCTGTTGATGTGGCAGGAAGACATTTCTTGATTTAGCGTCAACACTTAGGTTTTTGAAGGTAGCAGAACCAGCGTAGTTCGACCAGAGAAGTACCACCGCCATACCTATTTCCAACCTGACGCATTGCTTGCGTTTCGATGGAAGGGTGTGGTTGCCGGTACACTTTAATATGAGACGCTTTCTACACTCATAGCCCCACAGTAGGATTTTCTCCTGTGTCGTGGGTGCCATGGACACACACAAGACGAATACACAAACACCCAGACCCAGAACACGAATCTAAACTCATCATTCAGATACCTGTCTGGCCGGGAATCGAACCCGGGACCCACTGCGTGTCAGACCGGTATGTTACCGTTGCGCCACGCGGGTCGTCATGAGTGTAGAAAGCGTTTTTTTTTTTTAATATGAGACGACCATCATAGTCCTCGGGAGTAGCAATGCATCTGTGATTGACTTCAGATAGAACCCATGTTCCATTTGAAGTTGCTCACCGACGTCCATGGGCGGCAGTGACTACTTACCATCAGGTAGACTGCATGCTCGTTCGCTACTTCAATCAGATAAAAAATAGCCCCTTAGTCGTGTTCACGATTCATCAACATACGATAAGAGAAGAAGTAATATTTGAGACCAACACCACATTGCATAATTATTTATATATGCATAATATTATTAACATGTAGTTAAATATTAATCTAGCGAGTGAAATTAAAGTTATTCGATTTCGGCGACCTCATCAAGCGTCCAATATTGCATGATATTCAACTACGAATTCCACTCTACAGGGTGCTATAAATATAAATTAGTAATCACAAATATAAATAAAATAATTGTGTTGTAATCATAAGTTTTAATAAGCGCATTAGTCTTATAATCGTAACCCCTACAAAAGAAACAAATAACTTAGGAACAAATTAAGTAAAAAAAAAACATTATTGCAGTAATTTAATATTATTACAGTAATTTAGAACTACTGATCCGAATAATATAAGATAGATGATTTATTTAGACGTAAATTTTCAATGAAATGAAAAATATTATTTAAGATTTCTTTTTAATATGACCCTATAATAACAATATTTATATTAATACAAATTTTTCGTTAGCTTAAGATTTATAAATAAGGCCATTTCTATATTTTTTAAACATTTTAACATTTAACGTCTGAAATCTTATTACCCATATGCATATTACAAGTCGATTATGACTAATATTTATCGAACACCCTGTAAATATATTCATATTGCCGAGAATCAATGCTGTACATTAGTTGATTGGTTGGTCGAAAAGCCGGCGCTAAGAGCGCTCGCCTCTGCGACCGAATTGGAGTATTTAATTGAAGTTATGTTTCGCTTGTGGTTTTAATATTGTCCCCGTATGTTTGATTGATACACGTTACAGCTGAAACGCTATTCTGAGTTGCTTTTGTTTGGTCGGAGGAGAGTTCTTTGTCGACGTTATGTTTAGAGATGATGATTGAATAACTTCTGGAAATGTAGTACAAAAAGGATAAGTTTGACCGTTGCTATAGATACTAAAGACTTTATTCAACATTATAATATTGTTTTTCAATCATATGAGACGTAATCATCACAGTTGAGTACAATGATAATTATCAATTAATATGCCTTGCTTTATATACACAACTACGTACAGATTTCTATACTTATTAATGATAAGATAATGTAAAAGCCAAATAAACGTTTTTACGAATCTGGTTTGTCATGTAAATTTTGACTACTTACATGACAAACCAGACACAACGTTTATAAGAAACATAAAATTGTAGATATTCAATAATTATTTCTGCATTTTAAGACTTACTATGATAAGTGGTAAAATACTAGCAAAACGACGAGTGTTCCCAATATTCAATTTATTGGTAGGTACTAAATTTATTTATAGACTATAATCGTACATCGCACTTCAGCGCCAATTTAAGACTATTCACTGAAATGGCACTAACAATCTCAAGCCAACTGTCATCTCCTTTGATATTGAAGAAATACTAACTGAAATTAATTTTGGAATCGACACTAAACCTCCTATTAATATTCACATCACTCTTCGGAGTGACGTCTTTGACACCTACCAAATTACCGAAATAGACTAAGTGACAGCTAAGAGAATTAGAACACGATGTATATGTTTCTACATCTTGTTGTCATGTTGTAAATATGTGACAATGCTTTCTACGAATTCGTAACACTGCGTTAGTATTTTTTTGTATGCGTTCATACGTGTGTGTGTATGCACGTGTGCGTGCGTACAAGTATATGTGCTTACATGTTTGTTTGTGTGTAGGTGCGGGAAAAATAAGTGTGTTCAAAGGAAAGAAACGGTATAGAGAATCCCGGGTTCCAAAACTGTTACAGTAAGAAAACCTGTATTTTCTACGAGTTTGTCTAATAAACACACAACACTCTTTTTACACTCATTACAGCCCTACACATACATCTTTTTACAGCCCTACACTAGGATTTTCTCCTATGTCGTGGGTACCATGGACACACACAAGACGAATACACAAACACCCAGACCCCGAGACCATGAATCTAAACTCATCATTCATAAACCTGTCTGGCTGGGAAACCAACCCGGGACGCATTGCACGTCAGACCGGTATCGGTATGGTAACCGCTCCGCCACGCGGGTGGTCAATAGCAAAAAATGGGTGCATCTTTTTGAGATGTCAAAAGCTCTGTATAGGTGCTTGCTTTAGGATAAGTTTTTAAAAAATATAAGGGCAAAGTAAACATACCTTAACCAACGTACCATGAATATCATATAGTCGTTCTATACAATTAGTAACAGTAGATAGATTTTATAAAGAAATGTCAGTGTATGTTTTAGCAACAGATTTACAACATAAAATTTATTCGAACGAAATTTTCTTGTTACCAAATTTTCCTGTTACCAAGAAATAAATGTGACGACAGTTCCACAGACGCCTTTATAGAGGTTACACCTTATAAGACAAGGGTAACCAAAACAGATAAGGTGAGTTAACAAGATAACTTTCCTAGAGTGAATATTCTCAACTTTTCTAACACTGAAAACTTTTCAAACGACATCGGTGTAGAGCGAAGTGAGAACTGACATAATATGACCCTTAAGTTGATAATCTTCAGTTCCTCACTTCTATAAAAATATATTTTGTTTGAAGATAACATACATAAATAGTATTTTTGTTTCATAAACTATGCACTTTATTTTAACGATAAAAAACATAAACACCTAGTATTTTCTTTAACTATGCACTTTATATTCTATGGGTTTTAACCAACTTGAACGAGCTTATCTCATTCCCTCAAAAAGATTGTTATTCCGATTTTACCCAATCTCTCACTCGTTGAACATTGAAATGTATGAAAATAAACGAAGCGATAATTGTTTTGAGGAAACATATAAATTCATACTAAAAGTACAGAACTACATTTGTTAAAGAAGGGACTATAGATGAGTTGCTACCCTTTAGAGTTGATATGACAGAAAACATTAGAAAACTATTTTATTGTCATTCTCTTTAAATTAGAAAACAACAGCGCTTAACATTCCTATAATAAGACATAAATAGGTGTATCGGTGGTTCCTATGATATAGAACCACGAGAGACCGCCACTACTTTTACACGTTAGTACCTAAGCAGGTCCAAATTTATAAAATCATAAAAAAATATCTGAATTTTTTATTGCTAAAGTACCCAATAATAATTCTCTAAGCCGTATCCACACAGAAAATCATTCAAAACCAATATAAAAGTTTTCAAACTTTTCACTTACGAGTACGTCTAACTTTTCAGACGCCATACGATTAGCGCCCGACGACTGTCGTCGCCAGTCGACATCAAATTCCGAGCTTGACGTCTTGAAATCTTTGCGTCCTCACGAAGGTGACTGAGTCTGTCACCTATCTGTGACAAACCACTTAGCTATGATAAAATTTAAATAGATGCGATGTAGAGGTGAAATAGAAAAATATGATATAAAATTTACGATAAAAAAGTACACTTCACTCAAGTTCATTGGCTATTTTTTAACCTTCAGAATTTAGAAACGTTTTATTTTTATAAAAATTAACTACGTTTTTGTGATTATATCTCATCAACTCATTATCAACCTATTATTGGCCCCCTGCTGGGCACGGGTCTTCTCTCAGATTGAGAGAGTTTAGGCCATAGTGGACTACGCACACCTCCGTGAACTTTTTTTTTAAGAACTCTAGGGTGTTCAGATTTCGTCACGGTGTTTTCTTTAATAGCATCATATAATAGCTATATGGCGACGTGAAAGAGGAACAAACAAACATACTTTCACATTTATAATATTAGTATGGATTTAAAAACTTCCTTAATTAAAACATAACCTCAACAAGTAAGCTCTATATGTAATCAGTAAACCCTAAGTAACTATTTTCATAAATCATATCCGACTAAGTGAGCAGTGATAGCCTAATGGTTGAAACTTGCCCTCTCGATCGGGAGGTCCGAGGTTCAAACCCAGGCACGCACCACTGATTCATGTGCGCATTAGAAATTAATTATCACTGCTTTTCGGTGAAGGAAAACACCGAGAAGAAACCTGCACACTCTAAGAGTTCTTAAAAAAAGTTCACGGAGGTGTGTGAAGGCCACCAATACGCACTTGGCCAGTGTGGCGGCCTATGGCCTAAAACTCTCTCATTATGAGAAAAGACCCGTGCCCAGCAGTGGGACAATAATGGGTTGGCACCAACCATTTATGGTACGCTATTTTTACAAGAGAGTCAGTTAACAATACTATACTTTCGATTTTTATCTTTTTAATCAATGTTGTTAAAATTTTCAAAAAGTCATATAATCTACGCTGTAGTAAGTGCACTTAGATTTCAATTTTAGGTCTGTTTTGAATAAAAGCATATCTTTAACGAAACATTTATGAATTTTGAAATTTTCAGCTTTTCATGCAAAACAGCGATATGCCCCTACGATGGCACAGACATACACAAAAACGGAAATGCCAAATTCGTTTTTGCGTCATTAACACGTTCAATATTCACGAATGCCTCTCGGATGCATATTTCGACAAAGTGATTTGAGCGCGCCTGGCGTGTTCCTGGACACCGCGATGAAATTTAAAAGAACCCGTGTAGGTGGTGCTGTGCCATTAGTAAGTGTTAATTTAGTTTGACGACCCGCGTGGCGGTGCGGTTACCATACTGGTCTGACACGCAGTGGGTTCCGGGTTTGATTCTCGGCCAGACAGGTATCTGATTCTTGTTCTGGGTCTTGGTGTTTATGTATTCGTCTATGTGTGTACATTGCACCCACAACACAGGAGATAATCCTTCTGTAAGGCTATGAGTGTAAAAAGATTTTTTTTAAGTTTCCTCTAAACAATCAAAAATTAAGTTTTTAAGTTCACAAGGTCATAGAACCAGCGTAGTTTGACCGGGACGTACAGTCAGCAGCAAATAGTTAGTGGCATTCAAACTATCCAAGTTGTTAGATGCAACCAAAGTGCTCAATAATATCGGCACAACCTACTTGTTCTAATTGTTCACAACATCTTAAACTTCCAAATGACAGAACATTCATAAATTCTTAATGAACCAAATTGTCACAAATATAGCATCTGTTACGACACCAGCGGTAACCTAGCAACGAGACTGTTCGTAAATATAGGTACATTTTATAATATTATACCTTATGTAGCGGATATAAGGTTCCTGATAAATTACGGTATAAGACATGGTAACAATGAGTCTTCTCTTCTCTTCTCTCTTTTTTATATTAACAACTATCCTTTTCATATCTTGCAATGACGTCATTGACTGTCATTGTCATAGAATCGGTCTAGGGGAACAAGGGGCATGATAAGACAAGACGAGAGGACGGACGAGTAAGACGGGTCATACCAGAAACTAAACGCTTTTGCGAGATGGTCCTGCAGCCCATCAGAAGCTGCTTTCAAACAATACTCAATGGACCATGACAGTTGATTTACAATCAAATTTAGTTTAAGTGCATAATTGATGTAATATTTTTTTATCTTTAATAACAACAGAAACAAGTAAGAAATAGTATTGAATTTATGATTATTTTCTCCTTTTGTTTTACGTTTTCCTTAAAGTTGATGGACAATTTTAACACTGCTTTAGTCTTACCGTTATTTTATATTTTCTTTTAACATAGTAATTTGGGCAAGATGCGTAAATGTCACGGGACACAATGGGATACACCATTATATTGCATTCTCATAATTCCATCGACAGAGTTAGTATCTCATCCGGGCTCAATTGCGTCAAGTGTTGTTAATTTTCAGTATATGGAAACATACCCATATATTGCACCTGAAATACTTACCACGTCAAGTTCTACAAACCTACCCTCGTCAAGAAAAACAAGGCCTAAGTGGGTTCATAACACACTTGAAAAAGAACAAGTTCAATCGATTGATTCTTCTTCCTGTTCTCTCCGGAAATCAACGTTTGCCAGTGACACTATCAGATGCTGATTCACCACAACAACATTGTTCACAATTATTCGACGTGCAAAAAAGAAGTTCTTCAGAAATTCGTTTTCACATACGAGCTTAAAGTTATTCGATCGTTACTAGCAAGGATGTTCAAATGGTTTCAAAGGATGTATATGTGTGTGTCTTTATTTTTTTTTAAAATTAAAGACCCATGTATATTTTTTACAAACAATATATTTTAGCTAAAATATAATATTTTTTCTGTTACCTCTACGGTTTTCTCATTTTTAAACTGATGAAAAGTATCTTCATTAAATTTTAAAACGTTAAATAAGATGATCAAATGTCATTATTATCATTGCTCGCACAGTAAGTGATCCTTACAACATATTCGCAACATAAAATTTAATATTATAAAATGTACCTATATTTACGAACAGTCTCGTTGCTAGGCTACCACTGACGCCGGAGCATCTGTGACAATTTGGGTTAACATTATGAGTTTATGAACGTTCTGACATTTGGGAGTTTAAGATGTTGTCAACAATTAGAACACGTAGGTTGTGCCGATATTATTGAACACTTTGATTGTATCTAACAATATGGACAGTTTGAACGCCACTAACTATTTGCTGCTGACTGTACCTGCGCCACCCTTAGCTCTAGCGTGAAGAAGTTCTTGTTTTTTTTGACTCCATGCTCGTTTGCTATTATAATTGGATAAAAAACTCTTTCATTGCAATCTACATTGTACGTTAACTTTTTCGTTTTTGACCATAACTTGTACTTGTTAGCTAAAACGCAAACAATGATCGTTTTGGTATAGTAAGCTGGTACTGAGAGAACTGAACATGATATATAACATGTGCCATGTGTGTGCGTCTCCCGTTACTGCGACGGCGCTTGACACCGCGCGAGTTACAAATCACACCACTTAGCAGATGAGAGAGCGCTTGTAATTTGTCGCAAGTGGGATAACCATTTTAGAGTTTACTATTGCACGTCGTTTGAAACTTTAGAACGTGGATAATTTGCCTGTTACGAGTTAAATAAAATTAGGCGCGTGACGGTGTCGGTATAAGATACTTAAGATGTGTGTGGTGTAAAGTTTCTGTTTGAGAATTCTAAAGAGAAGAAATCTCGAGATTTTCGTCTTGAATTGAAATGAAAAAAAACTCAAAGCTTAGAAAAACATTTTCGTGCGCTATGTCTCTGTAGTTCCGGTACCAGAATAGGGCTTTCCCCTGCCTGTCTTAAGAGAGGCCTAAATGAGGATTCCGGGGTTGCGCACGGTAAGAGTGGGAGCTCGAACCGTCCAACCAAGCGACACTTGATAGGATGACGGCATATGTGGCCAGGGAGGTTAGTTGCAGGGTAGCCACACATCTGCGTAAATACACGTCCATAAGGGCAGTAGACACTTACCACTAGATATTCTACATGTTTCTTAGCTAATAATTTATAATAAAAAATAAAAATGTGGTAGGTAGGCTGGCAGTTCGTGTAAATTAAGTTATAGATTATTAGTTATATAGGTTTGCTTTTAGGATTCCATTGCAAGAAAAAAACACAATGAAATAAAAAAAACAATGTCCAATTCATACAAAGCGCTCCATGTCAGCTTACAATTATTTTGCTTAATATTTATTGATCACAGACATGTGATCAACAAAGACAATATCAAATTATGACAAAATCTCGTGAGAAATGTAAGTTTGAAAAAAATATAGGTTAACTAATGAATGCAAGGAGGTCGCTAGGTATACGTACGCCAAGTTTACGTATTCTCCACAGAAATTTATTATGATAGACGGTCAGACCGACGGGCAGATGGACATATGAACGATATTTATAAGCTTTTCTTGAGACAAGAAGTCACATACACTTATTTGTTACTGAATATTTTCAGTTGAGGTTATGTTTTTATCCGGTAGTTAATATACGAGGAAAATATCAAAGCTAAATAATACTTGAAGGGTACATGATTGTTTAAAACTGGATCAAGTTATATCGAAATTTTGCTTTGTTTTATTGTGTCTAATATAGATTTATTGGACTAATTTTAATCACAGTACCATATCAAATTAAGGTTACACGATGTTCTAATCAACCCGCTGTAAAGAACGACAAAATCTTTGCAACCAAACAAGAAACAGTTTAAATAAAAGAATCGTGTAAATCAATACAATTTCATGAAAACTAATAATAACAATTTTAGTATAATTTCGCAATTAGGTCAATACAAATTTGTCCTTGTAATTGTGCGATTAGAATAGAGCTACGATAATCCGTGTCTGGCGTAAGAGTTAATTAAAAGGGGGCTTCCGGAGATGCAAGACGACAAGAGTGGGAGCTTGAAGTGGCCGGCGACGTCAGGTAAGACCGCGGTGCGTCGATTCGCAAACCGTCGTAAAGACAAGACGACGCAATGAGTCTAGCCAAGCATTTCCCCATAGGGCTCCAGCGCAGTATGCCTAGCTAATAATTTCCCCATAGGGCGCTCATCCAAGTAAGCACCTGGGTGGCCCTATGGCGGAACGGGATAAGAGGACGCTAGTTGTAGCCCTTTGGAGATCCCGTAGTTCTATTATAATGTATCAGTGGGTAAGTGCCCTACATAATCCGACGTCGCCTCCACGATGTACCCTCGAGAACAAAAAAGTCTATACAAAGTAATTACATTTCATTTAATCCCTAACTGGTGTAACAGATCCTCGGCAGGTACCAAACATAAACTATAACCAAGTTAGCTAGAATTCGGAGAGTTGTTCGAGCGTTAAATTCTCATTACGTAGCTAACAAACCAATTTGATGCACTTAATTAAGGTCTTTGATCAGAGAGCGTGGTGTGGGCGATCGTCTCTACGTAAATGGATAAAGTAATAGAGATGCGACTTTGTTGGTTGGGTGTCGTGAAATTTATTCAGATTTACTACAGGATTTTATTTAAATCATTGTTTGTAAGTTTGATTTTAAGCCTAATGGTTGAAACTAAGAGCAGTGATAGTCTAATGGTTGAAACTTGCCCTCTCAAACGAGAGGTCCGAGGTTCAAAACCACTGATTTATGTGCGTATTAGAAATTAATTATAACTGCTTTTCGTTGAAGTAAAACATCGTGAGGAAACCAACACACCCGAGAGTTCTTTAAAAAAAGTTCTCGGAGGTGTGTGAAGTCAACTAACTTGCACTTGGCCAGCACGGTGGACTATGGCCTAAAACTCTCTCATTCGGAGAGAATACCCGTGCCTAACAGTGGGACAATAATGGGTTGACGAGAAGTCTGATTTTTAAAATGATATTCAAGTAGGAAGCTTGCGGTCATTTGTGTAGTGGCCATGCCGCCTGTCGTCTTTAACAAAATCTAAATATGGTCAAAATCTTACCGTCGGTTTCACCACACATGCGTTATAATTTATTATTATTCATTTTATTTCTAATAATTTTGCTAAGTTAATTGACATTTTTTTTTAAATTTTGACATGAATTCTTTATTAATATGTAAATTAATATGAAGCTATAATTTTAAATGCGCCAATATTGTACGCCCACAGGGCATAAACAGAGAAAAACTGTAAAACTATAAGATCTACACTGTACCTGTTTAAGTGCAATAAATAATTACTGATTACTGATAACCCCTGTAGGCTAAGTTGAAATACCTGGGTTAAGCATGACTCCCATGCTCCATCGTTCTGATCGGAACACAGCAGTTCTTAGCATTGTTGTTATTAAGCAGGAATAAATATGGTAGTAGTACTGCCGGAGTCGATCTAACATGAGTTTAATCACTTTCGGTTTCTTGTATTATATTCGTGCCAGAGATAGCCTCGTTTGTTGTGTAGACCGTATTCGAAACTGATCTACGTAGTTAAGCAACATCCTGCGCAGTCAGGTGTTGGATGGGTGACCATTAATGACTGATATTTATATGTACCTCGGGGATACATTAAATTGTGCTTTATTTTTCATTGAAAAATAATTACTTAAACATATTTTAGGAGTTTTAGTGTAAAACATCCCAGTATAGACATGTTTTTGTATCGAGGAGAAAACCTTCAAAAGGTACCTACCCGATGCCGTGGGAACGATGCTGGGTTATCTGGGAAAACCCCACCGGTGGCCGTCCTCAGCGCTACGCAGAGGACTCCGGGATCTCCAAAGGGAAGCAACCGGAATCCTTTGATCGCGTTGACCCATTGGGCTCCTCCCAGCTGGGCGGCTGGGCCCATCGCTCCATCTAGTTTTTGCGACGCTATGCGACCGCCTTACCGCCGTCCTTCCCGGGATCGCCTGGCTGGACGGTTCAAGTTCCCACTGTAGCGGCCCGCAACCCCGGAAGCCCCGTTTTAGTCGCCTCTTACGACAATAAGGGTATACAGTAGGCCTATTCTGATCCCGGAACTAAAGGGACGCCCAATATAGGCTAGATGATACATGGTCTAGAAATTAATATGTGATAATTTTAAGTTATTAAATTATATTTAATAAAATTAATTTCTTCTCGAGCTATTTCAGGCTCAAGGTAAGTAAACCTGTGTAGGGCTACTAACAATGCTATCACGAAAATTACTATTGTTTATTTTTATCACCAGTATTTTGGGCGAACTCAAGAGTGAAAGATTTTACGCAATTTAAGTAATATTTAATTATAGGTATATTTAAATTAAACAAAATTTAAAATTGATTGAGTACATTATCAAAAATGTAAAACACATGTTTTATGTCAAAAATGCGAGAATGCCGTCAAATGTATCTTAGATAAGTAAACCTCAATAACTGAATAATAGGTGTTACACAAATCAGTCTATCAAGTTATCTATATATGAGCCTTGTAGTATATACATATTGTTTTGGATTTATATATCAAATCTATTGAGACTGAAATATATTTAAGTTACTCGTCGGTATCTACGAGAAAATGTCAAGCTTATTTTTTATTTAGGTTTAATTACGGTCGATTTTCGAACGATGTGACAGGAAACTATTGAGTTTTAATTAACTAAATAATTATGCATTTAAACTTACTATTATTATACCTACCTGGTATTTCTAATAACATTATAAAATATGTGGATAACAATTTTAAAAAATACATATTTATTGCATTATGTTTACCTTAGTTACTACTAACTACTACTGTAGCCTTTTGTTCTTTTTAATTAAATTTATTGGATCACAGCATAAACTTTACCGCAAGTGCATTATATGTCGTGCTTTGTCAATATACTTTTTACATTCATTTTATACAAACATCAAATTATATCGTAGGGGAAACTTAATCATTTCCACCCTTAATGTTTTTGACGTCAACCATGTTTGTTAATCGACTCTAACGTTGAATTATGTCATTTGATTAATTACCAGAAATAATTTAAAGTAGATTTTAATCATATTATGTACACTATTTTTAATTATTAGTTTTTGTAATCCTTATGGCGTGGTCGTCCACAGTACTGATTTGTATTAAGAAATATGGCAAGTTTGATATCCGGGTAGGTAAAAATCTAAAAAATATTTCTAAATTTATATCTGGATGTAGATGCATGTTTGCATATACAATTATGTTAAGTGTTGTTTATGTACTACGTACCATACGGATATTGATTTATGTGTTATTTTTGCCAAGAATTTAATCAATTCCTTTGATAAGCACGCAAATACAATATCATATCAATATAATTATATTGAAACGGAATATATTGTGTGTCTCTAAGCGATGGAGTTATTTCATGGGTTAAAAGTTAGTTTACCTTACTTATACATATTGTATGTTGAAATTAAGGTAACTTGTTCGTAACAAAAATATTCATAAAACATATGAATGGGCAATATGGATTATGTGCTTAATTTTTAAATTTTTACAAGCGTTTGTTTTTGTAAAAACAAAACTAACTTACAGTAAATAGTAACTAAGCAATTGAATTTATTTATACAGAATAAACAAATGTACGTGGAGCTTATAATGAATAATTAACTGCAAAATAATCATGACTTTTTTATTTTGACTTTAATCTTTTTAACCAGACCGTCACCATATAACGTATTCTTAAGTCATTTCTATGTGTATATACCTTATAATATCTAAGTGATAAAAATACTAAATCAGATTTACTGTGACATAACAAACCGTAAACATACTTTTAACACAAATGTTTACAACGATAAAATCCGACTTATGATACACAGTACACAAGCAAAAGCGAAAACGATTGATGTAAACATGTAACGTTACGATGGCAGTTTGTTTACATCCGCACGTGACGTTGTAAACGTCATTTTTGACGTCACGATATTTCAATTTGCAATTTTGTGCACATTTCATTGTGTAACCGGAAGGACAAGACTCACCGTTCAAAATCCGCGAGCCGGCCATGGTTGAATTAAGTGTAATATTGTTATCATTATCCGTTCGACGTGAAATATCGCAACTCACTTATCAATCTATTAAACGACTTACGAAATAATTTATTTTGGAAAAAGAATCACAAACACAATCACGGGTTTCGCGTGGTTTCGCGTGTCGAGCGTAAGGCGGGCGGCAACGCGTCCTGCTACGCCGAACGCCCCGGCGTGACTGAAGCATGCCCCCGCCCGCCCTTACAGGGCTTTTCTTTGTTTCGCATCCCCTCCGTGCGTCGTGTCGAACAAATTCTAATCTTATTCGCCGCGATCTTGCGTTCGACGATTGACTCGACGCTTCGAACGATAATTGGGAGAGTTGCGATCGAATTAGAAATGTTTGTTTGTCACTTTTTATTTCTTTGATGTTATTTACTTTTCTTCTCTACCAAGGAAACTAAGTGGTGCAAATGAAAGACTAAAAGCTTAATGCAAGTTATATTTTATTATGTCAAATTTATAATTTTTTAATAAATTTAAAATAGTTAAGTTAAATGTTTGTTTGTCACTTTTTATTTCTTTTATGTTATTTACTTTTCTTCTCTACCAAGTAAACTAAGAGGTGCAAATGAATGCACGAAAGGTTAATGCAAGGTATATGTACGAATTACTATGTCAAATTTATTTATTTTGACAATTAGCGAAAATCGCAGGTACTTGTAATTATTGCCGATTAATCACTTATTTACTTACTATAATGTATGATACAAAATATATAAAATCAATGATGTATGAAATACATTCATCACTTCATATGTCAACCAATAAGATCAGTAAATTTTGTAATTAACTCTACCGAATTTATTTATATCTCGCAAATTGTAAATTTGTCAAAAATTCTCAATTCTATCGAACCTGTAATAAAAAAATACTCAAAGTAAATTATAACCAGATTTCTATCAAACATACATATGTACTGTGTTTGACTTAGTCGAGAAAATCACATATCTACGCACGACGTGTTAGTGTTTACTTTGATAAACCGAGTTTCATTACATCAAAAGCAGGTGTTAATTAGCCCCACCGCAGGCTGGAGTTTAGCGTTTCGAATATTAATTCTGTTACATTGCTTATTAAGCGCGAACTGACGTGTGCACGTAGAATACTTTGTAGAAAATAAATACGATATTAATTACACGTATTATGTTGGAATGATAAAGTTAACGGGAATTTTAGAGTCGAAGTCCTATGTAGTTTGACTTTGACTGTGTTGCTTTCACATCTATGTCTGATTGACAACAGCCTTATTATAAAACGCTGACGTTATTGAAGTTGAAGAGAGTGGTAAAAGGTCCACCAATTCGCACTTAGCCAGCGCGGTGGACTCGGCCTACAACTCTCTTATTTTGAGAGAAGACCCGTGCCCAGCAGTGGGACAATAATGGGTTGACTAATAGAGTGGTACTAATGAGAGTGGTAAAAGAGATACTTACAATATCTCGTAATGTAGGATATATTACGAGGTGCTCTTACTTAGTCTACAGACTAGTAGTTTTGACAGGTCTGATACGCAGTGATTCCCGGGTTCGTTTCCCGACGAAACAAATATGTGGATGATAAATTTCTGTTCTGGGTCTGGATGTTTGTACATTCGTCTTTATGTGTGTGTGCACGTGTGGCTCTTACAACACACGAGAAAAAGCGTGGGGCGATGAGAGTATAAAACATTTTAAAGCGTTTCTGAGCATAGCAAGATCAAGAAAAGAAGCATGTAAAATCCTACGTATAAACCATAACTTTTGTCATTTCGCGCATTCGTTTGAAACTAACTTAAAAGTGTCAGAAACACCTACAAATTGCTTACAAATTATGTCAAATACGTTCGTAATACGTACTCTTCGTAGCAGCTGTAATTACAGACCCTGCAAGTTGGGTCTTTGTGTGGAAATTGCACCATGGCGCGGATGTCACCCTTCTGTCTCGTGACTCAAGTTAGAAGGTGGAATTACTGACGACACGTGTGTGTGCTGTTAAGTTTTTTGAAGTCACAATTCCTAAGTCTTAAGCGAGTATAAAGTGAATGGTGAGCGCTTACTGTGCTATTTTTTCAATAACACCGCGTCACGTGAAAATGTCATGATATGATTATTTTAATTGAGATTGAAGTATCAAACGAGGAAATAATCCACCCGATAGTTATTCATATACTTCATTTTATATGAAAGTGATCCACCCCTCCAACCGAACGCAAGAATTGATTTATACTAAAAATAGGTAGCAGTTATAGTGTCCCGGTTGCCGTTAGTAAGAGGGGTGGCGTTAATAACAAAATATGTTTAGCATGATATTTAACACTATATTTTTATCGAAGACTGAAAACAGATTAATGAAGGTAAAGGATGGCAAAGTAAAGTGAAATAGTCTTTCATTGTAGGGCCCTTTCTTTAAGGTAGCATAGTACTTATAGTATCTAAGGCCTTGCTAAGGATTTCGCTATAACCAACGCGGAAAAAACTCCTAGTGGCAGCCACGTTTGGGCAAACGGAGCACAGGTCACCCGTCAACCAACTGACCAGAGAAGAACAACTAAAAACCATTGAATTCAGAAAGCACAGGATTGATTGTAGTGGCGTAATTCTGGAAAGGCCTTGAAGGTAGACCCAGTGTAGATCGACCAGGGAAGTACCACCGCCACACCTATTTCTAGCGCGAAACATTTCTTGAGTTTTGATCGAAGAGTGTGGTTGGCGGCACACTTTTATTTGAGGCGACGATCATAGTCCTCGGGAGTAGCAACGCATCTGTGATTAACTTCGATAGAACCCATGTTTTATATGAAGTTGATTATAGATGTCCATGAGCGGCAGTGACCACTTACCATCAGGTGGACTGCATGCTCGTTTGCTACTTCAGTCAGATGAAAAAAGGCCTATGTCCAGCAATGGATCTTAAAAGGCTGATGGATGAGAGACTGGAACCAAGACCAAAACTATACAGACGTACCAAGAAAAATTACCTTGTAAGAACTTGTGATCAACTCGAGTAAATTCAAGTCAACTTTACGCAAAGCCAAATCCACGAACTAAGTTGAAACGACTCGTGATCAGAGGTTGCGAGGTGAACGTGGAGCTTAAAGACCTCACTCGCAAACACTTCAGTTTTATTATCGCACGAATTGCACCTCAAACACTTACGTACGTAGATTAGGAGTGTGTCAATATGTCCCCGCTCCCCGGCTAAGCCCGATTGTGCCCCTGGGAATAATTCGGCTGAACCAACCTTAGTGCTGCTACGTTTTATTTTATTGTACTACTTAATTATCCAGGCTATTCTTTTTGTTACAGCTTCACTGTGTAATAATACATTTTTATTAGAGACAATTTATAGAGCAGTGATATCCTAATGGTTGAAACTTGCCCTCTCGTTCGGGAGGTTCGAGGTTCAAATCCAAGGGTTCAACCCACTGGTTTTTCTAAAATTATGTGTGTACTAGAAATTATCACTGCTTTACTGTGAAGGAAAACATCGTGAGGAAACCTACACACCCAAGAGTTCTTTAAAAAAAGTTCTCAGAAGTGTGTGAAATCTACCAATTCGCCACTTGGCTTGCGCGGTAAACTATGACGTAATACTCTCTCATCCGGAGAGAAGACCCATGCCCAGCAGTGGGACAATAATGGGTTGACGACAAAATACATTTTTATACGACTATACCTTTTTTTTTTGATTCCACGTCATTGTACCATCTACTCATTTCTGTCCCACTGATGGGCTAGGGTTTCTTTCCTGAATGTAAAAGACATCTACTACGCTGACAATTTACGTATTTAGGAACTTCTTTAAATTTGAGTACTCTCTCATGGAATTTTTAGGTTGCCTTACGTTGTTATTGTTCACCATTAAAACATTTCACAACGCAACAACTCACACAAAGACGAATACACAAACACCCAGACCCAGAAAGAACATAAATTAATTATTCAGATTACTTTCCGATCGAGAATCGAACCCGGAACCAATTGCGTGTTTGATTGGTACGGAGATCGCTCCGCCATGCCTGTCGTCATTTAAGTACTTGTTTCTTAAATGCACATAATATAATAAAAACGTTATTAAAAAAATATATAAATATCGGCAAAAAGAATTCTATAAGAATTCATAAACCGCATATCGTGAGTACCCGTAAAGTATTATAATGTAAAAATACAATTATATTAATTACGCGCTTTACAAATTTGTCAAAAAATACTACAGACCGAAGGAACATTGAATTATGTAAACTACACTTCGCAACGACAAGTCGCATTCGAAATAAAAGGATGCCAAAACAGACTTCGTATTATGTAAATAGTGTCACGATAATTGATAGTAATGACGTAATTGCACAATTAAGAAATTACGCGTCCTACTTACACGCTTTCTTAAAACATTTAAGTGCCAACTAGCTTTAAATAAATTGAAATTTCACGCCTGGATTGAAGCCAGGAAAGTGTAAAAGAATTAAACTTGTTAAATACTGCAGTAGTTGTACTCGTAAATCATTTGGGACGTTTTGACAAATGTCCGTATAATTAACACAAACGACCGTTAGGAGTGACTTCAAAGTGTTTTTTGTTATAACATAATAGTGTCATGCAGGATGTCAACGGAAAACTGGAGTCGATATGACAAGATTTGGCTATGTTATTAAAACCTCTAATACTCTTGACTCGACTGTCATGTTTGACTATTAATTCAATAAAATGATACTGTGTCTCTTTTGACGTAAACCTTTACAGAATCACAAGGTGTACCGCCTTGCGACTCCATTTACGTTTATATATGTTTTACCGGACGTTTTAGTGTTTGATTTTTCTTTTCTTACGTTTTTGATTTTACGGTTTTGATTTTTCAGTTCTTACGTTTCTGTAGAAGGGTGTGATTGCTGCGTCATTTTCATAGGAAGCAACGACTGAGTTGTATTCTATCTGTAAGGTTCTGTCAATTCGCCAGTTGTTCATTCGGCAGATTATACTATGCAAGCATTTGAGTGCTCCTTATGTCCAAATTATGAGTAGCTCACGACGGGCTGTTTGTATATTCGATCCTAGCAGAAGTAGTAGTGCACTGGCAAGGCGTCAATTTCCACTTAGGTATGGGGAATTCAAAACTAAATTATCGCAATTTTTGCAAAATATGACATATAATGACATACACACCCACACTCACACACACATTCTGTATCTGTAATTCTGTAATTGTTCTGTAATTTCTGCATAGTCCTTAATTTTAATTCTGTACACCGAGTTGGGCGTAAATAGTGGCGAGACAGTTTGTACTATTGCCGCTGTTTACGACATTATCAATTGTGTAACTGTTTTTTGGCGATAATAAATCAATAAATCTTTAAATCTTAGTCCTCAGGAGAAGCAAATGCACCTGTGATTAACTTGTGATATACCTCTTACTATGGGTGGCAGTGACCACTTATCATCACGGGAGTACATGCTCGTTCGCTGCTTAAAACTTACGTTTTAAAGACATACTCGTGTTTTTATATTGCCTGTATTTTTGTAGGTCAATGTTGCTTAATTGTTTAACTTAACTCTACTACAATATATTTTACTACAATGATAAAAATGGTGCATGTAAGATCTATTACAACAGACAAAGAAAAATAAATTGAATTCCTTAATAAAGTACTGTGTTATTAATCACAGTGTCTGATTGATAGTCACAAGACTGACAAGCGTATATGCCTAACATCCCCACATAGTACAAAAAAGGAATACTATGTTTCATAAACTTCCAAAATGAGATAGTTTCATGATATTTCTTTTATATGTTTATTTTTCATAAGATTGACGTAACTGATGGTAAGTGGTATGTTCAGCCCATGGACATCTGATGGCAATTTCTTATAGAATAGGGGTTTTATCTAAAGTCAATCATTTTTTTCACAAGTATAAATAAACTATAGGCTCCAAAGTTGATTTATTTTTTAGTATGAAAAATAACTTGAAACAAAAGCTAGATTGTAACTCGCTTAGATTTGTAAATCGTGAACAGTGGTTACAAATATCAGGTCGCCACGTTTGTGGCGTGACGCGTCAATGAATAACGCACGATGCATTGGACGCCGCGCGGCGCAAACAGTTTGACGCTACCACTATTGTACGTAAACACAATCCTCCCCGATATATATTGCTGATCTGAGCCGATATATGAGCTGACTAACGACTGACGACTGACTGACGACTTTATGGCTAATTTAATTTTAGTAGGTGCTTTACGTTGAATGATAATTACTTCTTCGTAAGTCAGAGGTGAGAAAAAATACATACTTGGAAATGTAATAAGTCTAAAGTTCATAAAGAAAAATATTCAAAACCTATAGAAAATTGCACAAACTTATTTTTCTATATTAGTATTATTCATCTGTGTTTACAAACACAGATGAATAATACTAATATAGAAAAATTGCTATAAATAACAGGTTTCCACAGTTATGGTGTGACGCGTTAATGACAACACACGACAGCGGGCGTCGTACAGCGCAAACAGCTTGACTCGGCCATTGTTGCACGTAAACACATTAGTTTCCGATATTTATTACTGACATTATGATAGACTGATAGTTATTAAATTTTAGCAGGTCCTTTTAGTCGGATTTCAACATGTTCACGAGTTACAAGTATAGAATACGTGTGTGAATCAAAAGTCTGAATTTCATAAAAAACAGTGATAAGTATTAACTTGTAATTTGGTCTTGGGTGCTTTGTATTGTTAAGAGAAAGGAGGCAAGTTTAACGCACGAAACATCTATGTTTATCTCTTGTAAGTACTATAAATGAAGAAAATTGCACCGCTAAATATAGATAAATAATATTATATGGGACAGATGCTACAAATCTCAGCTCGCAGCCGTTGCGGTGACGCATCAATGAATAACGCATGATGTAGCGGGCGTCGTGCGGCGCAAACCGTTTGACGCCGTCACTGTTGCACGTAAACACGTTACTTTCCGATATTTATTACTGACATTATGCGTTATAAAATTTTAGTAGGTCCTTTTAGTCGAATTTCAACATTTTCACGAGTTACAAGAATATGATACATGTGTGAATCAATAGTCTGCACAAAAATTGCACCGCTAAATATAGATAAATAATATTATATGGGACAGATGCTACAAATCTCAGCTTGCAGCCGTTGCGGTGACGCGCCAATGAATAACGCACGATGTAGCGAGCGTCGTGCGGCGCAAACAGTTTGACGCCGCCACTGTTGCACGTAAACACGTTGCTTCGCGATATTTATTGGTCTCTGTCCCGTTTGGAATTGAAAAGTTGTTTGTTAGTGTTACCTATAAACACTTCGTGCTCTAATATTACGGCAAATCCAGAACACATCAATGTAAACGTGTTTACACGTGTACGTGGCTCTAAATTCACTTTCAACTTTCTTAAAGTTGATAAAATCCTCTGTGATTAAACTCTGTAAACTCCATCCAAAAGTTAAGTTACAGCTACATTATAGTTTGAAGGTATTCCAATTGAAGTCTTCGGAGTCTTCAACGCGTCTGTGACAAGTATCATGAAGAACTAATCACTTATAGATTTGGTTATAAAAGAAAAAGGCAGTAGAGACCACATTACATAAGGTGGGGTACGTGCTGGTTTTGTTTCATTCCATAAATATAAACAATAGACCAGTATATCTTGAACTCTAGTCTTTACTGATATATTGTACGGGACATCACAGAGCTTTAAAATACCCACAGTTACCACAAATCTCACCTCTTTGTTGTTGAGACATATCAATAAATAGTGAACAGCGTACTGTACACATACTACTGACAGTTTCACTATATGTCTATCTTTTATACAGGTAAATAAAATTGATTTGTCTTTTTGAAATTTAAGAGCTGTTTCCATTATTACCTAAACTTATTTTTATGATACCAAAAAACTATTTGTTTTGTTTTGTTTTATTAATTAAGAAAATATTCGTATGTTATCTGTGCAAGTTAGAGTAATTTTGTTAAAATAGGTACTATTGGGTATGAACAATACAAGTAGTTATAGAACTTCTATAACTACTGTTATTTTCAATGGTATAAACTCTTATAGGTCGTTGAAAATAATAGTGAGACGCAATTGCAATACGTAGTAGTATTGCAGACGTCCCTGTAGCCTCGGGGTCAGAATAGGGCTACGGTATCCCCTGCCTGTCGTAAGAGGCGACTAAAAGGGGCTTCCGGGGTTGCAGACGGCTAGAGTGGGAGCTCGAACCGTTCGGTCAAGCAATCCCGGGAAGGACGGCGGTATGTGTAGTCGTTTCAAGAACCCGGAGTCCTCCTTCATCGCCGAGGACGGCCACCGGGGGGGTTTTAGTGCGGTAAAAATCCCACATACCCCTGCGTCGCTCCCTCGGCGTCGGGTACCTTTGGAAGGTTTCCCCCTCGAAAACAAAAACATAAAAAAAGTAGTATTGCAGAATTAAAGGTGTCAGTCAACGATGTGAGGGCAGGTAAAAAAGGGGAAGGAAATATTCAATAAGTGACTACAAAAATAAGTTACATTTGCAAGAGCGAGGCCGTGATCGTAAACAGCATTGCTTGCGTTTCGAAGGAAGGGTATGGTTGCCGGTACATTTTTTATATGAGGCGACCATCTTAGTCCTTGGGAGTAGCAACGCGTCTGTGATTGACTACAGATAGAACCCATGTTCTATTTGAAGTGGCTTACAGGTGTCCATGGGCGGCAGTGACCATTTACGATCAGGTGGATTGCATGCTCGTTTGCTACTTCATTATTATAAAAAGGTCTTAACATAGGATTATATACGCTTATTACAAGCTACAATATTACAGCAAAGTTCACTTCTATGCATAAGTTATGCATATGCATCCAGTTATGCATATCTGTGTCGGTCGGAGTGTAGCAATGCGTGCTTTTCTCTAAGGCAAAACATAAGGCTTGAGAATATTTAGGACAGACATAACTTTAGTTAAGAAGTATTTCTCGCTCCCAAGTCGAAATCCAGGACTTTGTGCATGCGGTGAACAAGAATATATTACCGCAGATAATTTTCTTCTCATTTTTAGAATAAAAACCTTTTTGATTCTTAATTTAACATACTTAATTTGGTTCATTATTTCGTTGCGATAATAGTAGTACCTATTTACGTATTGGGTTGATTGTCGTCAATCCATTATCCTACTGCTAGGTTTGAGGTGAAAACTCAGGTGCTTAGATTTAATCACGATTTCTCAGGTGTGTTTTTTTCTTCACCGTAAAGCAGTTATTATAATTAATTTCTAATAAGCATAACATTTTAGAAAGACTGTCGTACATGATTGGGATTTAAACTTCGTACCCTCGATTTAGTGGCCAAGTTTCAACCACTAAGCTATCACAAATATTACTCTCGCCAACGTATTATTGTGCGACTGCTGGGTACAGATCTTCTCTCAGAATGAAAGAGTTAAGGCTATGGTCCACCGCGCTTGGCGAGTGCGAATTGGTGAAACTATTACTCACTGGGTCATATAGAGTATTCAAAATTGTCTTGTTTAGTTTTTGTATATTTTCTTGCAATGTTGCAATCAAACGAGCTGCATGCTTGATCATTACCTCCATATTGCAAGAAATAACAAAGTACTCAACTTTTCTATGCAGTGTAGTTAATGCCATAATTCCCATACAAAAATATCTATTTCCCTCTCAATATGTTACTTTACCACTTCGACGTAAACTTATGATTACATACATAACATTATGGAAGTAACATCAGCCACAAACTTCATGCAATGCAATCAAACTTTTCCGCAACGTTTGTACACCGTCTTGCGGATCGAGCGCTGGACTTCAGACGTGTGTAATTTATTGCAGTTATGCATGATCTTATTCCTGCACATATAATGTATGCATACTTTTATAATTTTACCTTTAAGCTATTTCATAGCATTTATCCTGGGCTTTGAGCGCAGCAACTGAATCAAGAAATTCCGTAACGTAAAAATCCTAACACCTCGCACTCCACCTGCCATGTAGCGCGGCCGAGCGTTCGCTTAACGTGTATGTATATGGTACGACAGTGCGAAGCTCGCACGGATCGGGACGAGCTGCTCAGAAATCGCACGAATATGAAAGCTGTTTGTGAGAAAGTATATAGTATCAAAGAAAAAAGCTTTGAAGGTACTACGATTGAAGTAGCAAACGAGCATAATATATACAGTCATCTGATGGCAAGTGGTCCCTGCCACCCATGGACGTAAGTAAGCAACGTCTTATAGAACAGGGGTTCTATCGTAAGACACGTTCTATCGTAATCACAGAGGCGATGTTACTCCCAAGGGTTAAGATGGTCGCCTCATCTAAAAGTGGAACGGCAACCTCACCTATCGAAACGCAAGACCTCAATGCTTCAAGCTAGAAATAAGTGTGATGGTCGTACCACGCGGTCGAACAACACTGGTCCTATCATCTTGAAACATCTACATTTAGGTATATAAAAAGTTTTACAGCCACACATAGAGAAACTGTAATTAAATACAGGTGTCACTGCGGGGCGTTACTAGTCTCACAGCCTGCGTTAGGGGTAGTTTCGACGCATCTGCACAGTTCAGTGTCTCGTTGTCGAGCGGCGCTCGCTCATTGAGTGTGTAACACGGCCGGTTTAATTAAGCCTTTAGGTCAGTGTTTCTCAACATTTACAAGACCTTTTTGATATATATTTTAACAATCAATTTTTAGGTAGCTGCGCATAGAAGTGATAAATAATTTATATAATTATAAAAATATAAAAAGTTTGTTATCAAATTTGTTTGTATTAATTATACAATCAAGTTATTTAAATTTATAATTTTATGGTTTAATATACGAAACATAATTGATGTAAATTTTATGTGTGTATCAATTCAGTTACATTTTATTGATTATCAATAGTATTATTTGATACAGACAATCTCATTACATACGACGACAAAAACATACAATATCACATTTGAGACAAATAGTTACACGTACGAAAGTAGGTAAGTTGACATGCAAAATTTGTGTTTATTCTTTATAAATTTCAGTTAGATACGAGTAGTTTGAGAGCCGCTGTCCTCGATTAACACCTATGCCTTAATACGATCAGGCTCTATTGACTGGTTCTGTCCAGTTTCACGGTAGCCGGATATCCGGTTACAAGGCGTGTTACGAGTTTTGACATAAATACATAAGGTATGCTGAACGGTTGATATTACTAAATTATATACGAACATTTTTTTGATTACGTAGCATGTACACTATAGATGTATTCATATGATTTTTTATATAACACTAGCTGTACCCTGCGCGCGATGCTACGACATCACAAAAAAATACAGCAGAAACCTTCGCGAGCTCATGAATAACAACTTTTCTAAAGATCAGTACATGATCAAATTAATAGTTCACGATTCTATAGAGGACATACAGACAAACATTCATTTCTATAAAGAAGAAGAGAAGAACAAAGAAGAAGATTGTAGTAGCAAATGCGCATGCAGTCTACCTGATGGTAAGTGACAGCTGCCACCCATTGACATCTGTGATCCCAGATGATATCAGTGTTACCCGAGATTGGTCACAAAAGTTGCTACTCCTAAGGACTAAGTCGAAATGCCTGAGATAAATATGTCCCTCTGGCTTCAACCTTCAGACCAAAACACAGCACCGCTTAACATTGCTGTTAAGTGTTACAAAAATAAATGTGCAGGTAGAATTCTCGAAATGGAAATACAGAAGGTTCTATTTTCAAAATATCTAATTAATCTCTTTTGGAACGGCTTCAACGAATTTGAATCCTCATGGATACCCATCCGCCCGGGGCAGCAGCTGGGTTATGCCGGACTCTTACCGGCTAAACCCCCACTGTGTTTTCACCTCCGCACCGTTTGGCGGGAACACGGGCGCACTTTTTCATTCATCCGGGAACCCGCCGGTGCCTGGTCGCTTCCGCAACCCCCTCGCGTGGAGCATGGAGCTCCCCTCCAACAGAAAGGCACGCTAGAAAACACAAAGGCGCGCCTTACCTCCAAGGCTCCCATCCGCATGGCGACGGACCAACCCCGAGACCGCCACCCAGGAGCCGTGGGCATGGGCAAGCCGACACCCGCAGAGGCACCGACCTCCCACACCCAGCGGCGGATCCGATCCCTGGTTCCGCTAATTCGTTACACCTGTTTCAAGTGTGACACAGTTCATGACTTACATTGAAAAGGTGTACATGATTGTGATAATTTGGTCTTCAGGAGCAGCAAGGCATTGACATCTGCTTTCATATGTAGGCAGTGACATTGTCCATTAAATTACTTATTGTAAGGGGAACAGCGCGCTCTTTCGTGACTGAAATTTTAAAAAAGTGAGATATTGAGCCTAAAAAAACTGACACTTTTTAAGTAGGTATAAAACAAGGTAGGTAGGTAGGTAGCAAACAAGATGTGCTGAAAATATTTTAAGTATTTTAATGCTCTATACCCAGGTAAATACGGAATCTTATTACGAGTACTAAGACTCCACTGTCCGTCTGTTTGTATGTCTCATGAACCTTGATAGCTAGACAGTCGACAACAAAAAAACAGGATAAAACAATTATTTAAGGAAAGTTCCCATAAAGCAAACTTGAGTTTATTTTTTGATAATGGTACGGAACGCTCCGTATGCGAGTCCAACTCGGAGTTAGCTGGTTAATGTTTATTTTCTAAAACCACTTAACGATTTTTATAATAAAAACTTTGATAACGACCCAACAAAATGACTCAAATCATACTTTACCTACTTATCTACGAAGTTTCACTTCTACTATCAGAGCGAAGGCTCTTATTTTTCCATCCAGTCGTAATAAAACGCACAAAAGCAACGTGCGGCAACAGCTCGTTTGGACACGGGTGATGGACGACGCGAATGTGATCATGTCAGTGTGAGCACACACACATACCTAGATAGGTACGCGTATAACTATATTGAATCTAGGTATACTCGTTTCTAACCTGTATACCGTTCAAAACCTTGAATCATTACAATAACGTAAAAAACTTTTATAATACTGAAGTAGCAAAGGAGCATGTTTCAAGGTGGTAGAATCAGTATAGTTCGACCGGGGAAGTACCTTCGCCACACCTATTTCTAGCGTGAAGCATTTCTTGCGTTTCAGTAGAAGGGTGTGGTTGCTGGCATACTTTCACATGAGGCGACCATCATAGTCTTCGGGAGTAGCAACGCATCTATGATTGATTTCTCATGGAACCCATGTTCTCAATGAAGTTGATTACAGATTTCCATGGGTGGCAGTGACCACTTACCATCAGGTGGACTGCATGCTCGTTTGCCACTTCAGTTAGATAAAAAAAATGCAGTCCTGATGTTAAGTGGTCATTACCAGTCATTGACATCTGTTCAAAATCCTTATAGTAGAGGAAATCCATCTCAATGGAAGATGCGTTTCTACTCTTTTTTCTAAGATGGTCATCTGCTGTGAAGCGACGGAAACCACACTCGGCGACCAAAACAGAAGAATTGCTTCACGCTAGAAAATTCTGAGGCGGTGGTTCTTAACTTAGCAAGCGCCATTTAAATATATCGTCGTATTATCTGCATCTACACGTACTGAGGGTTAAAATGAAAATTTGGCGATCCTTTTGTCGGTCGTCAGACTGCAGTTCTATATCCTTGCGAATGCGAATATGTGAACCATGCGAATATTATCAAATACGAACACGAATATTCGTTACACCACTATTATGGAACGTACTAAGTTTGGTAGTAACACAAGCGAACCGTACAAGAGCGTTAAAACAGACAAAAGCCGGCAACGGTGTTTAGACTCGGGTGATTGATGGAACGTAATCGATCGTAACCGCTCGGGGACATGCTCTTGTCGTTATGCGTATATTGCGTACGGGACGGACATAAGTACCTTCAGGCATTTACCCGACTATGTCAGAAAGATGTGTCAGAAGGGTAATGGAGTACGTCAGAAGGAGGGTAACGTTTTTCAAACGAATATATGTTGGTTTGTATGTATGACTGTATGTCCATTTCTTTGGCACGCGGTACAGCCTAAACTGCTTGATCGATTGTGGCATATGACATATAATTTGGATTGATTTCGTTTGGAGAGTGTCATAGGTTATATAATTTATCAACATGGCCCCCGCGGTCAGAGAAAAAGGGAGAGGAACCATGTTTTCACTATTATTTTTCATGTTTTTAGACCCTTAATATTTATCAAAGCACCATCTAGATCCAGGGGCATACTAAGTTTGCTAGTAATACAAGCGAAGCGCACAAGAGCGTTAAAACAGACAATAGCCGGCAACGGTGTTTAGACTCGGGTGATTGATGGAACGTAATCGATCGTAACCGCTCGGGGACATGCTCTTGTCGTTATGCGTACATTGCGTACGGGACGGACATAAGTACCCTCAGGTATTTACCCGACTACGTCAAAGGGAGGGTAATGATTTTCAAACGAACGTATGTTGGTTAGTCTGTATGTATGACTGTATGTCCATTTCTTTGCCCCAAACGGCTTGATCGATTGTTACATCATTACGTATAACACAAAGGCGCTTCCCGCTGTCTGTCCCTATGTATGCTTAGATCTTTCAAACTATGCTACGGAATTTAATGCAGTTTTTAAAATAGACAGAATTATTCAAGAGGAAAGTTTTTAATGTATAATACATGCATTTGATAGTGGAGGAACACTGATAGATAGTTTTAGATTTTTGATTTTTAGGCGAAACAAAGTTCACTACTTTATATAAAAGGCAATCATAGTCCTTGGAAATGGCAACAAATCTGTGATTAATCTTAGATTGAACTCATATATTCTTATAAAGTCTCTAACAGGTGTACTAAATCTTATAAAAACAGATTACTGCTCATCTAAGGATCGAACCTGGAACCGTGACAGTTCAATAAACATCGTGTGATATCTATGACATCATTTGAGAATTGTTTGAAGTAACTATTTACTTAATCCTAAGAATAGCATTGCAAGCGAAAATGGGGTGCCTCATCAATACACAAATATAAACAGTCGAAAAGATAGGATGAAAGATTTATGGCAACTTTCCGGTCGATTACGATCCACGCTCATTGAAGACAACGACACTCGGTACGGCAAAAAATCTACCCTACTGGCCTTTTGCCAATGAGAATCGCTAAATAGTTGTGAGGAAGAGAGTAGTAAATAAGATCGATGTGTTACATATCGAACGCCAAAACAGCGTATTTTGTGATCCCATTATAATTAATGGTATGGTTTTGCAAAGTCAAAGAGAAGGGTCAAAGAAATTAAAAAGGGATTGTATCTATATATATAAAAGCGAAAGGTCACTCACTCACTCACTCATCACGAAATCTCAGAAACTACAAGTGCTAGGAGTTTAAAATTTTGCATGCGGGTTCTTTTAAGGACGTAAGTATTCATTAAGAAGAGATTTTATGAAATTCAACCCCTAAGGGGGTGAAATGGGAAAATCTTTGTGATACATTGATTTGAACGCGGGTGGAGCCGCGGGTACAGCTAGTACATACATATGTATATGTTTTCCTTACATAAACGTTTTAATTTATTGCAAAGTTAGAGTAAATTTTATTTACCAATAGTGTCATCCTTAGAATAATAATAACGAGATCGTTGTTTTAAATGATAGTAATCTATAATACGACAGTCGTCAACTAATAACTTTTTCATTGCTGGTCACGGGTTTCAGACCAGAGCTTACATAAACTTGAGATTTTTTTAGAACTTGTATGAAACCTGTGCACCTGGAACCATTTAATGGAACTAGTCACCCGACACATCGGTCGAAATTCGACCGTAATTTAAATTAAAAACTATACTTCATGTTGTCCAAAGTAGTACGAATATTTCTCTAATTCAAATAAAATGTAATCATTTTCAAGTAATTTTGACCGCATCCGTTAAATATAAAAAGACGTTTAATTTGCTAAATCCCATTTAAAAGCAATAGCGGGTATTTTGACAAAGACACTGACATTTCTGACGTGATGTGTTTTCGTAGTAAGACATTGAATGTTCTATTTCGTTTTTTATTTATGTGTTTATGACGAGTGCACGGTAGTGTGTGTTTTAGTTGATTTTATGTATGTTTTAAGCATTACGTAAAAAAAATAACATTCTGCACTCCTTCTCTACGTTCACTATAACCGTGCAAAGTTTCATACTAATCTGTCCGCGGCATATTACTTAATAATGCTTCTCAAGTTTTTGCTTCACGTATTAATATATATATTTAAAAAACAATTATTATGCTACTTTGTACAATATCCAGTTTAGTTTTTTGAGTTGAATTACGTTCGAATTTAGACCCTCGCGACGGGTGATTAATAATTAAATAACAGGCACATCACTTAAAAAATTAGGGGTGCGTTCAATTGATATGAACCGTTCCACGATTGAGATGACGAGTCACTAATAGACTATCACTGTTAGCTCTTAATAGGATCAACAGAATAAATTTTCATGTTTCGTAAGTACGCGATATTCTAAAGATTCACTTATTTTACACTTAAGTATACGTTTCATCCCGTGTCAAAAAGCCACTAAGGCATCGTCAAATCAATAGCAAATCTGAACTGGCTTTGACATCCGCGGCTCAGGGGGCAGCTCAAAGGTATCCCGAAAACCAAATCCCGAATGCAAATGAATAATTACGCGGCATACCGCCGATTCCCTCTTGATTTCGCGTTTCTTTGAATTTAAATAATTTCTCGTCCCACTACAAAGCTACGGAAACGAACCCCGGACCTTAATTAAGTTTCGTTGCGTCGTTTGTACGAGTATAATTCTTGTATGGGCGACGTCGACACCCACGGTCGAGTTTTGCGTTCACTTTTCCGTAAGAATATTTCGAAAACGCAGAAATGATCATTACATCACGAAATACCGGAAAGTTTTTGGAATGCTAAATGGTAATTAAAATTAAAATAAATTATTTTTATACTATTCAGCTTTATGCTATGCTTTTTAGTCTTTCACACAAAAACTAATGGACAGATTACCTTAAAATTTGGCACACAAGTAGTTTTAACCTAGAAATATGCAGAGCAGCGTGAATAAGCTAGTACAATTGTATGTATGTACTGGCTATTGTATATGTAGTGCCGGCCTTGATAGTACCAATATATTTCTTTCTGTAGATGCCATAGGAGATGACTAAGGGACAAACTACAGAAGATGGCAGGAATAGCAGCAGTTTATGTGTAACTTAAACACGGGGAGGTGCTTAAGTTACCGTGGTCACAAACAAGCATGGCGTAGTAACTTTTGGCAAAGCCCCTTATTAGGGTAGGTTTATGTCCAGAAATGTTTTTGAAGTGAAACTTCTTTATCGGGGTTGGAAAAAAATTTAGTGTAACATTTTTTCGTTACGCGCCATCTTTTTCTGTTACGCGCCATCTTTTTCTTATCCCTACCACGCGTGATATTAGATAGATTATTATAGATTAGATTATTAGATAAAGTTTAATAAAAGCCTTTTATTAAACTTTATCTAATTTAACTTTATTAAACCAATTTCTGTAAAGTTGCATATAGTAAATTATTTTTTGAAAAATAACGTCATAAAGAAGTTTCATTTCTTTAGAGTGTACGCTAGTACACGCACACATTTTTGAAGTGAAACTTCTTTATCGGGGTTGGAAAAAAATTTAGTGTAACATTTTTTTAAGAAGATAAATTTAATTATGTAGTTAAATTTTGAACGTCAAATATCCGAACCACACACTTCTAGTCGACGTACAAAATCCGCATATCATATCTGTTGGCTTCCTCGCAACACATGCCACGTATCAGTCGCCATTCATCTCACACAAATTCCCTGGAAACCGTTGCCAAGATGTGGCTTGATCGATGAGCTCCAATGTCACTACAGCACGATGTTTCAAAAGATGAGATTCAATTTTTGTAGTGCTAAAAAACAAGGTTGTTTTTCATAAGTGATTTTTTTAAAGCTAAGTCCGTGATTTTATTCGCGTGACTTTTGTTATTGCTTTTGGTTTAAGGAAGGCATGTGAAAATCATTATATCCTTTGTGGAATTAGGCAGCAAATATATTATATTTTACACACAGCAAACGAAATGAACCTTCAATTTATTGAACTGTACTTTTTTTACTTTTAACAGCAAAAGAAAATTGCAATCTATCATTGTGTTAAGTATTTGTTGTCACCAAAAATTGCCGTCAACATAAAATTACATAGATTTAAAACGCTACTCAAATATATTGCTACCACTGAAGACTAAATTAGATGGCCTTGTATTAATTTAATCTTCTTTACCATAATCTCCAAACCCAAAGATAGCAGCTTTTAACATTGAATTAAAAAGGCAGATATGATATAATTATGACAAAGATTCACAAAAACGTCCATTTTCAAGGCAGATACATACATGTTTACAAGTAAACAAAATTATCTACAAGCAGGACCAAGTTGTCAAAACACAGTAACGACGCCCGCATAATGATACCTTTAGAGAAGAGAACCAAGTAAATTAATATTTCCTAAAGCTAATCTGGAGCGGTTTAATAAGTTCAAGTTGAAAAATAATTTTCCTTCGCAAGCCGCAAAATCGTTTTTCAATTAAATCCGTGTCGGGAACACGGCGCTGTTTCGAGGGTGATTAAAATTGTGACGCGTGGGGGTTAGAAACATTTCGTTATTACTTACAATACACTTTTGTTAACGTTGTACTAAGTTGAAGTTGCGAGGGAGTGTACGAGCAATTAAACGTTTACTGTCGTCTACTTGAGCTTTCTTTTTAAGGTATAAAGGTGGTAGACTTGGGAGACACCAACACCCTTTCTCTGCCTCTTTTTTTTTTTTGGGGGGGAAACCTTCAAAAGGTACCTGACGCCGTGGGCGCAACACAGGGTTATGCGGGATTTTTACTGCTCTAAAATCCCCCGGTGGCCGTCTTCGGCGCTTTAAGGAGGACTCCGGGCTCTCCAAAGGTACGCAACCGGAATCCTCTGAGCGAGTTGCCCCATTGGGCTAATAACAGCTGTGTTAAGCACTGATGTAGTTCCTTTTAAAGATGTGGTAAGGGAACAACGCGTCTGTAGGCAACTTTAGGTAAGATTTCAGTCTTATTTAGCTGTTAAGAACGTTTGCTCAATGTTATGAAAAAAACCTCAGTAGTTAATTCTAAATCCTACCGGCTGACATACATTTGCTCTTAGTCTTCGGGAATGGCAACCCATCTGTACTTGACTTCCGATGAGATTCCTGTTCTATAATTATATAGTAGAATAGCATTATATGGACGGCAGTGACTACTTACCGTCAACTAAACTGCACTCGTTTGCTATTTCAATCTTATAAATGTCGCTGATAGAATAGATATGTTGAAATATCTAATGACTATGTATATCGAATCACATCCTTCAACTCCAATAAACTTAATAACAGCAGAAATAGGAGTGAAAGTAGTTTATAAACAGTTTTTTTATCACTATTTATCTTCTATTGGTTATGTGCAACGAAACATTTGAGACGATGTCCACGATACATCAACTCAAAAGAGCAAATTATGAAACCAGTCAGTCAATTGGCCTAAACCAAAAAATTATTACCGCATTCTACCCTTTTAATCACAACCTTTTAATTTCTTTCAGCGCGTAAATTAATTGCGGTCGGACCTGGCGATTCGTTCGTCCGACTTTTGCGTGCAAATCGAGTGAGAAAAATGTCATTACCGACTTTAAGTTACTTGTCGATTGATGGAATACAGGCTGGGAAAGTTAGAAAAGTATTAGCAATACTTTTTAATTTTTACCCGATTGTTATAATCTTAATTATATTAAAGATGGAAACGTTTGTGAGGATTTTGTGTTTGTTACTCTATCACACAACACTAAAAGTCAGATTTTGCTGAACGCAAACACATTTTTTATGTTCTAGATTGACTCATATGACCGCGGTAGACATGACGGAAGCATGCGAAGACGCAGAAATAACATAGTGTATAGTAAGGTACTGCAGGCGAAATAAACAAACATTATAGAAAATATACCTACAGAAACTACGTTTTTTACTCTGCTCGTACCTTATAGTATAGGTATATTTTAGTTCTAAGCAACGGTTGATAAAGCGACAAAATTGTAATGAAACTAAACATTAGTCCAGTGGATTACATGTATTGTAACCAAAGTAAAAACATAGCAATATTTTAATTATAATAGTTATATAATAGTTACAATAGTTATAAATATTCAATTGTATTTTTATTTTAATAAATAAGTTTAAATAGCAATACATTTTCACACGGACCGTTAACCGCAGCAAACATAATTTGCGTGAAAATAAATGAAAACCCAAATAAAGTCTCTGGCAAAATTTATGAATGCAATTTACATTTGATAAATTAATTTGAGTAGACATATGTTTCTTCTCGTACCGGGAAACCTCGAAAACTCAATACCCGGATAAAGTTAGTAATATGCTTTGTATGTTTATTTTATATCAATAATTAATTTAAGATAATCTAAATGAAAATACATTATGTTTCTTCTTCGACTTTCGACTGCAGCAAAATGTAACTCGGTTAAAAATTGCCAGAAAGCCAAATAAAGTCAAATAAGTACATATTTATTTTATTAACCTATTGTATAGCTTTTATAGCTGGCTTTGAGCACGGCGACCGAATCAAGAAAATCGTAACGAAAGAGACCTAACACTCCCCACTCCGCCTACCATGTAGCGCGGCCGAGCGTTCGCTTAACATGTATGTTTGTGGTACGATAGTGCGAAGCTCGCACGGATCGAGATAAGTTGTTCGAAAATGGGATGAATATATAAGCTGTTCGCGAGAAAGCATATAGTATCAAAGAAAAAAACTTTGACAAATAAATAAAAAAAACAGCATTAATAAATAATTATAATTGCATATGTTGATAAAATAATTCTATGCAATAGCTTTACTGCGGTAGACCCCGCGTGCCGCAGTTTTTTTATTTCTTAACATTAATTAATGTAAGTAAAATTACGTTTTCTTTTAACTTAAAAGTATGCAAAACAGATGTTAATCTAAATAAAGTCAATATTAAAACGTTTTTCAGAATTTAGCCGGTGAGCGGATTGCGTGAGCGGGCACAGATGAGGAAAAATCTGACAAAACAAAAGGTCAATACCATAAATCAACCTTTTCGACGCCTTGGATAATGTAAGGGCAATATTATTATTGCAAATAATGGTATAAATTCAAAAGCATTATCAATTTCTGTTACAGATATATTTTGTGATTAAATTTATTGTACTTTTTGAGAAATGAGGTTCCTAATGCTAATGATATTTGATTAAAACTGAATCAGAATGTTGGATGATATTTAGCTATAGAACATATTTATTTTACCAGCTCTACACACAAACGTTTAACATGAGGCGACCATACTCCGTGGAAGTAGCAAAACATCCGAGAGATTTCAGATACAACCCATGTTCCATATGAAGTAGATTACAGATGTCCATGGGCAGCAGTGACCACTTACCATCAGGTTCACTGCATGTTCGTTTGCTACTTCAGTCATATAAAAAAATCATCAGTTAGACTGCAAGCGCGCATGTTACTTCAATATTGTGCATCAACCCATTATTGGCCCACTGCTGGGCACGGGTCTTCTCCCAGAATGAGAGAGTTTTAGGCCATAGTCCACCGCGCTGGCCAAGTGCGAATTGGTGGACTTCACACACCTCCGAGAACTTTTTTTTTTTTTTTAAGAACTCTCGGGTGTGTAGGTTTCCTCACGATGTTTTCCTTCACCGAAAAGCAGTGATAATTAATTTCTAATACGCACATAAATCATTGGTGCGTGCCTGGGTTTGAACCTCGGACCTCCCGATCGAGAGGGCAAGTTTCAACCATTAGGCTATCACTGCTCTGTCCCTGTAGTTCCGGGACCAGAATAGGACTACGGTACCCTCTGCCTGTCGTAAAAGGCGACTAAAAGAGGCTTCCGGGGTTGCGGGCGGGTAGAGTGGGAGCTCGAACCGTCCGGTCAAGTGACCCCGGGAAGGACGGCGGCATGTGTGGTTGCATGTTGCCGTAAAAACCAGAAGGTGTGGTGAGCAGTTCACGCCCACCAGAGAAGAGCCCGATGGGGCACACGCTGAGGACACCGGCGGCGGTCAAGTGGAGTTCCCGGAGTCCTCTTCGCAGCGTCGACGTCGGCCACCGGGGGGTTTTAGTGCGGTAAGAATCCCACATAACCCGCGTCGCTCCCACGACGTCGGGTACTTTTTGAAAGTTTCCCCCTCGAAAACAAAAAAAAAAAAAAAGGCTATCACTGCTCAAAATGTATCTATTTCAATATTCCAGAAACTAAAAAGCATTACAGTTTTGTATACAATGACGATAAAATATTGATGGTTAGCCATATCATTAGGAGCTATTTACATCTACATGTGTTCCATTTAAAAGGTAACTGAAAGCACTTCGAGTAATCGTGTTAAATTCTATTACTTTATACGTCGTTTTAATTTTTATTAGAAATTATAAATGAATAACACGTAAGCTAGGAATTAAAACCTTTTTCTTTTGTTTACGAGGGGGAAACCTTCCAAAGGTACCCGACGCCGTGGGAGCGACGCAGGGTTATGTGGGACTTTTACCGCACTAAAACCCCCTGGTGGCCGTCCTCGGCGCTAAAAAGGAGGACTCCGGGATCTCGAAACGACTTCCACCGGAATCCTCCGAGCGCGTTGCCCCATCGGGCTCCTCCCAGATGGCCGGCTGGGCCCACCGCTCCGTCTAGTCTTTACGACGGTATGCGACCACACATACCGCCGTCCTTCCCGGGATTGCCTGACCGAACGGTTCGAGCTCCCACTCTAGCCGTCTGCAACCCCGGAAGCCCCTTTTAGTCGCCTCTTACGACAGGCATGGGATACCGTAGCCCTATTCTGACCCCGAGGCTACAGGGACGAAGGAATTAAAACCTAGGCAATTGAATTACTCGTATTACATCAGTGACGGAAGTTCCACGTTGCAATGTACCACTAATACTCCTTAGAGCGTCAGGCATTAGCGTAAGAACTTGTGTCGCAGACCGTATTATTTATATAATTCCCGCAAAGCGACTTGAAGTGATAATACCATCCACATTGTAATAAATTACATAAACTATTTGCATTTATAATAATATGTAAAATGTGTTATATATTTTATACTGTTTGTTTATTATCTAGAGCAGCGGTTGGCAACTTTTTGGAAATACGGGCTTCATAGTAGGCAATGACGATCGGCGTGGCGGTTACCAAACTGGTCTGACGCGCAATGGGACCCAGGTTCGATTCCCCGCCTAGACAGGTATCTGAATGATGAGTTTAGATTCGTTTTCTGGCTCTGGGTGTTTGTGTATTCATCTTGTACGTGTCCATGGTATCCACGACACAGGAGAAAATCTTACTGTGGGACTATGAGTGCAGAAAGCGTGTTTACAGCGTGTTTAATGGCGGACTGTATTCAGAACTTTACTGCTGAAAAAAACAAGTGCGAAGATGACAATGAATAAAAGTCGTTCAAAAAAAAGTTGTCGAGAAATTTCACGCTAAAATAAACGGTCATCTAGAAACAAACACTTACCGTAAGTATTTGTGTTTAAACGTTAAAAACGACTCCAGGAAGATTGAAGATACACGATCCACAATATAATGTTTTACGAAGACCTGCGGGCCCCTAAAGAGTGTCGCAGGTTATTGGTTGCATACCGCTGATATAGAGTAGTGTATAGGCTTGTTATTTACTCGTGTTACGGTTAACATGCGTTGTGGCTTTGTGGTACGGAACCGCAACCAAATTTAAAATGGTATAAATTGACTTTAATGTACATAAAAATACTGTCACCAAAATATTTATGTATCTATGAGTAATATTATTTATTATAAAGCTATGTTGACGACCCACGTGGTGGAGCGGTTACCTTACTGGTCTGAAACGCAATGGGTCCTGGGTTCGATTCCCGGCCAGACAGCTATCTTAATAATGAGTTTACATTCATGTTCTGGGTCTGGGTGTTTGTGTATTTGTCTTTTGTGTGTCCATTATACCCACGACACAGGAAAAATCCTAGATATTTTGGCTTCTTATGGATATTTATAGTAAAAATATACGACTCCGCGAATTTTGTTGAGAGGTTGAGTAAATCATTCAACTCGTTTAGAAAGTTTGTTACTTAGAGAAAACATAGTTGTGAAGACGTTTAAAGTGATGTAATATAAATTAAACTAAAGTATAAATTTACAAAATAGTAGCGAGAACCACTAACATAATAACACATGGCTATAACTGATTTAATCCCTTACGTTTAACCGGTCACAAGAAATTCATAATACATTATTGTACTTGCGTACATCTAAGAAACATGACCCTTTTCTTACTCAGTCGGTTAATAAGGCCAACCCGTAATAGCAATGAAACAGTGAAGATTTATAAAGTAAGCATTAGTTTCCTTTCTCTTAAGCAACTCGTAACTAACTGCATTCATTTGTTTCTATCCACTTACCCATTATTAAAGTTTAATGTGGCTTAAGAAATCAAATTACTTTTATCTGGTTTCGCGCAAACTTTTCTACAAAGTTCTCTCCCAAGTTTTGTTTCATGAAATAAATTGGCATTAAGTGCCAAAACAATTATGAACTAATCAATTATGAGAACTGAACATACATTCTTAAATACTTTAACGTCACGTACACGTCACGTACACGAAAGTAATGTTTAACCGACTGCGTCATACGAAGGGTGGTTTTATTCAATGTATGTATATTTTTAAGTATGATGTCTGTTGGTCTGGATCGTGCGACAGCCCGAACAGCTTAAACGATTGTAGCATAATACTAATAAATAATACTAAATACTAGTAATATTTGAGTTCGACTTAGTTACAAACTATGGATGTGCCAAATTTCAGATAAATCTAACCGGCAGTTTTTTCGTGAAAGAGTAACATTGAAGGAAGGAACCAGTGTAGTTTAACCGGGATAGTACCACCGCCACACCTATTTCTAGTGTGAAGAATTTCTTGCGTTTCGATGGAAGGGTGTGATTGCCGGTACACTTTCACATGAGGTGACCATCATAGTCCTCGGGAGGAGCAACGCATCTGTGATTGACTTCAGATGGGACCCATGTTCTATATGTAGTTGATTACAGATGTCCATAGGCGGCAGTGACCACTTAGCATCAGGTGGACTGCATGCTCTTTTGCTACTTCAGTCAAATAAAAAAAAGTAACAATTATTTTTAGTTCCACTACTTTTCTCTAAGTCCCAGTAACAACGTTTTCCTTCTAAATCCATCTATCCCACGGCTTCCCACTTGGCAGTCAATAATTACTTTAAGTCCCATGTTAGCCAGGCATTGCTTTTAATGACTCCTTTACCTAGCGCTGTGGGAATGTTCGATGAAATTTTACTTTAGAAATTTCGAGGGATGATTGTTGTTTGGTTGCTTAGTACAATATTATGTAGTATGTTCATATACCGGTAAAACTATTATAAATTTACAAATGTAATTCAGTTCTATGTTTTACAATGTCAAGATTCATTCATGCAGATATATTAATTTCATTTTTACATTTGCAGTGTAATTGTGTTTCCATAAGCAAATAACAGTACTTTTATTTTTAGATTTAGATGAGAAATTATCCGAACCTATATCTCAGATGACTGTGATATTAAAACTACTTATTTAACGAAGTTACAAAATAGATTACACTTATGAATGGACATTTTATACGTATTTCCTATCGCAACGATTGATATCTGTCATCTAGAAATATTTCTATGAAATTTGACTATATTTTTATTATTTCATATAACACGGGGCAACAGTCAATATAGTCAAAAGAATTTTACTTTGATAGTGCGTCGATTGCCAATAGTCACTTTGAAAGCTATGTGATAAAAATTTAGTGCTTGCCCACTCACATGTAAATAAATAAAAATATGTTTGACTGTGTCCTCTATTCGTTCTATTCCATTTTACGAGTAATACAAATAGAACGTTCGTACCAAATTTCATATATAAATTGATTGGTACTTTAATTTTATTGAAAACACTTCCCTATGAAAAAAATAAGCACTAATAATGCAAATATGCGAGGAATAGTAGAATATCTAATTAAAAATTAACAACTATCCAAAACTATCTTATGTGGTTCGGTTTAATTCAAGTGAAGTGTGTAATTATTTATCAAACTTTCCCTTTTATTTTTTTAAACCAAACTTTCCCTATCCTTGAGAAGTAACAAAAAAAGGCTTCACCCCGACCTGTTGCGGGGCTAATCAATCAGTGGTAATCTCTCCTAGGTACCCCTACAGTAAATATTTGCATTAGGCAAGATCCAATCGGCGCCGCGGCGATCAATCAACAACCCTAGCGAAGGCTAACTGACAGATTAATTTATTTTTGTTTATAAAAACGACATTATTGTTTTATATTACCTTTGATGGCAAATCCCGGTACCGGATTTTCACTCCCATGTGGTATATTATAACCGGTTAATCGCGTGTCGGACTCGCGCACAAAGGGTTCCGCACCATTATCTATTGAGAACCGCAAAAAATCACTATTATTTTATAGAAATCCCCCTTTAGTATTTAGTTTTTCCTGTTTTATTATATATTTTAGTTATAGCGGCAATAGAAATACGCCATTCGTGAAAAAATTTCAACTGGTGACAGACAGAAGGACGGACAGAGGAGTCTTTTTAATAGGCTTCCGTTTTTACCCTTTGTGTACGGAACCTTAAAAATGGTGGTGTTAAGTTAATCTTTGGTGTAGTATAATTGTTCTCTGTGCTAAATATCTATGTTAACAAATTTCCAAGGTATCTTACACAGATAATTAACACACGAAAACTACGAATAAATACACAAAGAACAGAAAAAAACACAACAAATAATACTTTATTGTGCTAATTGTACAAAAAAATATTTTATACATGCATTTATAGCCCTAGAACCTAAAAAAATGTACGTAGCGAATAGATAAGATTTCTTTTGCTAAGTCGGTTAGAAACAAAAACATTTCAATCAAATCTTTGTAACGGCATTCGGTAGCGCTAACTTACCAGTAAATATTTATAACGATACTTTTAGATAAGGTCGGGTTGTACAGTTGGCAACATCATTCACCTCACACCCTAAGCTAGCCTTCCTGTCATCTAACGTATGAAAAGTAACATATCCTATCGCTCACATTTATTTACGGCGACAGCCTTAACCTTCGGAAGTGGTAACGTATCTGATTGACTTCAGGTTAAACTCGTGTTCTATAAGAAGTCGCTTACAAATTTCGATGGGCGGTAGTGACCATTTACCACCAGGCAAACCACACGTTCGTTGCTATTTCAATTTAATAAAAAAGATCCTAAACAAGTCTTGCTATCATGTCCGCGATCTTACACTTACCATCAGGTGGACTGCATGCTCGTTTGCTGTCTAAATCAGATAAAAAATGCTTAACTAGCCTTGTTATCCTGTCCGTATCCCTGTCTGTGTTATATTGTTTGGTAGACTGTACAATGCAAAGAATACGCGGTCACATGCCCGAACGAAGTCGGCCTTTTCGCGGCCGATCCCACAGGACTTAGGTGTGCGTATGTAAATCGCGCCAAAATCCGACCGCCAGCGAAATAGTATTTCGCTTGCGTACAATCGCGCTCGACTTCGTTATGACAAATTAAAATAAGTTCGCCTTGACCACGATACATGCAACTGGGTCAAAATATCGGCAAGAAGAATTCGAAAAGGATTGGTTTTTGAATCCTCATCCTCATATCGTGAGTACCCGTTAAGTATTAAAATGTGTCAATTCCGCGATAATAGTAGTCTAATATCTTAAATTAAAATAACATTATTTTTAGGGTCCCGTGGCTTAAGAATAAATACGGAACCCTGTTATTAACACTCTCCGCCTGCCACCAGGCTGTATCTATCTTATGAACCGTGATAGCTAGACAGGCGAATTTCTTACAGTTCATGTATTTCTGCTGTTGCTCTAAAAAAAAACTACTAAAAACAGGATAAAACAAATACAACAAACGTATTTTTTTCTGTTTATTATAGATAATGGTGCAGAACCCTTCGTGCGCGAGTTTGACTCGCACTTAGCCGATTATTTACTCTTCTGTACCACGAAATGCTCGAAACTTCAGTGAATGATACCGAGACGTGCAAATAGCAAAAAAAGGTAAAAAAAAGATACATATTCAGTAAAAGTTGAGCACGTTACCTCGAACGAACTTTTAATGAAAAATGTTGATAAAAAATGCGATGTTCATTTATCTCGAACGCAGGTTCTTATTTTCAAGGCTCCCGTATTTTAATTGCATGGAGTATTTACGTAGTTTTGTATACATGTAACCTTCAGCTATAAGTTAAAAAAATAACCTGTTGTTAATATTCTTCTTCTTTATAAAAAAACGAATGTTGGTCTGTATGTCCTCTATAGTATCGCAAACTATTCATTTGATCATGTCATGATCTTCAGCGAAGTTGTTATTCATGAGTTCGCGAAAGTTTTTGGTGTATTTTTTTTTGAGATGGCATATCAATGCGCGCAGAGTACAGCTAGTAACCAATAAAAAATTCTAACATTTATGTCATCCAACCATCCATCAGTCTTTTGAGGTCCACTGGTGAACACAGGCCTGTCCTAAATGGTGCCACTCCAACCAGTCCTGTGTCCTCTGAATCCAACGGTCTTCTTCAGGCCATCGGTCCACCGGTTGATATGTTATTAAGAAATGTCGATCCTTACTGAAACAATGTTAAAGTATTTTCTTACGAAAAGAGGTTTAATTTTTATAATGTGGACACAATCCATTTAAAATGAATTTTAATAATTTACAAACAACCTCCACTAAATACTCGTAAACCGACTTATTTATTTAGTGGAGTTCATCATATATTTAATATAATATATGTATTTTGCGTTAAATATAAAACTTTATTTTCAACATCAGTTGACAGTTCAATCCTTACTTTATCGGACAATTTCGCTCACGACTGTATTTCTATTAAGCGCCAACCAGGTAAATTCCGATGCGGGAAACAAAACAATACAAACCCGTATGTTTCCCGTCCCCCGTCCCACTGGAGGTGAATTACGAAACCCGGCGGTCTTGGAAGGCGTTATAAATATAAAACAATGGACGCCCTGTCCATTAAACTTTATGCGGAACCAAAATTCCCCCGTTTCACCCCCAATCCCCCATAAACTTCTAATTGAGTCTGTTTACCCGGAGCTGATTTTACGTAAACTTTTTCATAACAAAACACTAAATCCCTATTATTCTAATTAATATTAACAAAGTTCGCATTGTTTATCCCGATCATGTTTTAATGGATTAACGGAGGGTAACAACAACAATATTTTCCACTGAACCTATGTTTTGGGTCATCCAACCGTTATTAACTAATTTCAAACATAATAGTTTGGTTTTTTGATATTTTGTTACAATATATTACAGAATAATAATTATGGAGTAATAACAAAAAATAATTTCTCAAATCTGATAAATTTTTCCTTAGTATTAAATATGTACCTTGAAAATTTTAAATGATATAAGTGGACACATTCTACTTATGTATGTAAGGGATTCACATCAAACAAAAGCAAAACTGCAAGCTGCAATTTTTATTATCATCATAAGTATTTAAAATCATAAAAAAGCAAAACTGACTTAACTACTGACATATCAACGTGCAGACCAAACTACTGTATCAAGAAACTTAAAATTTGGTACAGGAGTTCTTTTCATTATGTAAGTAAGCACTAAGAAAGATTTTTTGGAAATTCGCCCCCTAAAATGGTGATAAACGTGAACAAAGTTTATATGGGACAACGGTAATTCTTAGTCCAATCTACATCAAATTTCGGATGAACATTCTTTAACAGCATTGATTGAAGTCTTGTTGTTGATATTATTATACGCATCGCCTAACGGGTTAGAAACATATTTTGGGGATTTTTGCATCGATACTTCTTAGTGCTATTGAGTTAAATTACATAACCTCTAAGAGAGTATTAAATTAAATTAAATATTAAAAAAAAACAATGCGATTACGTTAAGTCAACGAACTTATAAAAAGTTAAAAACCACAGTCAAAAAGCCACAAAAATAATATTTAAAGATGAACCATCAAATTCAAGCTAGTTACACCTATATTTGATAGTAACAGCAGTGATGTCCTAATGGTTCAAACTTGCCCTCTCAATCAGGAGGTCCGAGGTTCAAACCCAGGCACGCACCACTGATTTAAGTGCGTATTAGAAATTAATCACCACTGCTTTCCGGTGAAGGAAACTACGTGAGGAAACCTACACACCCGAGAGTTCTTTAAAAAAGAAAGTTCTCAGAGGTGTGTGAAGTCCACCAATTCACACTTGGCCAGCGCGGTCGACTATGGGGTAAAACTCTCTCATTTTGAGAGAAGACCCGTGTCCAGCACTGAGACAATAATCGGTTGTACCCCCACACCTACATATATTTTAATTATAGAAATATAACAATTGCTTGTTAAAATTGTACTACAACGTCCCGGCGGAGTGGTACCGCACACATACAACAGATCATTCGATAAAACGATTCTACAATCTCAAGATAGATCTAAAATATGTAATTTTAAATCTAAAACATCCTCTTACGAAAATCGTTTTCTAACTTTAAAAAGATCAACCGCATCCGCAAATTTAAGAATTCTCAGACTATTTGCTCCACAAACGTTTCACAAGAAACTAGAGCACGAACTACTAAACGATCCCGTCAGGAGCAAAGAGCAAAACACGCGGCAAAAATATCAAATACATTTCTCAGTTTGGTTTTATACGTATTCATGTTTTTAAGGTTAACTTAGCAAACGAACATGCAGACATAATGGTAAGTGAACAATACCGCCCATGGACAACATGTACAACTATAATATTCGCATCAACCCATTATTGGCCCACTGCTGGGCACGGGTCTTCTCCCAGAATGAGCGAGTTTAGGCCATAGTCCACCGCGCTGGCCAAGTGCGAATTGGTAGACATAACATTAATAAGTGATACTATAATATTAATAAGAGATAAGAAATGAGATAATAAGGACAAATTGTAAGTTAGGTAGGTGAACTCGAAATTTCGTCCCTGTAGTTTCGGGATCAGAACAGGGCTACGGCATCCCCTGCCTGTCATAAGAGGCGACTAAAAGGGGCTTCCGGGGTTGCAGGCGGCTAGAGTGGGAGCTCGAACCGTTCGGTCAGACGATTCCGGGAAGGACGGCGGTATATGTGGTCGCATACAGTCGTAAAGACTAGACGGAGCGGTGGGCCCAGCCGCCCATCCAGGAGGAGCCCGATGGGGCAACGCGCTCAGAGGATTCCAGTTCGGTCGGATCGAGTTCCCGGAGTCCTCTTTTTAGCGCCGAGGACGGCCACCGGGGGGGTTTTAGTGCGGTAAAAATCCCACATAACCCTGCGTCGCTCCCACGGCGTCGGGTACCTTTTGAAGGTTTCCCCCTCGAAAACAAAAAAAAGGTGAAGACGAAATTAAACATAATCCAAAAAGGAATTTTATAACATGTATGTATATCATTATCAACCTTCTGTATGAAAAGATCAACTGCTATCGCAAAAGATTAACTGTTATCGCAAAACAACCGCAGTTTCGGGAGCATCTTCAGAAATTCCTTGACTATTTGTTGTAGTGACTGGAACACGAAGTTTTAAACGATCCGATCAAGAGTAATACTTAAAAAAATAACTAAGTTTCAGTTTTTTAATTATACTTCTTGAGGCGTGTTATGAAAAAAATATTAGAGTGAAATTTTAAGATTTGTCACACAGTCACAGTTTTTATTTCTCCTCACACAAAAGTATATCTCGTTTTTTCTACAAACATAGAATAAGGCGAAAGATATAATTTTTAAGATTTTTATCTTTTTACGCCAAAGAAGTATCACTTCTAACGCGTGTACATAATTTTGTAAGTACACACACAACTACTTTTTTAAGATAATCCAGATTCTTTTGATGAGATTTTCAATACTTACTTACAGTGGTCACTGCCACACCAGAAGTTCTATCAGAAGTTAATAGCAAATACCTTGCTACTCGACGACTATGACGGTCGCCTCATGTAAAAGTGAGCCGGCAACCATACGATTCCACTGAAACTCAAATACGTGTCCGTATTAATACGTGTTTATTAATATGAAATACTGAACAGTATTCTGTACGATAGGTACTTGTGCGGTTGACTCAATTTGATCACTATAACTGCATTCCGACTGTCGTCGTCGCGGTTACCGCTTGCCACCCCAGTCACGGACTGGTGTGTGGCCGCAGTGATAGCGGGGTCGTAATTAAACAAAACGAAAGTGGCAGTTTGTGATGTCCAAAATCGTTGTTGCTTATTTTTGAGGAGTAATATAAATTAAAATTAAGATAATTACAAAAACGGCTTAAATTATCTTTAAATCTTCGTATCTACGAGTAAGTAATATAAATAAAGTTATAGTACGCGGGTTTATAATTATTCGATTGCAACATTGATTAAACGCGTTATGCTTTTAGATTTTAGCTTCTTTATCTCGCTAAGCTTGGTGGAATTGTGAGATAGTGTGTTTGCGAAGTAGAACGAATTTGGTTCGACCGAAAACGTGCCGCCACCTATTTCTAGTGTGAAGAAATTCTTGTGTTGCGGTGGAAGAGTGTGGTTGCCGGTTTACTTTTATATGAGGCGAACATCTCTGTCCTCGGGGGTATCAACGTATCTGAGATTGACTTTAGATGGAACCTTTTTTCAATACGATGTGCTTACAGATCTACACAGACGGCAGTTGTCACCTACTAGGTAGTAGGTGGATAGCATGCTCATTTGCTACTTCAATTTTATATATAAAAAAATATTGGGTTGAGAATAACGAGGACCACTCGGAGATTGCTTACAAGAAATCTAAGATAGAGCTAAAATTTCGGTTTAAAATGGTATATGCTGACTTCATATCGAACGTGTTTAAATACATACACTTACTACTCTCTCAGCCCCACTGTATTATTTTCTCCAGTGTCATGGGTGTAATGGACATACAAAGATGAATACACAAACACCCAGACTCTGAACAAAAATTCTAAATTCAAAATTATTCAAATACCTGTCTGGCCAAGAATTGAACCCAGAACCCACTGCATGTCAGACCTGTATGGTGACTCTGCTACGCGAGTCGTAAACCTAGCAGCGTTGTTTTCGAATGTTCAAGTTATGTCGCAAAAACAAGCTGTGGAGCAAGGAGGGACCTTTGCAGCCATAAGCTATATTTCTGTATAATAAAAATTATATAAAATTCATACATTTAAAAGATATACTTAATCAAGTCGCTGAAACACGCGCCACACTCACGCAGACTGCGGACAAAGTTCGCTAAGAGGTGTTTGTACTAAAATTGATTTATGGAAATTTCACGCGAAGACGGTAGGACGTTACTTAATAATAACGAAAAATTGTATATAATGAATAATCTGAACTTAAAGAAAGTAAACAAGGATTTACTAATATTACAAATGAAAAGAAATATTTTTGAAAGCTTTTTATCTCTTTCCCTTACTCTTGCGTAGGCTTATGTTATAAAATATCGATGTAGAAACTATTAAAGTCGAATTTACAATGCACTACAAAATTCTAAGCAATACTTTTAAAAATAACACTTTTTATATGTGCTTAGAGCACTACGCTAAGATTTTTCCTGTGTCATATTTACCATGGATTTACACATTGATGAAAACATAACCACCCAGACCCAGAACAGAAATTAATCGTTCAGATATCTGGCCGGGCGAGGATTGAACCCGGAACCCGTTGCGTGTCAGACCGTTATGGTAATCACTCCGCCATGCTACCCTTAAATTGTTTATCTTATTTAAAATTGAATACAAATTAATAATATGTAAGACGAAATATTTAAATATACGTATGCAAAAAGAGACAACAATATAATTATTATTGGTTTACAGATATATCAGCGAAATGACCCTAATTTTACGGGATAAAAAAATAAATAACAAAAACTGTTCACTAAGAAATTATTTATGTTCAATTTGATTTATGGTAACTAATGCAAAGTCGACGTTCGAAGTTGCACCGCGGTCGTTAAAACGAGAGATATAAAAACATCGTGGGTAGTGGAATCAAATTAAGCCCCGCAAATAGTGAAAAGGTATTTAAGATACTTCTTTGTTATAATACTCTTAATTTTCAATGACTCAATAAAATTAGTTGACAATTAATATGTTATAGAATATATAAATAAACCTTAATACCTACACGATTTTTTATCAAGTACCATCTGTAAAGGAAAATGTTAATACTCGACTTACAGACGAGTTTTTTATCAACATTTTAATTTTTTTTTAATCACAATTGTAATAATTCTGCTTAGCAATATATCGTTTTGATTATATGACATACTGTTAGTCTGCAACAAACCCACCGTACAAATTAAACATACTACTTTCTGGTATGTCCCTAAGAACAGTTTAAAGAGAGAGTTATTTTTCTTCAACTTACTAATTTAAGTTCCATAAACCATTTAAAATCTACTTTCATACTAATATTATAAATGCAAAAGTTTGTGATTATGTTATATGTTTGTTACTTCTTCGCGTCTAAACGGCTGGAGCGATTTTCATAAAATTTGGTAGAGTTAGCTGACACTCTGGATTTATATATAGGCTACTTTTTACTATGGAAAAATATCTTACTCCTACGCGACAATCGATAAATCGACTTTTTTGACGCAAGCAAAGCTGCGGGGTTCATCTAGTCTACCATATACGCGATTACTACCAGTGTTAGCGCTCCCACACACGTTCATGTAAACTTGCGCAAATGCAAATTTGCACAAGTTGAGAATTGAAATTTGGAACTTTTTAAAGAACTTGTGCAAGGGAACAACTTGCGCAATTATTTTCCAATACACGATACAGTATACTTAAGCAAGTCCAGACTTGCGCAAGTATACTGTATCATGTGTGGCTGCCATTACTCGTTTTAGAATTAGAAATATTTCATAGTTAGTTTTCCATTAACCGCGCGGTATATTTTTAACAGTTTAATCATCATTTACCGTAAAGACCCGGTACTGGGTGTCGTTATCTCCACCATGCTCCCCATAACGGTACACCGTCGATGTCGTTTGCTCTTATCTATTATTAAATCCTATTTTCAAACTAGGACCTCGGGCGGGTCAATTTTCATTTACAACCAACGCCATTAACTTACGGTGTTTGGAAGCTCATCGATGTAGATGAAAACTGATTCTTGTGGTATAAAACATATTCACATGTATGTTTGTTTGAATGTATATCCATTTCTTTGGCACTCTACAGCCCTAACACTTGGGCTGTAACGCTTGTCAAATGGTTTATTTGACATATCAGTGCAATTATATTTGTTATCACGGTCTCATAGGTTATGTATAATTTTAAAACTTAGCGTCTGCGATCATACAAGGAGAGCGAACGAAAAAACCGAATAAATAAACCACCACAAAAAATATATAGTACTTTTATATTACTAATTTGATCAAAATCTGAAGAAAAACGTTAAAATAAATAAATTATTGCAGCAACAAAAAGTATATTCAACCAGTCGGATATTTTGTTCAAATAATTTCGCATTGTTACAATTTTAACTTTATCATCATCAGCTTTAATATCTAAAAACTGTAAGGTTTACGTATAAGATAAGTCTTACAATATAAGATGCCCAAATGCATGCACAACAAAACCTAAGCATATCAAATAAAGCCAAAGGAAACCAGCTGTTCGTAACAACTTAGATTTAATTCCATTATACGATAATTGTCCCAAATAGTTGCGAAACTTCGTTGCGCTTATTGCATTGCGGGTCGCTTAATAATTTGGCACGGACGTCTCCGGCTGGAGCTAGTTTCAACGACATATCGATCAGGCATTCACCAGCTCAAATTACCTCCTGATATAGGTTTCCTTTGATCATGTTTGAGTAAGTATCTTTTTCTATACGTCTGTCTCTTCATGGTCTATGTATACGCGTTCACTATGTATATACGTGCTTATATGTTTTTATAAAATTAAAGTAGCAAACGAGCATGCAGTCCACCTAATGGTAAGTGGTCACTGCTGCCCATTGACATCTGTAAGCCACTTCACACAGAACATGGGGTTCTATCTCAAGTCAGTTGCAGATGCGTAGCTACTCCCAAGGACTAAGATGGTCGCCCCATATAAAAGTGTGCATATAATTTATATTCTTTTTACATTACATTTATATTCTTAAACTAGAAGTATAATTATGTATAGCCCTACAATACAAGATAACTACTAGTAAATACATATACAACAAAACCTAAGCACATCAAATAAAGCTGAAGGAAACCAGCTGTTCGTAACAACTTAGATTTAATTCCATTATACGATAATTGTCCCAAATAGTTGCGAAACTTCGTTGCGCTTATTGCATTGCGGGTCGCTTAATAATTTGGCACGGACGTCTCCGGCTGGAATTAGTTTCAACGACGTATCGATCAGGCCTTCACCAGCTCAAATTACCTTCTGACTTCCTTCCTTTGATCATGTTTGAGTAAGTACCTTCGTCTGTATGTCTGTGTCTATTCATTTCCTATTTATAAGCTTACACTAAGTATATACGTATTTGTGTATGTTTGAATATATGTATGTATATTGTTTCTATATTTATTTTCTGGAACTATATCGATAATTTACTAAAATTGCTCTACATACACGCTTTCTACTCTCATAGCCCCACACTAGGATTTTTTCCTGTGTCGTGGTTACCATGCACACACAAAAGATGAATACACAAACACCCAGACCCAGAACACGAATATAAACTCATCATTCAGATACCTGTCTGGCAGGGAATAGAACCCGGAACCCATTGCGCGTCAGACCGGTATGGTAACCGCTCCGCCACGTGGGTCGTCATACTGCCGCCTTGTGTGATTTTTTTTTGTTTTTATATTAAGACCTAACGATAAGGCTGACGGGCCACCTGATGGAAAGCAGTCACCGTCGCCTATGGACATTTGCAACACCAGAGGAGTCGCCAATGCATCGCCGGCTTTGGAGGAGAGCTCTTGTTATACCTTTCTTGAAGAACCCCATGTCGTAGCACCTCGGGAATACCTCAGGAGGAAGTTTATTCCACATCTTGCACGTCCGCGGCAGGAACGATCGCACAAACCGAACCGTGGAGGACCGCCACGAGTCCAGTTGATGCGGATGGAACCTCATCTGTCGGCGAGTGGTGCAATAAAGGAAGGGTGATGTAGGCACCAGATCAAACAGTTCCTCGGAACACTCACCATTATAAAGCCGGTAGAACACGCAAAGGGAACCTATGTCCCTCTGCAAGCTTAAGGGTTCTAACCGATCGGTGATCCTAGGGTCGTTGACGATTCGGACCGCTCGCTTCTGTATGGAGTCAAGTGGGTTAAGTTGGTACCGTGGCACTCCAGCCCAGAGATGCGAGCAGTACTCCTTATGGGGCCTTACTTGTGCCTTATAAAACAGAAGTAGATACTGCCCAGGGAAGTACTGCTTGGCTCTGTTATGAACGCCCAGTTTTTTAGACGCCAACTTGGCTTTGTCTTTCAAATGACTCCGGTACTGCACATCACACGAGATGTCAACTCCCAGGATCCCCAAGCTTTTATTAATGGTGAGCGGAATTTCCTGAAACTTTGGCGCTACAACAAATGGGGTTTTTTTAGCGGTAAACGCGCAGACATGTGTCTTCGTGGGGTTGAACTCAACAAGATTAAGTCGACCCCATGTCGAGACCCGCTCCAGAGAGTTCTCGATTTCAGACACAAGTCGGATTCTGCTTTCTTCCACGAGTGTCCGAGAGGCATTCGCACGGCCTGTGTATGCAATTCTGTCTTTTTCATCCGACTGAAGTAGCACAGTAGCAAGTCCACCTGCCGGTTAGTGGTTACTGCTTCCTATAGAACAGTGGTATCTGAAGTCAATCATAGATGCGTTGCTACTCCAGAGGACTAAGTATGAGGCCGCCTCATATAAAAATCTGCCGGCAACCACACCTTTTCATCAAAACGTAAGAAATGCTTACGTTAGAAATAATGTACGTTTTGCCTAAATATTGGCTGGAACTTCTATAGTATTATGTCCCCCCGTCACCCAATTTTACCATACAATAAGACGTACATTAACAAATTTGTCCTTAATTTTAAAGGATTTAAAGGATATATATACTCATTTGTAAATGTTTCACATGAAATTAATTTTGTTGGCATATCGATCACGTATTCAGCTTTTGATATTACCTTCTGATACAACCTTCCTTTGACCACGTTTGACTAGACAATTTATACGTATCTCATTTCAAAATACCCCTTAAATGATGTGTCTCTCATATCGAAATAGTTTATAGCATAAGGTTCGGATCTAATTTCTGCTTCAATGTGAAATTTGACTCTATGCACGATTCCTATGTAACAACAGTTACATTCTATTTACTCATTTAGTGACGATTTAGGTATCGAATCATTTCGAAAGTACAAACTCAAATACCACCTATTTTTAGAGTGAAGCAATATGCTTCTTGTTTAGCCAAATATAAGGCAAGATACTGGAGCTAACTTGTAACTATCCATGTTAAAACAAGATGGCAAAATATATATATAAGGAAATAAGACAAACCCACTGAGTTTCTTGCCGGATCTTCTCAGTTGAGGTCACGTTCCGATCTGGTGGTAGTGTAAGAAATAAATATGTAACTGATAATTTGTAATTGCCTCCGTAGGCCTATGCAAAATAAAGACATTTCATTTCATTTCTTGGATTACGGTGGAAGAGTATATGCCGGCTCACTTTTACATGAGACAATCACACTAGTCCTCAAGAATAGCAACATATCTGTGATCGACTTAAAATGTTCATATCTATTCTATATGAAGTAGCTTAAGGAGGTTTATCGGCGTTACAAGCCAGTTACTATCAGATACCGGATACCCATAGTCCTACTTGTAACTACTAAGAATACTCTAATTTTCAGAAATGAACCAAGGAACGAGTCCAAGGTAGACATTTTCCATTGCATTTTACACTTACATTTCTACATCACGCATTTCTGCAACATCGCCGAACACAAAGACAAACCGAATACAGATCCTTATATTTATAGCAAAAGTAACCCATATGTTACATTTTTTTAATCATATTGAATGACCAATTTTATTTTATCTGATTGGAGTAGCAAACAAGCATGCGGTCCACCTGATGGTAAGTGGTAACTGCCGCCCATAAACATCTGTAAGCAACTTCAAATAGAACATAGATTCTGTGTGAAGTCGATCACAGAAGCGTAGCAGCGCAACAGGATTAACAACTCCCTAGGACTATGATGGTCGCCTCATATAAAAGTGTGCTGGTAACCACACCCTTCCATCGAAACGCAAGAACTGCTTCACGCTGGAAATAAATGTGGCGGCGATACTACTCCAGTCGAACCACACTGATTCTACCACCTGGCAATACATTTGTTATCATCTTTATGATAATTAAATATCCAATGACAAATTCAGAGACAAATATGAATAACAGAGCTATTTAATATAATATGCCTTACCAAAGTAGATCCATTGGAAATATTATAATGGAATAGTATATCCAAAATGTCACATGTGATATCCGAGTTAATTTCGAGACTTCACAATATCATATATGGCTGCGTAGTTTGATGGCTGGCATTTGGGAATCAAATTAGATTGCTTCAGCTTAGTATATTATATCATGTGACATTTATTTTGTTAACCGACTTCCCTAAGGATGGAGGTTCTATTCCTCATAAATGTTTTGTATATCTTATGAAAAGTAAAGTAAAAATAATTTTATGATAGGCAGCCGATTGAAATAATATATGAATACTAGCTGTCCCGAAGAACGTTGTTTTGCCATATAAAAAATTAAAAAAAAATGTTAAGGGCGGACAACCCTTAAGAGGTATGAAAAATAGATGTTGGCCGATTCTCAGACCTACTGAATAAGGATATAAAATTTGGTAAAAATCGGTCAAGCCGTTTCGGACGAGTATGTCAACAAAAACTGTGACACGAGTATTTTATACGTCATTATATATGTCGTCATATATATATAATTTTATATGTCACGCCCATCTTGTCACGCCCACAGTTTTTAGGTCAAGACTCCATCTAACCACCTAGCCACCTGAGTTTTGGTCTATCTTTGGTAAGACTTTAATCTTTTTTGGGGCTGATCATTGAAGCCAGTAAACATTTTCAACAGACCAGCTCTTACCGGCGGCTTCGCCCGCACGGTCAAAGGGAATTAACATTAGCATTTGATAGCGTGATTCAGAACTTGCAAATATATTTCACTAACTCCATCTATTAACAACGTCTGGAACTACTAAATATGTATCAACTAACAAAACGATATTCTCATGGTAATAAGAGAGCGCGGTAAAAAGTAGCCTACGTCACTCTCCGCCCTCCTATCTCCCAGCATATAAACTATATCATATAATAGCTATGTGGCGATGTGAAAGAGGAACAAAACAAACACACTTTCACATTATGATTTATCAGCAGATTATCTACATGCGCCGTTTGTGTTTGGGATGGTGATTAAAAGTATTTTTAGGTAGGTATATTACACACGTATAAAAGTAAATTGTCATAAAAATAAAAATATCTATCCCAGTATATTTTTTTCATAAGACGAGAAAAAAACAAAAGACGACGTGCACTCTCTTTTTTAAAAGATTGTACCAACAATTCAACAACAGGCATGCACAATACCTGGCATATATATTGAGATACAAAAAAACGGTCAAGTGCGAGTCGAATTGGCGCATGAAGGGTTCCTTACAATTAACTATAAATAACTGCCGAAAAATAATATTTGCTTGTGGGAGCCCCCCTTAAATATTTATTTCCTCCTTATTTGTATTTGTTGTTATAGCGACATAAAATACATTAAATATGAAAATTTCTACTGTCTAGCTATAACGGTTCATGAGATTCAGCCTGGTGCCAGACAGTCAGACGGACAGCGTAGTAGCTTAGTAATAGGGTTCCGTTTTAACCCTTTGGATATATGTAGAACCCTAAAATAAAGAAACACTACCGATGTATTTCGATACACTTTTCTGCACGTGAGACAAAGTCATTTTCGCAGTCAGACAGTGCAAACTTTATTCTTACGTATTAACGAACGTGCTTTTTAATAACTGTAATGAAAGCGCAAATATGATGCAGGATATACAGTGTGCGGGGTGCCAACGGATTAGGGTGTGCGCATATTAGTCGTATCCTTATAACGAGTTTAATGTTATATTTGTATTTTGCATATTTGAAATTAATTATCGCTGCTTTACGGTGAAGGAAAATATCGCGAGGAAAACTACACAACTTTTTTTACTTTAAGAATTTCTCCAGAGGTGTGAAGTAGCAAACGAGCATGCAGTCCACCTGATGGTAAGTGGTCACTGCCGCTCATGGACATCTGTAAGCAACTTCATACAGAACATGGGTTCTATCTGAAGTCAAACACAGATGCATTGCTACTCCCGAGGACTACGATGGTTGCCTCATGTAAAAGTGTGCCGGTCTTATTCCACAGGAGCACCAATGCATCTGCGATTAACTATGACAGAATCCCTTTTTTGTGTGCAGTTGACTACAGATGTGTGACCACTTATCATCAGGTGAAATAAATGCTTGTTTACAACTTTATCGTATAACAAAAAAAAGAAACAAAAACTGAGGTACACATCCAATCCAGAGACCCTTATAGGAAGAACTATTAGATACTCTCTATCAGCTGCCATCTGTGTTTTTTTATCTGACTGAAGTAGCAATCGAGCATGCAGTCCACCTGATGGTAAGTGGTCGTTGTCGCCCTGCGACATCTGAAAACAACTTCATATAGAACAGAGATTCTATTTGACGTCAATCACAGATGCGTTGCTACTTCCGAGGACTATGACGGTCGTCATATTATACCGTGCCAGCGTGTGCCGTGTGCCGGTAACCACACCCTTCCATCGAAACGCAAAAAAAGCTTTACGTTACAAATTGATGTGACGTTAGTACTTCCTTTGGTACTTTATGTATAGATTTACCAATCACCCCGCTCATCGCTCCGCTTGTCACCGATCACACCCAACTAGTTTCATTTTCCCAGCTTGAAACAAACGCGACCGTCGACAGTGCATTAGTAAATTACTCGCGTTCGCGCGTCCCGCACTCTTCAAACTTGGGATTTGTCGCGAGATTTTATAGTGAACTTTTAACTAATTTGTTTAATTAACACATTGACTGCGGGGTTCAACTATTTGTCGACAATCTCAACCGGTCCCGTAGGCGGACGTCGACGGATAATCAACGTCGACTTATCTATTTCTTTCGTGTCTTATAAACTCCAGTATCTTTACAAGTATGGAGATGTCTACTTCATGGTAGGCCATTCGGGTATTATCCAACACGATCAAAGCCTAAATAATTATTGTTCGACCGCTGTCGCCGTTTGGTATTTTCGCCTGCTTTTGCCGTTTTTGATGGACGGTCGACTACGTGTTAACATTTCATTTTTCCATTTCATTTTCTTTTTTTAAGGTAATACTTCTTTTAGCGCGTAAGGGCAAAAATTATGAGAGTAAATTTTGAAAAAGAATTTTATTTTGTTACGCCAAAGAAGTATAATTCGTAACGCGTGTACAGACAAACCTTATTTTGCAACATTTGGAAAAAAAAAATAATATATAAAATACCATGTGAGATATTACTATTTATAAAAAAAAAAAAAAACACTCTCGCGACCGAGAGGGGTAAAGTGATCTTGGGCCCGCAGTCAAAGTGTTAACGGAACCGCCGCTGTCCGGATCGCTTTTCACCGGGAAATGGATTCGACGTAATTAATTCCGATTGTATGTTACGGTACGTTTGAACGTTCTAGATGTGTCGGTTACAGTTAACGCGTATGGAAATTGTTGAGCGTGTGGGACGGATCGTGTTGAAGCTAGTTTCATGTTTTGCTCGTCGAATATTAGTGATTTTATGTAGTTTATCTAATCGATAGAACTTCTACATGTGTAGGCAGCTCGTGGTTTAATGATTTTAAACGGTTAATACTGTAAATGTTTTACCCATCTATCAGATTGAGGTGCACTGTTAAATATAGACCTCTCTTGAGGGGATTTTTGCCAAACTTTAGTCACCTCTTACAATATCCATCGGAAGTCAGAAAATTGTGCTATTGAAGACATATCCTACGATTCGCTATACGCACATTTATGACCAATTATATTTAAATCTGAAATTACATTGATACCTAATTGTTACCCTAGGTATGAGTATCGGTCGTCTCTGTAGTTCCGGGATCAGAATAGAGCTACGGCATCCCCTGCCTGTCGTAAGAGGCGACTAAAAGGGGCTTCCGGGGTTTCAGGCGGCTAGAGTGGGAGCTCCAACCGTTCGGCCAGGCGATCCCGGGAAGGACGGCGGTATATGTGGTCGCATATCGTCGTAAAGATTAGACGGAGCGGTGGGCCCAGCCGCCCATCTGGGGCAGCTTGATGGGGCAAATCGCGCTCAGAGGTTTCCGGTTGCGGTCGGTCCGAGTTTCAAATCTCAGTTACCAATTACCTTATTATAATTTAGAAAAACCGAACAAATAAAATTAAGCAAAGTAAGTTGAACTTATCGTTAATAATTATGACTTCTAGACTTACTAATGCCAGTTATTTGGCACAGATGTTAGGGCCTTCAAACAATATAATATTAATGGATTACTATTCCAAAAAGGTAACTTTTATATATATTTATTATATTGCCCTGGATACATATTGTAAACAAAATTTGAAGAAAAGAAAACATATATTTGTTTTTAATTTATTTTAATACATCTTACCTAGTCACGACTTGCTTTTGCCTCTCTGAGTAACATTTGTCATCTCAGTACATAAAATAGGGCCCGTATTATCGTAACGCTTCGCAAAGGTCCCGCTAATGCTCTTTATGTTTTTATTCCATTAAGTCGAGGCCACAACACCGGGCCCCGGCTTAGTAGGTGCTCCATGTTCATAGATTTTGTTGGGACGTTCTGACTGAACAAGATTAAAGAAAGAATAATAATTAGATTAAGAAAAAAGATTGGTGATTTTGGTATCTTTTCCTCATTTCATATCTACAAAAAAAAAATAACTTCATGGTATAACTAATTTTGACAATTATGGTTTTGACGGAATTCGTCACAGTTTTAAATAATTAAAATTTTAAATGATCAATAACACATTACTAAAATAAATATAGACACATAATTTTATGTGTATATCATTCAAATCATCATTGCAAAATAAACAAGCATGAACAAGAATTACAATATAGCACTTAGCAATCGCGGTGCCATGCCCCTAAACCCTATCATTCTGAGAGAAGAACTGTACAAACTTGCTAATGGTTTTCTTGATAGCCCTAATTTACTTAGTCTTTTAAATTTTTCTGTTCCGTTGAGACTACCTAGGACTACCTACCTTTCGAGATTCAAACAATTTTTTAACGTACCTTCAGATCAAAGCTCAAACAGCATACGCTTATTAACAATCACTACAGAATACAACAATATCTCCAGGTCCTCAAATTTTGACATTTTTCATACAAACATAGATAAAATCAAGTGTATTAATATTATACACGTGTATTTTAATTATTTCTATTTTTTCAACCCCTTTCTTATATGTTTTTAACGTTTTTAATTCAACTTACAAGCAGTCTACACCTTTTTTTGTGACGGGGAGGAAACCTTCTAAAGGTACGCTGGAGCCTTGGGAAAGATTCCGGGTTTTGTGGGATTTTTACGCGGCGCCCCTTACGGACTCATTTTTTGGAGAGCGTCACTGTCCCCTACGCCTTTCGGTGTACGACAATATGCAGCCACACATGCCGTCGTTCTTCCAGGGGTTGTTGGCTGGGCGGTCTGAGCTCCCACTTTAGCCGCCCGCAACCCCAGAAGCCCCCTTTCAGTCGCCTCTTACAACAGGCAGAGGCGACCGTAGCCGTAATGTACTCTCCGACTACAGGGGGAAGCAGTCTACACCTATAATATTGTAATGTCATTAAGCTTAACTTTAATACATTTTATTTCTACTCTAAAATATGTAAATATACATTATGTTTGTGTTCATATAATAAATAAATAAAATAAAAATCCTATCCACCATTAGGACACTAATAGGTTGAAGTGGACAACTAAATTATAATTGTTTTATTGGCGTCCGATCATAATTGTTTTATTGTCCGAGGTTCGTTTATTAGAATTGTGGTGTCTCTAAAGGACGACACGTTAAGACAGACTCACCGATTATATACATAGGTGATGTGTTCGACGGCTAGTTGTTTTTACAACAGTATTTTTTCTAGTGAAAAAGACACGTATGTTTGTACGAAATATTTGAGAGGCATTTTACATTTACTTTTTAGAACAGCGTTAGTTTTCGCTTGTTGTTTGTGCACACCTTTCAGTTTGTTGACATCAAACTTCATGTTAACTTATTGAAATTTTCTATGTAACTTATGTACATAAAGTAAATTTAAGATTAAGAGTATTTTCAAGGTGGTAGAACCAGTGTAGTTCGACCGGGGAAGTACCACCGCCGCACATATTTCTAGCGTGAAGCATTTCTTGCGTTTCGATAGGAGGGTGTGGTTGCCTGCACACTTTCACATGCGGCGACCATCATAGTCCTCGGGAGTAGCAATGCATCTGCGATTGAATTCAGATGAAACCCATGTTCTGTATGTAGTTGATTACAGATGTCCTTGGGCGGCAGTGACCACTTACCATCAGGTAGACTACATGCTCGTTTGCTACTTCAGTCAGATAAAAAAATCACTTAATTAGGAATGTGTCTTTTTCAATAGTCTTACTCATAGTCAAGTTATTTTTTATATTACAGAAGGAGCAAACGAGTATACAGTCTACCCGACGGCCTCTAGGTGATCTGCTGCCAATAGACACCTACAATCACTGAACAATCACGGATGAGATTCGAATCCTACATGAAATCGACCACTGACGCGTTTCTATCCCGGAGCACTGAATTAAAACTGGAATAAGAGCTCCTATAACTTGCCATAAAAACCAGACTACAACAATGTTTATTATTTCTAATTAGGCCTAAATCGATGAAATTGATGATAGAAATAGATAGTAGTGATATTAGAAGATTTATAGATTTGCAAAGGGCTTACGCGATCTTAAGGTTAATTATGTTCTTAATTTGTAACATATTAGTAACTGTATCTTACCTAGTCACGAGAGCCTAATGTTTACGTTTATTCTTTTACTAGTTAGTTACAGTAATAAATTGAACTTCCTACCTACACTCTTCAAACCGAAACACGACCAATTTCTAGCGAGAAGCAGTTCTTCTCGCTAGAAATGGGTGTAGCAATGGTAGGTAATTCCCTGCATCCTGCAAAAACTGGACCCTTTGTATATGCATTTTACATAGTAACGAACTTTATGTTTCCGTTTACACGTTCTAGCATCCGGCAAAACAAAACGTGAAACAATACCTCCCCACACAATTCGCAATCACTCCAGGGTAAACGTACCAAATAGTGGGCAATCTTCTATTTTCCGTACACACTTTTTGTTCGTTAAAGTCTGCATCCGGCCTCTATTAACGGTAGATCTGGAGAGTGAAGTCGGGTCGCTTGTTATGGAAAGTTTTTTCATTCGTCCGACCGGCCCGCTGGATCGTTGGTTTTTAATCAGCCAACTTTGGAAACTGTCCAGTTGGGGTTCGTACGACAAGATTTTTAATCAGACTCAGCGTATGCACGTGGTTGTAATGTATGTTATATACTTCCATGCAATCCCTTGTCACTGTATCCCTAATTGATTTTTGTAGACTACCGATATCGAGTATGGATAAATCAATTTGGAAATTAATAATTAAGCTTATACCCGTTTTTTGCAAGGAGCACATAATTCGATATTGAAAGCAACTTGACTTCTACAAAAACATCCGGCTCTAATGTTATTGTATTTTAAAATATCTTTCTAAAACTTAAACAACAGATTAACAATACAGTATAATAATTACGTGCCTAGAATGCAGTAGAATTGACGATTCGCGTCGTGAAGCGGTCCCCATTCTAGTAAAATTCGTAGGAGGTTCCAGGTTGGATCCACAGTTGGACAAATATCTGGAGGAAGGATTTAGATTTGTACTCTGGGTCTAGGTATCTATGTTTGTGTCCATAGAGCCTACAATAAAAGAAAAATCGCAGTGTGGGACTATTAGTGTATGAAGCGATATAAATTTGCCTGCAACGATAATATTTTGTATTAGGACGTAACAAACAAATCAGATAAACTTCTAAAATAACAATAATCAACATACTAGTCACTAATATTATAAAGGCGTAAGTTTGTGACTGTGTATGTTTGTTACTTCTTCTCGTCTAAACGGCTGGAGCGATTTTCATAAAATTTGATAAGGAGTTAGCTGACACTTTGGATTACCATATAGGCTACTTTTTACCGTGGGAAAATATCTTATTCCCCCGGGACAATCGATACATCGATATTTTTAACGCGGGCGAATCTGCGGGGTTCAGCTAGTTAGTTAATAATTTTGAAATAGCCGATACAAAGTCATGCATGCATTGTTTAAATGAAACAATGACACTCCACATATTGAATTTAAATCAGAAGCTAATTATAACGAGATCACTCGTGAAACAAAACCGTATTCACTTCAACTGGCATCATTGTTGAGGGAAATGAGTTTATTTTGTTTGTTAACAAAGTTAATCAGTGAAACTGTGGTTTATTGATATTAACATATAAAACAGAAACGTCATTTTGACACTACAACTGAGTTTGATCTCGGGCAAATATGCACAACGCTGAGTTGAAAATATGAAACCATATAGCCAATTACGAGTAAAGCCCCGTATTTCATCTACATATCATATCCCCGTATCATATCTTCAAACACTAATTGTGGAAATTAGGGCTTCATGTGTTTTTGTCCCTGTAGTTCCGGAATCAGAATAGGGCTATGGTATCTCCTGCCTGTCGTAAGCGGCGACTAAAAATGGCTTGTGTGAGAGCTCGAACCGTTCGATCAGACAACCCCGGGAAGGAAGGCGGTATGCGTGGTCGCATACCGTCGTAAAGACCAGACGGAGCGGTGGGATCAGCCACTCACCTGGGAGGAGCCCGATGGGGCAACGCGTTTAGAGGACTACGGTTGCGTTCCTTTGGAGATCCCGAAGTCCTCCTTGTAGCCCTGAGGACGGATACCGTTTAGTACGGTAAAAATTCCACATAACTCTGCGTCGCTCCTACTGCATCGAGTACCTTTTGAAGGTTTCCCCCTTGACAAAAAAGGGCTTCAGATGTTTTGTGTGCGTTTTGCATGTATATCGCTTGAGGGATACCACAGAAAGTGGCACATTTCACACCAGCGCCGGGCATCATCGTAGCGCATCATGTCCCTTGCGATCCTCCGGGCGGAAAGGGATCCATGATTCGCGAAAAAAAAGCACGCGGATTTCATAGTAGTGGCAACTATTTACTGCCGCACGTGCGCATTTACAAGCAACTTCATGTCGAACAGATTCTAGCCGAAGTCAATCACTGATGCTTTGCTGTTCCCGAGGACTGCGATGGTCGCCTCGTAAGAAAATGTGCAGAAAGCGTTCCCGTACATCGAAACGCAAAAACTAATAAAACTGCGAAGAGTATTGTTACCAGAAAATTTACAGCATGAGGATACCTTAGATAGAACCCATGTTTATATATATGAAGTTAACTACAGATGTTTTTGGGTTACTTTGACCGCTTACCGTCACGTGGTTTGTTTGTTTAATTACACGCGTGACTACCACGGAGGACTAAGTGGGCATACTTGGAACACTTTTGTATCTACACCGTTTATGGCAGGTCATTAAAACGCTTTACACTATTCTCACTACTACTAGTAGAGATTAACTACCACAAAGACAAAAGACCTTCCATGCTGACTTTCGACTTATTAAGCATAATTTTAAGAAGCTATGTAAGCAATAGCCTTAACTCCACCTCCCCGTACAGAAACTCTCAATTCACTACATCATCCACATATTAGGTATTTTTAACGCAGGTGGAACCGCGGTAACTGCTAGTAAATTTATATGTGTAACGCTTATACCTAACATACAATAAATCATTGTGTTATATGATAAATAGTAAAATAAGTTAAACTTATCTAATCGATCGGAAAAGGAAGGTTATCCTTATTTATGGACTAATTTTATACGTAAACGAACTTAGACATAAAATCTAAAGCTTCTGCGATACAAGACCCATAAATCTGCAACACTTAATTCGAATCATTATTTATTGTCGTGTAGATAAAACGCAATATTCAATAACACAAATGGCGTTTGTAAAACAACGCCGGCGTCTGCAGATGCACCTGTGGCGTTTGAGATCATGGGAATGTTTGGACTTGTTCCGAGTACATTGCTGGTTGTGAATAATAAAATAAATAAACGTAACAACACCCGAAAATTCTTTAAACATAAAAAATAAAGTTGTCAGACCTGTGTGAAGTACACCAATTCGCACTTGGCCAGAGCGGTGGACTATGGCCGAAAACTTTCCCTTTCGAGCGATCCTTGCCCAACAGTGGGACAACAATGGGTTGGTGACTACATCCTTTAGATCAGAATACATCAGCAATAACACCCCTGTTATTAGGCATAAGTAGGTGAAGTGGAAGTTGAACCAGAAGGTGTTATACGACTCATACATCAAGTAAATAATCCTTACTAATATTATAAATGTGAAAGTGTGTTTGCTTGTTCCTCTTTCACCACATGGCTATTTTTTGATGTGGTTTATATGCTGGGAGATAGTTAGGAGGGCGGAGAGTGACGTAGGCTACTTTTAACTTCTCTCACTCCCATGGTAATATCGATGTTTTGTTAATTGATACATACTTAGTAATTCCAGACGTTAATTCTCTTTGACAGTGCGGGCGAAGCCGCATGTAAGAGCTAGTGTTTTTATAGATAAGAAAATAACGGCAGAATAAAGTATCACAAAACAGCAATGTATTTGAAGTTCAACTTCAAAGTATCCGTTAGGTTGCCCAGACAATATGGGAGATATTGAAATATGATAGTGCCACAGATGTGACTCTGCACTTCGCATTAATTCTGATAGTTAACCGACCCAGGAGTCCGAGATAACTATGTTATAAATAAATTACTACGAATGGAACTAAAATGACTCTTTGTTAATCCTAAAACTAATTTATTCATCATATTTTGTTGAAGTTGTCACAAGAGAACAATATTGTATTCGACACAGATAAATACTGAACCTAAGATATTTGACTTTAGTTTTTTAGATAGATTTTATCAATTGTATGAATTTAGATATTTACAAAGACGTCATAATTATTTTGAATTTAATTATTTCTTTTTTTTTTATACGTACACCTAACTATAAGGCAGACGGGCTACCTGATGGAAAGTAGTCACTGTCGCCTATGGACACTTGCAACACCAGAGGAGTCGCCAATGCATCGCCGGCTTTGAAGGAGAGTTCTTTTCGCACCTTTTTTGAAGAGCCCCATGTCATAACGCCCCGGGAATACCTCAGAAGGAAGCTCTATTTTATTTAGTTCAGCATTTCGGCCAGTCACAAATACTGAACACCCATAGACAATTGTTGAATAAATACAATTGTTTCACTATTAATTAATTCTAAGAAATTAATGAAGCCGTGGGGGTTATTTCTGTAACAAATGTTTGGTCTTGTGAAATATAAGAATTGTTAGTTAAAGATATAAGATTTTTATATAGTTTTGAGTATAGTAGTAGTAAGTAAGTACATATATAACACTAGCATGTTGATGTCGCAAAAGTCGCGAATTCATAAGTTAACATGAGCCACCTTATGGACACACCACATGGAGCCTGAAGAAGCTCAATCCAAAAACATTAAAAAGTTAATAAAAAGTACAAGGAACAACCATTCTAAACTTTAACTCAATCGGTGAAGTAGACGAGACCCAAATGCTACACCAAAATTGCTTACAAACAAGCCGTGATCGGTGAAACTCTGATTAACCTCTGACGTGTTGAGGGTACAGAATTATCAGATCAAAGAGTTGGAAGAACACCTATCAGTCCATCAATATTTCATGAGCCAATACCTCGACGTCGTAAAACACGATCCGAACAATATTATTCAAAATAACAACGTTATGCTTTCACTAGGAATCCGTCCGCGACTTACGTATTTTATGGTTACAATAATAAAAACGGAATAAATAATTTTAATACCGAAAATACTAGGCACAAATAAGTGTTATAATTTTAATCGAGATTTTTTTAATTAAAAAGTGGTTAGTGGTAGCGGCAGAGTTTGATACAAAGTAAAACATATCTTCGGTATTGTTTCATATCGTTTTGTTTAGATCCGTTATGTTGTTATTACTACGATTAGGCAGAATATAAATATAAAATATTGAATATAAAATATTTCATACAACAACATACGAACTGCCAAAATACTGAAAAAGTTTTGTTGTTTCAAATACCCATTGTGGTACATTCCATACACACGCGACCGATATTAATAGATAGATGATTTATTTATTTGTTTATTTATTTGTCACACCAACAGCTTACAAACAACATCTTACACAAACAACATTTACAAATATAATAATTGATATGCATGTAAGTCAATTATAGGCGTGCACACCATTAACATTAAAATATATGACGCATTGTTGCACATTTGTAGAGTATTATAAGTTTTTTAAGTATTTTAAAAGCAAATATATAATTTAAATGAACAAAATATAAGCAAGAATTAATTTACATTTGAAAACCAAGAATCTAGACCATTATGGGTCAAAATTTACATTAAAATGTTTTCAAATAGTGTAGTAGTTTGTGATCTAGGAATATACCCTCAGAACAAAAATCTTACACAGCACCAACGTGTAATTTAGATCTCGATTACAAAGAAGGCAATTCTTATTAGCTTTACACAAACACGCCTACAGCGATCAGATATTATGTAGATAGAAGATATAATAACAACTTTATAAATTGATTAACTTCGGAAAATTCCCATCTTGTATGCGGGGAAAGTTAGAACGATTTTCGCTGATACTCATTGAAGTGGAGATCGTTTCGTTGGAGTTTTACACGTGTTTCGGTTTTTTGATTAAAATAAACCCGATGGTTTAAGTTGGGCATTCACATTACATCGGTCGCGTTGACTGTCGAACGGACTGTCGCAACGAAATTTCGAATTGAATACTTCAACGGACCTGTGACATGACGTTGGTCGTACAGTCCACCCTAGGACCAAGCCATTCACGATCGAACTTATCGCATACGACCGTAGTTTGTGCGACAGTCCATGCGACCGTCCTAACGTGAATGCCCACCTTTATAAATATACGTATCATATTAATAAAATAAATAAATTACATCAATCATCAATCATCACTGCATCATCAATCATATTAATAAAATGAAATAAATTAGTAAATTCGCATTGTTTTACATTTTAATTGCAGTATTGTTGTGTCAGAGTAAATTCACTAAAGCGTGGGATCGGACTTTGTGTCATAATAACCAATATTATATTGGTTAAAAGCTTTTGTTTTCAAATTACAATAGATGTCTGCTGCAATTTTAATAATTGGTTTGTTTACACTTACAAATAAAAAAAAACGTGCAGCACTCGGGGACTGCCGCGGTAAAGCTATTGCATAGCATTTTTCATCAACCTATTTTTTTTCTTTGACATTAATTCAATTTTTTTCTTTGATACCATAAACTTTCTCACAAACAACTGCTTACATATTCGTCGGATTTCCGAGCAGCGCATCTCGATGCGTGCGAGCTTCGTACTGTGGTACCATATACATACACGTTAAGTGAACGTTCGGCTGCGCCAGGCGGAGTGGGGTGTGTTAGGTTTTTTCGTTACGGAATTTCTTGATTTGGTCACCACACTCAATGCGATAAAAGCTATGCAATACCTTAAAAATAACAATGATTGCTTTACAAGATTGAAGTAGCGAAAGATAATGCAGTTCACCAAAGTAGCCATCTGTGCGGCCGTGGAGATCTGTAAGCAAATTCATATACAATAATGATTATATCCGAAGTCCGTCACAAGTGTGTTAATATGTATTTGCAAAAGCTAAGAAAGTTGCGTCATATGTAAGAGAGCTGGCACCTACAACTTTCCATTGAAATGAAAAAACAGCTTCAAACAAAAAAACCTTGGCTTTGCGCTTTGAAAAAAAAACAACGTGCGCGCTAATGTGCTTAGGATTGGCTTGATTTTCCCAGAGGAAAAATTAAGACATGTCCATTAACACTACATATTAAAATACAAAGTCCTGTGCCACGTCTGTTTGTCTGTTCACGATAAACTCAAATTATTAAGGAAGTTATGCGGTTTTCACCAATAGACTCATTTTTACATTAATTAGAATATAACGATAACTGTTGGATGTGTTGGGAAAATTCAAGCTGCCTGGGAGGTTTTATCGAAGACGCTGCTTCTTTAAGATATCACAAAACAATGCATGGTGGGATATTTCTCCCTTATACATCTAAAAAAGTACGCTATGAGATACAACCATTTACATTTTCTTGTTCTTCTAGTGCCTTTCCAACTAGTGAAGGTTGTTTGTCAGCTCTGCCTATTTATTTTTGTCAATCGCGAGTCAAAAAAGTTCGGCACTCGTAATTCCCCCTCTAATTTATATTTTGAACGTAGCTTACTATGCTCATAATACTATCTAAATAAAATTTTTCAACAAAAAATACAACTGACTTCCATGCCACATAAAAGTAAAAAAAGCATCATAGCATACCCATGTCCAAGAGAAAAAGTTGCATGATGAAATTTACTATCAATATGGGACTGCCTGTGAAACTAGCCGCATACAATGTTGTATAAATCGTGTCGGAAGGTCGTCGATTAGTGGCCATTTCGCCCGAACATACATTAAAAAAAAAAAAACAAATATACGTGACGAATAGATACCCTCTTTCCTTTGGGAAGTCGGTTAAAAATGGTTACGTGCAATGCGGCATTTGGAAAACTACTTCAACAGAGACTGTATTGATCCTTGTCAACTTAAATATTTTAGTTACCCTAAGCATAAAATCGCGCACATTATTATAATAAAACACCTGCTCTACGTGTGAAGTCGGATATAGTCCCTAGATTTTTTATATTTTATTTCACAAACCATCGCTCTAGACATTAATTCCGTACCGTGTCGCGTTCAGACACTTAGCATAATCACACCAGTAACTCAAAAATAACAGAACACATAATTCAACGGCACGTAACTTACATAAAACGAGTTTCTAATATAATGATCTCGTCGTGGAGTGTTCTCTATGATTTTCCGGCGTTGCCCGGGCATACTCCCCCAGTCTAGTCGAGTTCTCTCATAAATAAAGTTGTCGAGTGCCCTCGCGACTATGTTGGGATGCGACAAGACGGCGTAACTACGTAACATGAAAACATTAGCGCTGTTACAAATCAATTTTTCTTTTTCATGTCCATTGCAGGTTTATATGCAACTAGTTGACATGTAATCGAAGGTTATAAGCATTGGATAGTGTGCATAGAGATAGCGAAACATTTCACGCCGCATTGTAAACCGCACAGTGAAGGTATGAGTTTGACAAGTACGTTCGACAAACGAGACGCTCGCTGGCTATTCCTCTCATTGTTACTTGGACTCTTGGATAGTATCTGACTGTCTGTCTAGGTGTTTTTCTCTAAGCTAGTTGTAGGCATAACTTATCTGATGACAACAAAACTTTTGAAGATTCATTCTCTACGTGAATGAATTTTTATCATGCTTCTAATTAGTTTTTTGACCACTTTATGTCGTAGTTGTATTTAATTATACGACTGTCAGAATATAATAATTATACCTCGCTTTTTAGAACTGGGCAATCCACACAGATATTGAGAATACAAGTATTTACCTTCTATTTTTTGACAAATACATAAGGAAATCAGTATAAATAGCATATAAAACGCTTAAGCTAATAAGATTATCTCACATCTCTATAATCAGATCCCATTATGTTTCAATCACTTACCAGATCCGCCACTGGCACTCAGAAAACCGCATCCAATTAATGGGTATCTAGAAAATATCAAGAATCGCAACACTATCGGTTGAATAAGCGATATCAGTAGTGCCATTAGGTATTAAACCTAATAAGGCGAATGCCTTATTAGGTTTAAGTATCGTTTAAGTGAATACTTAAACGAAGCAAAACCGTTTTAACAAAATAAAAGTACGAGTATTTCTTCTTTTGCAGACATTCTGTTCTTGTTTCTGTAGAGACATTTATTAACTTATGTGCGATATATAAAACAAATTACTGGAGGATAAAACTCATCGGTAATCGAAGGTACTAGTTACCCATTTTATATTCCAATATTGGACACGGCTACCTTGCGACAACAATTAGAGATCTGTTGCATTTTTTCAGATAATGTTAAAGTACAAAGCAAACAACCATGCATTCCACTACATGGTAAGTAGTCACGGCCGCTCATAGGCATATTTAAAAAAAAACATACAATAGAGTGGCTCTAATTAAAGTCTATCACATATTCATTGCAACTCCCAAGGAATAAGATGGTCGTCTAATATTAAAGTGAGCTGGAAACCACACTCTTCCACCGAAACGCAAAAACTGCTTCACGCTGGAAAATTGGTTTGGCGATGTTACCTCTTGGTCGAAACTAATACAAACACGTTTTTATAATAACAACCAAACGTGAGGTGAACTGTAAGCTCATTTATTTTACTGATCTTACTTAAATTAAAAAGCGAAAGTTTATGATGATTGATGGACGGATGTTTATTATTCAATAACGCTGAAATTGCTGAACTGATCTTAATGAAATTTAGCACCCGTTAGGCTGTGACTTAAATTAACTATTTATTTCATCTTCAAGTTGGCGTATTTTTAATTAAATTGCATAATACCTTAGTAATGATAAAAAAGTTTATCTTATCGTATTCCCATTTCCCAAATATGTCTTTAGTCGTAAATGTTCCATGTAACTCGACTACTGATACTATTTCATCTTTGGATTCCTTCAGAGCCGGTGTATTAACTCTTTCGTTCAGTAGCGCTTAGACGTTGGCTAATCAGCGCTCAGGTAGTCCCCGGCTACTGCTGATTGGTTATCGATCCGTGCACTTAGCGCCTCCTGTAATACTGCTGGTATTGACGTTGTACTGACTTCCAGCGCATAAAATGACTTAAGCTTAACCGCGAGAGCTCCTCTGACTTCTGTCTATCGGGAGATTGGCCGACAGCTCGCCAACAATGATCTATTACCGATTCACCAGTAAACAGGGGTAATGGAAATATCTTTTACATTTATACATTTCATTTTTAATAATATTGTGTTATTATGCAGTATTAGTAAATGAAGCACTGTTGTCTTTTAGATTTTTGGTGTGTTAAACAATTAAACGACTTACTTGGTTCAATTAATCGTTATCCGAGGGCTATAGAATATTTAATCTAAGCAGCAATCGCTCTGCTGTAGCGTTAAAAAACAAATTAAATAGGTCCAATTTTTAAGGACACAATATTTCCAAATAAAAGCAAAATTTGCCAAAATTCGTTAAACATTGATGTTTACAGCACCAAAAGGATGTTTCGGTACAAGCGATAGTAGTGTAAAAGAGTCCAGTTTTTTTAACGTGACAGTATCCGTCATGACTTTTGACGGTCAGTCACAAGTTATTATCATCGCCTCTAATAGCCTGGTAGATGTAATCTTTCTCTATCATGTAATTACTAGGGAATACAAAAACATTCTTGTAACGAAACAAAATGTACAGATTCGCTTTCTTCTCAAAACAAAACTCCTCATCATCGAATATGGCGTTCAGTTTCAGCCACCATCGATCGGAACTATTAGACACTAGTCGGCTAATCAACGGTACGTACCGGTAACCGCTGATTGGTTATCGATCCGCCCGCGAGACGCCTCCGGTGATCAGTGTACTGACGAGATCACCATTTGAAACATTTGTTTTGTCACTTGTAAATTTATAAAATTTGGCACGTTCCATGATTTTTTTTTTGTTATTTTAGCATAGCGAAATTTGCCAAGCTTTATCCAAAGATGATTGTTTGCCAGATGAATCCAAAAGGGTCCAAGCACTTAGAGTTACCAGTGTTTTTGTGGCTTACAACTTTTTGCTGTAGAAAATCTGTCAAGATGCTAATATTTTTTACCTGGGAAAATCCGACTTGTGAATGTTTTTATTTCATATCATATCGACAACTCGTATTTCCAGATAGATTGCATACTCATTTGCTATTACGTATGATGTAATGACCAGGGGAAATCAAAAACATTCTAGAAGCAAAACAAAACGTAGATTAGTCTTCTAATAACAAAAATCCTCATCGTCGGATACGGCGTTCAGTTTCAGGCAGCCGTCAATTGGAATTATTAGACACTAGTCGGCTAATCAACGGTACGTACCGGTAACCGCTGATTGGTTATCGAACCGCCCGCGAGACGGCTCCGGTATCAATGTACTGACGAGATCACCATTTGAAACATTTATTTGATACTCTAAAACACTGTTCGAAATTGTTTGTTACTTAGAAATATATAAATTACGCACCTGCTGTTAAAATTTAAAAAAATGCTTGTTATTCTAGCAGCAACAAAATTCAACAAACTTCCTTTAACGCTGTTGCTTACAGCGCCAGACGAATCTTTCGACCCTGTGGTCAAAGTTACCAATGTATCTATTGCTGATATTCTTTTAAAAAATCCAATATGATTTGTTAAGTGACATTATTTTTTATCATATCATCGACTCGTATTTTTAAGTGGATTGAATGCTCATTTGCTTCTGACGTATAACGAATGGATAGAGCAAACCAAAAACATTCTTGGAAGAAAACAAAACGTAGTGTCGCCTTCTTATAATAAAACTCCTCATCGTCCAGTTTCAGACAGCCGTCAATTGTAACTATTAGACACTAGGCGGCTAATCAACGGTACGTACCGGTAACCGTTGATTGGTTATCGATCCACCCACGAGACGCCTCCGGTGATCAGTGTAATGACGAGATCACCCTTTCAAACATTTCTTTGATGCTCTACTGTTTGAGATTGTGCGTTTGTATTGTTATTTAAAGTTAATGTGAATTATGCATCTTCCGTTAAAATTTCAAAGTATTTTTTTAATTCAAATAAATATACGCTACTTATGCTTGACCCAAAATTTTATTGTTATATATTTGTTAAGAATTATTTTATTTACGTTATTTTGTTAAGAACCTATTCATTTTGAATATTTATATCATTTATTTGTCTGCTACTTAACGTGCTAAAACATATATGGTTTGACCGGGGAGGTAACACTGTCACACCTATTTCAAGCGTGAAGCTATTCTCAGGCTCACCGGTTTTATAAGCGATATGGTGCCTCGTCCGTAGTCCTCAAGAGTAGCCATGCATCTGTGATTGACTTTAGTTAGAACCTTGGTCTGATTAAAGTTGCTATTTCCATTGCCATTTACCATCGGGTGGATTGCAGACTCGTTTGTTACTTCGATCTTATAGGTATAAACAGTAACCACGTCTAGCCCTCAAAGATATTTCATTACAATTAGAGTGCACTAGGAGAGGGCGGTGGAGAATGCTGCAGCCTTCTCTCGCAGCAACAATTATATAACCATATATTCAACTAAACGTTCAAACATTGTCCTATTCCAACTAACCTTTCTTTATTGTTTATTCGTACTGCTTTGCACTCTATAATAGTACTCGTCTACGTTACAACACATCTCGGTTTTGCGGTCAATTATACGCGCTCGGCGCTCCCTCTACGGAAGTCATGAAAACTGTGTCACTTCAGCTTTGTAAGGGGCTTGTTAACAACAGATGGTTTTTCACTACCTGATGCAATGCAGCGGTATGCTATTTATCCTTTTAATTACGTAGAGTTGAAAACAAATCTACTTATGTTATTTCCTATGTAACATTATACATTCAAACTTTTGTCAGGAAGTGTATGTGTTTATTACTTTTTCTCGCAACATAGTCAGTCATATTTCGTATAAATTTATGTCCACGCATTTTAATGATATAGGATACTGATTAACATGGCAGACATGACCGAACGTCCCTGTAATATCCCCTGCTTGTTGTAAGAGGCGACTAAAAGGGGCTACCGGGGTTGCGAGTGGCTAGAGTAGGAGCTCGAACCGTTCGATCAGGCGACTCCGGGAAGGACGACAGTATATGTGGTCGAATACCATCTTAAACACCAGACAGTAGGCGTACATTATGTCGTGATATCGGAATGCATAAAAGTGGATCGGCTGAGTTAGTTCAAAAATAACATTGTTGAACGTGCTGTCCCTTCAACGCTCAACGAAGCGTTATTCTTATTGATACTAGTTATTCCAAATGTTAATTCCGCATAGTGTTATAGTGACTAATGCTGTGTCGTAATTATCTCCTAGCCCGTAATTCTTAAGCCCACAATTGAACGCTACCATGACTGATATAAGGATAGGCCACCCTGCCTATATATACAATTATAATTTAGGTGGCAGCCAGTAACCAATGTAGTTCGACCGAGGAAGTACCACCGCCACACCTTTTTGTAGCGTGAAGCATTTCTTGCATTTCGATAGAAGGGTGTGATTGCCGGCACACTTTTACATGAGGCGACCATCATAGTCCTCGGGAGTAGCAACGCATCTGTGTTTGACTTCAGATAGAACCCATGTTCTGTATTAAGTTGATTACAGATGTCCATGAGCGGCAGTGACCACTTACCATCAGGTGGACTGCATGCTCGTTTACTACTTCAGTCAAATAAAAAAAAAATAGACCAGAAAAAGTTTTTGGATACATAATAATAAAATTTATATTAAATACTCGTTTTACTACGCTGAAAATCTCTTTCCAAGTTTTCAGAAATAAACCTGTTAATTTCAGATGAAAGGGTTTAAATCTATTATCAGTATCTAATTAAAATTACTTTAAGACTTTTAACATAGTTTAATTTAGATTGTAAGGCTTGTACTCGTACTTACCGCCGTAGGACCTGAATCAATTTTATATAAACAAATATATTATTATTATTATATTAATACGTGAAGCAAAAATTTGTGACGCATTTTTAAGTAATATGCCGCGGACGGATTTGTATGAAATTTTGCACGGTTATAGTGGACGTAAAGAAGGAGTGCAGAATGTCAATATTTTTTTCAAATAATGCATATTATATCATACATAAAATCAATTTAAAACACATTACCGTACATTTGCCACAAACACATACATAGTAAATCAGATAGAACATTCAATGTCTTACTATGAAAACACATAACGTCAAAAATATCAGATGTCTTTGTCATAATACCGCTATTGCTTTTAAATGAAGCTTAGATAATTAAACCTCTTTTTATATTTAACTGGCGCGTTCAAAATTACTTAAAAAATATTACATTTTATTTGAATTTGAGAAATATTCGTACTACTTTGGACAATATGAAGTTGAGTTTTTTAATTTAAATTACGGTCGAATTTCGACCGATGCGACGGGTGACTAGTTTCTATTATTACTTTTTAAATGCAATTATTAACTACGTCATTCGTGCGGTTTCGAACGTTTTGAAAACATATTGGATTACCACCAGTAATGATTATATTTTATGTGTTGTTCCATTTAATAAACTTCGACGAGTAGTAAAAATGTGAAAGAGTAACAAATACAGATAAATCCTTACAAAAAATCCAATTTCCCATTCATAATATTAATAATATAATGCAAGCAAAGCTTTAAAAGAAAATTTCAAAGTTGTACGTTAAAAGAAACACATGTGAAACGAATGCATCGTCGGTTTTGCGGTCAATCGTTCTGCGCTTGTCACTTCTCTCGTGGAAATGTGTCACTTGTGCCCGCTTTTACTCAATGCTTATCACAGCAACAGATGGATGTGAGGTTTTTGTGGGATTCAAAGATCAAAGTCGGTAAAAACTCTTTTTCGACTCGAGAACTTTTTTTTTAAGAACTCTCAGGTGTGTAGGTTTCGTCACGATTTTTTCCTTCACTGAAAAGCAGGTAAAATTAATTTCCTAGACGCACATAAATCGGTAGTGCGAACCTGGGTTTGAACCTCGGACTTCCCGATTGAGAGATCAAGTTTCAACCATTAGGCTATCACTGCTCACTATGTGAGACTACACAGGTTGCAACACTGCACTATGTGTTGCAACCTGTGTAGTCAAAATGACTGCTTCATATTAAGCTGGCAAACACAAACGTTCGGCGACATGCAAGAACTACTTTACGATAGAAACAGGTATATCGGCATATATAATATCAATAAGATAACGCATATATATTTTTTTAAAGAAAATGACAAAATAATTCGCACGACAAAAGAAACACATGTGAAACGAATGCATCGTCGGTTTTGCGGTCAATCGTTCTGAGCTTGTTACTTCTCTCGTGGAAATGTGTCACTTGTGTCTGTAAGTTCTTAGCGACACGTCGTCTCTGTAGTTCTAGGATCAGAATAGGGCTACGGCATCCCCTGCCTGTCGTAAGACGCGACTAAAAGAGGCTTCCGGTGTTTCAGACGGCTAGAGTGGGAGCTCTAACCGTTCGGTCAGGCAATCCCGGGAAGAACGGCGGTATGTGTGGTCGCATACCGCCGTAAAGACTAGACGGAGTGGTGGGCCCAGCCGCCCATTTGGGAGAAGACCGATGGGGCTACGCGCTCGGAGGATTCCAGTTGAAGTCGTTTCGAGAGCCCGGATTCCTCCTTTTTAGCGCCGAGGACGGCCACCGGGGGGGTTTTAGTGCGGTAAAAATCCCACATAACCCTGCGTCGCTCCCACGGCGTCGGGTACCTTTTGAAGGTTTCCCCTTCGAGAACAAAAAAAAGGGTTACGAGCGGCTAGAGTGGAAGCGCAAACCGTTCGATCAGATGACCCCGGGAAGGATGGCGGTATGCGTGGTTGCATACCGGCGTAAAGACCGGATGGGGCGGAGAGGCCAGCCGCTCATCTGGGAGGTGTCCGATGGGACTACGCGTTTAGCGGACTCCGGTTATCGTTCCGTTCCTTTGGAGATCCCGGAGTCCTCTTTCTAGCACTGAAGACGACCACCGGGGGGGTTTTGAGGCGGTAAAAATCCCACATAACCCTGCCCGTCAGGTACCTTTTTGAAGGTTTCCCCCTCGAGATCACTTAAAACAGCGTAGCGACACATTGTCTGAGTTCAGGTGGGGTTATAATTCTGAAGTAATTACAGGCGTTCACGGGTGGTAGAGGCCACTTGCTATCTACTGTATGATTATTTGCTACTTTTATAACATAAAAAACTTTATGCGTGTGTAAATGTTACAGGGGCTAGATAACGATGAAGCTAATTCCCTGCTATAACCATGCCGTTGTTCATCATGTTGAGCAGTCCCGTTGACCTCAAAACCTGACCAGTGACCTCTGCATCAATAGCTAAACGCATCACCCGCAGCACCGCATCTTCACGCACGCTCGCTCGTCAACAAGCCAATCATGCGTAAGGGCCGGTACACAGGGTCCCTTCACGCCGCACTGGACCCTTGTGCTATTCCTGTACTGTGAGCACTGAGCCTGATAATGCGGTGCAAGTTATGAGATGACTGCTGGTTGTTTTTGATCCGACAAAAGAAGAGCATGTATTTCGATGAGGTTTGTTTGTATGGCACGCACTAAGTCCTAATAGACGACCCGCGTGGCGGAGCATTTACCATACCGGTTTGACACGCAGTGGGTTCCGGGCTCAATTTCCGGCCGGACAGGCATCTGAATGTTGAGTTTAGATTCTACTTCTGGGTCTGTGTGGTTGTGTATTTGTCTTTGTGTCCCCATGGCATCTAACACAGGCGAAAATCCTGTGTGTGGCTATGAGTGTAAAAAGGCCTTTTTATATAATTGTTTGAAGACGTGCAATATGTGAAGTACTTATCATTTAAATCAACCTATGTCAGTCTGCAGTTGTCCTTCCGACAACAGAAAAGTGGCATAGGCTTTACAGTTTTGAAAAATGGCGCTTTAAATTAGTGAAAAGAGGGGGGGGGGGGATATAGAAGTAATTTTTAACCCATTGGGTTTCAAATAGAAGCTAGTATCGAGACCGCTACAAAAATACTTATATCACTCTTATGTTACTACGTGTTTTGATGGAAATCTGAACATATAAAAAACCAGGACTGTTTTAAAAACAATCAATTGAAGGGCTGAATAATTATGTATATATACCACTGTAATGTTCTGATTTCTCGTCAAACACCGTTTCTGGCGCAGTGTCTTGCTTGTGTAATTTGAAATTCATCTACAAACATGGAACACGATTCTTTGATAGACAAGTCGTAGTAAAATTTAATGCTCTTTTTAACGCTTCGAAACGTCGTTAAATTGTTTTGAAAGACTTCTTGTTAACAACACCAGACACGAGTTTTCTAATCAATGATTTTTATATCCCGTGGAATATTCTCGTTCGAGTTTGTCTTTTTCTGCTGCAGTCAGGCCTACTTGCCCATTTGTGAGTTACAGTAAATATGGTAGGCGTTCTTTATTGTCCCTGTAGTTCCGGGGTACATTATCTTCTGCCTGTCGTGAGAAGCGACTGAAAGGGAACTTCTGGGGTTGCGGGCGGCGAGAGTGGGAGACCGAACCAGGCGAGCCTATGGTGGACGGCGGTATGTGTAGTGACATATCATCGTAAGGGCCAGACGATGCGGTGGGCCCAGCCGCTCACCTGGGTGTAACCCGATGGGACTATTCGCTCAGGGGACTCCGGTTGCGTTTTTTTGAAGATCCCGGAGTTCTTCTTGTAGCGCAAAGACGGCCACCGTGGGTAAGTGTGGTAAGAAACCCACATAACCCTGCGTCGCTCTCAAGACGTCGGGTACTTTTTAAAGAGTTCCCCCTCGATCATACAGTAACCTGCGGTCAGCAATGGTCATACAAACCTTCAAAACGAATATTTTTATAATCACTATTCATTATTATTGGAAGAAGAAACAAGAATAACAGCAAGCTTATAAAAATCACAAAAAGCGGAAAAACAATCCGCTGCAACCTTTACGTGGTACCACAACACAAACCACAAAGGGGCAAAGCGACTCGACTACATTTAATGACGTCGCATGCACACAAGTCACTGTGTCGAACGCACACACACAACAAATAGTACGCTATCCAGCGTTGCTATCACGCGGCTAACGAGGCTGCAAGATAGCACGCATTTTGAAAAGCAGAAATCTTGCAAGAAAAGAGTATACAACTTTGTGCTTGCAAGCTTCTGTGCAAAAGGGGCGTACTTTTTTATAACTTTTATTCTTATCGAAATGGTTACGCAGTACTACAACATACCTTAGTGGAATGAACATACCGTATGGTGCGCACTTGAAAAAGTCATAACATACTGTGTATCGGTAATAAGATAGCATCAGTCCCAGTCTTCCTCGTGAGTGGCGGTGGATACGTCTAAAGAACAAAATTAGATAGAGGACCAGCAGCGTCTTAGCCTTGTAACACTAACAGCCACGTTTTTGAAGGTAGAACAGTGTAGTTCGACCGGGGAAGTATCACCGCTACATCCATTTCTAGCTTGAAGCATTTCTTGCATTTTTATGGAAAGGTGTGGTTGTCGGTACACTTTTATATGAGGCGACCATCATAGTCCTCGGAAGTAACAACGCATCTGTGGTTGACTTTAGATAGAACCCATGTTCTGTATGAAGTTGATCACAGATGTCCATGAGCGGCAGTGACCACTTACCATCAGGTAAACTGCATGTTCGTTTACTTCTTCAGTCAGATAAAAAAACCAGTGCAGTAACCCACATAAATGGTAAGCGCGATAACTATTAACTATTTTCTTTAAGGGAGAGGCTTATGTCCAGCAGTGGAACTTGCACTTGGCCAATGTGGTGGGTTATGGCCTTAAACCTTTTCAGTTCAAGAAGAGATCCGTACCTAGCAATGCTACATAAAGGGTTGAAATCAAAATTCATTAATTATTAAGTTAAGCTAAAATACCTTGGATAACTCTACTTCTCTTACCACTTGCCTTGAACCAGAATTCTGGCATAATATATATACTAAAGTAGTACATATACTAAAGTAGTATATATATTAGGCATAAATATATATACTACTTTGGTACTTTTTGAAGGTTTCCCCCTCGAATCATATGAATCATATGGTAACCAGCGGTCAGCAGCGGTCATACAAACCTTCAAAACGAATATTTTTATAATGACTATTTATTTATAGTACTCACAAAAAGCACTGTCATTAGGCATAAATATATATATACAAACATTCAATATGTCTATGAACTCAATCATACGAACAATGAAAACTTACGAGCACATTTTCTAAAAGAACAATAAAACCACAAAGTAAAGTCACAATGCGATTTTCAAGATCGAACACGTGTTCCCACTCGACGAGTGCAGTACATAATACATTTGTTACACTCTCAAATCATATTCCCGACAATATCATTTCGTGAGCCGACGTACCGTGAAATACGTCTTGAGTGACTCGGCGCAAGATGACGCCACTAAACTGATAGGTATGTGCAACACTGAATGCTGAAGCTTTGTTTAATTCTATAATTTGAGAACTATAATAATTACAAATTTACAATTTATTTTAAATGAGGGCTCCACTTACCACTCGCGCGATTTTTCGGCCCTCTCTCCCTTACCTCAGTTAAATAAAATAGAGGCGACCGGCCACAAGTCGCGACCACTAGTGGCTCTTGTAGTAGCCGTGATTGTGGCTGTCGCGAGTGGTCCGTGTGCGGCGACGCTCGTGCTTAGGAGCAGCGACGCTTCTGTAATTTACTTCAGATAGAACCTCTGTATATGTATATGAAGTTGATAACAGATGACATAGGCGGATTTGACTAAAATAAACGAAATCGAGAGATTGCGTTCTACGACCCACATGTTGAACAGAGCAAAGCTAAATATAATCATTGCACTTTTACTACAGACTTATCAGTGTATTCCTTAAAAAGTAATTACTGTAATACCAGGGCGATAATTATCCATCATAGTCAGATGAACAACAAGTGTGGCTGTTTCAATTTCATAAATAATCTACACGGTATAAATAATGATTAGAATCGAATGGAAGAACTTTTATAGTAAACCAGTTGACCCGGCAAACTTCGTACCGCCTAAAAGTCAAAAATATCAGTGATTCTCTACACAGCATTAAAATCTATAGCGTAGTTTTAAAGATAAATGCATACATAGGGACAGACAGCGAGTTTAAAATCATTATGCACGTATTCATCTTAGTAGTTACATATAAGGTGATGATCGACAATAAAGATATTTAAAAATAACTTCACTTTGAAAAATCAATTAATGTTAAAATTTATCCCATTAAGTTCTTTTAGGAGAGCTATGTTTATTTAACCGTGTTATTGGTACATTTTAAACTACTAAATTTTGTACATTTTATAATACTTAACACACTTTATAATACCTAACGGGTACTCACGCTATTCGGTTTATGAATTATTATAGAATTTTTTTTGCCGATATTTCGACCCAGTTGCATGGATCGTGGTCACGGCCAAACAGTTTGGCAAAAATAATTCTTTAAGAATTCATAAACCGCATATCGTGAGTAACCGTTAAGTATTATAATGTATCAATTCCGTGATAATCTATACTTATAATAAAGTTGTAGAGAGGTCAATTCTGTACATGAAATATTTTTCCAAAATAACTATCAGGGCGTGATTAGGGATCGATACTGATGCCAAAAATGCAATCAGTAAAATTTTTGTCTGTCTGTCTGTCTGTCTGTCTGTCTGTCTGTCTGTCTGTATAACCGTTATAGAAACAAAAACTACTCAGTGGATTTTAACGAAACTTGGTACGATTATTCTTTATACTCCTGGGCTGGTTATAGTATACTTTTCATCCCGCTACAATCAATAGGAGCAGAGCAGTAAAGGGAAATGTTGGGAAAACGGGAGAAGTTACTTTTTTAAGCTTCTGTCGCGCGTGCAACCTTAATGGTTAAAGCTACACAGAAATCATGTATGAGGGAAATATTTTCCTTAAAATTATCTAAAAAATATCCTACGACAGCATATGTCTATCTTTTATGGTTGACTCACAATAACACGTGTAACTCCCGATAGCTTAGCAGTTCAAAGCTTTCTGATTATATTTGTCTACTCTTACGTTTATAACGAAAATGAACATGAAAATGAAAAATGAAAAATGAAAAATGAAAAAAAGAAAAATGAAAAATGAAAAATGAAAAATGAAAAATGAAAAATGAAAAATGAAAAATGAAAAATGAAAAATGAAAAATGAAAAATGAAAAATGGAAAATGAAAAATGAAAAATGAAAAATGAAAAATGAAAAATGAAAAATGAAAAATGAAAAATGAAAATGAAAAATGAAAAATGAAAATTGAAAATTGAAAAATGAAAATTGAAAAATGAAAAATGAAATTTTTAAGAATGAAAAATGAAAAATGAAAAATGAAAAACGAAAAATGAAAAATGAAAAACGAAAAATGAAAAATATAAAATGAAAAATGAAAAATGAAAAATGAAAAATGAAAAATGAAAAATGAAAAATGAAAAATGAAAAATGAAAAATGAAAAATAAAAAATGAAAAATGAAAAAGAAAATGAAAAATGAAAAATGAAAATTTAATCATATGGGATGAATGTACGATGGCCCACCGAAAAGGAGTAGATGCGGTAGACAGAACTTTAAGGGACATAAGACAAAATGATCGACCAATGGGCGGTATCACGGTTTTATTTTGTGGTGATTTTCGACAAACTTTACCGGTAATACCACGCGGAACCCGAGCTGATGAGGTTAGGGCTTGCCTGAAAAGTTCTTATTTGTGGCGTGATATACAATCGGTGCATTTAACTATAAACATGCGAGTGAGAACTGGAGATAACCCGGATGATCGTCAATTTTCTGATACACTGTTAAAGATTGGCGAAGGTACCTATCCACAACTACACCAAGGAAAAGTTATTCTGACGCCTGAGTTATGTTGTATAGTGCAATCCCAACTACATCTTATACGTCGGTTTACGGTGACGTAACAAATATATTAAATAGGGACAATTCTTGGCTATGCCAAAGATCCATCTTAACTCCTCGCAATGACCAGGCATTTGAGATTAATAATAAAATACCGTCGAATATACAAGGGGAAAGCAAAGTTTATAGTTCAATAAATAGAATGGTCGATGAACAAGACGCCACTAACTACCCGATAGAATTTTTAAATTCTTTAAATATGCCCGGACTTCCTTCTCATGAAATTTGTTTAAAAATTGGCATTCCGATTATTCTGCTCCGAAATTTAAGACCACCACAACTTTGCAATGGAACTCGGCTAAAAGTAACCCGGTTGCAACAAAATATAATCGAGGCTCAAATTTTAACAGGTTGCGGTGCAGGAGAAACCGTCTTTATTCCCAGAATTCCCTTAGTACCTAATAATTTTCCATTCCAATTTAAAAGAACGCAATTCCCAGTATCGGTGTGTTATGCAATGACAATTAATAAGACTCAAGGGCAGACTTTTCGTGTTGCTGGAGTAGATCTCGGTGTCAGTTGTTTCTCGCATGGTCAGTTGTACGTCGCTCTTTCCCGGGTCAGTAGTTCCAAAAATCTTTACGTTCACGTGCCGGATGGATCAACATTCAACATAGTTTACCCGGAAGCTTTGCATTGAAGTATTTTCGTTATATAAGTACTTAAGCCTTCGGCAGGATCAGAATAGGGCTACGGTATCCCTGCCTGTCGTAAGAGGCGGCTAAAAGGGGCTTCCGGGGTTGCGGGCGGCTAGAGTGGGAGCTTGAACCGTCCAGCCAGGCGATACCGGGAAGGTGGCGATATGTGTGGTCGCATACCGCCGTAAAGACTAGATTGGGTGGTGGGCCCATCCGCGCATCTGGGAGGAGCCCGAGTCCTCTTTATAGCACCGAAGACGGCCACCGGGGGGGTTTTAGTGCGGTAAAAATTCCACATAACTCTGCGTCGCTCCCACGGCGTCGGGTACCTTTTGAAGGTTTCCCCCTCGAAAACAAAAATAAAAAAGGTTCTTAAGCCTCATGTGAACGTGATCTAAACAATATTACCAATACATTAACTCAATAACACACAAGGAGTTACTCGCTGGCGGAGTCGCGGGCAAAGCTATTAACAATAATATTGTGCGGTTCCGTATTGCGATATTTTTCAACAGTATTGTAGATATAACATATTATATTTCCCTACTAAAATACGAAAGTTAATCTGTCTGTTACATCAAAACCACTGAACCGTGAGGAAGGACATAGGCTACTTTTTTTTTACGAAAAACGGAAACGCGGACGAAGTCGCGGGCAACAGCTAGTACTATCTAAAATCATATAAAGAAACTTTAATTCATAAGTTATATTAGGAAACAAACAAATAAGAATCTAGTTAACAAGCATATAATTCTACTCGTATCTCTTATCTTTAACTGGCAAGCAATCCGAACGTAACCTATTCGTCGTCGTGCAAGCGAAACTTTCCCGATGTAATATTTCACCCCCACTCCGGCAAGCAGCGAATCATGGAACTTCTTTCACAGTGATTTGATGATATTGCACTTTGACGAATCCTATATCCCCCGAGAAAAAAGAAAAACACGATGACGTAGAGCGATCCTCTCGCAGAGAGCTCTCCAGCCCGAGGGGGTAACTATAAGCACTCCAGCCAAACTTGAAATCTCCTTTTGGCGTAAGGTAGTGCTTTCACGTTGATTAAAACGTATCGTTATTATTGTTTGTGCCTCTCTATTGTGACTTTTACGTCGTGCGTGTATCCACTCGGTCGGTATAAGAGATTTTTTATTGCCATCACTTTGTTTGCCGTAAGCCGTCGGGTAAATATAGAAAAAAACAAGGACGGATATTTCGTTCAAGTATTCAATCCATTTTACCCTAAAAGCTATGCTTTTTTCGTTACATTTACATATTTTTATAAGCCTACTATTTTTTATTTTACTTAATTTACTCAAAATAAAGACACGTGCCGATTTTTTAATACATTTGGGATTTTTTTGCATAGATTAATAAAATATTTAATCCATTGTCGTTTTTTATTATTTTTACGATAGTTATCTCTCTATAGCATAACTTAATAATCTTACTATTTATCAACTCAATAAACGCAATTTGTTGTCAAAGTCCATTTCGTACGAAATCTGCATATGTACCAAATCAGATGAAACTGGGTTAATATTTAGGATACTGATATTTATTAAATTACTCATTTATTAAAATTCATTACTTATTAAATTGATAATATTGCTACTTAATATTTGCTAAATTGTATGTTATTGTTATTTCTTTACTTGACGTTACAAAAAAATATACTGGAAAAATTGCACGCCATGACAGTATATCAGCCATATACTGTGTAGAACTATCTGCAAAAATTGTACCTAAACATTATGGAAGAGCAAGGTCTTCCAACGCGACCAATTAAACGCTCAAAGGGGGGCCTCAACCACTGTTTGTTTGTACCTAATTTGTAGACAAATAAAATATTTTTAATTTTTTTCTTTGATTTTGATATATTTTTATCTGAGACCATGTTACACCACAATTATTGCAAATAAATATATTCTATTCTATTCAGAAGATAATTTTACTTACCTGTCTGTTACTCCTGTTAGTGACTTGTAATCCTGGACCTCCATGTCTCCCATATACTGCGAAAAATCTGAAAGAAAAACATAATTGTTAATTGCAGTTTTGTGATTTTTTATTGATAAGCAAACTAAAATTAACACATATTGATGATAAGTGATATTGCCACTCGTAGGCACCTATTATCAGTAGTTCCAGGACCCGAATAGGGCTACGGTACCCTCTGCCTGTCGTAAGAGGCGACTAAAAGGGGCTTCCGGGGTTGGGGGCGGAAAGAGTGGGAGCTCGAACCGTCCGGCCAAGCGCCAAAGAGCCAAAAAGGGGTATCGCGCTCAGAGGATTTCGGCAATATTCCGTTGGAGGTCACGGAGCCCTCCAAGCAGTGCTGAGGACGGCCACCACCGGGGGGGTTTTAGTGCGGTAAGAATCCCACATAATCCGCGTCGCTCCCACGATGTTGGGTACCTTTTGAAGGTTTACCCCTCGTACCAAAAAAAATAATAATAAAAAAAAGAAAACCTTAAACCTATTATCAAACACATATAGCATTGAAATTTTACCTGAAGACTAACGGTGAGTGAATTGGCTCATATTATATGTCTCTCAATTTGGCTATTATACCCTCCGAAATAAAATACCTTAGCGCTAACATTTTCTTAAATTCCTATCGTATACGGTTACTATGCAACTGGCCCAAATTTTTATTATATAAACCTATCCTTAAACAACGTATTGCACCCATTTTTACCAAATTATTTGATAAAGCGACAATGTTATCTAAATAAAAGCAAAGTGCATGTTGCCACAATTGAGATAATCAAGCCATACTGTCAATGAAGTATTTAATAGCTTTACAAATCTCTTCTAAAGTAAATTATGGTAGCTTACTCAATTCAACCCTTTTAAAGCTACGTACATATTCATTTGAACGTAGACGTCAATACCCATTTAATGTAGAGCTTGTGACACTACATTAAATCACACTTCTATTATTTATGAAAATCAACTGGTTTTTATAAAATTAGTGTACCTACATAGTTGGTTTACCATTTCTATTGTTTTTCATACTTTACGCAATGTTATAATAAATACCTATGTTAAATCGTACTGATACTTATTTTATTTATTATTATTATTTTTATTTATTTTACTTATTATCACTTCCAGATACTATACTATTGTATACCCTTCCTTTCGCTTGCATCTGAAATTTCAGATGCAAGCGAAAGGAAGGTATTTCCTTCAGCCAATTTATAATAGATCGCTATTTAAGTAATTGGGTGGCCTGTTGTATATCACATTATAGGTTTTTTTTTCTGTAATGGATATTTTGATGTACATTAAAAACATTTTTGTATACTTTAATTTACTCAGTTTATACACGAAATAAAGGCTTATCAACTTCAATCAACAATCTGCTTACTAAAGTGTGGCCGCAGCCCTCGCCAATAAATTTTATAAATCTTGAAAACCCGCTACTCGATTATGGCAAGTCGATTATCAATTCAACCCGTTCGCCGCTAGTTGGATGTCAATATTCATTTACCGGGTGGCCACGGTGGCGCGTGATTTGCCGCCACTGAAGGGAGGCGCCGTGACGCGAATAGCAATCGCGTGGGGTGCATCGGACCCGTTCCGAACGTTTTGTTATTAATAATTCACGCGCAGTTAGAGGGTTATTACGTATTTGGTCGACGGTGTTAGGATGTCTCGCGAATAGATATTAAAGTTGCGTTAGCGGTAATGGATGTAGAAAATTATGTTCCAATTTTGGTGTATTAAACACGGCTTCATTTACTGAGACTTACGCTTATAATTAATTCTGATAGGTTTGCATAATTTATCACCGTTCCTAAAGTATAAATGGGAAGTTACCCGTACTGCTTTTAAACTTGCCATAAAGACAATTTATAAAGATTAACAATTTTTATTTCACTTGAGAACTTTAATATCAATTTCAATTTGATATTATCAAGCGAAATTTAAATATCAAACAGGTTGAAAATATTCACAGTCTAAGAAAAGTAAGAAATATTCTCATTATTAAATCCAACTAATTACTTCATTCAACGTCCATTCACAAAAATCAGAACTAAAAAAAAAGATTGAATCAAAAGCTCTGCTCAGAAGCGCTCAGCATAAATCTCTTCTTGGAGGCTCGCAATATTTTTTAATTTACGATTTTGCTTTCAATAAAATCAGTTATCGAATCTGAAATCGTTCATAATAGTACAAGCGAAAGTAATTTCCAGTAAATCACACAGGAAAAGGGCTTCAACGAAAAAATCCGATAAAACCCGGATAAATTTCATTACGCTTACTGACTCCCATAAAAGACCTAATTCGTCGGAATACTGAATAGTACGGGGGAGAGAGGGGAGTGGAAAAAAACGACGAATAGCCTCTCCCTTTCATTACTAAAAATATTACGGAGTCGACAGTAAAAAATGTTATACATTTCCGTACCTGCCAGTCGGATTGGTAGACGCACACAAAAGCGCAAAACCGACGCTCGGAAGAAAATTGAAATAGATAGGGCCATCTGTCTTATGTATTTCATAATATCCAAGTAAATAATCTTGTCCGTTCGAGGGGAGATAGGGGGTGTCGGTTAATGAATGGGACAGATTTTGAATAATTAAAAAGGGGTACTTTAGATGATTGCTTATTTCGATGAGCGATCGTCGCGGGCCACCTCGTCGGTAAGTTATTTGTTTCAATTGGGACGAACTTTGAGAAATGTAATCACATTACGGAATATTACGAAAAAGCGGCAGGTAAATTGTTTTTAATATAATTAGAGGTACGTTTTTATGGTCTTTGTAGCTAAGTGATGAGATCGGAAGACATTAAAAGTTATATCCATCTGTCCATTGATAAGTAAGCTGTGCGTCTCTTTAATTTATCGGTTATAGCAACCATTTATTACGTTCTAAAGTCTCATGGAGTATTTAATTTTCTTTGTATTTAAGTTAATAGTGATAAAATGACTAGCACTTATTAAATATAATTAACTTTTTCCCCTACACCTCTCCTTCCTTCTTCTTTATAAGTAGAGAAATTCTAAAAAAAAGTTAATTAAAATATCACTAAATAGTAGAACTTACGTACTTAAAAGGTGGTAGAACCAGTGTAGTTCGACCGGGGAAGTACCACCGCCACACCTATTTCTAGCGTGAAGCAGTTCTTGCGTTTCGATAGAAGGGTGTGGTTGCCGGCACACTTTCACATGAGGCGACCATCATAAGTCCTCGGGAGTAGCGACGCATCTTTGATTGACTTCAGATGTAACCCATGTTCTGTATGAAGTTGATTACAGATGTCCATGGGCGGCAGTGACCACTTGCCAACTGTTGGTAGCTTTAACTATATCCGTTGTCTAGATTACTAAATTCTCAGAAGTTGTTGGTATTAGTCGATAGTGACCACTATTTCCATGCTGTCAGAGGTACCAAGCATACGTTCATATGCCGCAGTATCCGGTGACCAGAAATTGGATTCGATAGCCCTTTGATATTTCTTTAACATGACCTCGAAAGATGTCGAAAAAACTTTCATTCTTCCGTTTACTTTTTCAACACAAAGACTTCTAATGTTCTTGTATATCTTGATCGTAGGGTATGTTTTATACGCCTACATTAACTTTTCTATACTAGGATTTGTTTGCAAATTGCAACATTTGCAGTTCACAAGGTGGTTGAATGCATATAATACGATCGTGGAGATACAACCACGAAGGTTTGAAGGTGGTAGAACCAGTGTAGTTCGACCGGGAGAGTACCACCGCCACACATATTTCTAGCGTGAAGCAATTCTTGCGTTTCGATGGAAGGGCGTGGTTGCCGGCACACTTTCACATAAGGCGACCATCATAGACCTCGGGAGTAGCAACGCATCTGTGATTGACTTCAGATGGAACCCATGTTCTGTATGAAATTGATTACAGGTGTCTATGGGCGGCAGTAACCATTTACTTCGATCAGATAAAAAAAACTTGATTTAAAAAAATGTAGTCTTCCAGTGGCCACTGCTACCTATCATCATCTGTAATTAACTCTAGGTTTTTTTTTTTTATAATTTAACCTAACGATAAGGCAGACGGGCTACCTGATGGAAAGTAGTCACCGTCGCCTGTGGACATTCGCAACACCAGAGGAGTCGCCAATGCATCGCTGGCTTTGTAGGAGAGCTCTTTTTGCACCTTTCTTGAAGAACCCCATGTCATAGCGCTCCGGGAATACCTCAGGAGGAAGCTCATTCCACAACTTGCACGTCCGTGGCAAAAACGAGCGTGCAAACCGAACCGTGGAGGACCGCCACGAGTCCAGTTGGTGTGGATGGAACTTCATCCTTCGGCGAGTGGTGCGGTGAAGAAAAGGTGACGAAGGCACCAGGTCAAAAAGTTCCTCGGAACACTCGCCATTGTAAAGCCGGTAGAACACGCAGAGGGAGCCTATGTCCCTCCGCAGGCTTAAGGGTTCTAACCGATCGGTGATCCGTGGGTCGTTGACGATTCGGATCGCACGTTTCTGCACGGAGTCAAGTGGGTTAAGTTGGTATTTGGGCGCCCCTGCCCATAGATGCGAGCAGTACTCTATGTGGGGTCTCACTTGAGCCTTATAAAGCAGAAGGAGTTGCCCCGCAGTGAAGTACCGCTCGGCCCTACTCAGAACGCCCAACGTTTTGGATGCCAACTTGGCTTTAACGTCCAAATGACTCCGAAACTGCACATCACATGAGATGTCAACGCCCAGGATCCCTATGCTTTTGTCAATGGTGAGAGAGGTCCCTTGGAACTTTGGCGCCATGACAAATGGGGCTTTTTTAGCGGTAAACGCGCAGACTTGTGTCTTCGTGGGGTTGAACTCAACTAGGTTAAGTCGACCCCATTCTGAGACCCGCTCCAGAGAGTGCTCGATTTCAGACACAAGTCGAATTCTGCTTTCCTGCACGAGTATCCGAGAGGTGTTTGCACGGTCCGTGTACAAGGCATCTCCCGTGCTCTCATCTGCATAGCAATGCATGCTACCGACTTGCTGCAACATATCATTGATATGCAGAATGAACAGCGTAGGGGAAAGAACGGAGCCTTGAGGAACACCAGCATTGATGGTCTTCATGTCTGAGCAGCACCCATCCACCACAACTTTAATATGCCGCTCAGACAGAAAACTGGCGATCCACGTGCACAACCTCTCGGGAAGATCGTAAGATGGAAGCTTCGTGAGAAGAGCCCTGTGCCAAACCCGGTCGAAGGCCTTTGCAATGTCCAGGCTAACCGCCAAAGCCTCCCCATTGCTCTCTATGGCTTGCGCCCATCGGTGCGTAAGGTACACCAGAAGATCACCAGCTGAACGGCCCTGGCGAAAACCATATTGGTGATCGCTGATCAGCTGGTTCTCCTCAAGGTACCTTAGGAGCTGGGAGTTGATTATTCGCTCCATCACCTTAGAGAGCAGGGAGGTTATTGCAATGGGCCTGTAATTGGCCGGGTCACTTCTATCACCCTTTTTAGGGATCGGATGAACGAGGGCCACTTTCCACGAAGACGGTACTTACCCCGCCGTGTAGGAAAGCGAGAATAAGCGCGTTAAGATGGGAGCCAACTCGGGAGTGCACGTCCTCAACACCACTGCGGGGATTTCATCTGGCCCGCTCGACTTCTTGATATCGAGGGACAATAGAGCACGCCTGACAGCTTTCTGTGTGAACCGTATATTAGGCATTGTGCTATCACATCGCGGGATGGTAGGCGGTGTGGTCCCCCGATCGTCAAGTGTCGAGTTTGAGGCGAAAAGGGTACCAAGGAGATCGGCTTTCCCTTTTGCCGTATGGGCCAGAGAATCGTCTGGTTTCCGCAGTGGCGGAAGTGAGGAACGACAGAAATTACCCTGGACAGCCTTGGCAAGCGACCAGAAGGCTCCACTCCCTGAGGGATAACCCATTAGTCGCTCACCAATTCTGCGGATGTGCTTTGACTTCGCCTTAGCTTCTTAGCTGTACGGGAGGCAGCGTTAAATGCGGTTCGGAGCTCGGGGCACTTCGGATCCTTGCACGCGTTCGCTGAAGCCCAGGCTTGATAGGCATCTTGCTTATGGCTTAACGCCTTAGCGCAAGATGCATCAAACCAGGGCTGGTTCCGCCCGCCGACGGACACGACAGAGTTTGGAATGAAGCATTCCATACCTTGCCGTATCACGTCGGCGACAGATTCAGCACACGAGCTAGGATCACCCGAGACGAAACATAGCTGCCTCCAAGGGTACGAAGCCAGGAATTCCCGGAATCCGTCCCAGTCTGCTGACTTGTAGTGCCAAACTTGTCTCCTCCCGCTGGGACGTGTCCTCGCTGGTTGAGACAAGGGCACAGTAGAACTTACCAAGCAATGGTCAGACAAACCAAGTGGAGCCTTGACCATTACTTGATAGTCTTCAGGGTGGGAGGTCAGCAGAAGATCCAGCAAAGAAGCAGTATGGGTCTCTACATCAGGTACCCTGGTGAAACCGGGCACGACCTGAGAGAGTCCATAGGCCAAGGAGAAGTCATATGCAGTTCTTCCAGCAAAGTCAGTGATCCGGGAGCCCAGCCAATCGGTATGATGGGCATTGAAGTCACCCAGAATCACTCACTCCGCCGAAGGACACTGCTTCAGCATTCTGTCGGTCGCCCACTGGATGTGCTTAAATAATCGAGTTGTTTCCACATCTCCGCTATAGGACCCATATAGGCACGCATAAACACGGGTCTGCCCTCCGATGTCTACGCGCACCCATAACAACGATAGGTCCTTGTCTTCAAGGCAGCTAAGACGGCGACAGCAGATATCTTCTCGAATATACACACACACCCCGGCTCGACGTCTAAATCCGTGCTCTAGTTTATAGCCGGGGTACTCCAGATACGATGTATCATCTGGAGTTGATATCTGCGTCTCCGTCAAAAAGAGTAAAGCCGGCTTTGCCGTCTCAAGATGGTGGTGGACGGCATTCAGATTGGAATGGACCCCTCTGATATTACACATGTCCACAATGAGAGTGGAGAGGGTCGCCGCTGTAATAACTTTACCTCTTTTTTTGTCTTTGCCCATTAATCGCGTTAATCGCGAAAAGATAGGGAACTGGAAAGGATTTGCGGTGCTCCGTCGACGCCCTCCGAGGGAAGGCGCAGGTTCAAGTACACAGCGCTCGCAGAGGGGAGGTGGAATGCTGGCGCGGGGGACGGAAGGGCCCCCGGTCCCCCGCGTGCACGACTACCTGGCTCCACCCCGGTCTCTTACTCCGGCAAGGTAATCGTGCAACGGGATTTTTCGCCGGTTGGCGGGACAGCCTCCCGGGCCAGAGGTTAAGAGTGTTGCCCGGGTTCGGGTCCCCAACTAACCAGCGGGCGGCCAGCGGAAAACCGTTTCACCGGGTCTCCCTGGCCCCCGCGCCAATACACCACGCCTACGCGAGCGACGGTGCCCAAAGGACCCACCGGTCCGAGAGATACGCCGTCGGAGGCATCACAAGGGGATGGGAAGGGGGGGAAGGGGGATAAACTGGCTCTCAGGTGCACTACCGAAACACGACCAGCCGTTATTAACGCTAGATTCCGAACTGAGGGTGGTAGCTAGCCAGGCAGATCCAGCGAAGGGATCTTACCACCAAGCGGGACACCTTTGGGAATTACGCCAGGCGGTGCCAAGCCCAGTGGGACCGTCGCAGTAAGGTGTTAAGTGCCAAAGTAGACGCCATCTACCTGGTGGTGATAACCCTTAGTCGCCTTCTACGACACCCACGGGTAGGAATGGGGTGGTGTATTCTAGGGCGCCGGCGCCACACGGCGAGAGGTGAGGTGAGGTCAGTCCCAGCAGAAGTTGCTCAAAGATTTGTTGCAACCCCTGAAGACTAAGGTGAAACGCTTGGGATCATGAACTAGTATATCTCCGTTACCACACACTTCCGATCTGCATGCTAGTTTGCTACTTCAGACAGATAAAAAAAATCAAACCATCACACCCATTTGTAGCATGAATCAGTTCTGGCGTTACGGAGTCAAAGTGTGTTTACTGGCTGTCTTTCATAAGAGGTGATGATTTTAGGCCTGTTCTCTGTTCTCAGGGGTAACAACGCAACTATGATTGAACTCGTATAGAATACATGTTTTATATTATGGAATTGTTTACGGGTGTTCATGAAAAGCAGTAATTACTTACTATATTAGTTTATTACTAGTCACCCGTCGCGTTAAAAAACTAAACTTCATATTTATGTATATTGTAGTCTCATGGGACGATGTGGTCGCCAAGCGGAAAAGTCCTTTGTTTAATTAATAAATTAAAAAAAAAAAAACGGCAAAAAGTGGTTTAATTAGCTCAGCTGCATTTAAAACTAATTTTGACAAAGGCATCTGACATTTTTAATGTTATATGTTTTCATAGTAAGACATTAATTGTTTTTTTTTCGATAATTATGTAATGTATGTGTGTAATGTGTTTTTAGTTGATTTTATGTATGCTTTATGCATTATTTGAAAAAATATTAGCATTGCGTAATCCTTCTCTACAACAACTATAACCGTGCGTAATTTCATACTCCTCCGTCTGCGGCAAGTATCTTAAAAACGGATCACAAGTTGTTGCTTCACGTATTAATATATAGATAAATACCAATAGTTATAGATAATCGTACACCACCGAGCACCTTAACTAAGACCATTGCGTTCTAACTTAGCTATGGAACTATCTTAGGGACAGTAGACTTGAAATAAAAATATCTATAGGTAGACATAAAAAATATCTCAGATCAGTTTATTAAATATAAACACCTACGAATACAGTGCCAGACACATCTTATGCGTAGGAAAATTAGGAAAAACTTTCAGGGAAACGATTGGCAACAAAGTTTTTTACGGCATATAAAGACGAAAGTAAGGTACAAGTAAGTTCGGTACGCCGAAATCTTCGGTCGTTCTCCCCAGATCCGTCATTTGGGGGCGACGTGACAAGAGAAACGGAGAGGTTGCTTACTTAATATCCGACAATATACTCTGAACGGTCTGTCCTTTGAACATTCATATTAGAATATGAATAAAATATACAATGAACTATTTTTAATACAGAACTATTAAAAATAAACTGCCCTTTGCGCGTAAATCGTAAGATTTGTATAAAAAGTACTCTGTATTAAAGTTCGTCATTATTTTATATCGGGAGACTATTCTATCTTATTGCTGGGATCTCTTGCTATAATGATGTCACATCCACTATTTTTCAATTTGTAGGCAATAAAATCCATAAAAAAGAAACACAAGATCCACGGCTAAATACACCCAATATAATAATTTCAAAGATAATAAAATAATTTCAAAGAAATACAATTATATCAAAGATTTTGCAAATCTTTATACATTATCAAAAAGTAACAAATGTTTAAGTTCCTTATGAATTTTCTTTATCGTTACGTGTGACAATTTATTTAAAATTGATTCTTCAAATGGTATTATTATAAATTTGAATACCAAAATTACTTTAATCACGAACACCAAGGGTTGCAAATCTAAACCACTGATCAAACAGTTTTCGTAACTGTTCTTACAAAAAGAATAAAAATAAGTACCAAAGAACGATCAAAACGCAAAGCGCAAAACAAGTACGTAACTTCGGTGCCGAATCCTGGAAGACTCAGGAATCTCGGGAGATCCGTTTGAGGGCGACGTGACAATGGAAGCGGAAACGTTGAACGTACATTGTACTCGAAAAGACCCGTGATTTACGTACTAGACGAAATGGTCTGGGGTTAAGAGAAATAAGGTTTTATTAAGAAAGATCTAAGGAAACGAGAAAATGTTGGATATTACGTGTTTTACGTAAAATGTTGGCTACGAAAAAAATATCAATATAACAATAGATTCAAAAGTCGCTAGAACGCTTCATGGTTAAACTTCAGGAGCATTGCTGCCACACTAATTTCTGTCTAATAACTACTAAGTTGAATGCTACTACATCGTGGACGGAAGTGTGTGGTAACGGAGATCTAGTATATCTTCGTTACTATATCTTCCGTGACATGATCCAAAGCGTTTCACCTTAGTTTTCAGGAGTTGCAACAAATCTTTGGCCAACTTCTGGTAGGACTGACTTCATCTGGGGTTAATTACAGATGACCATAAGTGGCAGTGGCCACTGAAAGACAGATTTTTTTTAAATCAAGATTCCCTATAACTTTTTTATCTTTACTTGTGACAATTTATTTAAAATTGATTCTTTAAATGATATTATTATAAATTTGAATGCCAAAATTACTTTAATCACGAACACCAAGGGCTGCAAATCTAAACCACTGACCAAACAGTCTTCGTAACTGTTCTTACAAAAAGAATAAAAAATAAGTGCCAAAGAACGATCAAATGATAAACGTACATAAAACGAGAAAAGCGCGAAACAAGTACGTAACTTCGGTGCCGAATCCTGGAAGACGCAGGAATCTCGGGAGATCCGTTTGAGGGCGACGTGACAATGGAAGCGGAAACGTTGAACGTACATTGTACTCGAAAAGACCCGTGATTTACGTACTAGACGAAATGGTCTGGGGTTAAGAGAAATAAAGTTTTATTAAGAAAGATCTAAGGAAACGAGAAAATGTTGGATATTACGTGATTTTTTGTGAAATACTAGCTACAAATAAAATATTAACGTAGTCTTAGATTTAGGGCTACGGTATCCCCTGCCTGTCGTAAGAGGCGACTAAAACGGGTTTCCGGGGTTACGAGCGGCTAGAGTGGGAGCTCGAACCGTTCAGTCAGGTGATCCCGGGAAGGACGGCGGTACGTGTGGTCGCATACCGTCGTAAAGAGTAGACGGAGCGGTGGGCCCAGCCACCCATCTGGGAGGAGCCCGATGGGGCAACGCGCTCGGAGGATGCGGGTCGAAGTTGTTTCGAGATCCCGGAGTCCTCCTTTTTAGCGCCGAGAACGGCCACCGGGGGGGTTTTATTGCGGTAAAAATCCCACATAACCCTGCGTCGCTCCCACGGCGTCGGGTACCTTTTGAAGGTTTCCCCCTCGACAACAAAAAAAAAAAGGTAGGTTTAAGTAGGTATAACAACATTGTTCAAGTAAATTTTTTGTGGTGTTAAGGGCATGGTAGAGGCATATGTTTCTGTATGAGGCGTTTTCGCTCAGTTCTTAGTAGCGAACTACTGGTGATACTGATCCCGTCTGACGTTTTTTTAGTATAATACATAAACTCCACAGACTGATCGTCCGTGCCTTTTTTCACAATATTTTTTTTTAACTTACTTAGATTTTGTTTAACTTTTTTTAACTTTACTTAGTCTTTCTTCCTGTTTGAGGTTGATTACAAATACCTACAGGAGGTAATGGCCACTTACCACCAGATCGGCTACATACACACATGCTACTTTAATATTAAATACAACTAAGTTGCAATAACTAAACAGTTTTCTAATGAAAAAAAACGGCAATTGATTCCCGAATAAGTAAGAAATGTCCTTAGAATATTACATCACACTTATTTTCAGGGACAACACTTTTCTATCACGTCCCGTCTGAAGAGATTTTGATGGCGCTCATTTATTTCGGAACATAATATTCCGGGTCGATAAATAATGATCTCGGAATTTATTTACGACGTTCAACATTGACGAGGGAACTTTTTAACGGAAATGTGATTTTTGTAAAAGCCTTTTCTGTTTAACGTTATCTTTTCAATTTTAAGACTAGTTTGTGAACGCTGTAAAAGGAGTATGTGAGCGGCTTTTTTATGAAACTGAGCTGAAAGTTGACTAAACTTAGTTTAATATTTCAATTCTCTATACATAATAATTAGCATGTTGTATAATAAAAAATAGCAGTTATTAGTCCTATTTACTTTTATAGATATAGTTAATGTATCACAAAGTTGTTTCCATTTCACCCCCTTAGGGGTTGAATTTCATAAAATCCATTCTTAGTGAGCACTTACGTCCTTAAAAGAACCCGCATGCAAAATTTGAAACTCCTAGCACTTGTAGTTTCTGAGATTTTGTGATGAGTGAGTGAGTGACCTTTCGCTTTTTTATATATAGATTCAATAACGAGACTAAATAATAATGTGGAAATGTTTTAGAAATAATTGTATAAATATTACAGTGATCTAAAAAAACATGCGTGCGTACAAAGTACACATGTCAGAAGTGAAACTTTTTTGGCGAACTAATTTATAAATCTTGTTTATATTTATACAAATCTAAAACTTTAAATTTCCAAGATTAAGAGGAAGGGAAAAAGGCGTGATACGACGTTCGCTCTGTCTCACTTTTTCTCTGAATCTTTCTTACTCGCTTGCTCCCTACTCTCACTCCACGGCTAGTTGCTCATGCTACGTTCGCCCTGTCTTACTCTCTCTCAATCGGTCTCGATCACTCTCTCTCTCTTTTCCGGCACTTCCGTTGCATACCGGCGTGACGTTTCTTCTGTAAAAATGTTACCCTCATGCGCCTAAAGAAGTTTCACTTCAAAAACCGATAAAACAAATTAACAATGTAATAAATCGCACTCAAGAGTATAATGTATGTCGAACCCAGTCAGGCCATGCCAATAATCCAGGTGGTAGTATCAGCTTAGTTCGGCTGGTGAGGTACCACCGCCACAATTATTTCTAGCGTGAAGCAGTTCTTGCGTTTCGGTGAAAGGGTGTGGTTGCCAGTTCAATTTAAGTGAAAATGAAAAAAAAAAACAGATTTATTTCATAAATGCCCTAGGTTATAATTATCTGTATTAGGGTCATCCTTTTAAGTAATTTAATACCTGTGTCAGGATGTCCCACTCTTCCATACCTTATAATTACTCATTTAATATAGAGGTAACTTTTTAGAAAATATAGCATAAAGAAAGACGTGAGAGAGAAAGAGAGAGTGCGCGTGTGTATGTGTGTGTGTAAGTGAATGTGAGTATATATGTGTGAATGTATGTATGTGAACAAATAAATGAGCCAACTATCTTAGTCCTCTGAAGTAGCAACACATCTACGACTGACTTTAGATAGAATTTATGTTCTGTATGAAGTTGCTTACATATATCAATGGGCAGCAGTGGCCACTTTCCTTCAGGTGGACTGCATTCTCGTTTGGTACTCGAACGTGTTAAATAATCTTCGAGCATTTATTAATACGGCTTAAATAAATACATTTAATTGAAACTGAAATAAATTCTTGAGCTTCGTTCTCCACGTACTATTCTTTCAAGGCACCTCATTTATTTCGCAACATAATATTCCGCGTCGATAAATAATGATCCCGGAATTTATTTACGGCGTTCGACATTGACGAGGGAACGTTTTAAACGGAAAAGCGATTTACGTGCGCCTTCTTTTTCTTCCGACGTGATTTTAATTTGGAGTCTTCACGATGAAACGTTTAGGGGAATACAAATATTATGATAGACGTTCGCTGTGATCTAAGTTATATCAAAAAAATATATATATAATAAATTTTGTATGTGATTTGGAGTTGTAATTTATTTGTATCGATTTGTTAATAGGAACATTTACGTTATGTACTACATTTATTTGTACGTACTAAAATGTATTTAATCACATATGCGTTGCTACTCCCGAGGGCTATGATGGTCGCCTCATGTGAAAGTGTGCCGGCAACCCATCCTTCTATCGAAACGCAAGAAATGCTTGACGCTAGAAATAGGTGTGGCGGTGGTACTTCCGCGGTTGAACTACACTGGTTCTACCACCTTGAAAACGATATATACGTATTCATAAAAACTATATATATTTTTTTCAGATTCATACCGATTGATTGAAATGTATACTACATTAGATAATAATATGAGTACGCACCAACTGTAATGTATTATAAAAATAACATGTTTATATTGGCGACGAGAGGAAATACATTTCTTCTCAAAACTTAAGAGTTTAGAACAAAGTTTCTATAAATTTCCCTTTTCGCCTTCGCACGTGTTAAGCAGGGTCGGCGAGGTCATGAAGCCTTTTTTACACAATCCGTATGTTACTTTCATCTCCAACAAGGGATATTTACAATCACTTGATGAACATACATTTTGCCTAGAAACATGATCTCCAATTATATGTATATTAAACTGTAATTAATGTTTACGTTACGTTACGTTGCGCGTTGCTATGCCATCACAAAAAAATACACCAAATACCTTTGCAAGCTCATGAATAACAACTTTGCTAAAGATCATCACATAATCATATGAATAGTTTATGATTCTATAGAGGACATACAGACAAACATTAATTTTCATATACTACTCGACCACAACAATTAGGCGCATAAAACAAAAGCGGTTCCGTACCCCGCAGTACGGAACCGCTTTTGTTTTATGCGCCTAATTGTTGTGGTCGAGTATTACATATAAATATAAGTTAAGTAAACAAGTACGCATTCCATCAGACTGTTAGTGATAAGAGTACACACATATATAGAGTTTTAGCCGCAGTTGTGACAAGCCACCTTTGAGGATTAAATTAGTATGCCTCAAATAGGTATATCTTCCATATCACAGCATTTAGACCAGAACACAGCAGCGCTTAACATTGCAATTCTCGTCAACCCATATTGTCGCACTGCTGGGCACGGGTTTTCTCTGAATGAGAGAGTTTAGGCCGTTAGCATAGTCCGTTGCGCTGGCCAAGTGCGAATTGGTGCAATTCACACACCTCCGAGAACTTCTTTTTTTTTTAAACTCTCGGGTGTGTAGGTTTCCTTCACCGAAAAGCAGTGATAATTAATTTCTAATACTTACGCACATAATTTAAAAAAAATCTGTGGTGCATGCCTGGGTTTGAATTTCGGACCTCCCGATCGAGAAAGCAAGTTTCAACTATTAGGCTTTCACTGCTCCAACATCGCTCTTATTAAGCCTAATTAGGTATGGCGGAGCCTCCGAACTCAGACCTCCAAGAGTTCTATTAATTTCAAAAGGATAGTGCATAACCAACGTATACTTGAAACTGTACAAAAACGAAAGTATAATCGTAAAACGCGAGGTGACATTTTTATGAAAGGGAAAGTTTTTCGCGTCGTTAAAGAGCGCCGCCTACGGGATTTCCGACCCCGATGTAAGGGAATTGGCGAAATAAGAAATGGTCATATTTCGTCGTAATTTTTAAAGTTTTTTTAAGGTTTATTTCGTCGAATACACACCACAACATTCAGGATGTTCACGCACTGTGATTGTGATATATTTCATTTTTATACAATAAAATCATCTAAAACGATTGTGGTTTATTCAAAGACATACCACCGATATGCTTATTTCTAGCACAAAGGTAGTTGTTCTTCAAGATGGTTCGATCAAGGAAGTACCACCACCACACCTATTTCTAGTGTGAAGCACTTCTTGTGTTTCGATAGAAGGGTGTGGTTGCCGGCACACTTTCACACGAGGCGACCATCATAGTCCTCGTGAGTAGCAACGCATTTGTGATTGACTTCAGATGGAACCCATGTTCTGTATGAAGTTGATTACAGATGCCTGATGGTAGGTGCAGTGACCACCTACCATCAGGTGGACTGCTCGTTTGGTATTTCAGTCAGATAAAAAAAGCGTTTCGCAGGTTTCACTGGAAAGGTGTCGTTGGCACTTATCGTCAATGGTAAGTGGTAACTGCCCCCTTTGGACATCTGTAAAAAACTTCATTTAGAACATGGGTTCCATCTGAAGTCAATCACAGATACATGATCAGATGAATAGTTTATGATTATATATAGAACATACAGACAGACATTCACAAAGAAAAATAGGATAGTATGATAAATTAAATAATTTCTTCAAGAAGTCCATTGGCATATTAATGTCTAAGTGTGTCAATTTCTTTTAAGCATCAGATCGACGTCTCTCATGTAGATACTTAAATAATAATAATAGTAATCACAAGTCACAAAAGCTTCAGCAGGTTCAATCGGATTCTTTATAAGAAAATAGTTATTCAACAACATAAAAAATATTTTCAGCAACCCTATTTTCACTAGGAAATCAAAATAAATACGAAGTTAGTTTTTCTGCTGAAATTTAACGATTTATAACGCAACTTTCTGCTTCTTTGAATCTCCGCCTCGAAGTAGCACTACGAGTACTACGACCTTCCTGTAGGCGAAGTTATGTAAAGACTCGCTCACAATGTGGAATAGAGTTATTTATTAATAAAAAATATTTTTAAAACCAATAGATTAAAGGTCTTCATTTAATACTCATGTTTACGCTAATACATATGTATTTAGGTTATTAAATGTTTCGCACCTGTAGTTCCGGGATTAGAATAGGGCTACGGTATCTCATACCTGTCGTAACAGGCGACTAAAAGGGGCTTCTGAAATCGCGGGAGGCTAGAGTGCGAGCTCGAACCATTCGGTCAGGCGACTCTGAGAAGTACGACGGTATGTATAGTCGCATATCGTCGTAAAACCAGACGGAATGGTGGGCTCAGCCGCTCAGCTGGGAGGAGCCCGATCGGGCAACGCGCTCAGAGGACTCCGGTCGCGTTCCTTTGGAGATCTACCAGGGGTTAGCGCGGTAAAAATCCCACATAACCCTGCGACGCGCCCACGGCGTTGAGTACCTTTTGAAGGTTTCCCCTCAAAAGGAAAGTTTATTAAATGTTTGCTTGTTTGGTGAAGTGTCTGTATTGTTTTAGAAGGAGTTATCCTGTAATCACATTTTTTTAAGAATACATTAATTGGCCTATACAAAATTATATTTTCCTGCTAAAGCATGACACTGGAACGCGACGTCTGGTGATCGAAATGAACTTAAAACCGTGCACGTAGGAAAACTACACAATCTTCATAACTCAATAAAGAGGAGTTTAAACGATGGAAATTGTATTTCTGGATAGATATTTGTTACTCACCACTGATTTCTTTAGAAAATGTGCATATTAGAATTAATTATCCCTACTTTATCATGAAGGAAAACATCGCGAGGAAACCTATGCGACTGAGAGTTCATTAAAAAAAGTTTTCAAAGGTATATGAAGTCTATTAATTAGCACTTGGCCAGCACGGTGGCCTACAAATTGTTTTATTCCGAAAGAAGGCTCGGCTCAAAAATAGGTACAACAGTACGTCATATAAGCACGCCAGCGGTGCAATAATAGGTTGATGACAATTTGTTACTCTTTCACACAAAACTATTCATCGCATTTGGATGAAATTTGGTTCACATAGTTAATTACCTGCATTAATATTTCACGTAATCGTTTAAAACAAGAAAGCTGTGGGAAAAAGCTAGTCTTATATATAAAATTGAATGTTTGCCTGTATGTCCTCTATAGAATCGTAAACTATTCATTTAATCATGTGATGATCTTTAGCAAAGTTGTTATTCATGAGCTCACGAAGGTTTCTGGTGTATTTTTTTTTGTGATGGCGTAGCAACGCGTGCAGGGTACAGCTAGTTTTTTTATAAAAAATAATGTTTGTCTTTATGTCCTCTATAGAATCGTAAACTATTTATTGGATCGTGTGATGATCTAAGGTTTCTGGTGTATTTTTTCTTGTGATGGCGTAGCAACGCGCACAGGGTACAGCTAGTATGTTAATATAACTAAAGTTTCGTAAACGTTAACAACTTTTTCATTATCTGGAAGGGTTATTTAAAATTCAGTGCTGGTTGCTTTAACCCAACATCTAATCAATCGATAACTTATTGAGTACCCTTGGGCAGTTAGCAAATTTCTGACTGTAGGATCCCATTGGAGCTTCGTAGTAAACTTAGGTGAACAAAAGTAAAGTTACTCATAGGTCGTCGACTCTAGGAACTTACATGTACTTATGTCAGCTCTTGGAATATATTTGCGAGCAGTGATAGATTTATAGTAGAAACTTATTCCTTCAATCAAGTCTGAGGTTCAAACCCATCGGACCACTGACCACTTAAAAGCAATAGCAGTATTTTGACAAAGACATCTAACATTTTTAACTTTGCGTTTTCATAGTAAGACATCGAATGTTCTATTTCGTGTATTATGTATCTATGTGACAAATACACGGTGTTGATTTTATGTATAATATTTGCATTATTTGTAAAATAAATATTAACATTTTGCACTCGTCCACTATAACCGTACAAAATTTCATACTAATCCGTTCGCGGCATATTACTACTATTAAAAATGCACCAAAAACTTTTGCTTCACGTATTAATATATAGTTATTAAAAAAAATCTTATCAGTAGTTTGCAGTAACCGAAAACATCGGGAAAAAACCTATACACCTGAGAGTTCTTAAAAATAGTTCTCAAAGGTATATCTAGTCTATCAATTCACACTTGGACAGTGCGGATATCAATACGAGTATGTCTAGTCGCTGCATTAATTTGGTGCAACCTACTTAACTACTTACGTCGCATATAGCGATCGCGCTTTTATTATTATTGGTTTTTTATTAGCTTCACCTGTATGTTTGTATGTTTGTAACCGACTTCTTTGGGCGCAATTTTGACCCACTTTAAACGGCCAGATTTCGTTCAAACTTTGTAGATTTATTGAGGACCGATGACAATACACTAATTTGATAAAATTATTCCAATTTTTAATTTGACTAAAAAGTAGAAAATAAATAATAGTTTAAAAAACTAAAAAACACGCTTTTTATAGAAAACCGAACTAAAAAATAGAAAATAAATTTAAATGAATTTAAATTAAGAAAATAGTGTTAAAAATTTCAATGAATATAAATTAATAATAGTGTGAATAAAAAAAAATATTTTATTTTAAAAAAAGCGTGGGGTGTTTTTTAAGATATTATCGAAATGATAATCACTCTACACATATCTGTCAATAAAATATCTATAACCATTGACACCATGCACCTCACGCTTTTTTTTTATTTAATCCAACAAAAAATACTAGTTATATTATTTATGATATTAACTTATCCACTTATTAATTGCGTTCTACGTAATTATGAAAATGTTCATCAACAATCCGTTAATAAAAATTCCATTTACAAACGAGTATCAAAATCAATCATTGACAAATTAGTATCCAGAATCCGGTTATCGAGTCAGGAGGTAATGTTGTTACGTTTAAAATTATAAAATTATCCCACCATGACTCCCGGTTCCAATGAAATTTGTATGTAAAATTGCATGCAAACAACCAAATCAAATTACTTATCGAAATGTGAATTTTATACTTTCGAAATGTTATGCTTGTTCGAATTCAGATAATATTCATGTGACCGAATTTCGAGAAATATGCAGTTTCATTCATATTCAAAGCTTTTTGAGTGGATTGAAAAACAAATAGATATGTATTGGGGAATAAAATGTGGAGCATCGTTTCCATTTACATTCATGTAATATCCTTAAAATTATTGAATAGCAACTGAGCTGTCTGAGCTGAATATGTTTCGGTGAATGCATACTCGCATGCGGAATTATTTTGACACAAAGAAGTATTTAATTTAATAAAATATTTAATTTTGTAAATATTTAATAAAATGTGGAGCATCGTTTCCATTTACATTTATGTAATATCCTTAAAATTATTGAATAGCCACTGAGCTGTCTGAGCTGAATGTGTTTCGGTGAATGCATACTCGCATGCGGAATTATTTTGACACAAAGAAGTATTTAATTAAATAAAATATTTAATTTTGAGAATCAAACGTATTTTTAATACCTAAACGATTTTTGAACGATTTTCTAATATCCTAAATATATAAAAGTTTAAATTCTTGATAATTATACTGGCAAAGCCGGAAATTATAATAAATTATTTCGTATAGTGACATAAATTTTATTTTTATACTAATTTCAACACAATTCCAATGCAGAGAAATCCAATCCAGAACAGTGATCGCCTAATGGTTGAAACTTGCCCTCTCAATCAGGAGGTCCGAGGTTCAAACCCAGGCACGCACCACTGATTTATGTGCGTATTAGAAATTAATTATCACTACTTTTCGATGAAGGAAAACATTGAGAGGAAACCTACATACGCGAAAGTTAAAAAAAAAGTTCTCGGAGGTGTGTGAAGTCCACCAATTCGCACTTGGCCAGCGCGGTGGACTATGGCCTAAAACTCTCTTATTCTGAGAGAAGACCCCTGCCCAGTAGAGGAACAATATTGGGTTGTACCCAATTTAATCCTGCGGCTCCGCCTGATATGATACCGTTTACCAAATATGGGGTAATGCGGTTTATAAAATTGCGGTAATGCGTATCCTATTTTGTTTGTTATCATGTATGCGTGACACATACACATGCGTATCACATACATGATTTATTGCACATGCGTGATTTATAGCAGCGAAGGTGGTAGGACCAGTGTAGTTCGACCGAGGATGTACCACCGCCACACCTATTTCTACCGTGAAGCATTTCTTGCGTTTCGATGGAAGGGTGTGGTTGCCGGCACACTTTTATATGAGGCGACCATCATAGTCCTCGAAAATAGCAACGCATCTGTGATTCACTTTCGATAAAATCCATACTGCAATCAGTTTGCTACTTTATCAGATAAAAAATTAAAAAAGCGAGGTCCGAGCGGTAGTTTTTGCGTGAAATAGTAAAAATTGTACTTATATCTTTAGCTTTTGCTTTTATAATATCGTTCTATAACATTATTCTAATAACGATCCATTATGAACACGTCTTTGCACCGTCTTACTCTTTCCTTGAGGTCATATTTTCTTATGCCTGTCCGGGCCACAAAAGTGGCCGGCCTGTTAATCTTTTTACGTCGACTGCATTATTTTAGGGTTGTTTCCGTTGTACACGGGGTGTTTCACAGAAACAAATTGTATGATTTTTCTTTTATACGGAAGAATTATTTACTTTCCAACAGGTGGACTGCACGTTATTTTGTTACTTCTACGGTATAAAAATTGAAAAGTTGTGCTTAAAATGAGTATTATTGTAAATAATGTTTTATTTAACTGCCAAATAAAAAATCATTTAAAAATAAAATATGATAGATTTGTCAAGCGGTAACTATGCATTAATTGACTTGTGATGCAAGTTTTTACTGGATGTTAATATATTTTTATTTATTTATTCATATATTTATTGCACCTTTACAAAAGTTACAATAGGGAAAAGTTAATGCTTGATGGCATTCTCTACCAGTCAACCGTAGGTGGCTGGAAAATTTGTGGCATGTGTTAATTTTAAACGCAATCAATAGAAATATTTAATATACCTACTTAGTCATACTAATATATGCATATACATATATCATAAATAAATATTAATATTAAAAATACACACAATGCACATAATAAATCTATAAAACATAAAAATATTATATAAAATTATAATAAAATAATAGATGATTAAGACACAGTAGTACTGCTCAAGATAGTGCTCTCGGACAATATTTTTACAAAACCGTTTAAGAATTTATCTTTAACAATTTTAGATATTGATATAAAGTTACGATACGACAAATGTGCACAAGTAAAAAAACCCTTCCACGATATTTCAAACTTGCACGATAAAATTCCATCTCCCATCGACGGCTCCATATTTGAAGGGACGTTGTCCTTTTGTATTTTGCGAAAAAATTTCATATTGCAAATATCTTTAACATCTCGACTGCGTTGAAATATCCCTTAGGGCACTTTTTCTATTCCTTTTTGATTCTTGACTTTGTGAAGTTTATAATTTCTTTTCACCCGTCTACGTCAATTTAATTTTACTGTATTCGGATATATATTTAATCGTATGTATATTTATTGTACTGTTGACTGAACTTTATGTAACATTAACAACTGATCTATCCAGTTGTCAATGTACTAAATAACAACTAAATATCGATAAATTTGCGCTAAATCTTATTAGCGCAATAGGTACATTACTATTTCACATTATTCAAAATTGTCACCTTTATCCTTTTTTTTGTTCTCGAGGGGGGAAACCTTAAAAAGGTACCCGACGCCGTGGGAGTGACGCAGGGTTATGTGGGATTTTTAACGTACTAAAACCCCCCGGTGGCTGTCCTCGGCGCTATGAAGAGGACTCCGGGAACTTGGACCGACCGCAACCGGAATCCTCTGAGCGCGTTGCCCCATCGGGCTCCTCCCAGATGGGCGGCTGGGCCCACCGCTCCTTATACTCTTTACGATGGTTCGCGACCACATATAAAGCCGTCCTTCCTGGGATCGCCTGACCGAATGGTTCGAACTCCCACTCTAGCCGCCTGCAACCCCGGAAGCCCCTTTTAGTCGCCTCTTACGAAAGGCAGGGGATGCCGTAGCACTATTCTGCTCCCGGAACTACAGGGACGATCTTTATCCCTAATCGTTAATAGGATTAATGTCGTATTTTTAATCAATATTACATTTAATATGTCCTGTCATAACTTTGACGTGTATCAATTCTTGGAAAATAACTGCTCTGTATTCATTTCCACAAATATGATGAATGTTTTATTAAATTGAACTTTTTAACACATTCCTAGAAACTCAAATTCATTTTCTCTTTCGTTCACTGAAATATCAGTTACATTACGGATGTGTCCGACTTGTTTACTTTAACTAATTCCAGAGAATAATATTTTATGATATTTGATGTTCATTGTTGGGAGCACAATGAACATCAAATATCCCAACACTGATATTGATTTTAATATTTGGCATCAATGTAATAACTATTTAGCTATACTAGTCACCTGTCGCAACGGTCGAAATTCGACCGTAATTTAAATTAAAAAGCTGAACTTTATATTGTCCAAAGTAGTACCAATATTTTTATAATTTAAATATAATAATAATTTAAATATTTAATGGTAAAAAGGGTATTTGATAAAGACATCTGACATTTTTGACGTTACGTGTTTACTATGTATGTGTTTGTGCCAAATGCAAGGTAGTGCGTGTAATGTGTTTTTAGTTGATTTTATGTATGTTTTATGCATTATTTAAAAAAAATATTAGTATTGCGCAATCTTTCTCTACATCAACAGTGCGTAGTTTTATACTCCTCCGCCTGCGGCAAGTATCTTAAAAACGAATCACAAGTTTTTGCTTCACGTATAATATATACATTCAGCTATATAAGGATCATTTAACAATCTATTTCATGAATACATTGCAAAGTAGATATTAAGGCACGTGTATTAAAGTTTCAGTAATCTACAACCGCACCATTGCTCATTAAGTTCGGCATGATGTGTGATCGCAAGCAGTGATTGTTGTGAGGAAACATATTAAACTAAGGGCAATGAAGGGCGGACATAAAACTTACAGCCGGCTTTACTTCCTTGCATTTTCAAGGTATAAATTAAAAACCGGATTAGTGCAAGTCGGAGTAGCGCACGAAGGGTTCCATACCATTATCAACAAAAAAGGGCATAAAAATCACGTGTCTTGTATGGAAGCTCCCCTTGTACCTACGATTATTTTAGTTTGTTTTAATAACAGCAACAGAAATACATTATCTGTGAAAATTTTAATTAGTCTAGCTGCCACGGCTTATGACATACAACCTTGTAGCAGATGGACGGATGGACAGAGATTAGTAATAAGTAATAAGAGATTCTCTTCTTCTTAGTCGTTACGCTCTTGACAGAGCGGTCGTGGTCATCAAGTAATAAGAGATTAGTAATAGTAATAAGGCATTTGTAATAAGGTTACGTTTTCACCACGTGGGCACGGATCCCCAAAAATCGAGTAATATAAAAAAATCAACGCAACTGAACTTCCAACAGTTACATTAGCATAAGATTGCGGTAAACTGTAATCATTGGCTGCTGCGAGCGGAATATAGATTCGATTCCCGTTTTGCACACGCCGATTTTCGTGGTTCGCTTTTGGATTAGTATTCCTATGCACAACATATCCGTTTTCCGGCATTTTATGAGCAAAGAGATTAAATTCGTGGGGCCATAAAACGGACTCAAGATTTTCATATTTCTGTACTAATGCTTTCATCTCGATTCTCACTAATACCATTTTGTATTAATTGACGTTTAACATAAAAACTATATCACCAACCAACCAGCTTATTGCCTTGGCTTCGTCTACTTTTGATACGTTTCCCTCGATAATTCCCTCATATGTTTAGCACATCTAGGTCATAAAATATGTGTGTGCCAAAATGTATGAAATCTGACCTGTCTGAGTAATTTAAAAACACACACTTTTACACTCATAGTCCCACACTATGATTTTCTCCTAAGTCGTGTGAAAACACAAACACCCAAACCCAGAAGATCTAAACTCATCATTCAGATACCTGTCTGGCCGGGAATCGAACCCGGAACCCATTGCGTGTCAGACCGGTATTGTAACCACACCACCGGGCGGGTCGTCAAAGGATGGTCAAAGTATTGTCGTCAAAGGTTTTATATAGAAGAGTACCAAATACGCATACATCCTCAGAAACTTTCGCATTCATCAAATTAACTTTAAATTAACACCAAGTTCATGTCACTTTTCCTGCCAATATCTGGTCAATATGTGAATGTTTTTGTTTATAAGATTTGGCACATTGGTGGAAAAAAATCTCCGAATAAGTTTTAATTTTTAGAAAAGAATGAACTCTTTGTATCTCGAAATCAATTAGTATGAAAAAATATATACGTAAGCTATATATATAGAAAACTTTTTTTGTTTCTTAACACGATACGTTTACAAAATATTGTGTCTTAACACGATAACGCAATCAAAAGCGAATAAAGCCACAGAGACCGTCCAGCGACCACTAATCTCACCGTATTGCCAGGACCATGTTTTCTCGTGAATAATAAATATTTTTCGGTCCTCTCCATCGCGGGTAGATAATCCCCATCGTATCTACTTATTCGCCCTTTAATATTTTGGATGACACAAAAGAACTTGCCTACACACGCCCGATACGAACTGGCAGTAGATTCCACTAAAAAAGGTTGACCAATCCTTTATCGACGGATTCCAATATCGAACCAATGTATAGAATCACTACAGAGGGACGGCCTATTCATGCCCCCGGTTGTACAGTCGCTTTAATAACGTTTACGGTACGCTCGGTACGGCATTTTTATTAAATTTTTATTCAGTCCACCTGGGTCTTTTAAATGGGGGAGATAAAAGGCAAAATTTCTTGTTGTTCCACAAAATAATGGTTGTAATTAAAATAATGCACTTTTAAAATGTATGTTATACTTATGTTTAATTGACTGTATTTGTGTACAACATAAATATATATGCGTACAGATTTATATGTAGTTATTTATTAATAGGACGGTTAAAATCAAAAAAATCTTATATTATGTCAAATCAAGTATTCTTAAAACAACATACTTTTTGGCTTTTTGTAAATGCAAGAATTGTATATTGTATATAATATTATATTGGATTATATTGTGAAGTACCTACGTCTTGCCGGAGCCTACATATGTAGTGGGGATGTTCCTTCTGCAAAAAGAGTACGAATGGACCAGTCGTAACGCACATTCCGCATAAAAAAAAGAAAGATAACGCTCTTCGTAGCGATATTATTTTTAGTCTCCGAACTAGAATCACGTTTAAAGAGTTACAGTATCTCCTGCATGTCGTACGAGGCAAAAGTGGAAACTCAAACCACCCGGTCTTCAATGCCGAAACGATCGTCCCTGTAGCCTCGGGGTCAGAATAGGGCTACAGTATCCCCTGCCTGTCGTAAGAGGCGACTAAAAGCGGCTTCCGGGGTTGCAGACGGCTAGAGTGGGAGCTCGAACCGTTAGGTCAGGCAATCCCGGGAAGGACGGCGGTATGTGTGGTCGCATACCGTCGTAAAGACTAGACGGAGCGGTGGGCCCAGCCGCCCATCTGGGAGGAGCCCGATGGGGCAGCGCGCTCGGAGGATTCCGGTTGAAGTCGTTTCGAGATCCCGGAGTCCTCCTTTTCAGCGCCGAGGACGGCCACCGAGGGGGTTTTAGTGCGGTAAAAATCCCACATAACCTTGCGTCGCTCCCATGGCGTCGGGTACCTTTGGAAGGTTTCCCCCTCGAAAACAAAAAAATGCCGAAACGATGCAGGAATGGAAACATATCAAGTACTTGAAGGCGTGGTAATAGTAGCTTCGGAGAGAATCCAAGGATCTCTAAATCTCTTTGCACATAGCCTACATAATTATCCCCTCCCCTAGGCACTGTGGTACCTTTGAAAGGTTTTTTCCATCACCAAAAAATAGGTTATGATTGTGGTGAAGACAAACCACGAAATTATAATTTTAAGAATAAATTTTTAAAAGTATTTTATCTAAGTATACTTATAAAGATAATGTAGGTGTATTTTATACAATAACAAAAACCCGAGATAGTAACCTGAGATAATTGCCCACAAATTTTAATTAGAACGTAATTTCTCTAGTAAATTATTTATATTACCGTAATGAACAATTAAGATAAGAATTTCACAAACGAAATTTTCCCTTAAAGAAAATAAAGTATATTTCAAACATTAATCGTTCAAATAAATGCTTTAACAAGGAATCGAACTCAGCTAGCTGCTGTGTAGTAGACTTTTATGGTGATAGTTATATCGTTCAAATATAAATCCTCTAGAATTTGAAATATAACTACGGCAGAATCATCACAATTTAACACAGGTCATCAAAATATTTCGAATAGAAAATAGAATAGAATACGATCTAAATTATCAACACAATCGTGACAAGTCAACACAAGTATTTAAATTTCATTCAAATTAGAATCAAAGTTATGAACAGACTCGTGACAGTTCAAAGCAAATCATCAAATTCTTCAGAATTCTTCAGAATTATCAATAGATAAATAAACATAGAGCACAAAATTATCTTAAAATCAAACTAAATATTAACAAAGTTAGTCGTGATGAATCGACACAAATAATTAGATTTTATTATAATCAAAATTATCAACGAAATGGTGATAACTATCTTACATTTTTTTTATTTGACTGAAGTAGCAAACGAGCATGCAGTCCACCTGGTGGTAAGTGGTCACTGCCGCCCATTGACATCGGTAATCAACTTCATACAGAACATGGGTTCCATCTGAAGTCAATCACAGATGCGTTGCTACTCCTGAGGACTATGATGGTCGCCTCATGTGAAAGTGTGCCGGCAACCACACCCTTCTAAACGCAAGAAATGCTTCACGCTAGAAATAGGTGTGGCGGTGGTACTTCCTCGGTCGAACTACACTGGTTCTACCACCTTGATACATAGATTTGATTTAAAAGAAATAATAATTATTCAGTTGTTAAGTAATAAATTTCTTAACATATAGTAAACTTACTATATTTTGTTTATCAGACGCAATGAAACAGGTCATTAAAACAGCCCTTAATAGATGTCGAGATAGCCCAAGCAAACTACGAGTACCACTGCAAACGATAAACATCCCCCTTTGATGTCAGGAGCGAGGGATGAAAGAGATCGTTTTAACGATTTTAATAAAACGTCAAAACATCAGTACCAATTGAGTGAAAAGACGTTACCCTATAAACGGCTGTTCTTGACTTATGACTAGCAAAACCTCCCTGCTTTTTTCATGGTTGATTGAAATATTAAAACGGTAAATATTATTTACTTTTCACGTTAATTTGTTAAATGTTCATTTATGATCAGTATGTCTAGACCATGTACGACAACACAAGGACTTTCTCCTGTGTAACATGTACCATTTATTTGTGTATGTCTAAATGTGTATATTATATACATTTAGACATACACAAATACCTAGACTGAAAATGGAAATCTAAATTCACGGTTCAGACATCTGTCTGGCCGGGAATTGAACCCCGAACCGTTTGCGTCTCAAGCCGGTATGGGGATATATAAAATGATAAGAATAATTGGAAGGCTTACTTTAAGTAACGCCATTAAACACACACAAAAATTACTATATTTTTGTTACGAAACAATTTTAAAAGACTAATAACATGTATGTAATACAACTCGTGAATGTAATCTCTTTTAAATGGAATGGTGAAATATTTATTGCCTGTAGTGTATTATCGAGAAACAACCCCATTAAACTGACTACCATGACAACACGTTTAAATTTCACAAAGGGCGTATTGATTTCCCACCCCCTCCAATTGTATCGAGGGTTGCAGTAGTATTGATATTTTGCGATGACGAGCAAGTACTACTACTTATTATTTGTTATTTTTTCTTTTTTCTAGTGACAAAAGAAGTAAAGTTATAGGATAACTATAAATATAACATGCCTATTCATATTACACAAAACATACATATTTATTACTTTATAATATTGTACAGAGATTATATTCTAAAATAATAAATGCAAACTAAACTTGTCCATCAATTCGCACTTGGTCAGCGCGATGGGCTATGGCCTAAACTCTCTCATTCTGAGAGAAGACCCCTGCCCAGCAGTGGAACAAAGATGGGTTGACGAGAATATTATACAAAAAATGGCTTTCTACTCTCATTGACTATATATACTAGGATTTGACGTTTGTCGTGGGTACCATGAATACATATAAAACAAATACAGTACGAAAACCCTGAACGGAAATCTTAATACGCCGTGCAGTTCCCGTTAGAGAACTAAAAAAAAGTGTTAATAAATAAAACTGTCAATCATTTAATTATAAAGATATGCTCGTTTACTCCATCAATTTCGTGAAAAGAATGTAAGTGACAACAAAAAGACGACGTAGGAACTACTAAAATATCCTTGGTACTAATATTTTAAAAGGTGAATGTACTTTTTATATTTGTTACTCTTTTACACAAATACTAATCGGGTTTAGATGAAATTTTGCATTCAACTTTAGGCCTGCATTAATATATAAGATACCCTTTAGTGGCAAACGTGATCGAAGCAGAAGGAGCCACGAATATAAATAAGAAATTTTAAAAAATCCGCAATAATTACCGATGTTTTTATGACATTTGTACACATCTGTACCAACTTGTATCAATCTACAAAAGCTCTGTGGGCAGTGGACACATTATCATTGTATCCAAATGTTATTGTGGACATGCCGGAAAACCCTCACGATAATAAATAATATACAATTATCGTTAATGCTTTTCCGTCCAATATCATATTTTAACTTCGAAATCCTAATACACTTACGACATAAATAATTTATTTTTGAGGAAAATTGTATAAACTACAATAACCTCAAATACCATTCCCGTAATAGGAAAATATGTAATACTTACACTTTCATATTTAACAATTTGGATAACTAACAACAAATAAAAATAACAATTTTGATGAACTGAAACTATATATATATAACTATTAAAGACGTTGCAAATGAACATGCAGCCCTTCTGATGGTAAGAAGCCATTACCACCCACGGACGTTTTATGTATACTATAATATCATCATACATACTATAAAACTACATAGTATAAAACAAAGTCGCTTCTCGCTGTCTGTCCTATGTATGCTTAGATCTTTAAAACTACGGATTTTATGCTTTTTTTTAATAGGTAGAGTGATTCCAGAGGAAGGTTTTTATGTATAATATAGTAGAGAAACACTGATCATTGTAGATTTTTTACTATTAGGCAGAACGAAGTTCGCCGAGTCAACTGGTACCAGATAAGATAATAGTCCTAACCGAGATCGGTCGCGGATACATTGCTGCAACTGAATTGAAGCGCCTTGGACAAATATGTTAACCTGAGCAGACCTTTCAGGCCAAATCGCAGCACCGTTCAACATAATTCACTCAACCTATTAAAATCAGGCAAATACCCATTCGTTTGCGATTGTAAGCCCATTTTGAAAGACCCGTTGTGATTCTATTCGGGGCGTTCAAACTAAGTCATCAGTGGTAGCAACGTTTATATAACTCATCTCAAGTAAGACTGATTTTCTCTGGGGTTAAAAACAAACGTCCACAGGCAGCAGTGCCTTACCATCAACTGTAAGCTTGCTTGAAATTTCCATATTATAAAAAACTAGTCCCCCGTCACGTCGGTCGAAATTCGACCGTAATTTAAATTAAAAAACTAAACTTAATATTGTCCAAAGTAGTAGGAATATTTCTCAAATTCAAATAAAATGTACTAAACTGGATTTAAAAGCAATAGCGGATATTTTGACAAAGACACAGACATTTCTGACGTTGTGTTTTCATAGTAAAACATTGAATGTTCTATTTCGTTTAATTTTTATGTGTTTGTGACAAATGCATGGTAGTGTGTGTATACATAAAATAAACATATTAATATTTGAAAAAAATATTAACATTCTGCACTCCTTCGCTACGTACACTATAACCGTGCAGTTTCATACTAATCCGTCCGCGGCATATTACTTAAAATGCTTCACAAGTTTTTGTTTCACGTATTAGTATATAGATACTCATATTACACCCCATATTATAAAATAAAATATACCAATATGTACGAGAACCACTTCTATCCAGTGAAGCCCGTTAAAATATATCAGATGCACGATCTTCCAATAACGTTCGTTATGGAAACGTGCTCCCCAGCTAATTTATGAAAAGAAGCCAACATAGTACGTAGTAAACTCTATTTGATTAATTCTAAGGCAAACCGATATTCCATTAGTGTTCGATCCGTGTTTACCGTTTAACCGCTAAGGGTTGATTACACACGTGCGTTTGTACACTTGAAAGAAACATTTGGTAAATTAAACGTATAATATATCCAAATGGCGCACGGTGCATACACATGTGCGGAATCTTTTTAGCTTATAATGTAATCTACAATTATTGCGTATTTTAAAAACATCTACATGCTATATCAATTAGAAAATAGCTAAGAAGATACATATTGAAATAATATAATTATCGTATGATAATAATATATGTTGCATTATCTGATATATGTTGCATAAGTATTATTATTACTTTATTGCTTTAATTATTATTAAGTTAACTAAATTCGGTATTAATATATTGGTGCCAACCTATTATATTATTTAGTTATAAAAATAATATATGGGAATGACGTAAATACTTATGACGAAGCAAATTCCTAGGAATAGTTTTAAGCAATCAAATTATATTAATTTTATCTTCTTATTTTCTTTCTTCTCATCAATGGACTGAGCATAATGCTTTTTGTAGGTGGGCACAAGTAAGTCACAATTTTTACCGTTCAACTCCTGTCACTTATGAAAATATCTTACTCGTATTTAAATACAAAAACAATGTTCCACAAAAGTAATAATATTATTATCAGGTAATTTCAAAGTACCTGCCCGAAATTTTGCTTCTTGGCATGACTATGACAAAACGCTCACACCTGCCTCTCCAGACAATCGTACAATTGTAGCAGCCTAAGGCATAAAACAAAAGACGCCCAACCCCGACCAACACTCGTCCGTGACGCTCGGCGTAACTCACTTACGACTATTCAATTTGGGGTGTATTTTTTGAATCAATTTCCCGGTCGACTTGGTGTGTCCGGATCAGGGAGCCCGCGTTCGTGCGTGTAGTTTCATGACACCACGACGCGACCGATCAACGGAAACGGATCAGATATTAATTTCGTATCAAGGAAAAAATAGGGATTTGAAGGAGACTTTGCGCCGCGATGCGGAAAATAGTGATTTTGCGGAATCGCGTTACGTTTGCCGATATGGGAATGGCTTTGACGTCTGTGTTTTCGCGTTTTAGTGTAAGCTACATTGTTGGGGTTATAACAAAAAATAACATGAATCCGCTAGTATTAAAAGATATTTACTTACATAAAACATAAAATATTTTAATATTAAAAATACAAAAATTTGTAAGAATGAATACTTGGTTGGATATTTGTTACTCAATCACTCCAGAACGGTGGTCTTAGTGGTGATAAAGATGGGTAGATATTGGTGGTGGTAGTGATTACTGTATGACATAATGCTCTGCTGCCTCAGTTTTATTTTTTGTTAGAGTCTGACCAATCTAATATCCTGAGTCTCAACGGAGATTAAACATAGCCAGGTAGGGTAAATCTAAATTATAGGATTTACGTTTTTTTTCTCAAAGAAATAATTACACATAAACGTTACCGCAAGAGCAGTGATAGCCTAATGGTTGAAAATTGCCCTCACGATCGGGAGGTTCGAGGTTCAAACCCAGGCACGCACCACTGATTTTTCTAAAATTATGTGCATATTAGAAATTTATTATCACTGCTATTCGGGAAAACATCGTCAGGAAACCTACACATCCGAGAGTTATTTAAAAAAGATCTCGGAGGTGTGTGAACTCCACCAATTCGCACTTGGCCTGCGCTCTGGACTATGACCTGTTACTTTCTCATTCTGAGAGAAGACCCGTGCCCTGCTGTAGGACAATAATGGGTTGACGACAAAACGTGACCGTATTCTATTTCACAGAGTTTACATCGACCTGAAAATTTTGCGTTCCGTTTTTTGCATTTCACGAATATTCACGTAACGACTGTGATTGCAGAAGTCGCTCCACCAGAACTTTGTGTGATTTCTACAAAACATCCCCGAGAGTTCGAGATTGTTCCCTTCCGAGAATTTCTAAAGGCGGTTGCTTCTCAGGATTTGCATAGCGTAGTTTATTTTATGCAATGTCAGATAGCTGCAAGATAATCCACTGTGGTTTCTTTGCTGTACGACCCTATGAAAATGAATATTTCCAGGAGATTTTGCTTTCATGTTGGTGTTTATTTCTTCGCTTGAATCAGTTCAGCTCAAGTGCAACGCGAGGAAGTTATATCATAATAAAAATAGACAAGATATAATTACCGATTTCAGTGTTTTGACCATTACATATATTATCTTGACAATGATGGAAATCGTTGAAATAAACAAAATAGGAAATAAAAAATAAAAATAAATATAATATGATAAGGAAATCAGGATATTCGACAAACATAACTTGTAATATCATATTAATAATATACATCCAAGTTTTAAAATGACCGAGTCTGACACGCGCCTTGATGACCATACTAGGTCATTGCCCATCTTCTGGATTTAGTCCTTTAGTCAACTCCTTCAACAGTACGTAAATAAAAGGGGTGGTGCTATTCAAGAAGGAAAACAAACATGGGGCATAAATTAATAAATATATTAAACACACCCTTAATGCGTGTATTAGCATGTATATTCGATAATACCTACAAACATTGAAGTAGAAAAAAACGAGCAGGGAGTCCATCTGATGGTAAGTGGTAACAGCCATCCATAGAAATATTTAAACGACCTCAGATAGGATCCTTGCAAAAGTAGGATATTCCTCAAATATCAATTTATATCAAACTTACTGTACCCTGCGCGCGTTGCTACGCCATCACAGAAACAATACACCGGAAACCTTCGCGAGCTCATGAATAATAACTTTGTTAAAGATCACCACATGATCAAACGAATAGTTTATGATTCTATAGAGGACATAGAGACCAACATTCATTTTTATATAAAGATTATGTTCATCAGCATTTGACTACTTCTTCAACATTGTTCACGACTCATTAAACCCTTAGTCAAATTAAATAACGTTTATTTCAGCATTTATTGGTGTAATAGCGTGCATTGTGCAGACTGATCTGCACTGACAATGTAACAGCGCTACGTCTATGTTACGCTTATCTGAGGGCCACGAAACATTCGGGTCCAACGAAATTCACTTCGCAGTGTTAGCGTTAATATTTAATAAGTAATGTTGTTTAAAATCCTACTGCTTAAAGAACGATTGCCTTCCTTTTTACAGGTGGTAGAACCAGTGTAGTTCGACCGGGGAAGTTCCACCACGACAAGTATTTCTACGTGCAGCATTTTTTCCGTTTCGATGGAAGGGTGTGTTTGCCGGAACATTTTTATATGAGGCGACCATCATAGTCCTCGGGAGTAGCAACGCATCACTGTTTGACTTCAGATAGAACCCCAATTCTATTTCAGGTTGCTTACAGATGTCCATGGGTGGCAGTGACCACTTACCATCAGGTGGCCTGCAAGCTCGTTTGCTACTTCAAACAGATAAAAAAAAGTAGTTGCGGTTTTGTTTTTATAATAATTTAATTAATTTAATAAAAATTATATGACCTCATAAGATGGTCTCATAGGACATTTGTTCTTACCCGACTGCGTTAGATGGAGGGTAGTATTTCTCAAGTGGGGTCGTGTTTTTAACAAGTGCTACAGTCCAAAGGCTTGATAAATTGTATCATAATATCATACCATTAAAACGACTCAATTGTCAGAGTGACACAAATCATATATATGTCGGAGGAAGGGATGAATACAACTTAGAAGTTACTGAAGATGGCTAGGCTTACATTAACATTCATAGTTTATAGAATAATTTAAATGATTATAGATTAGAATAAGTAACCGTTGTTTTATATTGTGTTTGAGTTATATTGCCATGGTGTATGATTTACAATCTGAGCAGAGACTTTTAAGAAGTCTCTAGTGGAGTCGAGGTATGTGGCCGCACGGTGGGGAAACATTGATAAATTCTGATGTATGCGATCAAGGTGGATCATAATTTCGTTGTGTTTAAGTGTGCGGTCACTGCCTTGAACCCGCTGCTCAAATAGCTTAATTGTATTAGATTATAACCTACGTCTATTTGAAATCATTATTTTGTGGAACTCTGAATATAAAGTGTCAAGAACAATTAATGCTGTATTTGTGCCCGCATTTACCCTTCAATGACGCCCACAAAACCCAATGATTACTAAAGATGTCGATGAGAATGGAACAATCTCCGACATATATATTTTTAACAACGCGCCTGCGATTGGGGAAAAAGGGAAGCAGGGACAAATTATTATTTTATCATCGTAACAAAATATGTTTTAAATGAAAGCTAAATTGTAACACTTTTATACGACTGATTGGAAACAATACAACTGAAACAGTTGACAATCATAATCGGATTTTTGTTTTTATAATTCTTTCACGCTTTAACTGAGTGTTTCGTGGCCATCGCGTTATTATATGCCGCGTCACAATAGCGACGGCTCCCACTTACTCAGGTGTACGAAAGACGTGTTGTACGATAACGTACGAACAATTATGTGCTAATGAATGAATAAATGGTTCATTCATTAATCCTCCTACTTTGGAGTGCTATTCTAGATGTAGCGAACGATAATTTACTTACAATCACGTGCCAATGAATTGTCAGTTCGTACATCGTTTTAACTTACACAAATGTTAGATAGGCGAATGATACTATTTATATGTCAAAATTGTGTACCAATATCTTATTTACATCTGGCTTTCACGCGAAATATTTTTGGGTAATGGTAACCATTTTATATCAGATAGGCTGCTTGCTCCATTGCTACTTTTACAAGATAAAAAGAGTAAGGTTGTGGACTTGTCTATTTGTTGTTTTGTTCATCTTCATCACCTACTTTCTTATAAGATTATAGTAGCAAACAGTCATGTCCTCAACCTGTTCCTGGATATCTGTTAGCGGTTCCGTATAAAACAATAGTTACAAGTCAATTATAAAAGTGTGGCTACTCCCATATAGTAGTAGTACATACTTTAATTTTAAATAAAAAATATACCTAACAAAAAAGCTAAAACTTTCACAATCAACAATTATCATAAAATAATATTACCTTATTCACAAATAAATGTATTCGATTTAATTTCAAAGTTTTTTTTTATACTTAAACCTGATGACAAGGCAGACGGGCTCCTTGATGACAGGTAGTCACATTGGCCTATGGACGTTTGCAACACTAGATGAGCCACCGATGCATCGCACGAAGTACAATCTTTAATATATCAACGATCCGAAATACATTTCGTGCACCACAACAAAAGGCACCGATGAATCACTAAAAGCAAAACTCCACTCTAATAGCATTCGTATTTCCCCGCACTTATCGTTGTAATACCCACCGGCATTGCATCGATTGCCCCCGCAATCACAATCTATTCGCAATAGCGCACCGTCTACGCGACCGTCGTTATTGTCGGGACGTAATGATAGCTGCCAGTTACCAAAGCAGACAGACGTTTGTTTTTATATTTCTGAGTTCGTCGTCAATCCACTATTGTCACACAGCTGGGCACGGGACTTCTCTTAGAATGGGAGAGTTATAGGCCACAGGCCACCGCACTGACCAAGTGTGAATTGGAGGACTTTACACACCTCCGATCACTTTTTTTTTAAGGAACTCTCAGGTCTGTTGGTTTCTTCAAAATGTTTTCCTTCACTGAAAAGCAGTCATAATTATATTCTAATACGCACATAATTCTAGAAAAATCAGAGGTGCGTGCCTGAGTTTGAATCTCGGGCCTCCCGATCGAGAAGCCAAGTTTCATTAGGCTATTACTGCTCTACTTGCTATATTTACGAGAATGTACATGGTTCGACCAGGAGGATACCACCTCTACACCTTTGCCAACGTGAAGTTGCTTTGCGTTGCGGTGGAAAGGTGTAGCTCTCGGCTCAATTTTATAGAAGCGACCATCTTAGTCGGCGGAAGTAGCAAGGCATCTATGTTTTACTTCAGATAGAACCTCTGTGCTATATGAAATTTGCCCACATATACCAATTTGTAGGTGGTTGGTGTGTAAGTTCCCCGCGATAATTTCCTTCGAGGTAATACAGTGATAATTAATTTCTAATAGGCACATATTTTTAGTGGTGCGTGCCTGAGATTTGAACCTTGGCCTTACCGATCGAGACAACTTTCAACTATATAGCATATATATTATAACATTTAGGCTATCACTGCTCACAGGTGAACCGATTTAATAAAATATATAACGTACCTACATATTTCAATTTCATCCAATAATACGTTTGTACACAATTTTAAATAAATATTTGGAAAAGATAACAATATTGCCTATTATTTTCCTTGGGTGACTTTTATTGGATCTTTTGACATGCACAGGATATTAATACCAATGTTATTTATATATTTACGTGTACTTGAATCTTGGATCGAGCAAAGATTAAACAAACTGCACAAAGCTTGATATTTTATGACACAGAGTCGCATCAACGACAGAAAACATCCATAAAATAGACTGCCAATTTAACACGCCACAATTTAGTTGAAAACCGTCCCTCACGAAACAGCCCCATATTGTAAACATCGAAATATGAAATTATAGCGCCGCCGCGTGGTCACCCCATGGAACTGTCAAAATACCGCCCGGAGGTGATTGATTGCGAATTTTTTTCCCTTCAATCTTCATTTTATTGAAATTGATGGCTTGTTTCGTTCGCCAGACGCAGTTGTCTGGTAATCGACTGGTTTTAGTTATTAATATTAGAACAAAGGTATTATATAAATTTATATCACTTAATTTCTGGAATACCTGCACATAAATGACTAAACTTTTAGTCATTCAGTGCAAACGAGCATGCCGTCCACCTGATGGTAAATGGTAACTGCCACCCATGGACGTCTATAAGCAACTTCATATAGAACATAGGTTCTATCTAAAGTCAATCACAGATGTGTTGCTACTCCCAATGACTAGGATGGTCGCCTCATATAAAAGTGTGCCGACAACCACACCCTTCCATCGAAACACAAGAAATGCTTCACGCTAGAAATAGGTGTGGCGGTGCTACTTCACCGGTCGAATTACACTGGTTTACTACCTTCAAAATTCTTCTCATATTTAGAATAATACATTGGAGGGTCCCAGTTAAAGATATTTAAAGGTACTTCTAAGAGATGAGTAGCAACACATCTCCTAAAAGTAGTCCCTCTTTCGTAGTCGCCTTTTACGACATGGAACGAAAGGAGTGGTAATTTACCATATAGGCACCGGACGGTACACGCTCGGTTCGTTATTGGCAAATCTGAAGAACTTCGCAATCAGATAGATAGTCTTATTAATACTTCCTTTCTTGGTGTACATTTTACAATAAATATTTCACGCTCAACTAAGGCTAGTTCAAAGCGAGTTTATAGAAAAATAATTCAAAAAGCAACTACGGCAAGTTGTTTGCTCGAGAACAAGAAAAACTGAAGACCTACAACTCGAAACTGAAGCCTCAGCTCACCTCTACAAAACTTTGCACGTCCAACTTTGTGGTCCTTTCAACCTGCAGCACTAAGATATCTGGAAGCAGTTGCTCACGATATTTACTTATTTATTTACCACTATATAGGGTGTAATCGTCGTGTTTTTACTATTTCATAGTAAATGTATTGGAGTGTTTAATGTAAAGTTTTTGGATATATCTCGTTTTATTTCTAAAAAAGTTATCATTGTCACTTTACTCATTAGGTAAAGTAATTTCGATATCAGTTAAAAGATTTTTGATATATGTAATAGTTACGGAATAATCGCCTGTGCACACTTAACGATTACACTCTATATACGCGTGCACTTAAATAAATTAACATTGTATTGAAGTGAATTTATACATAGAAAGTTATTTCAATCAGATATAGTTAAAATTTTACGTCCAGATACCGATTTAACATATATGCATGAAATTTAATTCAGTAGTTTTGTTTAATCCGATTTCATACACACAGACATCATGACTGAAAATAAAAAATACACACACACTCATATAGAGACCACAGAAATGAAATTAAATGTCTTTATTTTGCATAGGCCTACGGAGGCCTGGGACCAGAATAGGGCTACGATATTCTCTGCCTGCTGTAAGAGGCGGGAAGAGTGGGAGCTCTAACCGTCCGGCCAAGCGACCCCGGGAACGACGGCGGCGTGTATGGTTGCATGCTGCCGTAAAAACCAGAAGGTGCAGTGAGCGGTGCACGCTCTCCAGGGAAGGGCCCGATGGGGCAACACGCTGAGAGGATACCGGCGGCGGTCCGGTGGAGAACCCGGAGTCCTCTTCGCAGCGCCGAGGTCGGCCGCCGGTTTTAGTGCGGTAAATTCTTACCGCACTAAAACCCACATAACCCGCGTCGCTCCCTCGACGTCGGGTACTTTTTGAAAGTTTCCCCCTCGAAAACAAAAAAAGGCCTACGGAGGCACTTACAAATTGTCAATATATTTTTTTACACTACCACCGGATCGGAACACGACCTCAACTGAAAAGATCCGGTAAGGTAAAAGATACTCAGTGGGTTTGTCTTTTTTTTTTGTATACCTTTTTTGCCATATTGTTTTTACATTGGTTATTAAAGTTAATTCTATTTGGAAAAACAAGAAGCATATTTGGCAGATAAACCTATTTTTTCGTGAAAGTTGGATCACAAGCTAGTTACTGTTCCCTTGATGGTAAGTAACTACTTAAGCTGGTAGTAACTACACAACTCAGTATCGCTTTATATTTAAATCAGATTAAAAATATTAGAATGAAACTCAAGAATATTATTTTCAGCGTATTAAAATGACTGCAATTCTTGATTATAAATAACAATTAATAACTAAATAATTTAAGAGAGAAATAGTTCGCAACAATATAATAGTATAAAGATTTGGGGTACAACCCGTTATTGTCCCACTGCTGGGCACGGGTCTTCTCTCAGAATGAGAGAGTTAAACCATAGTCGACCGCGCTGGTCAAGTGCGAGTTGGTGGACTTCACACACCTCAGAGATTTTTTTTATAGTACTCTCGGGTGTGTAGGTCCTCACGATGTTTTCCTTCATCGAAGAGTAGTGATAATTAATTTCTAATACGCACATAAATCAGTGGTGCGTGCCTGGGCTTAAACCTCGGACCTCCGATTGTGAGGGCTAGTTTCAACCATTAGGCTATCACTGCTCCGCCGTGCTGCTAATTTAAATATTCCCAAACGAAAAAGTTTAGCTTTTTGTTCATCACCTACGTATATATTTTTTTTATTTTGAGTACGTATATTTTATTTAATTTTTGCGCATTCACTTTAAAGATTTTGCGTATAAAATTTGTAAATCATATTCAAGCATACACGTTCAAATATACCAAAAAGCGGAAGACAAAACCTGTCTCTGATTTTGCATTTTATACGTAATAATATTGGAGAGGATTACGAGGGATTCCCTAATTGACAGTTCCGAAGGTTGGCACGTAATTGCGTTAGGAGGCGCCACTTTGGTAGATTAGTCCGTGTTTCAGATTGGAGGAATGCTCGACTTTGGGCGCAGTTGGGATAAGCGGAATCGAAAATAATATTATCTATACTGTAGTTATTTTTTTATAATTTTGAATAGAGCTGTTCTTTTCGTATCTCGCGTTCTCAGGTTTGACGACTCACTTGGCGGTTATCATACCGGTCTGACGCGCAACGGGTCCCGGGTTCAATTCTCGGCCAGACAGGTATCTGAATTGTGAGTTTAGATTCATGTTCTGGGTCAAGGTCTTTGTGTATTCGTCTTGTGTGTGTTCATGTTACCCACGGCACAGGAGAATATCCCAGTGTGGGGTATGAGTGTAGAAAGCGTGTTTTTTTTTCAGGTGTTTTGTCTGCTACGAAATCAGTTTCGGTTTCAATTCTCGGCCAGAAAAAAATAAGAATGATGAAATGATGAAAAAATATAATATCAGCACTTACATGCGTAAACGTCGTCTATACTTTGTAACCATTGTGGTTATTCGGGGAGGTACCACCGCTACATTTATGTGTTTCTATAGTGAAGCAGTTCTTGCGCCTCAGTTGTGAGGTTGGTTCACTTTTATATGTGGCGACCATCTTAATCCTTGAAAGAAACCAAGCAGCTGTGATTGACTTCAGATCGAACCCCTGTTTTAAATAAAGTTGACTACAGATGTTCATGGGGGGCATTTACTACTTATAATTAAGTAGGTAGACTTCGGGCTCGTTTGCTACTTCAATAAAAAAGGAAATATAATTATTTCTAAAATATTACAGTTCATTAACCCTAAAATAATTTTACCCTTCTGATTTTAAACTCTTGTTCTGAAATTACACGTACAGTCACGAGCATAATATATATACTATAGACAGAATGTCATCACATATTTTTGATACGGGAGTTTACCATAAATATTTGAAATAGTTGGAAAGAAATGCAAATTACAAAAATAAAAAACGGTGCATATATATTTCACTCTACAAAAGATCACATCATTTTGTCACCTGTAGCGACATATATTTGTAACCCCTTGTTCGCTCGTTACTTATTTCAAACAACAAGACTTTATTGGAAAATTCTCTTAGGAAATTAAACAAAATTATTAAATACAGAATTAGATTATTTATCTGTAATAGTGCTATTGAACAATTAAAAAAAATATCAAGTGAATGGATCGAACTCCACATTAGCACATTTATTAGCATTCCATGATAGGTCACCTAATTATACTGGTCTACCTACCATATTCTGGAATGAGTGTCGTCACATATTTTTATTTCGGGAGGTAGTCATAATTATTTGATAAAATTTGTATAATATGATTTTAATGCTACTGCATTTTTTCCCTGTCATTTACGGATACAACAGATATTTTTGCTGCATGAACGGACAGATATTTCAGAACTCGTTGGGTCACATATTTTTGCTAATCTGTCCACATATTTATGAAAAAATATTATTTTAGAACTTACATGCATAAAGAGTACTAATATTATAAAGAGGAAAACGTTGTATTTTTGTATTTTGTATGTTTGTTATAAATTAACTTAAAAACTACTGAACCGATTTAAAAAAATCTTTCACCATTAGAATGCTACATTATCCCTGAGAAACAGAATATACAAAGCGTCTTTGCTAAAACTTGAGTAATGTGATTCAAAGTGTCAAAAATTTTGCTAAAAACTTTTTCATTGCATACACTGTAATGCTTTTTGAAAATAGAATAAAAAATATTGCAGGAGTAGTGCTCAAATGTATAATGTTTGGATAGATTACATTATGGTCTGCGCGAACGAAGTCGCGCCGATTCTGCTAGTAGTCTATATTTTAGTAGTGGGTTCAAATTCCCACAATTCTCAGAAATTGAAATCCCAGTTCATTCGGGGAGGTACCACCGCTACATCTATGTATTTCTATAGTGAAGCAGTTCTTGCGAAACCAAGCAGCTGTGATTGACTTCAGATCGAGCCCCTGTTTTAAATAAAGTAAACTACAGATGTACATGGGCGGCATTTGCCACTTATCATTAGGTAAACTTCGGGCTCGTTTGCTACTTCAATAAAAAAGGAAATATGTTTATTTCTAAAATATTACAGTGTATTAACCCTAAAATAATTTTACCCTTCTGATTTTAAACTCTTGTTCTGAAATTACACGTACAGTCACGAGCATAAATATATTACTATAGACAGAATGTCATCACATATTTTTGATACGGGAGTTAACCATAAATATTTGAAATAGTTAAAAAGGAATGTAAATTACAAAAATAAAAAAACGGTGCATATATATTTCACTCTACAAAAGATCGCATCATTTTGTCACCTGTAGCGACATATATTTGTAACCCCTTGTTCGCTCGTTACTTATTTCAAACTACAAGACTTTATTGGAAAATTGTCTTAGGAAATTAAACAAAACTATTAAATACAGAATTAGATTATTTATCTGTAATAGTGCTATTGAACAATTAAAAAAAATATCAAGTGAATGGATCGAACTCCACATTAGCACATTTATTAGCATTCCATGATAGGTCACCTAATTATACTGGTCTACCTACCATATTCTGGAATGAGTGTCGTCACATATTTTTATTTCGGGAGATAGACATAATTATTTGATAAAATTTACAAATTTCATCATATGATTATCATTAAAATCATATGATACATCATATGATTTTATACCTGCTGCATTTTTTCCCTGTCATTAACAGATATTTTTGCTGCATGAATGGACAGATATTTCAGAACTCGTTGGGTCACATATTTTTGCTAATCTGTCCACATATTTATGCTCGTGACTGTACATGTCGAATACCGCTATACCATTTCATTCATTAGCCACTCGAAGCCCCATAAATGGATAGAAGCCCCACAGTGGCGTTGCCATAGCGACGGGTGGCTAGACTGCAGAAAAAATCGAGACGCAATACTCCTATTTCAATTAGGAGCGGAGGCCGTAGCGGTAAATAGAACCTTCGCTTTGTTGTGTCTGGGCTTGGGTTAAGTATGGTCCGGTTATAAATAAACTGTAATTGGTTTCCTACAACCACCGTTATTCCTGAAGTTATCCTTTTTGCCACGTTAGAAGGGAGTAATCAGTGTATTTTTAGTAAGTAACGAAAATATCGCGTAGCGAGGAAACGTAATTCCTTTATACGAAATGTATGTAGAAGTAATTAAAACCATGTAGAAATAATTAAAGACTTTTTTATATTGACATTTTTTTATTGTAGCAGCAAACGAGCAAGCAGTCAACCTGATGGTAAGTGGACACTGCCGCCCATGGACAACTGTAAGCAACTTCATATAGAACATGGGTTCTATATGAAGTTAATCACAGATGCGTTGCTACTTCCGAGGACTATGATGGTCGCCTCATGTAAAAGTGTGCCGGCAACCACACCCTTCCAACGAAACGCAAGAACTGTTTCACGCTAGATATAGGTGTGGCGTTGGTACTTCCCCGGGCTAACTACACTGGTTTTACCACCTTCAAGTTTATTTATTTAAACAAAGTGACATTAAGAATATTTAGAACACAATGCCATCTTGTGGCAAATTTATTATTTATTTTATTAGCCGACTTCCCAAAGGAAAGAGGTTATGTTTTCGTCACGTATATATATATATATATATATATTTTATGTATGTTCGGGCGAAATGGCTAGAAATCGTCGACTTTTTTTTTTTTTTTTGTTCTCGAGGGGGAAACCTTCAAAAGGTACCCGACGCCGTGGGAGCGACGCAGGGTTATGTGGGATTTTTACCGCACTAAAACCCCCCCGGTGGCCGTCCTCGGCGCTATAAAGAGGACTCCGGGAACTCGGTCCGACCGCAACCAGAATCCTCTGAGCGCGTTGCCCCATCGGGCTCCTCCCAGATGGGCGGCTGGGCCCACCGCCCCGTCTAGTCTTTACGACGGTATGTGACCACATATACCGCCGTCCTTCTCGGGATCGTCTGATCGAACGGTTCGAGCTCCCACTCTAGCCGCCTGCAGCCCCGGAAGCCCCTTTTAGTCGCCTCTTACGACAGGCAGGGGATACCGTAGCCCTATTCTGATCCCGGAACTACAGGGACGAGAAATCGTCGACCTACCGACACGATTCATACGACATTGTATGCGACTAGTTTCACAGGCAGTCCCATATTGAGGAAAATGAAAACCTTCTGGCAGTTTTCCCGGAAAATTGGAAAATGTCGGTTTCTTAAATAGTTTGCTCACCATATTTTGCTGGATCATGACGAAACTACATGTATCTTATATGAGCGCCGACTTCGGAACTATGTACTAAGTACTGTGTTTGCTCTAAACCAACATGTATTTACATTATTTTTTACTTTTATGTGGCATGGAAGTCGGTTGTATTTTTTGTTTAAAAAATTTTTTTTCAATAAAATATCATTGGTTCCACGAATAGACCTTTGTTGACCTGCGCCGCGGGTATCAAAACATTATAAGGTAAAGATTACTTAGTAATTTCTCTTAAGTAATGGAGTTGCTATATTATATTAACTAAATCCATTCACACGTTCAGCAATAAAGACGCTAACACAATCAACCCGAAGTGGTCTTAACCGATCCCATTTCATTTTATGTACTTTTACGAAACCGAATACGCGTATCACTGCGCGGTATATAGATAGCATAGAAATTAGAGAGATTAATACACACAAACATGAATATATTGTCATATATTCATGTTTGTGTGTATTAGCAATAAAGAGTAAGTAAATCACACAAGTTACGAAGATTTTGGGCGATTGGGTATGGATTTAATTTTCTCATCTGAAAATAGTAGTCAACAGCGTCATCTACATAATTATATCCAACAACTGCATTTTTTAGGAGATTGAAGTTAGAAACGAGCGTGCCGCCTAGCTTATATAAAATATTCACTACCGCACTTGAACATCTAGCAGTAAAAAATCATACGTGACGTCAGGTAGAACCACTGCTTCCTATAAAGCAGTGGTTTTTATTTTTTATTGAAGTGAAACTTCTTTATCGGGGTTGGAAAAAAATTTAGTGTAACATTTTTTCGTTACGCGCCATCTTTTTCTGTCACGCTCCATCTTTTTTTTTCGTTACGCGCCATCTTTTTCTGTTACGCGTCATCTTTTTTTTTCGTTACGCACCATCTTTTTCTGTTACGCGCCATCTTTTTTTCCGTTACGCGCCATCTTTTTCTTATCCCTACCACGCGTGATATTAGATAGATTATTATAGATTAGATTATTAGATAAAGTTTATTAAAAGCCTTTTATTAAACTTCATATAATTTAACTTTATTTAACCAATTTCTGTAAAGTTGCATATTATAGTAAATTATTTTTTGAAAAATAACGTCATAAAGAAGTTTCACTTCTTACGAGTGTACGCTAGTACACGCACACATTTTTTTATAACACAATAACTCCACAGACAGATCGTCCGTGCATTTTGTAGCAATAGTTCTTCTTTTTTTTAATAATAAGTCTTTATTTCTTAGCTCCACGTTAGGCCATCGCTGTCACCATCACACTGTCATGTGCGGTGGTGACAACGTTGGCAATTAAAGAAATCTTACAATTACGCTTAATATACTCGTATATATAGGACCATTTATCCTTTTTATTTACGTGGTATGTATAATTTGGTGCATTGTACACAGATGTATTAGTGTTGTGATTTTGTTTTTTTACGTATAATGCTAAGCTGTTGTATATATGATCTAAGGACACTACACTCTAATTCATTGTTATTACTGTAAGTTGCGATTTAATTCTTTCCGGAGGCCACTTCGAACGTGCAATTTACCTTATCTATGATTTTTGAGTCCCTGCTACGGATTGCCATGGAGATGTTGTAATCTTCATAAAGCGGTGGTTACACCTGACGTCAATCGCAGATGCATTTCGCAGGTGGTAGAACCGGTGTAGTTCGACCGCGGAAGTACCACCGTGGGGTTGTTTTATATGCGACGACCATCATAGTCCTCGGGAGTAGCAATGCATCTGTGATTGACTTCACACAGAATCCATGTTCTATTTGAAGTTGCTTACAGATGTCTATGGGTGGCAGTGACCACTTACCATCAGGTGGACTGCCTACTCGTTTGCTATTTCGATCAGATAAAAAAAATGCATTGCGACTCCCGTGGACTAACATTGTCACCCCATATAAAGTGAGCAGGCAACCACACAAACAAATCTATTATTATATTGGATTTATGTGAAACATCAATTGATGCTATTTACTGAGAACACGGAAAAGTGGATGGGTAATGGTGGTAATGCTTGGTGACACTCACCAGACTGTTCAATGCAAGTCGGTGCCAATCCATTATTGTCCCGCTATTGGGCACGGGTCTTCTCTCACAATGAGAGAGTTTTAGGCCATAGGCCATCCACCACGCTGGCCAAGTGCGATATATAAAGAACTCGGGTGTGTAGTTTTTTTTAAAAAACTCGGGTGTGCACGTTTCCTCACGGTATTTTCCTTCACCGAAAAGCAGTGATAATTAATTTCTAATACGCACATAATTTAGAAAAATCAGTAGTGCCTGCCTGGGTTTGAACCTCGGTCCTCCCGATCGAGAGGGCAAGTTTCAACCATTAGGCTATCACTGCTCGTTTAATGTAAAATACTTAATGCAAATCAGTTATTAATTACTGTTGTTTCACAAAACAAAACTGTTTTTACACGCAAACAAAAATAACGCTAGACAAACGCTATTCTTCCAAAATAATTCGTAGATTAATTACATCTTGAATAAAATAAAAGCACCAGAGATTGCATTTCATTTAACATGCAATCTCCACTTAATTTTATAGACACATTTTTCTGAGTACGCGGATTGCATTTTGCAATCTTGGAAGATCGGGAGCAGCAATCAATCGGAGCGGGGCTGCAATTTACTTATCGCTAGTAAATAAGAATAAAACATGGTGGGCGGAGAGAAATGTAGCATTAAACAGTTTAAGGGTGCGATGGCCTCATGATTGATGGCACGGGTGTTCTCTCAGAATGAGAGAGTTATAGGCCATAGCCATAGTTCACCGCGCTGGCCAAGTGCGAATTGGTGGACTTCACACACCTCCGAGAACGTTTTTTTAAGAACTCTCGGGTGTGTAGGTTTCTTCACGATGTTTTCCTTCACCGGAAAGCATTGATAATTGATTTCTAATAGGCACATAATTTTTAGAAAAGTTAGTGGTGCATGCCTAGGTTTGAATTTCGGACCTCCTGGTCGAGAGGGCAAGTTTCAACCATTAGGCTATCACTGCTCTATATAAACTGGACCACTAACAAGAATTGAGTAAAAAATGTTTGCCACATTGATCTGTCAATAACGAAAAACCGTCCCAAATCCACATCAGAGGTGACACGAGTCACTTTAACGACACCATTTGTTGAGAGGCATCACGTTAGAGCGCGAAGGATTTAAAGTCCCGCGTCCCACTTTATTTGGAAGTACTCCAAAAAACTTGGCCGAAATAATCTAAACTTGTACTGTACACGGCGCGAACTTTCCGCATCGGCTAAGTGAAAAGTTAGTAGCGAAATTACGTTTCGTCAAAAAAAACGGAGAAATATTTCGACGTTCGTTCGTGTTAAGAATATAAGAGGCTTAAAATAGGATCAGATTTCTGGTGAGAGCCGCCGAGGGTGTTGGCTGAAACTTTTTTCATTCGGGGAATAGCAAAAAAATTGGAGAAAAACCGTTTGATTCCGCTCCGGGAACGCAGCTGCTTCAACAGTTCGGAGCCTTATTCAAATAGTATCATCTAATCCGTTCCAATACCTCGCAGAAAAAGTTTGTGTGTGCGTTCAACGTTCAGTGTAACTGTACGAACTTTTGAGAATCTTGCGATAGCTACCGGTGCGTAAGGTACGAAATGTCTGAATAGGCATTACTTGTCTAACACGTGTTATTACTTGTCTAACACACGTCACTATGACATTTGACACATTGTAGAAATGCGTTCAATATTAAATGCTCATTATTCAGGTGCCTTCAAAATTAATGGGATACAATACTGGGATGGGATACAGTAATGGGATTACGAATATTAGCAAACGAGTTTAATTGGGTGGTAATTGGCCACTGCCGCCCATGAACCTCTGTAAGCATATAGAACACGGTTGCTATCTGATGTCAATCATAGATGCGTTGCTACTCACGAGATTTAAGATGATCGCCTCAAGTGTGCCGGCAACCACACCCTTTCATGAAAATACAATAACTTATTTCTAGTGTGAAGCGCTAGAAATAAGTGTGGCGATGGTACCTCCCGTACTCGTTTGCTACTTCAAACTTATAAAAAAACTATTAAAATTCATTTATTACGTATATTCATCATTTTATACACATAAACTAAGATACTCCTAGCTCCTACATCTATTGAACACAGTATATTGATACATTCAACTAAGCTACTTCAAACCATAAGTTCCCGGCTCACGAGGTATTCCTAAGGGGCGCATTATAAGATGGTTCCCGACTATCCCTAGGCGACTGTTCGACCATAATATCTAATCGGATAGGTATAAACTTGTAATATTAGTGATTTACGATGTTAGATAAAGCCATTAGCTTTGAATATGATTTTGTCCTTAAGTTTAGTTGCTAAATAAAATAGAATAGTCTTTTTCATAATCTTACGCGATATTATCGCGAAGTATTACGTCATTTACTTACCTAAGTAATATATTAACATACTATTCATAATTTTGTCATTTTATTTGATCTATAGTATCACTACATTTCAAAAGTTGGAACGGTATATAAGTTAAATTTAACTGTATTATAAGGTATGTAATGTATGTCTGTGAATGTACAGAGTTAATGATTTAAGTGTGCTTGGATGACGTAACATAAACATTTTTCTCTATTTATATTTTAGAATATGTAAAAGAAATAATATTTTTAAAAACATATATAAGTATATATTTTATAATTTTCTTACACATACACACACACACACTTTCTTGTTATTCTAAGCCAAAATTCATTAATTATTATATGATGTTATGTTTGTCGATTCATTTCAATATATTCGCGTATCTTTATAGTTTCGGACATCGCCAGTAGTGACGTTTTGCATAGTTAGAATTTATGTATGTGTAGAATAGTGTGGAAAGATAACAAATATGAATTATAAGTCTCACAATTATATTAAAGTAACGAAATAAACCGACAAGACGAAACTTGACGACAATTAAATAAAACCTTCATAGTTTACATTATTTTATAGAAAACCGAACTAATGAATTTAAAATAAATTTAAATGAATTTAAATTAAGAAAATAGTGTTCAAAATTTCATTGAATATAAATTAATAATAGTGTGAATAAAAAAAAAATTAAAAAAAGCGTGGGGTGCATGGTGTCAATGGTTATAAATATTTTATTGACAGATATGAGTAGAGTGATTATCATTTCGATAATATCTTAAAAAGCACCCCACGCTTTTTTTAAATAAAATATTATTTTTTATTCACACTATTATTAATTTATATTCATTGAAATTTTTAACACTATTTTCTTAATTTAAATTCATTTAAATTTATTTTCAATTTTTTAGTTCGGTTTTCTATAAAAAGCGTGTTTTTTAGTTTTTTTAAACTATTATATATTTTTATTTTGTCAGAAAACTATTACCTATTTATTTTCTACTTTTTAGTCAAATTAAAAAATGGAATAATTTTATCAAATTAGTGTATTGTCATAGGTCCTCAATAAATCTACAAAGTTTGAACGAAATCTGGCCGTTTAAAGTGGGTCAAAATCGCGCCCAAAGAAGTCGGTTACAAACAAACATACAGGGGAAGCTAATAAAAAGCTAATAAAAATACCAGCAATAATAATTCGTTATAGATAAAACTGTTTCCAAACTTCCTACGTTATCAAAAATAAATATCAACTAATAAATTTAAGAGCTATTGATGTCACAGCTCTATTGTAGGTGAATTTTGATCACTGCGAAGGCAAATTCTATTTGTCAAATTTTCGTACAATTTAAAGACATTAGGTGATTTAAAATCAAATGAACAATGTACTACGCAGAATGTTATTACCATGTAAGTACAGATAGAGTTTTAAACAATCTTAGTCATCGGGTGTAGCAATGCATGTGTAATTGGCTTCAGATGGAACCTATGTTCTATATGAAGTTGCTTACAGATGTCCACGGGCGGCAGTGACCACTTACCATCAGGTGGATTGCATGCTCGTTTGCTATAATGTTATATTAAAACTTACATGTTGCAAAGTTGTTTTCATTCTCCATATTTAAGATTACGCCAAAACTTTACAAGGTTTCACACGCATCGCAAATCCAGCCTCATTAATCTTTGATCAGAGGAGGTTAATTAATAAGCACTCATGTAATTGACGCTTACCTTTGGCACGGTTAATTATTATTATAATTCTGGTAACAATACGGCCAAGTGCGATATAATACTGTTAATTATAATAACACAGATAGGATAGTGATGGTGTTAGAGCCCTTTGTAGTTGCGTCACCATAGTACCTACTTTTGGCTAAAATGGTTGGGAACTGTAAAGACATACGAAATATTCCATTTCGACATTAGGCTTTATCCTTATTTGTGCTTGATCATGGGTAACCAGTACAATGTCTTAAATGTCACTCTCTTACTTCCGCTGAAGATTATTGGAAATCGAACCCGAAACCCACTGCACTCACAATGACTGTTGACAAATACTTCAATAGAGCAAGCTTATGTCCAGCAAGATCTCATATTTAATTCTATAAAATATGTTGATAAGATTATTGACGAACAATTCAAAATGACATATTCATGAATGGGCGATAATCGGACATTTATGTTTTCTTTCAAATTATCAGTAGAAATCACGCATTTAATACACATGGCGCCAAACAATTGTAACTGATACTGTCATCTCCATTGATTTGAGCAACAATTTGTAAATAAATTACATGAAAATAGCACCTAAAACCAGTATTACTTATATCGTGGGTAGGATGAATTTACAGAGGCTGAGAACGGTAGTATAACATTTTTCGATATCTGGCTGGGAGTGAACCCCGTAGAATTCGTGATAAAGAAAATATCAAAGCAGCTTTTCCGAGACGAAAATAAGAATCCTCCGTCAAAAAGCAACATTTTATCCACACCGCGTTTACACTTAATCACACCAGTCTTGGAAAATCAACAGGTCATAAAAATAACTCAGGCATCTCTCGAAACCCTCACAATATCCGCTCATTGTGGAGCCGTCGAAAATGAAAATGGAACTTTCTCGATTCCCCATCGAAGTTTCGCTCTAAACATTGATTGTGAAACTCCCTCTGGGCGGTCTCAAAGAGTTCCGTTGTGCGAAACAGACGAGTGATTTGTTGCGGAATGACGGTTTACGTAAGCGGAGTCGAGGCTTTGTTTCTTTTCGGCTTTAACAGATTGCGAGCGTGTGCGGTTGTCCTTTACGGACGTGTCCGGTACGCCTTATGTTAATTATCTTAGCCGCTCCGTGCATCTATTTACGAGGAGTTAGTAATTCACTAATAAGTAAAGTATTCCTTTGATGAAAAGAATCATTATAGACGCCAAACTTGAAAAAACAGTGGTCACCAATACACATAATTGGTGACCACACTTTCTTCAACTTTTGCTTTTTACTTATTGTACATTAATTGACATTGTAAAGTTGATTCTACTTATATAACTTAAAAAGTTTTTGTGTTGTATGATTAAGTAATAACTTCTACATTGTTAAATTTGAAAATGACGTAGATATAATTTTTAAAACTCATTTAGTTACATTATCATATAGTATACTCACTTATGTGCGCCAGCTTGCCGAATTTTGTAGTATCTGTAAAACCAGAAAAATTTACATCAAAATTCATAGATTCATGTAACGAAAATACATTCCAAAAAAGGTAGAAACTACTAACAGGATATTTCGATGGGCCACTAGAACAAAATCGTATATGGAAAAAGGAGACTGAAACGATTCCATACATTTCTGGGCCTGCATGTAACAAGATAAAAATGGTGTAAATTTAAAGGTTATATGTTGTTAGTCCCTCAATGAAAATTCTTTAGGTTTCGACAATCTGAGAGCTGAGATAGCGGAGGTTTAGTAAAAGTGAGGTTATGTTGCAATATTTAACTATGAGATGATACATAAAGTCCAAAACAGTAAATCCAATTCAATTACAACATGCCAATTTATAGTATGTAGTTTTATTGACAGTAATAGTTGATTGTAATAGCTATTTAGGAACTTATTAGATAAGCTCCTAATTAGATTTACCATAGGTCGTCTTTCTTGGCGTAAGTAATCAATGTTTGTATGTCCACAAAACTTCTAAGCTTTACTGTAAATTGGTAATTTTTCATATACGATTTTGTTCTAGGGGCCCATCGATTTTTTAAACATATAACGTCACACAATATATATTTATACACAAAGTACAATTTATTTATACATGGTATATTGTCACTATCACACTTGAATCGTTTTTAAATATTTGTAGATAAAAAATCTAAATTATTTTGAAAGACTGAAGAAGACAAACAATTCGCATAAAACCGACGTCCAAATTACGACGTTTCGATTCGAAAGCAGAACTCAGTTTACATCTTTACTTTTCGGGAATACGGTATAAAATGCAGTAATGCCAAACTCGCTGAACTCGGCAGCTTGTCAAGATCACGTCATCGCAGCATCACACAATTATCTCTCTAATCGTTGAGAAAGTGATGACAGATGCTCCCCTAAAATCAAATAATGAATAAAACCACACGACTAAGGCGCTTCGCTCGCTATTAACGAGAAAAGTTGAGCGCGATGCGACTCACTTTTTTAAGGGTCGGGACTGAGATTTCTTTGTGATAGCGTATTTTCTAGTTATATTTTCGGACTATACACTTAATCTAACTAAATTAGTTATGACGTAGACCCTAATGAAAAAAATAGGTATATGAAAATCCTGATATAAAGTATATAAAAATACTAATATTATAAATGTCAAAGTGTGTTTGTTTGTTCCTCTTTCACGTCGCCACATAGCTATTATATGAAATGGTTTATATGCTGGGAGATAGTTAGGAGGGCGAAGAGTGACGTAGCCTACTTTTTACCACGCTCTCTTATTTCCATGAGAAAATCGATGTTTTGTTAGTCGACACGTATCTAGTAGTTCCAGACGTTGTTAATAGATGGCGTTAGTAAAATTCACTTGAAAGTTCTGAATCACGCTATCAAATGCTAATGTTAACTCCCTTTGACCGTGCGGGCGAAGCCGCGGGTAAGAGCTGTTAATTACATAAGTGTTTTACTTATTTCATATTAAATCAATCGCTTGCTCAAGATATTAAACCTTTCTTCCACACTATGCTCCTCGTGGAGCATCTGATATTTCTTATCACGTTACCGTAAAAAATGCTCGAGTTACCATTTTTCTCAATTCGAGATATTTATCACATCGCGTTAAAAACTTAATCGACAATCAACGCGGTTATATTATACCTTTGCTTATTTCCTTGACCGAAGTATATAATATCACCTCCCGAATAACTCTATTATCCTAAATAATAGGCATTGGTAAAATTCGAGAAAAACTAAAAGTTACTATTTAGTAGACTCTATTCACTTGCATATTTTTAATGTAAATGAAGAATAATATAATTTAAACTGAAACAAAATTGGAAAATAATCAAATAGTTTATCTATACATAAAACCAAAAGTGCTTTTCGGTTTCATTTTATTGGAACTTGATGAAATATAAGTCTTCAATTCAGTCATACACCCACGTCTGGTATAATATGATGTAATACTAATGGATATTCCCGAGTTCGAAATTGAAAATAAAATCTCAGTTTATAGCTAAATCGAACCTCGTTCTAGATTTGTGTTCTCATCAGAAATTTGAGCAAATCTCTATACGAGCAATATCTGGAGCATTATCCAGCTAATGATGAATGGCGGCCACTTGGCTTTGTTCCAAAGTAATGTTATGAATCTATTCAACTGTCATTTCATCTTTAATAACTAATATTACTGTGCAACTCGGCTAATACGGTACCGGTTATTATTGTACCGAGATACAGCGCGCTAGTTCAGACTGCTATTCGTATATATACAATTGTACTACAAATATATTACTACAGTATGTTCTTAATTGTAAATCTGAAAGATTTTAATGAAATATTCATAATATAAATTAGTTTTTTGCTTGACTGTTGAAGTACTACGAGTAGTTTGTATTGACTAGCGTGGTGCATCATGACTGAAGCCCTTAATTAAGACTATTCGTGCCCCGGGGTTTCATTCGCAAAAAAACATAGTACAAACTTAAGGTAACGAATGATTTGATGATATATTTAAGAAATATATCATCAAACCATAAATAGTACAATTTTCATGCGATTTGAATGATTGATTGTTTGAATGATTGATTTTCATGCGAAACAAAAAAAAAAACACACGCACATAAACGATCTGATCTTTTTATTCAGTAAATGATAGGTGCGAAACGCTACCCGCTCCGCTTATAGCTCCGTCCTCTACTCAACTCGCAAGTGATTGCGGCGCGCGAGTGTCAGCGTTTCTGGTCATCTCTCGTTAGAGCACGATTGTGAACGTGAAATTAAAACCGCCGCTTATCGACCGCCATTGTCGTCTCAATAGAACCCCTCTCGTATGATGCTTTGTGTTATCTGTTCATCAATGGAGATATTAACACAGTTATTGTTATAAAATTCTATTATTTCGTACTAGTTTTGAAAGTGGTAGAACCAGTGTAGTTAAACCGGGGAATTACCACCGCCACACCTATTTCTAGCGTGAAGCATTTGTTGCGTTTCGATGGAAGGGTGTGGTTGCGGGCACACTTTTATATGAGGCGATCGTCATAGTTCTCGAAAGTAGCAACGCATCTGTGATTGACTTCTGATAGAACCCATATTCTGTATGAAGTTGATTACAGATGTCTATAAGCGGCAGTGACCACTTACCATCAGGTGGACTGCATGCTCGTTTGCTACTTCAGTCAAATATAAAAAAAATACTCAACCGTGTGTAGTGTTTGTCGTGCGTGTGTATGTATGTGTTTGAATGTATGTCTATTTCATTGACACACGCTACAGCCCAAATGCCTTAGCAGATTCCAACGTATGCCATATCATTGAAATTGACTTGGTTTGTACATTGCCATAGGCGATATATATTTAAAAAATTGCGATTGTATTTATAGATAAGAGGAGAGAGAGAGATGATTTTTTACAATCACTACAATAGGGATATCAAATGAAAGCTACAATAGGCTTAAATATAAACTGCTTCCTATTTTGCTTTTTCTATATTACCTACTTTCTCATTTGCTACTTCTATATACCAAAAAAGTATATTCCCATGTAACAATCTCTTAAGCCAATTTAAGTAAATATGTATGGTGGTTATGATCTATAACTTTACCAACTAAACGACATCCATGTAAGATGTTGTTATCTAAATGAACATTTAAACTGTTCCTAATATCGTCACATGTTGTAATATAAGGTTATATATTAGTGTTGTATACAGAATATTCCTTGTCACTATCTTCAGCCCTAATGCAACCACCTATCTACGAATGCTGTTTGCCCGTCTGAGGGCCGCCTATTATGCAGCATCCATTCAAAGCCCTCTTTGCGAAACAATCCGTCTCCACTTTGTACAATCCTAGTAATTACTTGCCGAGAGCAAGCGTACTTGCACGTGTACTGTGGTGAATAATAGGGTATAGGTGTGCATAAATTTTAAAACAATTGTGTCCCTACAGTCCGTATGGTCCGTATTGTACAGTCCACTCGTGGACATCTGTAATCCACTTCATACAGAACATGTTTTTTTTCATCTGACTGAAGTAGCAAACGAGCATGTAGTCCACCTGATAGTGAGTGGTCATTGCTGCGCATGGACATCTGTAATCAACTTCATACATGGGTTCCATCTGAAGTTAATCACAGATACGTTGCTACTCCCGAGGACTATGATGATCGCCTCATGTGAAAGTGTGCAGGCAACCACATCTTTCCATCGAAACCCAAGAAATGCTTCACGCTAGAAATAAGTGTGGCGGTGGTACTTCCCCGGTCGAACTACACTGGTTAATATAAAATAAGTTTCATTGTTAGGCTTTCACGCCAAAACTATTCAACCGATTATCATGAAACTCTGTACACATATTCTTAGAAATTAGAACGAACATTGAAAAAATCGCCTCGCTAATGAGTAATAATCCAACCTTCTAGCATTAAACTCTCAGAGAAATTGCAAATTACCCACATCTAAAACCAAGACGCAAATACATACAAGTGGTTCCTGATGACGTAAGGGAACGTTACGCTAACGCATGCAACGGCATTCGTTAACCGATAGACTAAGCTAATTAGCGGCGTCTTACCAACGTCGTAACAACGTATAATGTTGCTAATAAATTTACTTGGAACTTTGCATGCTGTAATGTATACATGTATTGTTATGGGTACTTTAGTAATCATACTAATATTATAAAGGCAAAAGTTTGTGAGTGTGTACGTTTGTTACTTCTTCACGTCTAAACGGCTGGAGCGACTTTAATAAAATTTGGTAGGGAGTTAAGTAGCTGACACTCTGGGCTAATATATTGTCTACTTTTTATGGTGGTAAAATATCTTATTCCCACGGGACAATCAATACATAGATTTTTTTAACGCGGTAGAAGCTGCGGGGTTCCGCTAGTAATATTAAAAATGTGAATATAAGTTTGTTTCGCTATAGTAACGCTTGCACACTAAAACTTCTTAACTGATTATCATGAAACTCTGTACAAATAGTTTTAGAGGTATTAGAAAAAGTATAGGATACTTTTTATTAAAACATTTACATATTATACATTTTGTATGTAGTATTTTTAAATAGAGAATCACTTTAAGTGAGAGCTATTGTAATACTCGTATATATTTAATGGTTTCGATGCAAGCGAAGCCGCGGGAAAATCTAGTAATAGACATAAGCGAAGATGAACTTCATTATAGATGGACTAAGATGTCCATTTATAATGAAGTTCATCTTGTAGGCAAAAGGAGTACAGGTCGCCCCCCTACCAGATGGACCGATGACCTGAAGAAGACAGCGGGAAACCGTTTGATTCAGAGGGCACAGGACCGGTTGGAGTGGCGCCATTTAGGGGAGGCCTATGTTCAGCAGTGGACATCAAAAGGCTGATGGATGGATGGGCTAAGATGTATACTTGTATTATTTTTCTTCCGTAAATAGAACAAAGTCATCTCGCTAAGGACTAATGATGATGATGATTACCTTCTAGCATTAAACTCTTAGAGAGAACTGCAAATTACCCACATCTACCTATTGCATGTACGAGCTCCTTAGGCTGCGTTTGTTTTAACCCATTGTTTTTAGTGTATTTTTCTTTCTACTTGAGAAGAACTATACCAAATTTAAGGATTTTAACATAAATGTATGAATTTGTAAAATATGAAAATCTATGATAAAAAACGCATAAGAGAATAAGTGGTTTGTAATAAAAAAATAACAAATGCCTGCTTGGGTATCCTTTACTTGTAGGGTATCCATACCTAAAGAGGATTTGCTCTTCCCATCATAAAAACAAAGGGAAAATAAGTCTTTCTCGGTTACATTCAATAGATATTCCGTAATGAAAATCTATTTCTGTTGAAGTAGGTTTAAAGTTCCTAAGGATGGCCGCACATGGAACTCGTTGCAAATAATGACAATAAATTTACCTCATATACAAATTATTATTATTGCATGGCTTTTATCGCGGGCTCTGAGCGCCGCGAGCGAATCAAGAAATTCCGTAACGAAAAAAACCTAACACGCCCCACTCCGTCTACCATGTAGCGCATCCGAGCGTTCGCTTAACGTGTATGTATGTGGTACGACAATACGAAGCTCGCACGGATCGAGACGAGCTGCTTGGAAATCGGACGAATATGTAAGCAGCTTTTTCGGAGAAAGTATATAATATCAAAGAAATAAACTTAGTTAATATCAAGGAAAAAAATACTGAATAAATAAATAATTATAATTGCATAAGTTGATAAAAAAGTCTATGCAATAGCTTAACCGCGGTAGTCCCCGAGTGCCACACGTTTTTATTTCCATGCATTACATTTAATGGTAAGTATCCACTTCCGCCTATGGACCAATAGGCGGAAGTGGATACTTACCATAGATCAAAGTCTCATTTGAAGTTGGCTACAGATGCGTTTTTTCCGTGATGACTAAGTTGTTACACCACAGATAACAAAGTTTTCTTTGTGATTAGAATGTATTATAGTGCAAAACATCCCTAATTGCGCTAATGGATTTAACAAAATGTCAGTTGATTTTTGAAATATTTGTACAATTTATTTCATCGTATACAGGATACAGGATGTATTTCAGAATTTTAAAGTTTGGAACATAATCCACCACGCTAGTGAAGTGTGATAATGACAATGATGTATGGGGGCTTCTCACATCTCTTTCATTTAGGTTTTTTCTACCACGTTTATAAGTCAGTCAGTATTCACACCATTTTACCGAAAAGTAAAAACAAACCAAGACTAAAAATATATCGCACACCTGGACCAAGTAAGTCAGCAAAACTAAGTTATAGCGCCATCTTGATTTTATTGATGGAGCTATTTCTACAGGTTTCAGTGGAGATTATGTAGTGTTGAACGCAGATTCCGGTAATGATAATATCTCATTTTTTTTATTATTTCGAGTTGAGCGAGTATTTATCTAGGTGTGCGATATGTAGCAATGATACATCTCTGGTGAAATTTAACTAATTTCACAACTTTTTAACTATTGCATGTCTCTAACGCCAAGCGTTTGAAATAGTCCTCTACTCTCACCTCATCAATGTCAAGCAAATTTCCGAGTAAAATTGGTTTTATCACTTAATATATTTTTGCAATTATTTTAGCCTTATGACTTTCCTATGTGCGTTCATCCTAAATAATGCTTGTATGGGAGCTTTTTCGAGTGGATGCTGCGTTGAAAGCTGTAAGCGGATTAAAACCCAATGAGGGTATATATGAAAGAAACTCGAATATCCGCCTAATTCCAATATTTATAGAATTCATTTTCGTATCACAACACCATTGATACTTTTATCTACATTCGGAAATAATCAGTCCACTGTTTGAAACCAGGAATATGAAATGTGGCTTTATTTATTACAAACTTTTATTTCTGTGCACTGAAAAGAAGAGAATTAACATTGTAGTATTCAAGCCAATAATTAAGTTGCATTGTTCAAATTTTATACACATAATATATAAGCCTATCGCGAGAATGCATCACCAAATCATAGACCTGGATCTGAATAAATCTGATCTGGAAAATGTCGTGCCTAAGTAATCATGCAAAGTCATCATATCGCAATTTGTTTATTTATAATAATGAAGTAGCAAACGAGCATGCAGTTCACCTGATGTTAAGTGGTCACTGCCGCCCATGGACATTTATAAGCAAGTTCATATAGAACATAGGTTCTATCTGAAGTAAATCACAGATACGTTGCTACTCCCGAGGACTATGATGCTCTCCTCATATAAAAGTGTACGGGCAACTACATCTTAGCCTGATGCTAAGTAGTTATTATTGCCAATGGACATATGCAAGGAACTTCATATAGGACAGAGATTCTATCTGAAGTCAATCACAGATGCGTTACTACTCCCGAGGATTAAGATGGTCCCTTCATATACAAGTAGGCAGCAACCACACAAATTCACTGTTTTATACTAGGAGCATAATATTATCTAATAAATTCGTATATTAGCACTTACTTTGCCAAATAAAAATATAAATCGACCTCCAAAAGCCACGGACCCACACTCAAACTGGAACAACACCACACCATAAAGAATTTAAAATCACCACTAAAAATTTCGGTCCAAATCAAAAAAGAAAAACCGAAGTCAAAAAACTACATATATATAAAAAACACACAACACAAAAGTTAAAACTAAAATTTCAGTTACATCGCCACGCCATTTGTCTCTCAACTGAAAACTAAATGTCAGAGTCAAATCATGCGGCAGGCAATTAAATCTGACCAGTTTGATTAATGGCATAGAGGTTGAATTAATGGTAAATTTAGATAAAAGCTTTAGAGAAAAAGATGAATGAATATAATTTACTAATGCATTACATATCTAGTTGAGTGTGAAGTGAGAATCTTGTGTTATTTCAGGCCCAAAACTATCTGTGTTACATAATTTAATCTAAATGTCATATGTAGTTTTTCCGTGAAATGCAGACATGCATTTATTCGCACTTTCACATTTATAGTATAAATATGCTCCTAGTCATTTCAATTGAATTCTATGAATCCTAAAATCAAATAAAAAAGTATTTATTTCAAAACATTTATTACGAAACGTGATGTATGTTTTTTACTCAATGTTTATGATGTTTGCTTTCTAAGTAGCAGTGATGGGCAAAAAGCAATTGAATTAACAATTACAAGTTACAGTTACTTTGTAATTAGTATTCAAAATAATTTGTAACAGGTTACATAGGTAACTAATTACAATAAGTATTTACTGTAACTAATTAACAATAATTTAATTACAAGTTAATCTAATTACATTGTAACAGACTACATAAGTAATTTGTTGCACAGTTATTTAATATTTAAATCAGTATTAGACTGGAACGTTTGCACTTAAATTCGTACTTGCCGAAGTTGCAGACCGTGCCTGCTTTACCTACAATCCCACATACGCTACTACACTAAGCAAAGATGTTATATTTTTATTTTATTTAATATTTAAAAAAAAAAAAAAGTTATATACGCTCATTTCTAAAAAAAACATATGTATCAGATGTTTTGTTGAAATATTAAATACATCTTGTTTTGATTATCAATGTAAACAAAAAAACATTACAGATAGAACAAATAAATATATTTCATATGCAAAGTTAAGGTTACAATCATTATTAATTAGATTACTTAAGTAACTAGTTATGCCCATCTCTGCTAAGTAGGTATCTGTCGCAGATAAAGAGTGTCAAGACAAGAGGCACGACGATAAAATTTTCAATTTTTTGAGTTTTTAGAGGTCCGTTCACAATAGTGTTATCTCTAAATCCCTTGGAAAAATATAATAAATTATTATAGGTTCAATTTTTATATAAAACGATATATTTTAAGAAGATAGGAGTTCTGAACTCTTCATTCAAATGACGAAATACCTGACATTCACCATTTTGTTCCTTAACACAGGAATTTAACAGGTGGTAGAACCAGTGTAGTTCGCCCGGAGAGGGGCCACCGCCACATTTATTTCTAGCGTGAAGCATTTCTTGCGTTTCGATGGAAGGGTGTGGTTGCCGGTACACTTTTTTTTTATATGAGGCGACCATCTTAGTCCTTAGGAGTAGCAACACATCTGTGATTGACTTCAGATAGAACCCATATTCTGTATGAAGCTGATTACGGATGTCCATGGGCGGCAGTGACCACTTACCATCAGGTGGACTGCATGCTCGTTTGCTACTTCAGTCAAATAAAATAAAAATAAAATAACAACTAAAACATTAAAAAAGAGTTCTACATAAAAAATAAATTAAATGATATGTGTTTTTTATTTTTTGATTGATATATTCGGTTCAAGTATGTAAACCTAGAGCCTTACCTGTTGCTTGAATACATGTTAGCTGTACACAACGGTTTAACTTGCTCCTAAAGTAGTCATCAACTTTATAATAAGGTAACATTTTCAAGCACGCAGACAAACAGACTGAAAAAAATATAAACGGTAACAGTAGTATTCACTATAGTATAAAACAAAGAAACAAAGTCGCTTCCCGCTGTCTGTCCCTATGTATGTTTAGATCTTTAAAATTACGCTACGGATTTTGATTCAATTTTTTGTGATGCTAGAGTGATTCAAAATAAAGGTTTTAGGTAAAATTACATGCATAATATAGTGGAGAAATACTGGTAATTTTAGACTTTTAGGCGTAACGAAGTTCGCCGGGTCATCTAGTTTACAATAAGTATGAAATACATTTTTTTTATATTGTATCCTTATAACGATTTTTATTTTGATGAAAAAAAGCGTTGTATTTGTTTCTATTCATGATTTCAAAACACATTTCAAGTTTTGGCTGAAAACGAAAACGTAAGCGCGTAATGTACATGCAATGTATGAAAACAGTTGCAATGTTTGTTTTGACAAATTTATTCAACTTGAACTAAGAGCACTGTTGTACTATTTTTCTAAGTTTCTGTTTTACCTTGGTTACTCAGCTCAAAGTAATTGTGTGGCTTATACTAAATTTAAAAGATTTAATAAATATTTTCATACGAAACTTTACCTAATATAAGGCTCATGACAAGAACACCCCTACTTTGAAACTCAAAACTTTTAAGATAATGCACTAGTCTTGAAGATGAAAGGCTTTTCTGAAAGAAAACAACTAATTTTCTAAAGGAGAAATTACATAGGAATGATAATTATATAACAGCTGTCCTATGGCATAATACGTTTAAGATTTTCTGAAAAAATATTAATTCATGCTTACACATACAATATAACTTTAGTAATATTTAACCATTATTTTATAAAGTAAAAAAATAAACTTATACGTATCAAACAATTTTTGGCAGATTAAGAATACGAAATATACGAAATAAATTGAATACAACAACTTTAATATTTTTAGTCCATTCTTTAAGGAAACATTTAGTCTTCATCTCATAAACATTCATCTATTCAATCGAAAGTTGTAATAGCTTAAAATTATGTAGCATTTTTTAATTGCGGTGTACAATTTTTATACACCGCGGTAGTTAATCTTTTGATTTTCATGCAAAATTTATTCCAACTGACGACAAACGAAGACTGCAGATACTCCAAACTTTATTAGGAGTGCTTTGCAAACGCGTATAACATCGTCAAATCGATATTCGCGATCGTACCAAACCATCTAATGGAATTTAAAAGGGCCCTTTAAGGGAATTTTCTTACTATAAGCGAGCAGCGAATTGATCACTAAAGTTCCTCTAAAGAGAATTTATGAAGTAACCCAACCGGTTTGTTGTTTATTGACTTTTTAACTGCAACTTTTACCTTTTATATTCTTAATTATAATTAATTATATAATTCGTTCTGCAATAATTTTCTACACAAACAACTTAAACATAAAAACTTTTTAACAAAAAATATCTACCGATCAATGTCACTACAAAGTCTGAAATAATTTCTATTAATTTTGGTTTAGAACACACTTAGTACTTAGTACATAATCCCGAAGTCGGCGTTAAACAAATATCGCTGGACGCCACTATGTCCTATATTTGTATTTCCTCGTATTGGAGGTTGCATGCTGATGGTAAGTGGTCACTATCGCCCATGGACATCTGTAAGCAACTTCATATTGAACATGGGTTCTATCTGAAATCAAACACAGATGCGTTGCTACTCCCGAGGACTGAGATAGTCGCCTCATATAAAATGTGCTAGCGACCACACCCTTCCATCGAAACGCAAGAAATACTTCGCGCTAGAATTAACTATAATAATTTAACAATATTATTTGCTATTATATCGTCAATCGCTTGCGGTGAACTAAATTGGTAACATCCGAGAAAATTTACATTGCCCCATAAAAATGCAAAAACGCTTGGAACTCCGTAATCGTATTTTATCAAAGTCAAATCTTGTTTCGACATTGTGAGAGCTAAAACTGAACTCTGACCTGATTGCATCGCAAATTGTTCATGAATAAATAAATACAGTGAAAAGCATTTAAGGGGTGGAGTACAGTGTACCGGTAAAGAACGTTTACAATTTGATGAGCCGTGTGGTGGAGCGGTTACCATACCGGTCTGACGCGCAATGTGTCCCGGGTTCGATTCCCGGCCAGACCAGGTATCTGAATGATGAGTTTAGATTCCTGTTCTGAGTCTGAGTGTTTGTGTTTTCGTCTTGTGTGTGTGCATGGTACCCACGACACATGAAAAAATCCTACTGTGGGGCTATAAGTGTATAAAGCGTGAATTACTTGGATTTATTTTAGATATTTCGAAGAATCAACAATATTAAATTTCAAAAGTTAATTTACTATTCGTAACTGAAGTACAGCGAGATGCTGAAGTTAAATTCTGAGAATACATAGCTATAGGCACTTTCCCCCATCCCTTAATTTTAATAAATATCTTCACGTTTTATAACTACATTCATGTAGTGCGAGTTGCATTTTAGAAATGAAATAAACGTGATACTATTTTAAAATTATTTTATGATTTAATAAAAATGTACAAGCACTACTAACAACTACTTAGGGCCCTATCATATAAGTATTTCTAAAATATTGATATGGTATAAAAATGGAAGATTGTGAAAATGCATAGTTACGTAAATACAAGTCAATTAAACGAGCTTAATATTTGAATAGAAACTGAAATTGTACATTTTTGTTTAATTGTAAATAAACAGCTAAAGAGGTACACCCGGCTCCGGAACAGAAATCTTAATTTATCATACGTATTATCTGTCTTGCCGGGGCTCAAATCCGAAACCCTTTTCGTTCAGACTGGTATGCTGACCTCTCCGGTACACGGATCGTCAAAAACTTCACTATTTATTATCTTATCAATAGATGTCAATTTCGTCGTCAACCCATTACTGTCCCACTGCTGGGCGCAGGTCTTCTCTCAGAATGAAAGAGTTATTGGCCATAGCCCATCGCGCTAGCCAAGTGCGAATTGGTGGACTTCACACACCTCCGAGAACTTTTTTTTAAAGAACACTCGGGTGTGTTGGTTTCCTCACGATGTCTTTTTTATCGAAAAGTAGTGATAATTAATTCCTAACATGTTAATTTAATTGTTTTATATTTTGGTGCATAAAGAAATCATATATTTTAGTTTAAAGTATTTAACTTTATGCCTTTATTTTCACTAGCTAATCATCCAAACGTTTAATTCAGTGCCATCTTTCAAGCAATTTAAAGAGACCATAAAATATTCATACACTTCTAAGAAATTGACACGTAAAAATATTAACTCAACGTCGACAAGAAGCGGCACGTGATGAAAATACAAGATCATTACATTGAAATGTAAGCAATACTGTTGTATTTAAATTGGAAATATAAGATTGGGTTTATATTACTTTGCGTTGATGTTAAGAATTCTTTATTTATTATGTTTGTTTCCTCGCAATTGAGGGTTTATACATAACTTTAATGTAACCGGTACATTGACGTAATTTATAGAGTAAGTAAGAAATCCCTAGTATACAGGCGGCGTATGTATATTAACGGTATACCAACATGCTCTTGGTAATTGGTAATAGAATATACTACATATCGGAATGGGAAATCCCTAGTCCTAATGACGTTTAAACTGTCATGCACCTAATTGTTTTGGTCGAGTTGTACATGCGTGTACATAAAAATATCGAAAAGAGAAAAAAATACTTATTATTTGTTTTATATTAGCTTATGTTTTACCTTGAATTTATTTTATAAACCAAAAAATGTGTGTGCAAATTCTCAGTGAAATTTGATACATAATTGTCTATGAAAGAGTAAGTAAACGTTCTCACAAATTTTTACCATTACTTCATTAAGGAAGTTATATTAGTTGGACTATTTGCTTCTTAACATTTTATTACAAGTACACAAAAACATAGTAAAGTCATTTCTAACCATTTAGAACGAGTCTTTCACTTATGAATTTTACTTTGAGTTTGAGCGTTTCCGTACTTACAAGGGTAGATTAAGGGCCTTGTAGGCCCTCAAGCGGTTCTAACTTCCGGTGATACGTGAGAGGTACTTCATGCACCACACTGACGCTTTGTGAAAAACGTTATATACACGCTTTCTACATTCATAGCCCCACAGCCTACTGTCCATGGTACTCACGACACAGGAGAAAATCCTAATTTTCTCCTGTGTCGTGAGTACCACGGACACACACAAGACGAATACACAACCACCCAGACCCAAAGTGTGAATCTAAACTGATCATTCAGACACCTGCCTGGCCGGGAATCGAACCCGGGACCCATTGCGCGTCAGACCGATAGCCTCCGCCTCCAATTGCACAACAGCGTCCCCCAAGCAGTAGTGGCAGTATCGCGTCATACCACCAGCTGCACTTACTACACCGACTACAGAGATGACGCCGTAGCTCAGTTCATCCTAAGACCTATGACTGCCACCGATGAAAGGCTGGAAGATTACAACATCTCCATGGCAATCCGTAGCAGGGACTCAAAAATCATAGATAAGGTAAATTGCACGTTCGAAGTGGCCTCCGGAAAGAATTAAATCGCAACTTACAGTAATAATAATGTAATTAGAGTGTAGTGTCCTTAGAATTATATACAATAGCTTAGCATTATACGTAAAAAAACAAAATCACTACACTTATACATCTATGTAAAATGCACCGAATTATACATACCACGTAAATAAAAAGAATAAATGGTCCTATATATATTATTATATTAAGCGTAATTGTAACTTTCTTTAATTGCCAACGTTGTCACCACCGCACATGACAGTGTGATGGTGATAGCGATGGCCTAACGTGGAGCTAAGAAATAAAGACTTATTGTTAAAAAAAAGAAAAACGATTGTGACAAAAGGCACGGACGATCAGTCTGTGGAGTTTTTGTGTTATAATGAAAAAAAAAACCAATCCGCCACGCGGGTCGAATTAATGTAGTTCGACCGGGGAAGTACCACCGCCACACCTGTTTCTAGCGTGAAGCAGTTCTTGCGTTTCGATGGAAGGGTGTGTTTGCCGGCACACTCTCACATGAGGCGACCATGAGACCATGACGAACCCATGTTCTGTATGAAATTGATTACAGATGTCCATGGGCGGCAGTGACCACTTACCATTAGGTGGACTGCATGATCGTTTGCTACTTTAGTCAGATAAAAAAAAGTATAACCAATAATACGATACAAAAATAGGGCAAGCGTTGAATTGTAATAATACGTAATGACACCGGTAACCGCCCCCATTTCCAGGTAGTAAATGATTGGTTTGTCGATACTCATAAATTTAAGGAACCGTATACAATGGTGTCATACTGCCTGCTACGGCGTAGAGCTACGAAACCGTAGCACATATTAAATATCGTAGTTACAGCAGAATGTGATATCGGATAATTGCTTCTGTTTTTAAGTTAACTAAAAAGGTTTTTGAAGGTGGTAGAACCAGTGTAGTTCGACCGGGGAAGTCCCACCGTCACACCTTTTTCTAACGTGAAGCATTTCTTGCGTTTCGATGGAAGGGTGTGGTTGCTAGTACACTTTCATATGAGGCGACCATCATAGTCCTCGGGAGTAGCACCGCACCTGTGATTGACTTTAGATAGAACTCATGTTCCATATGAAATTGCTTACTAATGTCCATAGGCGGCAGTGACCACTTACCATCACGTGGCCTGCGCGGGTTGTCTGCTACATCAATCAAATAAATCATCATCAAGTAGAAAAAAAACTATTTTCTAATGAGTAATGACGAATAACGTTAATTATTAACATTATTATTGTTTTTACTATAGTTAAATTTGGACATTTCGTCGTTTGTAAAAAAAATAATTCAAAGTATTTATTGTTATACTTATTTTTACTTACAATAACTTTAATTTAGAATCTTATAACTTTAAAATAAGTCATGATCTTCTGATAACATGAATATTATACATAGATATGTATTGTGTCCAAAAAACGTGCCCAAAATCAAAGCAAGCATGTATAAGACAGTGCATACGGTGTCTTAGCTGGTCACCGTCGGTCAATACGTGGCCAAGAAACTAGCGGCGGCTTATCAACTATTGATCTGATATCGATTACTTACTTTATAGGCAGTTTAGACGACACGATTCTTACATGGTAGTAACACGATTTATCGTTACGACATTTAAAGAATACCTGTATAAGATATCAGTTTAGTAATAAACGTTTATAGAAAACGAACAGATGAATATCTAGAAAGTTTGTAAGGTTGTAAATAACCTAGTTATTAAAATACTTTTGACCATTAAATAAATAAAAATAGTGTTAGTAGAATCTTATGTAAGTAAAGATAATATTTCAACATTAACAAATCATTGAACATTGATAAGATCTGTACAATATCTTAAGTAATGAACATTAATTGCAAAGAACAACATAAAAACTTTTTTCAACGAAGTCTTTTAAAATGCGCAAGGTATTGTTTAGTCTTTTTACTATTTCATATTATTTACTATGCTCAACCATAGTAGGATTTTCCCTTAAAGTAAGAGCCATAATTACTAATACATATTATATACTAATACCCAGACCGGTAATTATAATTAAAATAACTGTCTGGTCAACCAATCCAACCAGGTTTCGGCGTGATGACCTCTCCAACACATGAAATTTTCAATATAAAATTAGTACACGAGACACATTTTAAAATCAAAAAGTATAAACCACAAAGCATTTTTATAACTTTGGTGTAGCTAACATGCAAGCAGCCTCTCTAAATATAGATAATCATATAAAATAGGGGTTTCATATGAAGTCATTAACAGGTGCCTTGCTAATCCCGAGATAGTCGCTTTAAATAGATTAAAGCTGGCAGACACAATCTGCTGTGAAATGCAAGTATTCTGCTTCATGCTCGCAGGTGGTAGAACCAGTGTAATTCGACCGGGGAAGTACCACCGCCACACCTATTTCTAGCGTGAAGCATTTTTTTGCGTTTCGATGGAAGGGTTTGGTTGCCGACACACTTTTATATGAGGTGACCATCATAGTCCTCGGGAGTAGCAATGCATCTGCGATTGAGTTCAGATAGAACCCATGTTCTATTTAAAGTTGCTTACAGATTTCCATGGGCAGCAGTGACTTTTCGCTATTTAAACCAGATAAAAAAAGCTATAGATAGTTGTGGCGGTGGTATCCCCTCGGTCGGAACATATTATTGGTTCTACCATCTCGAAAAATGGATATTATATCTATATAAGATAAATAGTGGAAAATAAATAAAACGTTGCTCTGGAAAATAGGGTTTTATTTTATTAACTCTCATATCTGGAAAATAGAGAAACGACAATATGTGTTAATTATTTCCAACTACTATCTAAAAGCAAATTATTTAACTATTCTTCTTTACGAACAAATTATATTAGAAGCCATCTTTTTCACATATCGATTCCTGACAGTGATACATATTCAAATTTAAAAGAAAGTAAAGTTCCTTTACATCTATTCACGACTAGAGATATACGAGTTACTCGAGAACACGAGAATATTACATCTCTACAAGTCGTGTCGTACGGTGTAAAGTCCAAACCTCCCGCCAAGTCAAAGCGAAGGGAAATATTAATGAGTGGCGCTTTCCTCGTGAATAAATGAACGAATTTGCATCATTTGAAAGTCGATTTTACTACTTTGGTTTTGAGTCCATTACAATCTGAATGTTTAATGGTATCGAGGCGCTGCAGTTTGAAAATCGTCCATTATAGCTTCAATTATTTATGGAATAAGTGCCACTTGTCCGTTCTGAAGAATACGTCATTGACATAAATAAATTCAACCGATTTTATTATGCACCTTGCTTGAAAATAATTATATTTTTCTTAGGTAATACTTAACAATAATTATGCTTGATTTATATTTTATTTTTTGACCCAGGCAGCAGTTGAAAATAATTACATTTCAATTAAATAGGTAGTAGGCATATTTTTATCGCATTAATGCAATTCCGCCGATTAATGCCAGCTACTATGTTGTGTTATCCGAAGACGTAAGAAAAAATAAGATAAGGCATAATTGCATGATGAATGAAGTACTATCAATCTTTATCATCAGAACAAAAATGAATAGTATTAGAAATGGGGAACAACTTCCGGGAAAGATAATGACTTTGTATGCATACTAGTTGACCCGACGAACTTCGTTCCACCTAAAAGTCAAAAAACAAAAGTTATCAGTTTTTCTCTACTATATTATACAAGTATTATACATCAAAACTTTTCTTTTAAATCACTCTATCTCTTAAAAAAACTACACTAAAACCCGTAGCGTAGTTTTATAGATCTAAGCATATATACGGACAGACAGCGAGAAGCGACTTTGTTTTCGACGACGACTCTTTCACCAAAACGTAAGAACTGCTAAGTAATCTAACTGTTATTGTGACAGGGTACTAGTAAAAAATGGTCAATTAACCTACTTTTCAACCGACTTTCAAAACAGAGGAGGTTATCAATTCGTCTGTATTTTTTTTATATTTGTTACTTGATTACTCCGGACTGGGTGAATCGATTTTGATGTTTTTTTTTTATTTGAAAGGTAGCGCGTGTGATGTGGTCCCACTTTTTTTTTATTTCACTTTTTTTAATACTCTCGTTCGTTCTTTCGTTACCTTTTTAATACTTTTAATAACTCTTCGTTTTAAACGTATATAAAGCAGGCAAATAACCAAGTACCCAATGGTAAGTGACATTGCTAATAATTGAAATATTATCTGAAGACAGTCACAAAAGCGTTGTAGCTAAAAAAGTGTCTCTATCTTACTCTTAAAACACAATACAGTAGAGCTTAATACAGTCGTTACAACCTAGAAACACTTTTCGGGGTACCATTCCAGAGTCAAAGCATTAAAGGTACTTTTTTATAAAATTGAAGAAGCAAATTAGCATACCACCTAATGGTAAGTGATCACTGCCGCCCATGAACATCAATAGCATAGTTGCAATAAGTCGGATTTTTGGGAAAACTGAGTTATATAGCTATGATATATGATATATATCTCATGATAATAAGATGTACAATTTTAATCTAACACATTCGTTTTATATCGTTTTTAAATCTAAATTTAGCAATTATTATTTTGCAGTAAGTCGAGTGTTTTTGTAACTTTACCAAGCATGATAACAGTGGCTACAGTTATTGCAAAAGGTTTTTTACAGCTTCTCAGCCAAACAACAGTATAGCATCTATACTATTAATATGTTAAGTCATAGGTCCTCTTTCATTTAAAACTCCAATCACTATGATCCGATTACAAACAAAGGATTTATGGAAGATTTTCGTACCAAAACTTTTAACGAGTTTATCTTCAAGCCGTCGAGATCGTACTTTTTTTATCTGACTGAAGTAGCAAATGAGCAGTCCACCTGATGGTAAGTGGCCACTGCCGCCCATGGACATCTGTAATAAACTACATACAGAACATGGGTTCCACCTGAAGTCAATTACAGATGCGTTGCTGCTCCCGAGCACTATGATGGTCGCCTCATGTGAAAGTGTGCCGGCAACCACACCCTTCCATCGAAACGCAAGAAATGCTTCACGCTAGAAATAGGTGTGGCGGTGGTACTTCCGCGGTCAACTACACTGGTTCTACCACTTTGTGACTTCTATCTACCACCTTGTACTTACTGTAAACATGCTATTGACGGCAGAATAAGCAACTTCATTTAGATCTGTCTACCTGAAGTCAATAGATATGTTACTACTATCAAGGACTAAGATGGTTGAATCATGAGATAATGAGCCAATAATCTTGTATATCATATTAAAATAGTATACGCCATACCAATTCGCGAATACAATACTTGTATTATGAGAAACACATATGCGTCGACACGTAGAATACAATAATACCGAATGTACTAATTAATTTCGAAGCTGTAAATAGATCGGTTACAGGCCACTGCACTTCCCAATAATAACTGAAATCATAAACAATTATAACCTTAATTATTATGTACATAGAGTTCAAAATAGTTGCAACGCAATGCGCAAACTAGTCGTTAGTAAACAATATGAAGCTAAGTGCACAATATGTAAGGTCGAACTTGCAATGAACATATGGTACAGGCTGTTGTGAAAATCACACAAGATTTTAATGTTAATTTAATTATCCGTCGTTAATATAGAACCCATAGGAACTGCGACGTTCGGTACCAATTCACAGTCAGTGGCTTTACTCAATTTATGACTACATTTGCATTGTTCCGAGTACATTTGCGCTTTTAAGCGTATACAGCATGATATTTTTTAATGAAATAGTCGAGGGATACTTTTAATTAAATGCCTTAGCGGAGTTTATTACTTCGGAACTAATATTAGTCGTGTAGTATGGAAAAAAATGACCAGAAAAATTGCTTGAAACAATAAAGACGAGAATGACGTGTTACCGACGACTTTAAATCATGTTCATGTATTTTTTTTCATTTCAATAGACACGCGTTTGGCCTTGATTTCACCTGATGGTAAGTGAAGATGAGGCCTAAAATGTGGCACGCTTGTCTAGAAAGAGCCTATTCACTCTTGCTTTAAAACTCCCAGGTTGTACTTTTGGGAAACACAGAAGCCAGCAAAACATTGCACCCTTTAGCAGTTCGTATTAAAAATATATACTTGTATATATTAAATTCCAGTAGCATATTAAAGCAGACATACATTGAAATTTTTGGTATATTTTTGTGCGGTGTAATTTATGTGTTCCTGTTTACCAAATACTTTGAAAATATATAACAAAGTCCTGAGCTGTTTCTAGAACGACATAGATTTAAAATAAGTATGTACGATGCATTGATTACCACCAATAGCCACTCCTGCCGAAAGATATAACTTTGGCAGCTGTGAGTTCTTCCCAAGTTATTGCTAGGTAAGAACTAAATCTTTTATAATATTGCAGGTGTCTACATACGTATTTGCTTAATAAAAATAAAGATTTTCTATGAAATCGAATTATAGTACATTGTAATAAGAAGTTCAAATAAAGTTCTCGTCAACCCATTATTGTCCCATTGCTGGGCACGGCTCTTCGCTTAGAATGAGAGAGTTTAGGCCATAGGCCACCGCGCGAAAGTGCGAATTGATGGACTTTACACACCTCTCAGAACTTTTGTTTCCTCGCGATGTTTTTGTTCACCGGAAAGTAGTGATAATTAACTCGCTCGCCTGGGTTTGAACCTCGGACCTCCTGATCGAGAGGGCAAGTTTCAACTATCAAGCTATCACTGCTCTATAATTCAATTTGTATATTATCATTATGTACTGTATCATTAATGTTGCAACACTAATTTGATTAAATTTAATAAATTCAAAATATACCTGTATTAATATATTATTTAATCATATCTTCTATGGCAATAATAGAAGCTTTGTATTCATACAATCGGTAAGCCGGCTCACTGCCAAATGTTTAATTGTGCTCATTCATATATTAAATTGAATTAGTGCATCCATATTGTTTCTTTGCTATTGTCCTGTCACATTACTATTTTAATTCAATAGTATTAACGAATGGAGTATTTGAAGTATTTTGTTGATCTATTCACAGGGATTTTATACAAAACATGAATCTTATTTGAAGCTAATAATACTTTTATTATTACACACGACACCGCGTATTTATGAAAAACACGTCGCCGAAAATAGTTATTTTAGTTAGTTTAAAGATCGAAAATTGTTTGTTTATTAAATAAGCAATATTTATTTATGTGATTTTAAGAATTGTAATTAAGTTTACCCTCCATAAATTTGTTATTGTCACCTCACCAAACATTGTTATAAAAAGGCGAGCGTCTGTCGGTAGAAAAGGATTCTTGTTTAACCGTCGAAGCGATCGGACCTCCTCAATTGTGAATAAATCTAAGAAGTTTACTGCTGTGTTTTACTTGAAATCTGCAAGAATAGACAGTAATGAAGAATCCTAGACCATCCTAATGTCACATTTCAAAACTCGCTTAGTTATATATCTTAAAAGAAAATTAATGTATACCTACCTGTCTTTATGTAGGAGTTAAAATAATTTCCATAATTGTAAAAATAATGCATATTAGAATACTATCTTGTATATGTTATAATGTGAAGTATTCGTCGTACCGTACCGTCACCACGCTTCTCTGCCACACCGCAAGTTTTGGGTTCTATCCCCGGCCAAACAAATATCTAAATAATGAACTCACATTTCTGTTCCGAGACAGGGATTTTTATAAGTCTTTGTATGTATTTATAAGAAAGACAACACAACAAATTTCGTAGTGTGGGGCTGTATCTGTGGTAACCACAAACATTACGTTTTAATTACTTACTTTACTTACTAATATTATAAATATGAAAGTGTGTTTGTTTGTTTCTCTTTCACGTTGCCACAAAGCTATTATATGATAATATGCTTTATATGCTGGGAGGAGGGCGGAGAGTAATGTAGGCTTTTTTACTGCACTCTCATTCTCATGAGAATATCGATATTTTTTAGTTGATACTTATTTAGTAGTTCCTGACGTTGTTAATTGATGGCGTTAGTAAAATTTCTGAATTACACTATCAAAAGCTAATATTAATTCCCTTTGACCGCACGGACAAAGCCGCGGGTAAAAGCTAGTTTTTACAAAACACACTAAATGAGGACGCCTCCTAAAAATATTTTTCATTCACGACAAACTAGAACCTTTAAACTAAAATACAGTAACATTTTATAGAAAATAGCTTTTTAAACACCTAGCGCTTTTAACGCTATTTTATATTTCTATCTTTCCTTTATGTACTGTATAAAGGCAAGGTAGTTCAAGTGCTGTAACAGGAAGCAATTTCAAATACCAGGCAGCAATTACGTACCTGCTTCAAAAGTCGTCTTTAAGCGACGTAACCTATAAATTCAGAGAGTTGAGAAGTCATTTTGCACATTTCGTGATTCTAAAGCAGTTGAATATGATGTACAATTATTTGGTATAAAGTGCAATGTATATACTAGAAATTATTTTCCTTGTTTTATAATAATTTATATACAGGGTGTTTGGAGGGTGAGTAGCCATACGAAAATTTTGGATAGGTGATGGTGTTGGCTACTTGTTGCACCTAATTAAATAACATTTTGCCCCAAGTTTAACGAGTAATCCTCTTTTCTCTTTTTTCTAGAAAATCCCCCCTTTTTTTTATAAAACCTTTGATATTTTATTTATTGCTCATTAAATTGTGAAAAAAATGATTCAACTTGTTAGTCTAGCCTTGTCTTATTCATATTTAACCATTATTTCATACAAATAATTCAAAAAGAAATAACAATGACGTGTTAAACTTCCAGAAATCGAAAAGAAAAAAATGTAACTTCAACTTTAGAAGGTAAAAATAATAAAAAAATATCAAGTTTGGGATTTAAAAATGTTTTGAAAAACTTCTCTAGTTAGTATCCTTTTGATTGGTATGTAACATGTACCATAAATAATCAGGTGACTTAGCAAAAATTTGTGTTTTTGTTATAAAAAGACAATTATTTTCTTAAATAATTTATTTTAAATCTTGTTCAAATTGATGTCCATTATTTCTAACACATGCGTAACATCTCTTTCTTATTTCTGTTGTGGTCTGATTTAGTCGAATTTCTTGCTTCATTATGACAAAAGCATTATCAATTTTTTCTATTAATTGCTCTCTCGTGTCGATAGATTCCGTATACACCAGAGCTTTAGCACGGCCCCAGATATAAAAATCAATCGGTGTCAAATCCGGTGATCTTGCAGGCCATGGGATTGGGCCATTTCTGCCAATCCAAGCATTGGGAAATGCATTGTCGAGGTGTTCCCGGACTGCTAATGTCCAGTGCGCCGGGCAACCATCTTGTTGGAAAACAACGGGTTCTTCGTTTTCGATATTTGGAACTACACCCATTAGTTCGGGCAAATCATTTATTAAAAAATTTAGGTAATTATCTCCATTCAAATTGTCTGGTAAATAATGTGGACCGATAATGATATTGCCAATTAGACCTGCCCAAACGTTTACCGAAAATTTTCTTTGGAATCTTACTGCTCTTTTCTTTTTTGGGTTTTGATCCTTTGGAGCCCAATGATGTAAGTTATGAAAATTGACAATGCCTTCCCTTGTAAATTTTGATTCATCCGTCCACAGGATACTTTTCAAGAAGTCGCGGTTGTCAACATCCGTATGTAGCAAAAGGCGGCAAAACTGAAGGCGTCTTTGGTAATCATTTTCTTCGAGACTTTGCACGGGAGTGTAATGAAAAGGATGCATTCCATTAGCACGAAGAACAGACCACACTTTCCATGTGCTTAGATTTAGCGTTGCCGCTACAATGCGGATACTAGCTGTGGGATCTTCATTGAAAGCTTCCAGAATACGTTCGTCATCAGTAACATGACGTTGTCTAGCAACTCCAGGTTCACGGCGATTTAAATTACCAGTTTCCCTTAAGCGTCTAAATGTCGTTTCAAAAGTATGACGATTAGGTTGACGTCTACTAGGAAAACGCTCTTCGTAAATTCTTTTTGCTTCTCGACCATTTCCGTCAGCTTTACCGTATGCCATCAACATATCGGCGTATTCCTCGTTAGTAAAAGCAGCCATTAGTAATAAGAATAAAAACAAGATAACAAAGCTTAACAGAAACAATAACCAAGCAACAAGATAACAAAACTTAACAGAAACAATAACCAAGCAACAAGATTACAAAACTTAACAGAAACAATACGCAGAGCAGATGAGTTAAATACACGTGGATTAGCAGAGAGTGACAAGTCTCGACTAAATTCGGACGACAGGTTCAGTGCGAGGTGCAAAAGTGTACATCGAAGAAAGAGATAGCATATCATTTTTTGCTGTGTTAGAATGAGACAAAAGACTTTACCTCTTCAATTGAATAGTTGACTCATTAACCCTTTTAATGCATCCTTGAAGTCAAACCTTTGTTTTGCTGAGTCACCTGATTATTTATGGTACATGCTACATACCAATCAAAAGGATACTAACTAGAGAAGTTTTTAAAAACATTTTGAATTCCCAAACTTCGTATTTTTTTATTATTTTTACCTTCTAAAGTTGAAGTTACATTTTTTCTTTTTGATTTCTGAAAGTTTCAAGACGTCATTGTTATTTCATTTTGAATTGTTTGTATGAAATAATGATTAAATATGAATAAGACAAGGCTAGACTAACAAGTTGAATCATTTTTTTGACATTTTAATAAGTAATAAATAAAATATTAAAGGTTTTATCAAAAAAAAAGGGGGTTTTTCTAGAAAAAAGAGAAAAGAGGATTACTCATTAAACTTTGGGCAAAATGTTATTTAATTAGGTGCAACAAGTAGCCAACACCATCACCTATCCAACATTTTCGTATGGCTACTCACCCTCCAAACACCCTGTATATTTTCTAGGTGTTAGAACCAGTGTAGTTCGACCGGGGAGTTATCACCGTCACACCTATTTCTAGCGTGAAGCATTTCTTGCGTTTCGATGGAAGTGTGTGGTTGCCGGCACGCTTTTATATGAGGCGACCATCCTAGTCCTGGGCAGTAGCACGCATCTGTGATTGACTTCAGATAGAACCTATGTTCTATATGATGTATATCCACGGGCGGCGGTGACCACTTACCATCAGGTGGACAGCATGCTCGTTTGGTACTTCAATATTTTAAACAATAAGTACAATAACCTTTATATAAAATAGTACTTTTAGGAGACGAATATTACAAACACTAGTGCTCTGTAATTATATATATACATTTGAATCCAAAACCACACTTTCTACACTAATAGGCACTAGGATTTTCTCCTGTGTCGTGGGTACCACGGACACACACAAGACGAATACACGTTTGTGTATTCGTCTTGTGTGTGTCCATGGTACCCAGACCCAGAAGATGAATCTAAACTCATCATTCAGATACCTGTCTGGCCGGGAATCAAACCAGGTACCCATTGCGCGTTAGACCGGCATAGTAACCGACCGGTACAAAGAAACGTAATTCAAAAAAATTAAATACACGAACACCAAACTTATTCAATAACGCGAAGTAAATCTCCATCAGGCTCCAAATGGAATTACAGCCGAAAGTTAAATTAATAACGAGGAAACAAGGTTTCATGCCACTAAATGAAATGTTTCTCGCTTTGCAGTAATTTCTGATCATGCGCCCGTGGCGATAATTCTACAAATGTATAATATTAATCTTTATGCGGGTCTTTTTATCAATACACTAGCAGTTCCCGCGGTTTCACTCGCGTTTATAATATATATATATATAGCCTAAAGCCTTCCTCGATAAATGGTCTATTCAACATAAAAAGAACTTTTCAATTCGAACCAGTAGTTCCTGAGATTAGCGCGTTCAAACAAACAAACTCTTCAGCTTTATAATATTAGAATAGATATTTCAAGTTTATCAATAAATCTTACGTTAATTATTCACCTTTTTTATCAGATTGAAGTAGTAAAGTAGCATGTGACAGTAGCGAGCAGTGATAGCCTAATGGTTGAAACTTGCCCTCTCGATCGGGAGGTCCGAGGCTTTTTTTTGTTATCGAGGGGCAAACCTTCAAAAGGTACCCGACGCTGTGGAAGCAACATCGGGCGCCCAGCCAATTACCCCGGGAAGGACGGCAGTATGTGTGGTCGCATGCTATCGTAAACAGCAGGAGACACGGTGAGCGCAAATACACACCGGAAAAGAGTCCGAAAGGGGCATCGCGCTCGGAGGGCTCCGGTTATGTTCCGTTGGAGATCCCGGAGTCCTCCACGTAGCGCTCAGGATGACCACCGGGGTATTAATGGGTAAAAATCCCACATAGCCTGGAGTCTCTCCCAAGGCTCCGGCGTACCTTTTAAAGGATTCCTCCGCGTCAACAAAAAAAGGTGCTATGGATATACAAATACATATACACAAACAGAAGAACCCAGAATAGAAATTTTAATTCAACATTCAGAAAAACTATATAAAAACCTTAGTAATCCAAATGAAACCGTAAATATAAAATAGAATATTTAAAAATTTAATTATTAAGAACGAAGTCTCATATAGAAACTAGTTTATCTACAAAAATGTACGGCATAAACATCAAGGATTTATGTTATTCGGAATCAAAATTAACACAATCTTTGGCGCCATTCATCCGTACAAAAGTGTTGTCGCCGCTGGCTGTGTGCCAACCGGCATACTATTACGAGATACTACTAGATAATTCAATGATTATAGTAGGAATGGTACCTGATGTAGCGGATCTTTTCGTCTGATACACAGAGGTTCGGGGTTTGATTTCTGCCTAGGTCGAAACATACGGTCATAAACAGTTGCATTCATTTCAAATACATTGTACTAAGTATTATAGATGATAAAACAGCTTGGGACTGAACAATACGTAATTAATAAAACTAGTCACCCGTAGCATCGGCCGAAATTCGACCGTAATTTAAATTAAAAATCAAATGTCATCTGACATTCTTGACGTTGTGTCTTTTCATTTTCATTTACTAAGTACATATGTGTTTGTGACAAATGCAAGGCAGTGTGTGTAATGTGTTTTTAGTTGATTTTATGTATGAAAAATGCATTATTTGAAAAAAATATTAACATTCTGCACTCCTTCTCTACGTCCACTATAACCGTGCAAAATTTCATACTAATCCGTCCGCGGCATATTACTTAAAAATCCGTCACAAATTTTTGCTTCACGTATTAATATAATAATGTCAAAGTGTAGCGTATCCTGCTAAACGTGCTCCTTGTTAGGCCAAATGTGGGCAGGATACTGCAGCTAACTTTTGTTTCGTATGTAAAAACAAGATGGCAAATAAAAAAAATAAAAAAAGATATACAAAGAAAAAAGACAAACATACTGAGTTTCTTGCCGGATCTTCTCAGTTGAGGTCGTGTTCCGATCCGGTGGTAGTGTAAAAAAATATATATAAATGTAACCGACAATTTGTAAGCGCCCCCGAAGGCCTATGCAAAAATAAAGACATTTCATTTCATTAAATAAATATTATTTTCAATACGTCATTCATTACCAGATAGAAGCAACATGAACATTTAAACAGGCAAATAGACAAATATTTAAAAAATAATCAATGTCTAATATTACTGATTCCAGTTCTCCAAACTATATTTTTTGTAAATATACAATATATAAATATACAAAGCTTTCATTTTTATTACATGTAAGATAGTTAATCTTATTATCATATGCCACGGAATTCAAAACAATCGACTCAAATAGTATAGGCACCTACTTTCTCCGCATTCCACTTTCTATACATGTCATAGCAGTTAAAACAACTACACTAATTGTTTTGGAGTCCATCCAAAGACATTCTTAACCGAATTTCACGGGTAGTGAGATGCATACAATATTGCTATACCCTTGCAAATTTAGTGGGTAACACTTCTGTAATGAGGTGCAGGATTAGAGCTTGAAATATGTGTACGGTATACCCAACGCTATAGGGTTTAATTGGCTATTTATTATTTACTGGCTATCTTTCTTACTGAAAAGGAATTGAGGTGCTCCATATGCATTTAATACTCAGACCGAAAAGTGTAGATTTGGCGTGAGAAAAGATAAGAGTAGTTGTAAATTCTGATGATTTATGTAGTAGAGAAACATTACCCGAAGGCCTTGAAGTATTCGCTAGGTGAAAGTTTTGGTTGCCCCCTGTACTCAGGGAGTAGAATACAGCTACGGTATCCCCTGCCGGTCGTAACAGGCAATTGAAAGGGTGCTTGTGGGGTTGCGGGCGCTATGAGTGGGAGCTCTAACCACCTAGCCAACAACCCATGGAAGGACGGCGGCATGTGTGGCTGCATGTTGTCGTACACCGGAAGGCGTAGGGGACAGTCACGCTCTCCAAGAAATGAGCCCGTAAGGGGCGCCGCGCTAGAGGGCACCGGTGCGTTCCGTTGGAGATCCCGGGGTCCCCTGCTAGCGCAGAGGAAGGCCAACAAGGAAGTTTTAGTGGGTAAAAAGCCCACATAACCCGAAGTGTGTCTCCCGAGGCTTCAGTGTACCTTTTGAAGGTTTCCTCCCCATCACAAAAAAAAAGAGTTTTGGTGGAAAATAAAATGCCATATTGTGTTAATTCATCATCAAAAAGTTTATAGTGGTGACATTAACATAATGTAAAATGTCGTTTTAGTCCGTCGTTCAAGTACATCCATTAATCGTAAGTTAGGTTTCAGAGCCGTAGCACAAGGTGTCTTTTTCTTTTTTGTTTTTAGACTAAATATAAGTAGTAGCAGTATATTTGACTACAAACAGTTTCTAATGAGGTACTCGCTTAAGCCGGATGCATATCAACAGCGGGAAATTTGAAAATTGTAATATGAAGGCACGTTTAAGCCAACAAACGAATATTGTTCAAAAATATTATTCTTTATTTTTATACTAGTTAACCCGGCGAACTTTGGTCTGCCTAAAAGTTTTTTTTATAATGATGGTAAGTGGTCACTGCCGCCTATGGACATCCATAAGCAACTTCATACAGAACACCGTGTTGCCAGCACACTTCTATATGAGGCGACCATCATAGTCCTCGGGAGTAGCAACGCATCTGTGATTGATTTCAGATAGAATATTCTGTATAAAGATGTTTACAGATGTCCCTGGGCGGCAGTGACCACTTACCATCAAGTAAACTGCATGCTTGTTTGATACTTTAATTAGAAAAAAATGTCCTTAGGCGACGGTGCCTACTTTCCAGCCCGTCTGCATTATCGTTTAGCTTAAGTTCAGAAAAAGAAACATAAAAAAATGTTACATTGAAATTCTCTGTCCATAACACTATACATTGTGAATCGGGTTTGGTAGTTTATCAGTTTGCGTGTTCAAAATGCTATTGATACAGTAATAACTTAGTTTTAGTCTACAACCTACTGACCTGAATAGGTCATATTGTTTATATTCGTTTAGTCCAGTGTTTCTCAAATAAAACCCGTTTTCGGGATGCTGCAGTAAAGACCTAAAGGAAATCGGGAGGTCTTGATGGAATTTAGGACGTGATTGCTATTTTTATATTGATTTCATTTATTTTATTATTTTATTTTAAACTAAAATCATATTTTTTTCCTATTCGTCTTTTAATATACACCAAGCATAATTGGTCTAGGTTTATAAGGCCCCCAAACATCAAATTAAAAGTTTGTTTTTTTAAATATTGATTGATTGACAAAATATTTCACTGCAGAATTGATTCTTAAAGTTTGAGTACCACTGACTTGATCCTCTGCTCAGTTCTCTATTAATTCAATCAAATCTAGTGTAAACATCGAAGTGCTGCCACCCGATCTGCGGTTAGCACGCGCCAGGTGCCTTATTGAATTCGACCGCTCGGATATTCATGCTACAATAATTTAGTATAACATTGTTAGTTTAACTATACTAGTTGTATTCCAGGAATGTTTGCATCTGACTGTAAATAAGAAATCAAATAAGTTTGAGAAGCTTTGAATTCAGTTAGGTCGCTATTAATTCAATTATTATTAGTTTTATACTGTAGAAGTTGAAAACTAAAGGTGGTAGAACCAGCGTAGTTAGACCGGGGAGGTAACACCGCCACGCTTATTTCTACCGTGAAGCATTTCTTGCCTTTCGATGAAAGGGTGTTGTTGTCAACAAACTTTTATATGAGGCGAGTATACCATCGTAGTCCTCGAGAATACAAAGGCATCTGTGATTGACTGCGGATAGAACCTATGTTTTATATGAAGTTGATTACAGATGTCCATGGGCAGCAGTATGCACTTATTATTGTCGCACTGCCGGGCACGGGTCTTCTCTCAGAATGAGAAAGTTTTAGGCTACTGTCTACCGCGCTGGCCAAGTACGAATTAGTAGACGAGGTAGATTTTTGTATATTTCTAATTAAATACATTTTATTAATAATACTACACAATAAAAGCATTTTTCTATTATTTATACAAATTACTAGCAATGAATGTAACACTTTAATTTGTGTTTTCCGTATTATTTCTTAGATTTTATTTTTTATCTAATATCTTATATATAGTCAAGTATACAACTAGTATTCATTAAAAAACGTTGTTATTTTTCTTTCTAAACATAAAAACAGTTAATATACAATTGATCATTACGAGTATTATCTCTGATATCAATTTCCATCCTATTTCGAAAACGTTATTGCCTTTATCATTGTTTTACGCTAACATTGGTTCATTTAGATTTTCATCAGCCTGCGTTGTTGAATCCCTCTAATCCCGACCTCATTTCAAAACTATTAGCCACTAAATTTGAGCGGACATAACGATATTGTATGCATCACACTACCCGTGAAACTCACTAAGTATGTGTTTGGATAGACTCCAAAACAATTAGTGTTGGGAGGGGAATGCGGATGTACTTTGTTCCGGCCTGGTTACTCGGTTTGTTTAACAAGCAGCTTTACATTTTTTGATTACACAAGTAGGAAATGTTCATGTAATACAAAACATGGTAAGATCAATACCAGATTCACGTTTGTAATCGGCACAATCGCCAGATATCGGTCACGGTAGCAGTATTTGAATTATCACACCATAAAGGTGGTGAAACCAGTGTTTGACCGAGGAAGTACTATCTCCACACCTATTTCTACCATGAACCATTAATTGGGTTTCAATGGAAGGGAGTGGTTGTCGGGACGCTTTTTAATGAGATGACTATCATAATCCTCGGGAGCAGCAACGCATCTGTGATTGACTTGAGATAGAACCCATGGTGTATTTAATATTGCTTACATGTCCATGGGCGGCAGTGACTATTTACTATCAGGTGAACTGCTTGCTCGTTTGTTACTTCAATCAGATAAAAAAACACAGACTAGTATTCGGAGTTAACTCACAGCGACAGACAGATAAAATGTAAAATCATGTATAGATTTTGGTTTCAGAATTGAACCATGAAAAGCGCGCATTTGATGTTTGCATGTGAACTTACACGTAACTAGGTATTATTGCTACCAATTACTGTACAATCCAATTTAATTATTCTCACTAATGGACGAGTATAATAATATACCGGGGTTGTTCAGTTACACTGTTTCTTTTATCGAGCTATTATTGCCTCGCATGGTTTACACTTTTCAATTTTAAAGTCAAGATTAAAGTTTTTACGAAATTACGATGAATTCAAAATAGTCGATATAATAAATGTTAATTGATGGAACAATTGTTATTATATAGCGTTACGAATTATAGCGTATCTGGATATTAAACATAGTAACATAATCTGTAAATAAAAAACAAAGTCGCTTCCCGCTGTCCGTCCCTATGTATGCTTCGATCTTTAAAACTACGGTATGGATTTTAATGCAATTATTTTTAATAGAAAGATCGTAGAGGAAGGTTTTTATGTATAATACATGCTTATTATAGTAGAGAAACACTGATAATTTTAGATTTTTGACTTTTATGCGGAACGAAGCTCGCCGGGTGAACTAGATTTTTTGTTTTTTTTTTTTAACTAGATATGAGATCAATTTCAATGTCTCATTTTTGATAATCAACGTAAATATTAAAGATAAAAATAAAATTATAATTTTGCCTAACATTTTTACATCCTCATCACTTCGTTTCATTTTCATCTAATTAATCCAGACGAATAGAGACTTTTTATTAATTCTAAAGGCAAATAAAGAAAATAATAACTAGTAGAACTCTCAATTTTTAAATATCAATTATATTTGTGTACTAGTTAATTAATGACTAACTAACTAGTACATATAATTGTAACTATTAATTTAGTGTGAAGTACGAACATCCTTTTAGTTACGCTGGACAGCTTTCCATGAAAATATAATCTACTTGTATTAACGAGTATGTGAATATGAAGACAAATAACGGATGCGTATTTATAGATTCACGTCAAAAATATCTCGCTAGCGACACTAATAACACTTAACGAATATAACTCTGACGAAATCTAAATATAACGTGGATTTTACTGGTTTTGTCTATACTAGTTCCCATCGCAACGGCCGAAATTCGACTGTTGCGATTGTAGGTAAGTAAAACTACGTCCCTGTAGTTCCGGGATCAGAATAGAGCTACGGCATCCCTGTCGTAAGAGGCGACTAAAAGGGGCTTCCGGGGTTGCAGGCGGCTAGAGTGGGAGCTCGAACCGTTCCGATCAGGCGATCCCGGGAAGGACGGCGGTATATGTGGTCGCATACCGTCGTAAAGACAAGACGGAGCGGTGGGCCCAGCCACCCATCTGGGAGGAGCCCGATGGGGCAACGCGCTCAGAGGATTCCGGTTGCGGTCGAACCGAGTACCCGGAGTCCTCTTTATAGCGCCGAGGACGGCCACCGGGGGGTTTTAGTGCGGTAAAAAACCCACATAACCCTGCGTCGCTCCCTCGGCGTCGGGTACCTTTTGAAGGTTTCCCCCTCGAGAACAAAAAAAAAAGGTAAGTAAAACTAAACTTGATATTGTTCAAAGTGGCACCAAAAGTCCTCAAAAACAATTAAATTATATTAATTTTCAAGTTATTATTAATCCCGTTAGACTAAACTGCGTTTAAAAGCAGTGACAAGTACCTATTTTAAAAAAGGCATTTAACATTTTTGACGTTGTGTGTTTTCATATACATTTAACGCTTTTATTTTGTTGATTGTTTGTTATATAATTTTGTTTCTTGTATATTACATATGTGTTTTTTAATTGTATTAATTACTTGTATGCATTATTAATTAATTAAAATATAACCGTGCCAAATTTTATACTCCTCCGTCTGCGTATATTCCTTAAGAAGGGAAGAAGGGGATTGAATACGTGAAGCAAAAACTTAGGATAGTTTTTGCTTCACGTATTCACGTATACTGCTTAAATAGACTTTTGAGTACTAGTGTATAGGGATATTCAACATAATTATTTCAGAGTTAGTAATATGTCTTTCGGATTCCTTACCGCTATTGACCCGTTACTACTCGTATAACGATAACATGCGCTTTTACTACTACAACTAAAAAAATAAATAAAACATACCCATGCCCCCTGAATACAGCTGGACCTGGACCTTCTATAGAAGCTAATAACTTTATCACAGGAGGTCAACTTTTCAAAGGTAACACTGATAAGAAATCAACCAATATAACAATTTTTAAAAATATATTCACCATCACAAATAATTTATATAAATAACCGCATTTCATATTACATTTCTTTCTTGTAACACTTTTATTATGAAACCGTCTTACACTTATAATGTAATAAATGAAAGATTATACACAAAATCACGTGTGCCCTACCGATCTTTTATAAACATTATAATCCGGTAATCACAAAAAATTAAACGTCACAATCCTAATAAATATAATATGAGTAGAAATAGGGTATCAGTCATAAAGGTAGGGTAGTCGCTATAATTACTCATCACAATCCTGATAAGTATAACATAAGCAGACAGAGGGTATCAGCCATAAAGTGGGTAGTCGCTAAAATTGTTCAAATTACTCACTAGTTATTGTTGTACCCCCTTGTTTGCTCATGCCAAGGAAGTATATGAATTACCTCCGAAAAAAAAAATAATACCGTCACTACGCGCATTGACAAGATATTTGTTTTTATATCAATTTCAACACAAAAAAAAACAGAAACTTTGTCCCCGAGTTGGTCATTATACCTCTTGAGTATTGCCAACTATGTGTAATTTCTTTTACTAGTGTTATTAAAATTTTCCTTGGCATGAATTTTGTATGACGTCAGTATTTTTTCATTAGAGTCAATCACAAACAGTAAACGACTTCTTCTTAATATGTAAAGACACTAAGTAGGTGTGTCATATTCTTTCGTGTTTTTCCTTAAAACGAGTAAAAGCATGCTTGACGGTTTATTTCACGAGAATAAATTTATGATTTGAATTAATATGTTTTTATATGTAACTGAGTTTATGTGTATAATTTTTTTTGCTGATATTTCGACACACTTGCATGGGTCGTGGACATCACTAAAGTTTAAGCCCGCTTCAATGCTTAGAAAAACGCATTTGGTTTTTTTAATCTCTGAATAACAGTTATTAAACCATATGAGACCTGAAATGGAATTTGAAAACATCCGATTTGAGACGTCGTGATGGAGTATACTATAGGGCTTTTCCTTGTTCTACAAAACATGTGTCGAGTAGTGAGACAAATTCATGATTATAATTCTACCGGAGAGATATCACCGCCACGCTTGTTTATGTAGAAGTTAATTTACAACTACCCTACAAATGTACCACGTCTAACTGAAATATAAAACGTCATTGTTGTTCACAAGAGTTGCATTGCATCTATGATGAGGTTCAGTTAGAACCAATGATCCATATAAAGTGTTTTGTCAATACTCATATGCTTAGTGGCAGTGACTACTTACCGAGAGACATTACTACTTAGACTAGTAGACTACATGTTTTTACTACTTCAATGTTATAAAAGAGACAACATTCTTTTATTTTTTTTTTATTTGACTGAAGTAGCAAACGAGCATGCAGTCCACCTGATGGTAAGTGGTCACTGCCGCCCATGGACAACCGTAATCAACTACGTACAGAACATGGGTTCCATCTGAAGTCAATCACAGATGCGTTGCTACTCCCGAGGACTATGATGGTCGCCTCATGTGAAAGTGTACAACATTCTCTATAATTAACACCTGTCGCAAATTTTCCAACCAGCCAGGGTTGACTGGTAGAGAATGCCATCAGGGATTAAGTTTACCCTTTTGTTACTTTTATTTTTATAAAGGTGCAATAAATGAATAAATAAACATTGTTCCCTAACTGACCTATGATGACGCTAATATATTTTTATTTTCATTCTAGAATTCTTTTATGAATTCTGGGCAATATTTCAAGGCGTGGTTGGCAGCCGTGCGTATGTTTTCGTATTTTTTTGATGCAAAATTAATTTTTAAATAGCTTGTACGTATGTCACAGATAGTTTCGCGACTTCATGCCTCTTTAAGATTTTATGCATATTATTTATGACATGTTTGACGTAGTAAGTGGTGACAGTACGGGTGTGGCACTGAGTATTCAAGAAGTAGAAATCCACGCGAATGATTTAGGTATCTGTTTTGTTTTAATAAAATAAATTAGCAAGCGAGCATACAGTTTACTTTATGGTAAGAGTACCTATGGACATCTTTTTTTTTTTTATTTGACTGAAGTAGCAAACAAGCACCTGATGGTAAGTGGTCACTGCCGCTCATGGTCACCTGTAATCAACTTCATACAGAACACGGGTTCCATCTGAAATCAATCACAGATGCGTTGCTACTCCCGAGGACTATGATGGTCGCCTCATGTAAAAGTGTGCCGGCAACCACACCCTTCCATCGAAACGCAAGAAATGCTTCACGCTAGAAATAGGTGTGGCGGTGGTACTTCCCCGGTCGAACTACACTGGTTCTACCACCTTCAAAACAAACAAATCTGTAAACAAATCCATACAGAACAGAGGTCCCATCAGCAGTCAATCACAGATGCGTTGCTTGTCCCCTGGCTTAAGTCCCCGGCAAGCAACGCTCATAAGAAAGTAACCCAACAATCGACCTGTGACATTCTAGAACTTGGAAATAAGTGTGGCGATGGTACCTTCCGGTCCAACTATACTCTTTCTGCTATCGTGGAAAGGGTGGGATGATTACGATTTAATACACGCCTAAGAATCTCAGGTAATTAATGTTATTTCTGTCCTAATAACAATGGCAATGATTTCCAAAAATATTTCAAAAAATCCAAATATATTTTACTTTATCACTGAAGTGCCATAAGCTGTTTATTTGCTTAAGAAAAAAGAAATTATCTACCTATTTATAAATCGAAAGGAGCGAACTAAAATATTTAAGAGTGTCTCCCACCTATAAGAATAAGCGCAGCTTGCAGAACAGCAAGCCGATCATATTTCTATCTTTTATTGCTTATTTACTAATTCAAGCAGTCTTTATCGTTATTCGGCAAGTCAATTTCCTGTATATTAGCCTAGTCGACCCAGCGAACTTCGTTCCACTTAAAAGTCAAAACTCTAAAACGATTAATGTTCCTCCAACCTTCAAACCTTCCTCTTGAATCACTCTATCTATAAAAACAAACTACATTAAATTAAGCGTGGTGTTAATGATTTAAGCATACATAAGGACAGATAGCGGGAAGCAACTTAGTTTTATACTGTGTAATGAAACAGCGTATAGAAATATGAATTATTAATCATCTGTTATATTGAATAAGGGGACAGAATTGTGACGGTGTCATAATATGTTTTCGCTTTGAGGACTTTCGAATAGAACGATTTCAAAGTCTGAGGACTATCGAATTAGCTCGATTCAACAATGTTTTTACACGACTGCCTAAGGATGGAAATGTTTATCGACCGTACGTCGAAAAAGATCCTAGTGTAGAGCTATGAGTGTAGAAAGCTTTGCGCCGTTATAAAACAGCCCAGATACTAGACACTCATTTAATCTGGAACACCTAGATCGCATAGCGACAGAGTTCACTGTCTGTGCAACGATCGTATTGCAAGACGAAAATAATTATAACCCAAGGTCACGCCCACACGGAATTTTATTTCCCGACGTGCAATCTCGTGGTTTCATTGCAATATTTTCGATCAAACGACTTTGTTTTTCACCTCTCCCCGAGACTATTGTTCTGGAATTCGGTGCATTTGTAAGTTATGGGTTATAAAGCGTTTGCTAATGCTTGTCCTTGATATCCGATCGCATTTCTTGTCTGTTTAATCACTCGGAGAAGTTAAAAAAGTGTATATTAAAAGTATTTTAATGAAAGCATTCTTGGACCAAAGCCGTTAATTAAAGTCAATTAATGAAACAATGGATAAATTTCATTGTTTCAACTTTAATACATTTATATGTCGGCATTTGTTTTATATGCGACATCAATATCTTCATAGATGGTGTGGGCGACTATGGGTCTCGTGCAAAATAACAAATCTTGGTGTCAATTCTCTTGATATAATTATTACAAAGACTTTTATCACAAATACAGCACAGAATACATTCCATAGTAATTAATTTTATTAAAGACCGAAACGGAGAGACAGTTCCGTGTTGTCGCTTTTGAGTGACGTTCACAATAATGTGTTTGCCACCCTCAGCTGACTTCACGACTCTGCCAAGACGCGACGATGTGAAGTTAGCACCGCTCGACGCGCCTTTCCGCTTCGATTCAAAATAACCGAATCCGACATATATAATAGCGTCTTAATTATAACTCCTTTATCAATTTCATTATTACTCCATAATTCATTTATCAATGGCAGATCCTAGGCAATGTTTCGCTCTTTTTGTTTACATGTCGAACGTGAAGGGGCGTAAGATATTATCAATGGACCTTTAGGTTTTGGCTACATAGGCCTCTATACACAAGCTTGTTTGATACTCATTATCTACTAGATCGAACAGAAATATCAGAATTTGAACATGGTATTTGAAGGTGGTAGAACTAGTGTAGTTCGGAGAAGTACCATCGCCGCACCTATTTCTAGCGTGAAGCATTTCTTGAGTTTCGATAGAAGTGGTTGCCGGCACACTTTCACATTAGGCGAACATCATACTCCTCGGGAATAGCAACGCATCTGTGATTGATTTCAGATGGAACCAGTGTTCTGTATGAAGTTGATTACAGACGTCCATGGGCGGCAGTGACCACCATCAGGTGGGCTGAAATAGCAAACAAGCATCTATTTCAGTTAGATAAAAAAAAGACTTTTACTCCCGTATTACCTGCAATTTATAAAATACCAAGTGAAATCGCGTAGATTCATACATCTAAAAAGAGAAGTAATAAAACTGTAAGGATGAAAATTTATTGCGATTCTGTTCATAAATAGAAAAATGTCGGCGTCCCTAATTAGCGGCTGCAGTTATATGCCTTCTGCATCCAGCGGATTCCCGCCGTGCTCAGGTCACCCAACTAATAAAATATAAATCTTTGAGCATTACTACATTTTTACTCATAAAGAATTAAATTATGTTGTTGGGATACTAGGTATTTATCATTATGTGTACTGTCAATGATGTAAATGAATACTAAGATTTGTAATTATTGACGTCGTTAAATCTAGATTCATGCGTCTAATAAGTATTTCTCCCTCTTACACCTCACAGAACACCGCAAGAATAACACAGGTGCTATAAGGTGAAAATAGTTTTTGTCTCAACAAAAAAAGGCTCTGAGCCTTTATTTGTGACGGGGAGGAAACCTTCAAAAGGTATACCAAAGCCTTGGGAGAGACTTCGACTTATGTGGGATTTTTACCCACTAAAACCTCCTCGGTGGACTGCCTCTGCGCTTGCAGGGGACCCCGGGACCTCCAACGGATAACACATGACATGACATGACAACATGCAGCCACACATGCCGCAGTCCTTCGTCTCTCAGAGCCTACCCAAAATCATTTACTTTACACCTACGACTTTATACCACCACCAGCGCGTATATGGTTAGATTATAGTGGTACTATAGTAGAATGATTTTATTTGTAGCAACGCGTCTGTGATTAGATGATAGAAAGGCTGATAACTACTGTGCATGAAGTTGCTTCCAAATATAATGCGGCAGTTACCATTTACTATACGTGGAATATATGTTTGTTTTTTTATCTGATTGAAGTAACAAACGAGCATGCAGTTCACCTGATGGTAAGTGGTCGCTGTCGCCCATGGACTTAAGCAACTTCATATAGAACATAGGTTCTATCTGAAGTCAATCACAGATGCGTTGCTATTCCTGAGAACTGAGATGGTCGCCTGAAATAAAAATATGACGGCACTCTTCCATCGAAACTCAAGAAATGCTTCACGCTAGAAATGCGTGTGGCGGTGGTGCATTCGAACTACATCGGTTCTACCACCTGGTATCGTTTATTACTTTAATATAAAAATATGCCCTAAACTTGGACATGAGTCGTTTATACGCAATACCTAATAGTAATTTTATGAGAAAGGCAAAACTGCGAACCAATTTAGACCCTTCGTACATTCAAAGGACAAAGGAGTCTAGCGCGCCATAATTTATCTCATGTGTCCGAATAAATAAAAATATTTTTTGCACAAAAAGCAAGTTTCGTAAAACTGGCATCCGTGTAATAACATTCGTATGTCTCGTGTGAGATTGCACTTTTTCTTACTTCAGTTTCGTTAAAATTGCAAAAAACCGTTTAAAACATATGACTTTGAAGTCTGTTTTTGTATTTCTGTAGCTAGTGTTTATATGATATATGATATATAAATATAATTACTTATTTTTAATTACTTGGTTGTAGAATAGAAATAAAGAACCTCTGCCATTTTTTTTACTGCAGTTCTTGCGTTTCGATTTAAGGGTGTGCTCGCTGGCTTACTTTTATATTAGGTCAACCTATGATGTTCTCGGGAGAAGCAAAATATCTATGATTGACAACAGCCAAAACCCTTGTTCTAACAAATTTCCGTAAGCAGCAGTCACCAACTACTACTATCAGTTCATTTTCCGCTTCAATATTATATGTATAAAAAAATACAAGAACATGTATGTCTTACAATTAGGATAGAAAGAGTTATTAAAGTTCCACATTTAACTTTAGGTTTTGTTTTAAAAAACACGCTTTCCAATAGCCCCACAATAGGATTTTTGTCCTATGTCGTGGATAGCATGGACACACACAAGACGCATACACAAACACCCAGACCCAGAACAGGAATCTAAACTCATCATTCAGATACCTGTCTGGTCAGGAATCGAACCCGGGAACCCACATCACGTCAGACAACATACCGGGTGTTAACTGTTCCGCCAGCGCGTTGTCAAGTTGTTATCATCGGCAAGGTTGACTAGATTTTTAATTAAAACTTAAACCAACCCTTCCATTTACATTAAAAAAGTAGGTATTTGAGTTTATTTTTGAATAGGATACCCATTTCAAAAAAGATTACCAGTTATTAAACATACACTTATTAAGGTATTGTTTTCATATCGCGATAATAGTACCAATATACATACATTTAGAATTAAGACTGTTTCATCATATTAATTCAATATAGATTCCCTACAACTCCCTACAAATAGTACTCACTCGTCCTATGTACTATCTAAGCAATCTTTATCTGTAGAATAGTGCGATGCGTTGACCTGCATGTCTGCTTGATAACTCATAGGTCACGTTTATACCTAAGAGAATTCCATAGTGAGAAATTATGTAGGTTTGTTGCAATATGTTTGTGTGGCTGGATTGTGTTAGTGACGTAATGAAAATGTTTCAAAAGTAAAGGCCACGCTTAGATCAGCTATGAGACGAATTTCGATAATGGCAAATAGATAATTTGGCAACATGCTATAGCGTATTCTATATATTAATACGTGAAGCAAAAACTTGTGGTGCATTTTTAAGTAATGTACCGCGGACGGATTAGAATGAAATTTCGCACGGTTATAGTGTACGTAGAGAAGGAGTGCAGAACGTTAATATTTTTTTCAAATAATGCTTGAAGCATACTTAAAATCAACTAAAACATATACACACTACGTGCATTTGTCACAAACACATAAATAATAAACGAAATAGAACATTCAATGTCTTACTATGAAAACACATAACGTCAGAAATGTCAGTGTCTTTGTCAAAATATCTGCTATTCCTTTTAAATGCGGATTAGCTAATTAAACCTCTTTTCATATTTACCGGGTGCGTTCAATATTACTTGAAAATTATTACATTTTATTTGATTTGAAAGATATTCGTACTACTTTGGACAATATGAAGTTTAGTTTTTTTAATTTAAATAACGGTCGAATTTCGACCGATGTGACGGGTGACTACCTTTTTCTAGTGTGAAGCATTTCTTGCGTTCGATGGCAGTGTATGGTTGACGGCACACGTTTAAATGAGGCGACCATATTGTTTCTCGGGAGTAGCTACGCATCTGTGATTGATTTAAAATAGAACCTATGTTCTATATGACAATTTCTTACAGATGACAGTGACCACTTACCATCAGGTTGACTGTATACTCGTTCACTACTTCAATGAGATAAAAAATGCAGATATTTCAATTTCTATAAATGCATATAGACACTACCCTTTTTCTAAAAAAGGGGATGCGTTGACCCGTATACCTATCTACTCGTGAACTCATGGGTCATGTAGCTTGAAGCGAAGGGTGTATCACAATTGATTAGCGATGTTTTTTTTAAAGTCTAGTATAAAATTCCTAACTTTAGTTTTAGTACTAGATTAATATTGATATAAAAGGATTATTTAATAATACACAGATTTTAAAAACTTTCTTGTCCCTACATTAGTAATAAACTTTAATTAGGATTAAACATAGAGTCTTTTACTTTGGGGGTTTTTGCCGATAAGAAGAAGAAGAACAAGGAGAAGAAGACCGTTGTAATCAGAAGGCACAGGACCAGATGGAGTGGTGTCATTTAAGGGAGGCCTATGTCCGGCAGTGGACCTCAAAAGGCTGATCTATGGATGGATCGAATTGAAACATCGAGATCTTTATTATACTTTCTTTTTTATATTTTTTCTTATTTTTTGTTGGCAAACCTTAGAGGGTTTCGCCACCCCCGTGGTCTACCGCAAAGGTAGCAGGGTAGCGGAAAGTGATATGCCTGACTCCTAACTAAAATACCACGGTAATATCCGGTCGGTCTTTCTAAAGATCAGGATCACGAGTATGCTAATATCAGTCCGCGATCCTGACGTCCTTTGCTCAAACCTATCTCTAGTTAGGATGCGTTGCTATATTTGAGAACTAAGAGAGAAAGCTGAAGTAATTATTAGCTTTATATACATTTTGAACCGGTGTAGTTCGACCGAGGAAGTACCAACGCCACACCTACTTCCAACGTGAAGCATTTCTTGCGTTTAGATGGAAGGGTGTGGTTGCCGGCACACTTTAATATGAGGCGACCATTGTCCTCGGGAACAACAACGCATCTGTGATGGACTTCAGATGGAACCCATATTCTATTTGAAATTGCTTACAGGTAGTAAAATATTAATCATCACCTCTCCACCTATTAGTGCCTCGCTTTCATATCAGGCGACCTTCTTAGTCCTCGGGAGGAGCAATACATCTGTATTGATTTCAGGTAAAAGCTTTGTTCTATATGGAATTACTTACAGACACGCAACACTTGATAATTTAATAAGATAATTGCATGGGCGGCAGTGACCACTTACAATCAGGTGGACTGCATTCTCGGTTGATACTTCAATCATATAAAATAATATATTTTAAATATTCAGTTTCTTTGACCATACTCGTGGTCAGGTCAAAAGGTGTGATGATGAAATTATCCACGTTCACCCAAAAAATACAATAGCTTAGGTTAGTAATTTCTAATATATACACAATTAGAACCCCGCGTGGCGGAGTGGTTACCTTACCGGCCTGACGTGCAATGGGTCCCGGGTTCGATTCTCGGTAGACAGGTAGCTGAATGATGAGTTTCGATTCATGTTCTGGGTCTGGGTGTTTGTGTATTCGTCTTGTGATTGTCCATGGTACCCACGACGCAGGAGAAAATCCTAATGTAGGGCTATGAGTGTAGAAAGCGTGCGTGCGTGTTAATTACATTTATTTCAAATTAGTAGAAGTCTATTTTGCCTGAATTTCCCCCTATGACAATATTGTTTCACTTCCTGTGTGATTCCTTTATCTTGCTACAACTGATGGCAATGACAAAACGAGATCAGGTAGGTAGGTTTATTCATTACTTATGGCTATTAGTCTCATTGTATTGTGTGAGCTTTTGAATTGATGATCACTTGCTTAAGCGGAAAAGGACAACATCACGAGGAAACCTGTATGCTAAAGAGTACCTAAATAGGGTCTCAAAGGAATTAATATTCTATGCCACGTTTATGTCGTTAAACTCGTACAACATCTAACAATTCACAGTAGCGTGGCTATGGCCTACCTTTTTCTACTCTAAGATGAAACTCATGCCCGGCCGTTGTACAGGAAAGATTTGACGATAATATATACGCAATTAAAAATAATTGGAATAACAACATTCAGCTTCACTTCTTCTAAAACATTATAAAGAATATGTTTTATCATTTTGTCTAGTTACGTCAACAACATAATTAACATTACAAATTTACAAGACACCTAGAAAATTAATCTTTGCAATTTTCTCATGATTAATTTTAAAGATCGTTGAAAAAATGTTTTTGAATTCATCTTCGCAAACATTTCAACAGATCAAACGCTTAACAAGCGTAGACAATGCAATGACAGCGAGTTATTTGAACATTTAGAAAACTATGTTGATTTCATAAATATGAATTGGAGTTTCTGTAATTCTTTATCGCGTTCGCAAATTTTGATTGGAATCATCATTGTAATATTATAATCTTTTTAGTTTTGTTACTCGATTTAGCATGTCAAAATTAGAATTAGTGTCGAAGTTTTCGGGATCTTCCGTCATCTATTTAACGCTATTATATGACATTGTGTACATGTCCACCAAATCGTTCTCAGCAGTGGGACAATAATGGTTTCCCCCTATGCCAATGTCTAATAGGGGGGGGGGGGGCTATGAGACATTAGCTCTTTTTCTTTATTACATAGTTGACCGGGCGAACTTCGTTCCGCTTAAAATTATCAGTGTTCCTCCACTATATTATGCCTGTGTTATACATAAAAACCTTCTAGTCGTAATATATATCGATGTCAATTAAGTTATTATAATTTTATATGTCAATCTCACTTAATTCTAAATAATCATTTAAACAATAAAAACATTTAATAAGTAACCATCTTGTCAATTTTATTTTAAGCTCCTTATATGACAATTGTTTTGCGGAATCAGGTAATTTATTATAAATTTTTACAGCCATATAGTATGCATTCTTTTGGCAAAGTCTTAAGGAATAGTGGGGTACAACGAGATTATTTGGGTATCGTGTGGGTCTGTTCGTATGGTCTGATTTTTTTTTAAAATACTCTGGATATTTGTGTGTTAACAAACATATATCCCTAATATAAATGCAAGGTAAAGTTAATATTTTGTTATTTTTGAACAGAGGTTTACAACTGTCCAACCAGTGTACATTACATACTGCCCGAATACATTTTTTTTGAATTTTGAATGCGTGGACCGCATGAGATGAATTTCCCCAGATTGTCAAACCATAGCTAAGGACCGATGCTACGTAACCGTGGTATGCGCACCAAGCAGCTTGTGCAGACACGGTCTGTCGTATTCTCCTTAGTGCAAAAATGAATCTATCTAATTTATTACAGATATTTTCTATGTGTTCTTTCCAATTCAGATTTTGGTCAATTATTATGCCTAGAAATTTAGTGTGATTCACTTCATCAATGTTTTTATTATCATATTTTATAATCATGTTATCGCTTTTAGCCTTATTTGTATGGAAATTCATTATTTTCGTTTTTGATGTGTTTAACATTAAATTATTATTTTTTAACCATAGTGTTACTTCATTTAATGACTCAACAATTTTATTTTTTAACGCTACTCTATCTTTTGCTGTTACTATCAGAGTGGTATCATCGGCAAATAAAATGCACTGGCATGCTGTAGAGAGAGGGAGATCGTTTATATAGGCAAGAAATAGCAATGGGCCGATTATGCTACCTTGTGGTATAGCGCTACTATGGGTTTTCCTAAAGGGCGATTTGTAAGTAATTTTTATAGGCTGGTTGTGATATGTCTCTACCCTTGCTATCTCTGTGCGTTGTTGGCGATTTTGTAAGTAGCTTTTTATTAAATCGTAAGCGTTACCTCTTATGCCATATCTTTCAAGTTTCTCCAATAAGATTTCATGAACAACTAAATCATACGCTTTTGACATATCTAGAAAAATAGTTGCTATAGATACTTTTTTACTGAGGTTATGAGTAATTTGTTTAATTAGATTGAAAGTGGCTAATGTTGTTGAACTATTTTTCCGAAAACCAAATTGTTCTGGACGTAGTATATGGTGTTTACTAAAGAAATTTAATATCCGGGTGTTTAAAGCCTTTTCTATGATTTTTGACAAGATTGGAATAAGAGTGATTGGCCTGTAGTTATTCGTATCGCATTTATCACCTTTTTTGTGTAAAGGTTTAACAATACATTTTTTAAGTTTTTCCGGAAAACACCCTTGTTCAAACGCTAAGTTTATAATGTAACTTAACGGCTGACATATATGTTTCGCACAAGATTTTAAACTCTTAGTGTCTATTTCATCGTATCCTACTGATTTATTATTGTTTAGTTCCATTATTATTTTAAATATTTCAAGGGGGCTCGTAGGTAAGAGAAATATTGTATGCGAATTTATGGAAGTATCTTTTGTTAAATTCCTTGATCTATATTGTAGTTCAACTGATGTGTCAATAAAGTAGTCATTAAATGTTTTTACTATTTTTTTTGGATCTGTTTGTATGTGATTGTTACTGTATACGGCTTTAATATCATTATCAACTGGCTTTACCGTTGAGCTATTCTTAATAGTTGTCCATGTAGCTTTACATTTGTTGTTACTGTTTTTGATATAATTTGTATTATGTATTTGTTGTGCTTTGGACAAGCATCTTTTAAACATGGTGTTATATTTTTTATAATTATTTTTATTGAATATTTTGTTGGTCTTACTAAATTTAAATATAATGTAGAGGCGTCGTTTACGGAGGCTACACTTTTTCAGACCTTTTGTATACCAGTTACGATGTGGTTTATTTTGTTTAATTTTAATCTTAATATAAGGAAAGCATAGATTATAAAATAGCGTTATTAGGTTGTGAAAGAAGTCAAATGATTTATTAGTCTCACTCATGCTATATAATTCCGAAAAAGTTAGTGCTGATATACTGTTATAAAATTTTTCCCTATTCTCTATATTTAAATCTCGTTTAAATTCATACCAATAGTTTACGTTTTCGCATCTCTCTATTGATATTTGAATTAATTGGGCTGTTTCATGGTCCGAAAGTCCCAAGTAATGTATGTGTGATTCTATGTTAGGTATATTAGTGGCTATAAGATCAAGACAAGATTTTTGCCTGGTCGGTCGGGTTATATGATTAGATAAGTTATAGTTTTTTAAAATACTACCTAATTCCTTACTATTTTTATTGTCCTTTAACATATCAATGTTCCAGTCTCCACATAGGATTAATTTATGTTTCCATTTTTTACTTAAATTTGATAATAAAATGTTAATCTTTTGAAAAAATTGTCGTATGTCACTGCTTGGAGTCCTATAAATACAAATTATTATTATTTTAAAATTAGTGACTTCAATTCCGCAGCACTCGAAATCGTACGAAAGCCGCAATGTTTTGGTAATATCAATCTGTTTAAAGTCTAATCCTTTTTTTACTAAGATACAAGTGCCACCACGTCTTTCCTTTTCTCTTGAAAAATGATTTGCTAACTTATAATTCCTTAAAAGTATATTTCCCTCTGAACCTTGTTTTACAAATGTTTCCGTAAGGCATATAATGTCTAGATTTAAATTTTGATTTTGTTTGAGGTCTATTAAAGTTTGTTCTATGAAGTCAATTTTATTTAAGAGGCCTGCTATGTTCTGATGCAATAGACTAAATTTGTTTGTGCTATTCTTGCTCCCGAAATAACTCATCTACTTGTCTGTTAGTAGAGGTATTTGCAACATCTGTTTTAGAGAAATAATAAGGAATCGTTCCTTTTTTTGCGAAGTTTGTTCTGTGAAGATCAATTGTGGTACTTTTCTGTGATTTAATTTTAGCCCACTGTTTCTCAAAGAGATGTGGGATCGTGCCCTTGATAGCGGTTACTTTATCGGTGGTTTTACCTATTTTTGTAACGGTTTTATTTGTTGACATTGTTATTTTATGTTTTGTTTTCATTGAGAGATATTGTTTATCGTAATCGTGTGAGTCAATTTTTAGGTTTAGAGATTTAACGACGGATGTTAGGTAATCCTGTGGTCTTGTGTTTATATTTGTTTTAATAAATGTACAGTTATTAAAGGTCCTAGATACTGCAAATATTGTTTCATTTAATTTATTTTGTCGAAGAAATTTGTTTGTCTCTGTTTGTAGTATATATACATGGAACTTATGTAATTTATGAAGGGCTAAACTTAGGTTGCGTAGTAACATGTTTCCTTCCTTTTGAATCATTCTATCTATTAAAAAAACTGCATTAATATTCGTAGCGTAGCTTTAAAGATCAAAGCGTACATAGGGACAGACAGCGGAAATCGACTTTGTTTTATACTATGTAGTGATAATACGGTATTTGTCTTTAACTCATTAATGTCCCATTTCTCCGCATACTTTCGTGATTTTCTTACCCTTCTCTCAGAATTAAAAAGTTCTAGAAAAAGTCCACCGCGTTGGTCGATTGTGAATTGGTAGACTATGCAACGCTAAAAAGATATAAAACAACATAAAAAATAAGCTCTGTAGTAACCTTACTTTATATTCCAATTCAGTAATTTAATAAATATCGTAACAGATTATATGTATGAACATATATGAGTTTGTGTGTGTATGGACGTGTATATTATATTAGCTCAGGTATACAAAAAAAACATTTACACTTAAAATATACGAATATTTTGAACTAGTTAAATTCCTCGTTCTTCTCTCCAAATATATTGATATGTTAAAAAATAATAAATATATAGCAAAAAGAAGTTATCAATGGAGAATATTACTATTTCATGTGAATAAGACCTATCAGTAACCCTAGTTCAATGAAAAGATAGCAGCATAGCAAAGCATTAGCAATGCAAAATTTATCAGCAAACAATTATCAAGTGTTGCGTAACAGCTTTACGATGTCAGCTCTCAGTTCCTTGATCATAACTTTTGTTTATCGAGGTCAGACTATTTTAAGGTCCGTGATACATTCTGTCTCGATCTCGATGATATTGTGAGGTAGGTGAAATGCGATCTGATAGAAAAATTTTATATTTCTGGAGTGAGTTAAATATGTTTGAATACAAAAATCCGAATTGCATATTTTATATTTTATTTAACGATTTTTGTGTCAAAATTCATATAAATATTATTGTAATGTTCAATTTAGTGATATACGTTTACACATTAATAGTAAAATTACTTACAATAAAAAAAAATCAGAAGTAAGTTAAACATGTCTTCTCAAGATTCTCATGAGCATTGACGAAATCGGTCAACTTTGGAGCGCTGTAGCAGCGTTTTAAATGTATGAAATTAAAAAATATATATAGTCCCTTTTTCTCATAAGAATAATTTTTTTTCATAAGATTATCTACAAGATTAGTCTGACGTATTTTTTTTTTTATAAAATGTATAAAAAAAAGTTATAGAGCAATAAAGAAATTTTTAAAAAATCTTACTTTTTTGCTCATATCTTCTTAATTTTTAACTTAGGGCAAAAAATTGTATGAACGTATTTATAGGCAAAATAACTTTTATAAGATGCATAGTTTTCGAGATATCGCGAAAAAAGTGTTTTCCAAGATGGCGGCCGGGGGACAAGGGTGGCGACCCCACAGAATTGACGTTTAGCTTCTGTTGACACATGTCACAAAAATAAAATTGCATCCTCTAAAAAATTCAAAGCTCATATAACAGTTATATAGACAATGTGACAGTTATATAGACAAGATAACAGTATTGGTTTCATTCTATTATCCAGTTCATTTGTCTCCCTGTCACTGCTATGATCCTCTGAATTATATATTAGTATAATTAAAATTAAGTATATTTTTATTGCATTTAAATATTATTTAATAAAAAAATAAACATTATTAAACCAATTTAGCAACATAAACCCGAATCAAGAGATTTTTTTTTATATTTCTTTACATTTAACAATTTCTTATAAATAATTAAACTATCTACAATTTTAAATGACTGTTTATGAAAAATAATTATAATTTTCGACGAAGCTACCCACATTGTTATTTTAAATAATTAAAAATATGTAACAACACAGTTAATAATACACAACTAACAAGTTCTGTTTGTATATTATATGTTTACCTGGTAATGCTAAAGAACCTGGTATAAGTATGTTAATTCAATAACACTTAATCGCATTTTATTGCCGCATGCAGCTCTATGTGTACTTGCGAGTGACTTGCATTTTCCGGTTACGTATACTATTATTATGACTTTCGTCACCCGTCACATCGGTCGAAATTCGACCGTAATTTAAATTAAAAAACTAAACTTCATAACGTCCAAAGCAGTACGAATATATCTCAAATTCAAATAAAATGTAACAATTTTCAAGTAATTTTGAACGCATCCGTTAAATATAAAAAGAGGTTTAATTAGCTAAGCATTTAAAAGCAATAGCGGGTATTTTGACAAAGACACTGACGTTTTTGACGTGTGTTTTCATAGTTAGACATTGAACGTTCTATTTCATTTATTATTTATTTTTTTGTGTTTGTGACAAATGCACGGTAGTGTGTGTAATGTGTTTTTAGTTGATTTTATGTATGTCATAAGCATTATTTTAAAAAATATATTAATATTCTGCACTCCTCTACGTCCACTATAACAGTACAAAGTTTTATACTAATTAATGTATAGATGACAATATCATTAAATTTACGTTTAAGTATTTCATTAAGATTGAAAATAAAAATATAAAATTTAAAATATCCGATTATTTCAAATCAAAACTAAAGTAAACTGCCGTTTTCCTTTTACATGCTGTTACTCGATAAAAAAGTATAAGTATGCATTTATAATCTGTAAGTTTCTTCCGTTATCTGTATAGGGTAAGGGGTAAGTCTTGACCAACTAAGCCGATATTAAACGAAATTACAGTTTTATATAGTATGTATAGGTCATTATTTAAAAATATCTAGAAAACAAAACGACTGAAGTTCACGTAGAGTTGCGCACGTAGCCAGAAATAAAAATAAATAAAGGAAAAACACTGTCAAATTTAATATACTTTCTTAGCGAAACTTTCATAAGTTTCCAATCTTTAAGAACACTTACCCTATCGGGAAGAACAATCCAATTCACACACACATTGACAGCACAGCACAGACACAACCACAAACACAGTACACCGAACCGAATACAACTTTCGCCCACGTGTTGCACTGAAAAACTGGAAAGAAAAAGAATTTCATGAACACACTACGCTCCACACTTCCCCGCAAGTAACTGACAACTGACCGTACGTATTACCGTGTAGACATCTAAACAATTTATTTTCATATACATCGAACGCATCGACATGTACCGATCGATTGTATTCACGGATCCCTCGTGGTCAGGGTACCACTAACGTCTAGAACGGCAGAGATCGCTGTGATACCCGCAGATAATTATACTTGTGACCTTTGTGCCTCGTCTATCATAGATTAAACATGGTAGAGAGTGCACGATAGAAATTAGTTCACCAAGGAAACATAAATAAAATTTCTTAAAATAAATTCACACACGGAAGTATTTTTTAAACAAAAATGTTTTTTTTTACCATTTGTTTTTTAACACTTGAAGTTGTTTGTCTAATGTCTTCATTGTAATCGTACCTCAAAATTTTAAAAGTGTTTAAACTATGTGGAGCATAAATATGTATTTCTCAAATAATATTAACTGTTTTATACTTTTAAACGTTACGGTAAGTCACAGAAATTTCAATTTATTGTTAGTACTGAGGTCAATACACATATGTATGATCGAAATTACGTCGGATTTGTAATTTCGATCATTATGTCGGATTTGTTGTAAGTATGTTTAAGTCAAATACAAGCTAAATTTGACCCACTTGTCAGTGTTTAATTGATATGAAATTTTGTAAACACTTGTCATTCTGATGACAATGCAATTATTTTTAATTAATATTGTTTTAGTTCAAAACCAAAAAAGATTCCACGAGAATCCTACACCAACAGAGTAAAACACAAACCTACATAGATCTGAATGTACTAGTACCTTAACCGGAAAATCACGCGACAAGCTTTGAAGTGCTGTAAAGTTGTACAATACAAAATGATAGGTTTAACTACAATACAGCTTTTTTTCTTTTTTATTGATTTAATGAAAATATTGTTTTTTTTGTTAGTTATTTAAACTCCAAGACATGTAGGTAGGTACTTAGGAGGCTCGGCGGAAATTACCACCTGAACTCAGGCAAGCCTTTTGCTTTTGATTTGTACACTAAAATATATGATGAAAAAAATACGAAAAACATGTCTGCATGTTTGATCTGAATCTACAGGCTGATCTGGATAATTACTAAACAACTTATCGGACATTCACTTAAGCATACAAAATTTTATGGGCGTAATATGTAATATATAAACAATATATATGGAAAATACATCGCCCTCCCCGTAAACGTTATCAAACGTCGAAAGACATTTACGTCTTCCATAACTAATACAAAAATACAAAATCAGAGCCCGGGTACGCGCATGTTTTTCGATGGAACTTCGCGCCCACTAAAATGAACTGGCGACTGACACCTTTTATATTGATCGTGAATTTCTATTTTTGAATATCTGCCAATGACATATTTTGATTCCCGTTTTACTACCAGTCGCAGCGCAGTTGGGTCGTAATTTTTTATTTTTTTTCGTTCCGAGAACAGAAGACGTCCGGGAAGTTATTAATGAAAATGAGGTGTTGATGTTCGTATTGATATTCGTTGAGCTGAGGATATTGATATAACGAAATATTTTTATTTACTTTGTGATGTATGGTGCTGAATATTGGAATATCGTTAACTCATGAGCAGTGCTACTAATGACTATAAACTGATTTCTAAATCAAGAGGTCCAAGGTTCACATCCCAGGCATGTACCTCTATTTTTCTCGAATGATGTAGCTACGCATTGGAAATTAATTATCACTGCTTTATTTCTTCTTAGGCGAATATAAATATCCGGAAACAGTAAGTAATTTTTTGTCCGTAGTTCTTCATTACACTTTTACAATTGTACGGAGTCTAACAAAACTATAATCTTACTAAAACATTAATTAATTAACAAATCTCCAACTAAATCAAAAATCAATATTTAAAAATTACTTTCAATATTTAAAAATAATATAGTCAAACAAAGAGATCACGTCAAATTATAAACCCCATTGTGGCGTTAACAATAATTGTAAAACTTTAATGAATATAAACCACAAACATGTAGGTTTTTTCAAAAGTTTTCTTTTATTTATAAAACCAGTGATAATTTACTTTTTAAACTCATACGACATCCTATCGCAACTACGGTTTGAATCCTGGTTCCATAATATAAATAAACGGAACATTCTCAATTATTCACCTCTTTGATAGATTACTTTTTACCAACTTATATCTACAAGTTAATTTTAAATGTTCAATACAATTACAATACCATATTTCTTGCTTTAAAATAATATCATTTAGAAATAATTGGAGTTTTGTTGTTTTACAATTCTCCAGGCAACACTGAATCAATATTAAATGATAGGTCTGGTATACACCAAGAGCTAATATGACCATCAAACGATACAGATTTAAATATGCGTATATTATCATATCTAAATACAGGTATTGTACAGAAACAAGTTACGTTAATTTATTAATAACTAGCTTATTCCCGTGGTCCCGCCTGCTTCGGTTACGTCTAACAAGTGAATGAGTATCCTAGTATTTACCAAGGTTATTAATTATGTCGTCGATTAAATAGAAAAGTGTCATAATTCAAAATCTTTGGAAAATAAGATTAATACATAAAACGAGTCTAATATCAACATTATTTTATATGAATAAATGACTCTTTAAGAAATTACGCGTTATGTTCACTAGATGTCGCAAGTGTCATTTCGATATTCTACGGTCTTCCGCCATTTTGATTGTAGAAAAGTGTCCCTCTGTCATTTGCAACGCGGCCACGAAACTGAGTACATGTGCGTTTTTAAAGTAAAGTGACATCTCTCAAAATACTGTTTGGATACGACTTTAAAAGGTAAGAAAAAAATATAGAACAACGTAATAATTTGAGAAACTACTGTTGTACTTTAAAATGTAACTATATTTAAACATGTAACTTCTATAGATAAATGACATTTTTTAAAATGAGACTATTTTTGGTGCAATGAAGTTATTGAGACATGACATATTTGTATTAATGTCATTTTTCTACATATTTCTTGCACATTATGTGTCATGAAATTCACTAGAAAAATGTTATAATTTCTAATATGACCGTGTACGGTTATAAAAAATATTTTTATTGTATGAATTTTTTAAAGTAATGACGTTTATCTGTTAAAAATAAACGCACTTTTTGACATCTAAACACAAAAAGTGTGTACATAATTATTGTAAAGACTAAGATTTTCTATTCTTATTTATATTTTATTTTTTATTATTATTACTATAAATATGAAAATTACCACCTAATATTATTATATAGTTTATGATTGTTTTATGTCATTATTAGCTGTCACATTAACTGTCTTAAATAGTTTAGTTATTTGTTTTAGGATGAAACGTAGTGAAAGAATGATAAAAATGATTATATCTAAAGGACTCTCTGAAAATAATCCAGTGGCGCTTAATTCGATTCCATCAAATGAAGATCCATTATTTGCCATACCTGAAATATCTAACATATCTAAATTAAATTCTGATACAAAACCAGAACTCGTATTCCAAGAACGTATAGCTACTGAGAATATAGAACTGTCAAACATAGCATCTACACCTCAATTATGTGAGATTATTGACGTCGAGCCGCTGCGCACTAGTTTAAATTCCATACATAATAAATAAAATAAATAAAAATACGCACTCCATTGATGAGTTTAAATAACGATATTCAGATACCGCATCCTATTAGTGATGATAATTTTTCGGACTTTCAAATTATTCCATGTCTGCTGAATGATCAACCTGGGCCGAGTAGGATTAATGTGCAATGTCCTGTAAGTGAATTAGCATTAGAAGAAAGTACTGATGTTCTCCTTTCAAACCATCCCAACATTTCGAGTAATATCAGAATCTGATATTATTACTTCCACTGAAGAAGATGACGATAGTTTCTCCAACTTCATACCTGATAATCAAAAGGACTTTTCACCTGATGATACTCATGACGACCCAAATTTTTTACTACATGAAGATCTTGCGGTGTCATCATCCTCAGAAAATGAAACCGCTGCAATTGTGGAATGCCAAGAAAATACAGTTGCGGATGAAAAAGAGAAAGCAAAGACGGGTAGAAAAAGAAAAGCTGTACCGGCAGAATGGAGAAAAAATAAAGCTAAATTATTAAGAAATTCAGAAAAGGCATGTATATCGACATCGAAGACACAAAAACAAATGCAATAAAGACAAATAAGACCAACATGTACAGAAAAATGTAAACTGAAATATTATAAGAAAATAAGTGAAGAAAAGGGCAACTTATTTTTACAAATTACTGGAACTTGAAAGATTTGGCTAAGCAACGTCAATTTATTAATAAACATGTAACTGCAATAAAGCCCAAGTATAGATATATTCGCGAAGGAAGTACAAGAAAAGATTATAACCATGCATTTAATTTTGAAGTGGACAGAGAGATAATACGTGTTTGTAAAACTTATTTTAAAAATACCCTAGGAATATCGGACAGGCCGATAAGAACAATAATTTTTAAGCTCATCGATGTCAATATTGTGCCATTGATTAATGTAAGAAGTAAAAGTAATTCTAGATAGAGGTTTGATATAGATTGTTATTTTATATAATTGTATTTTGTATAGTATTTAATAATTGTAAAAAATAAAATATTTACTCAATGAAACTATTATGTTTCGAATTATTGAGTTTATTTTTTAGAAAACTCGTGCTTATAATATTTATATATTTATGTAGAAAAAAGACACTTGATAATAGAAATGACTTAATTTATTAAAAAAGTAATTAAAATAATACACAAACTTAATCCTCATGTAAATACCTATAAAATGATATATAGCACGTAAATGTCAAGATAATAGTTAAACAGAAAAATGAATGTTCTTAAAATGGTAAACTTCAAATGCTTGTACTGTAAAATTTGTTCTTTTTGAATAACGTCATTTTTCCATTTAACCGACGATGTGTGTGTCAAATTTTGAGAGAAATCCGATCGATAGTTTTTTCTGAAAGAGTAACAATCACACGTACATCCCCACAATCTATCACGTTTATAATATAAATAACATAAAAGATCAAAAAATTGTATTTAACCCCATATTATTTTCTTTGCATAAAATCCTGTTTGCGCTTATGGAGGTCGAGGAGGAGGCTATGGTATTAAAGAGGGTAGTTGTAAAATTGGTACGCCATCTTAGGGCGTTCGCTATATTAGTTTTAGAATAGTGTGGTGAACTAGTTTATAAATTCAGAAACAAGATCCTACTGTCATAAGCAAAGTATTTGCTTATTAAAGAAAATCTTATAAAATCCAAAGTTGTTATAAAAGTGTGTCAATTGTATGTTTGGCCTCAGTATGCCGCCTGCCTTACTAAGGGTAAGGGACAGCTGAAAGCAAATGACGAGAATCGATATGGGGTTTTAATAATTGATTGGGCGAGACCACTGCCGACTTCAATCCATAGCGAACGTTTGTTTGTCGTATTTGAAGTAATATTACTTTAAGTGTATTAAAGAAACATATAGGAAATGGCACATTTCTTATAGTTTAGAGCAGGGTTTCGCGAAGTGTAGTACGCGAAGGCCTAACGGTTCGCCATTTGAAGGCAGGGGGTGCGCGACAAGATTTACGTAATAAAAATACAAAATTATTCCTACAATTTACTCCATCTGTGATAACAAACAAGCGCACCCATTACATTAATAGTCCTTAGTAAAACATATTTCTTTTAACACTTTATTGTTACAATTTATTGAAATTAAAAAACAAATTTTCGTCAATAGTAAATTTTATTGTATAACAGTGGGTATTGACTATTGATATTACATATTAAGACACTGCTGCACATTTTCTTGATATTAATAACGTCCTACGATATTCACGGGGCGAGGAGTAGTGGTACTCAAAATTGATAACATGTAATAAACTTAATTTTTGCAATTGTAAAATTTGTAATACATACAAGCGTATCACTAGAATGAAATGAAATTAAAGCTATAGTTGAATCACATTTTACAAGAGATAACTTGCCATTTCAAATTATTTAAATTACACCGCAAAAGTTTGTTAGAAATACGTACAAACAACTTCTTAACTATTTTTTATACATTGTTGTAAAGAGTTCATTGCTAGAAGCCTAGCCAGTGCTTGCCGTAAATAGAAATATCCCCTCGAAGCGAACTACGTCAGATCGCCGACTGGTACTTTAGTTGCTACTCGAAGTCATTATGTATTTATTGGCTAACAACATAATTAACACCAAAATAGAGCCAAAAAGAACACGAGTAAAATACAGAAAACTTATAGAAAAATATACAAATAGACGACACTACTATGAAAACATACATGATTTCAGATTAATATTATCGCCAAATTGACACGATATGCGATGTGATATAAGATATAATAAAAACGCTTTCTGCACTCATAGCCCTACACTATGATTTTCTTCTGTGTCGTGGGTACCATGGACGCACACAAGACGAATACACAAACACTCAGACCCAGAACATGAATATAAACTCATCATTCAGATACCTGGCTGGGAATCAAACCCGGAACCCATTGCGCGTCAGACCGTGGCAACCGCTACGCCACGCGGGTAGTCATACTACGCATACGTAAGTTACATATCAAAATTTATAAAAAAATTACAGTCATGAGGTCAACCCATATAAGTAGAAAGCTGAAAAAATAACGTTCCATTTTGTTCACCTTAAAAAGGGCTCAACACTCCTAAAGAAGTTTTCTGTTCAAAAATAGTAGTGCGTCAATCGTTAAACGTCAATCAATCCGGGATGGTGTCAGTGTGAAGTGGGCAGAAAGTTTTATAATAAAACCGGCCAAATAAGAGTAGGACTTGCACGCAAAGGGTTCTGTGCAATTATCTTTAAAATAAAAACTTTTTAATAAAAAATATCTACCGACTTCGATGTCACAAAAAAGTAAAAAATAATAAATATATTTTGGCTTAGAACATACTCAGTACTTAGTACATAGTCCCGTGGTCGGCGCTCATATAGGACATAGTTTCGTCACCTTCGTCCAGCAAAATATGTTGAGCGCTGACTTCGGGACTATGCACTAAGTATTTAGTATGTTCTAAACCAAAATTAATTGTAATTATGTTTGACTTTTGTGACATGGAAGTCGGTAGATATTTTTTGTTAAAAAGTTTTTATTCCATTTGGGTACGGATCATAAAAGAGAATCAAAAATTAACTCCCAAACTGTTTCTTAACACTTTCGCGGACGGTACCGCTTGAGTCTGTGTTCTAGAATGACACATAAATCCATGCATGACGTATAAATACGTAGAGCCCAATGATATCATACGTTTTAAAGACGTCATGACAGAATCGTGATAATATTTTTTTTTAGTATTTTACATGGTGTGAAATATGGTCCATCTAATATTTGGTCCATCTAATACATTTTAAATTGAAAGTTCATTATGAATAAACGTTCAGTCGTAAATAATATTTTATATTTGAACGTCATTGTACGTTGTACCATATCAAAATCTCAAATGAAGACGTACAATCACGTTCTGTCCGTGAAAGTGTTAAGAAATAAATATTTACTCTTATCTTTCATACACTAATCTCCACTCAAGGTTTCCGTGTAAGATAAACTCCACTTATACGTTAACAACACTAAACATTTCACGCAGGCTAGTACCTGGCGGGATGCCAAATCAGCATCAGTCCTCGGTCACTATATTGCGGCATCTATCTCTCTTTTGGCGATCGTTCTGTTATGGACCCAATAGAAGTAGAACATCTATTGAGGAACAGTAACACTTGATTGCTCTTTGGTAGATTCATTTTATCTTCTTTATACAAAGTTTTTGATAATTTATTTGGAGTTGATTGTAAACAGTGTTGGGTGGCAGTGACCATTTATGAGATGTCACCAAGGTTCAGTGCAAACTCAATTTAAATTAATACATTTTGTTTCACGTAAAAACTTTTAAAGCTCGTTTTTTAGATGAATAACAGACGAATTTTTTAGATTAATAAACCTCAATCAAACATGTAATTGATAAATTATAGGTATTTTTTTATCTGATTGAAATAGCAAACGAGCATGTAGTCCACCTGATGGTAAGTGGTCACAGCCGCCCATGGACATCTGTAAGCAACTTCAAATAGAACTTGGGTTCTATCTGAAGTAAATCACAGATGCGTTGCTACTCCCGCGAACTATGATGGTTACCTCATATAAAAATGTGCCGGCAACCACACTCTCTCATCGCAAAAAAAAATTTCACGGTAGAAATAGGTGTGGCGGTGGTACTTCCCCGGTCAAACTACACAGGTTCTACCACCTTAAAATAGGTTAAATCATAGAACTATATACAATTAAACACATAAGTTATAATAGATTTGTTTTATTAATATGTTAACCTAAGTAAAATACGTGCTGCAATCGATTAATTCGAATCGAGGTCCGTTTACTATATTTCCACTATATTAAACTTAGTTTATATTAGTATAGTATGTGTATAATATGTGTTATCTAAAACTACCCAGTATCACAGCAATATCGACACTATTGCTGCATCATTCCTCGATTGGAAACTATTATTAAATTGTACATTTCAATTAGGTTTAAACAGGTACAGTGTTACAAGTTTTTGAGGACCCGCGTGGCGCAGCGGTTACCTTACCGGTCTGACACGTAGTGGGTCCCGGGTTCGATTCCGGGCCAGACAGGTATCTGAATGATGAGTTTAGATTCTTGTTCTGGGTCTGGGTGTTTGTGTATTCGTCTTTGTGTGTGTCCATGGCACCCACGACACAGGAGAAAATCCTACTGTGGGGCTATGAGCGTTTTAAGTTTTTTTTTTAAGGTACATGTATCATAAGCCAACGTACCTGCCTACAATCTTTTGTAGTTACTTTACTATTTTTAAAAGATTGAAGTAATAAATTAAGTAATGCCCATGGCCGTCTGTAACAAAACTTTAGGTATATGGTGCTAGAATTGACGAACCGCGTGGCGCAGCGGTTAGCCTACCGGTCTGACATGCAGTGGGTCCCGGGTTCGATTCCCGGCCAGACAGGTATCTGAATGATGAGTTTAGATTCTTGTTCTGGGTCTGGGTGTTTGTGTATTCGTCTTTGTGTGTGTCCATGGCACCCACGACACAGGAGAAAATCCTACTGTGGGGCTACTAAGACTGTAATCTAATATTTAATCTGTTACTTCTAAATTTATTGATTGCATTTACTAAATTGTTTATTTGGTAGCAACTAGTCTGTAACATGTACCTATATACATCTTTTTTAAGATTCAATCTACCTATATCCTTTTTCCTGTCCACCAATTCGCACTTGGCCAGCGCGGTGGACTATGGTCTAAAACTCTCTCATTCTAAGAGAAGACCAGTGCCCAGCAGTGAGACAATAATGGATTGTACCCCATATCCTTTTTAAATTAAGTTATATTAAAAAAAATAGATATAAATAAGAAAAAAGACAAACCCGCTGAGTTTCTTGCCGGATCTTCTCAGTTGAGGTCGTATTGACGATGACTACGGTGGTAGTGTAAGAAAAAAAATGTAACTGACAATTTGTAAGTGCCTCCGTAGGCCTATACAAAATAAAAACATTTCATTTCATTTCAATTACATTAATATATTATGCACTTCTATTTGAACCAAAACCCAAATTTGCTATTAAGATGTCTTAGAAAGAGGGTCAAGTGGAGACAATACCTACCATTCGGGGTCAATGCGGGATTAATCTAGACCAACACAGTCACTTACAATGTAGACATAGGTCTCTATGTAAACGTACTTACTACGGTACAAGACGGAGCAATATCGCCGGCTTATGATAGTAATGCCTCACAGTCAATCTAACATGCATTGCTAGTGTAGGCTGACCATCTCATAGGTATCTTAGAGATATAATAAAGCTTAGAGAATCCTATTGGTAAAGGTAAAATAAATGTTTACGTCGACAGTTAAACTGTAATATTTTGCTCGGGATAAAAGATATAGGTACTTTTTTATAAATTTAAACCAGCAAACGGGCATGCAGTCCATTTGATGATAATTTAGCGGTGCTCATAGACATCAACTCATCATAGTACATCTAAGCAAAACAAATGATGATTTTTTTTAATCACAAAAAAGTGAGAAATATCACTTAGATTTGAACACAGACTAGTAGTACATGAAACTAATATTTTTTTCAATTCCAAATTAGTAAGAAAAAACAATGGTATATGAACCACGGACCTGTAGAACATGAAACTTTTATACCTACCACTATATTGTAGCGTAAAGCATTTCTTGCGTTTCGATAGAAGAGTGTGGTTGCCGGCACACTTTCACATGAGGCGACCATAATAGTCCTTGGGAGCAGCAACGCATCTGTGATTGACTTCAGATGGAACCCATGTTTTGTATGTCGTTGATTACAGATGTCCATGGGCGGTAGTGACCACTTACCATCAGATGGGCTGCAAACTCGTTTGCTACTTCAGTCAGATAAAAAAAAAACCACTGCACCATCCTTGCAGTTGCACTTTTAAACTTAAGAACGCTCATTTTCTTAAAATGCACGTGTTCTGCTTACTCTCACATTTTTTATGTTTCATCAGTGTTTGAGAAACGATCGTTTAGAACAAAACGATCAGCGCTACAGCTCGCTGGCACCGCGCCATACACCTCCGTCCACCCGGAGATCAGGTTTTCTTTTAAAATTCGCCTTTTCCCATTTTCTCTGATACCTCAATTCCTTAACGTATAATGCAGGTTTAAAGTTTTCGTACGTACGCAATTATGAAGTATTCAAGTTTTGTATCAAAACACTGAAATTCTATTTCAAAAGTATTTTACAGTGTATGTAGTTTTTTCTAATCACAAATGCATTGTTACTCCCAAGGACTAAGTTAACCTCGTATGAAAGTAAGCCATTAAAAACGTTTTCACCGAAACGAAAAACTAATTCACGCTAGATATACGAGTAGATGTAGGTGAGGTCTTCCCTGAAGGGCCGGGATTAGAATAGGGCTATGTGATCTACTGCCTATCGTAAGAGGCGACTAAAAGCGGCTTTCAGGCGACCCCGCGAAGGATAGCCGTATGTGTGGCCACATACCGTCGTAAAGACCAGACGGAAGCGGTTGGCCCAGCCGCCCATCTGTGAGGAGCCCGAAAGGGCAACGCGCTCAGAGGACTCCGGTTGCGTTCCTTTGGAGATCCCGGAGTTCTCTTTATAGTGCCGAAAACGGCCACCGAGGGGGTTTTAGTGCGGTAAAAATTCCACATAACCCCGCGTCGTTCCCACGGCGTCGGGAACCTTTTGAAGGTTTACCCTTCGAGAAAAAAAGAATATAAAATATACAATGTCTTGGATATAAAATAAATTATATCTATCGATATATTAATTAATAACTACATGTATACATTATATGACATACATTACTTCGCCTATGCAAGAATAATATAAAGGTGTCGTTACTATTTTACTCGCCCATAACAGATTCACGTAAGTGAGGAGTTTATATTAATAGCAGTAAGCTTTCATTAAAATATTTAATTCATCCCGATGAAATTAGAATAATTTATGAGACATAATTTCTTTTAATGTAAAGTATTAGTATAATAAAATATATCAAAGTCCACAATATTATTATATCTGAAACGATGTTTATCTTAGCTTGCTTTAATAGTAACCTCGTAGCTATAATGATTCCAAATGCTCAAAATAACAGAATAGCTTTGTGGAGACATTTTGTGTCGAAATATTAATTGATGTAATTCTTTGATGCTCACACCAATTTTCTTGTACCGTATATGCTGTGAAGAAATACAAAAACGACTTTGGGGATTTTTTTAGGGTTCCGTAAATACAGAACCGTTTTACTACGACTGCACTGTCCATTTTTTCGCCTATCTATCTGTCACCAGGCTTTATCACATGAACCTCGAAGAAAAATCTCTAGAATCATTTACACGCACCGTTACTTCACGGTCACGGTATCACTAGTATGTACGTTCAGTTTCTTCGTGACCTAAACCCATACAACTCGGTCGAATTTTGGAAATAAATAAAATAAAAACAACATATCACGAGTACTCGTTACATATTACATTGTTCCAGATACTGAGTCTAACATACATTTTCGCATATTAGTGTAAAATCAAGTAGGTACTTTTATCACCAACGAACAATATTGAAAGTAACAGTACTTAAAAAGTACTAATAGCAAATCTAGAGAAATGGCACTTAGCTTAAACGGTATGAAATATGAAATGCTTTAAATTCATATAAATAGAAGCAAATTGTAAAAATCCAAGGCAGATTGCTGTTAGGGACTCCTTGAGCGGCGCTACGCCAAGTCTCGGCTCCTCCAGAAACGATTATCCTCTCAAAAAAAAGGAAAATGGCCGCCGCACTTCTGTATTTTACGCGCCGCTCAATTCTTTTTTTCAGCGATTAACAAACTTTTCGCCTATAGATGCATTTTGTATTGATTTTTCTTGTTCTGTGCAAGAGTTTAAATTTAGATGTTAATGATGTAATTCCGCTGAAAGTTTTCCTCTTTTCAAATATATTATAGCTAAAAACGATTAACCCATTTATGCGACAAAGATTACTGGGCTACAAATGATCTTCATGATACGTAATTAACACCACACAGAGAGACCCACCACCTACAGAGAACAAAACAAAAAGTGTATAGTAGTTTAAATTGTATAAAAAGCCTGAAGTCAGTCCTATAAGGCGTCTAAGTTACTATTGTGACGATATTACCTCATACAGTAACATTGTTTACTCCGAAAAATAGTGCCCGTGTGCCCAAAACATAAATTCATTGAGACCTACACCGTTCCGTCTTTCCAAAACGGTCTTTAACGTCCGGCTAGCTTTGTGTAAATAATGTTCTTGAAATTTATCGCCATAATAAATGTAAGGTTGCCGTTCTATGAAAATAAGTTTGAATTTAGGTGCCCTAAGGTCAGGTGCGGCTTGCGATTGCGACTTAAAGTTACTTCATTGCCTTGTACGCATTAATTTCTTTAAAAAAAACACGCATTCCACACTCATAGCCCCACAGTAGGATTTTCTCCTGTATCGTGGGTATCATGGATACACTCAAGACAAATACACAAACACCCAGACCCAGAACACGGATTTAAACTCATAATTCAGACACCTGACTGGCCAGGAATCGAACCCGGGACCCAATGCGCGTCAGACCGGTATGATAACCGGTCCGCCACACGGGTCGTCCATTAATGTATTTGTGCGACAAAGAAAATAGGTGTTCGGCAGGATTTAAACCCTTCAAAGTATTTCTATAGAGTCATTGAAACTATTATAAAAGTAAAAACCCGAATGGTTAATATTAATAAACAAATCTAGCTTGTTAGGTTTTCTGTACTTTTTTATTGTTACGCTAAAGCATTTAAAACTAGTAAATAGTACTAGTAATAGTAATACTTTTCTACTCATCCCCCAACGTCAGGCTATGCCTATGCTATAGGGTTTTGTAGTTTATTTGATGCATATCGGTCTGAGGCGCAATGGGTTCCGGGTTCGATTCCCGGCCAGACAGGTATCTGAATGATGAGTTTAGATTCATGTTCTGGGTCTAGGTGTTTGTATAATCGTCTTGTGTGTGTCCATGGTACCCATAACACATGAGAAAATCCTAGTGTGGGGCTATGAGCGTAGAAAGCGTGTATTTTTTCAACACAAAATAGTAATAAATTATTTAAAGGCTACATAAGGCATAGTACTAATATAAAAGCAACGTAATTCTTGAGAGCAATGTTATATTGTCTGCAGTGATAGCCTAATGGTTGAAACTTGCCCTCTCGATCGGGACGTCCAAGGTTCAAACCCAGGCACGCACCACTGATTTATGTGCGTATTAGAAATTAATTATCGCTGCTTTTCGGTGAAGGAAAACATCGTGAGGAAACCTACACACCCGAGAGTTCTTAAAAAAAAAGTTTTCGGAGGTGTGTGAAGTCCACCACTTCACACTTGGCCAGCGCGGTGGACTATGGCCTAAACTCTCTCATTCTGAGAGAAGACTCGTGCCCAGCAGTGGGCCAATAATGGGTTGATGAGAATGTTATATTGTACTGTGACTGGATGACTCCAAATTCAGGCGATAGGTACTTACAGAGACAGAGACTATTCCATCTTTTAGAGCTTCAAGAATGTCTCTTATTGTCAGTGAGACGTATTAACGCATATCGCAAACGCATACTGCAGACTCAAGCCGCATCGCTCGAACGAATTTTACTGCATTTACCGCGAAGAAAATTGTGAATTCTGTCGGGAAATGTTGGTTTAGAGTCAAAGTTTCCATCGTTAGAACTAATGCAATGGGAAACTTCATCTTTATCAAGATTAAAATGGTTAGTTACGGGCGTTCTTCATGCAGACTTATAACTATGTAACTTCTTTTCTGAAATATGGTGTGTATGCGTACACTGTGTACTTGTAACCTTGCTGATAATAATTGATAATAATTCATGTATTGCCTTCGTTCGAAGCATTTGTTGGATATTTCCGTTTTTTTATGTGTTGTGTACCTATGTGAAGGTAGATTAATATTTTTGTAATTTAGTGCGCACCAACGGCCGTGTTCTTATTATTTCATTAAATATATCCAAATTTCTTATTTCCGAAGAGGAAGTCTGTGTTATTTCATAATTTGCATTAAAAAACTGCAAAAATGACAATTAGTTAAATTGAACAGTTTGATTTGTTGAGTTGTTGTCGGCGCTTATGAGACGCGTGGAAAAGTTTATTGCGTTAAACGAAATTAAAAATGACAGAAGTGGCTACCTTAGTAACTTTAGTTGGTGAGGTGAAGTACGATTTATTGATGTGACCTTTGTGAGAACCGTGAAAATCATTTAGTGAATTGATGAAAATCGTTAGTGAACTTAGGTGTTGGGACATAGCTGAACGTTATGTGATTCGGCAAAAATGCAATGGCACATACAATGCAACTCTTCGGTTAAGTAAATTGTAACTTAATAATCTCAAAGTAAATCTACAAGACCAGATCGTGTCCGGGTTTTTCAGCGATGAAATGAGATCTCGTTTAGTCGCAGAAATGAGATGGAATGAAATGAAATGTCTTTATTTTGCATAGGCCTGCGGGGGCACTTACAAATTGCCATTTATATATTTTTTTATTTTTACATTAGCACCGGGTTACCATTGAGTTCGCATTGTCCGTGGAAGCAGCCGAGCGACATGCTCAGGTCAGTGTCTCCAGCACCGATGCAGAGGAGCAGCGAGCGTCTCATGGCGCCGAGACCATGCACTGAGGAGCTGCGGTAGCTCGCGCGCCTTGTGCGGCCCGTCGTGCAGAGCCGGGCGGCGCCCGCCGGGGCCGGCGGACCTGCATGGAGACGTCAAGCATCGTACGACTCTTGAGATTGTTGAAGATGCGGTTGTAACAATCGTGCTGAAATGTGCCTTTTTAAAAAATACTCATAAGATAATAGAGGACAAAAGCAACACCTTCGATTTACATGCAAAGTTCAAGTAAGTGACCATCCGTATAATAAAGTTAGAGAGCACTTTTATTTAGAAGGCTATGATGTCGGATCCGATTGCGATTTTAATAACCATAATATAAGCGGGAAAGATGACAATCCATATTGTGTGCATGTGAGAGTTATGGGGCAAAAATTAAATTCATTGGACACCTTAAGTAAATTGTCAACCAATAATCTAGACTGTTATAGAAAATATTAATCTACCTCTTCAGATATATAACAATAAGATTGAAATAGGTAACGAGCATGCAGTACAATTGATGGTAAGTGGTCACTGCCGCTCATGAATATTTATAAACTTCACTTATGTAGTTGGTAAATAATAGATACTTATATTTTCGTAAATTTATAATTGCGTCAAATAAAGTTTGACTAATCAATACTTAGATATTGCCTCTAATATAACTGCTGGAACATAAGCACGTCGCCGTAGGATTATACAGTAATAGCCTAGGGCTTATTCTAATGCACTAGCTTGCTTCGACTCCTAGATGACTGATACGCTGTTTGCTTAATAGCAATACGTATCGGAGCCAAATTGACACGGAGACTGTACCTTATTACTAGTCAAATATTGACCGGTATTCTAATTAATGTCAATTATCATAGGAAGGCCTCCTTGTGCGTATACATGAGAATGTATGTACTTTATACTTGATACTTTTGTACTTGTAAGTCATAACTCATTTGTATACACAATTGAAATATAAAAGTTCGCATAGCAATTGGACAATTTTGTTGCAACCGATAATGTTTTTCTTTCTATGCAATTAAAATATTTTATGTTTCTTTTAAGGAAGGGTTACGCGAATTTCAATTTGTCATTGCGTTAATGAACCTGAAACTAAAACAAAAATCAGATATTCTTGTAATCAGCGACAAGCACAAGACTGTGGTAAATTTACAAGAGTTTTTTTTTTTCAGTGAATAAATTGACGAGTTATTTCATTTACAATTTTTTTCGCTTTGTTCCTCAGTCGGGACTTTGCATTAACTTGATGTTACATCAATAGATCGCGAGTTAAGTAAGTTAATCGCGCTACTACATCTCAGATCATCCATTTTATATAATTATATCTAATTTTGCTTATTCCATACACGAATAAAAGCTACATTTAGATAAGTTACTAAACCAATTTTCAATGAATGCAGAACTCAAACTAGTGTAGATTCGTAAGAGTGTGACAAATGACATGTTTTTTCTTTTTTCTTTTTTATCGCGGAGAAATCCTCATGGACCCCCTCTCACCCGGGGGAGCAAAAGGGGTATGTCGGACTCTTACCGACTAAAACTCCGCGGCGTTCTTCTAGACGTTCCATGCCGGGTCTCGAGAAGCGTTAGCATTACATTCGCGACCCGGCAACGTCGGCTGGCGCTGCTGTAAACGCCAGCCACGTCCCGAGAGGGAGGGGCCTCTCTCAATGACGTCTCTTATGAGATGTAAGCGCAGAGTGCACACACGACATCTCGAGCCTTAACACCGGAGTTGGATTCCCCCGAAACCGCCTCCGCAGGCTCATGGGACGGGGAAAGGGAGACCTTCAGCGACAACCTCCCTCCGGCGTCTTGAAGTGACGACATGTGTTCCAACTTAGTTTATGGGGGCAGCAACGTATGTAAAACCTATTACCTGTAGATCGATAATCTTGTTAAGATGGTTAATTTTTTAAAAATCCAAAATAAATTAAACTTTCACTCTAGTTAAGAAAAGTGTTATCCTGAGGCTTCTTCGTTTTACCATTTAAACGATTCGACAAACGATGTTTGTTCAAAAGCAGGTAACATGAAAGCGGTTTCAAACAAACAGCGTACAAAATATTTACACACTTAAGACAAGTTTTAATTGCCCCCACACGTTCAAAAACTCTGAACCCTTTGAATCTAAGCGATTAAGGGTAACACCATAACTGCCGAGTTTTATTGCGATTTTGCGATTTACTTGTATGCCCCATTATGCTTTCCGTAGGTTGCTTTATGACTGCAAATAGTGATCGACTACTCAAATTTACTTCTCGAAACACTGTCGAGATATTTTTTCTGGGTTTTATTGATAAATTACTATTTTTTGTTATATTAATTGTAATAAGGTAAATTCAATTATAATAATTTCGAGTAATATTACGTAAAAGCCCCTTCATATCTGTTACGTTTATTTACCTGTGCCTATATTTCGTCAAAATTAAAAAAATATATTAAACTTTCTCCATATTAAAGTATAATTCATATTATTGTGGGTAAGACTCAGTAGTAATTTTTTTTTATAAAAGGTAATTTCTGTGTTCATATAAGTCCCATAGTGATATTTAATTGAAAAAATATTAATACCATTGTTTTTTTTTTAAGAAGATACAGATATGGTAATACTGCTTTGGTAATTATTTTGCTATGAACTAAGTGATGATTTTATAGTAAAGGTAAAAATTCAAAAAGTACTCAAAAACGAACACGTGTGCACATATCCCAAGCGGCGTCGATTAAAATCGCAGAGGGTAGAATATGTTTGCACGAATACACGAAACATTGGCTGGTTGTAGATCAATTTGGGATATACGGTGATCGAACTTGTGAGTTTAATATCTACCTGCACCGGAATTAGGTTCGGAAAGTTTAATTGTACAGCCAATGTCTTTACCTTGCCGTTACACATTTGTCGTACTACATACGGATAAACGATTAGAGATTGTTTTAACATAGTTGAAGATCTTTGTACATGCCTATCGAGTTATTTTAATTTAATGATATAAGACAAAGGGTCCATGGTCATCTGACATGAAAAAATTCATGTCAGATATGAAGACCAGACTTCTTGGAGCTTTCGGAAACCAAAGTGCTGTCTTCTACTTTGCACGACGTTTAATCCTCGCCGTACAGCAAGGTAATGCCGCCAGTGTTTTGAGAACCAGTGTAGTTCGACCGGGGAAGTACCACTCTACACACCTATTTCTAGCGTGAAGTATTTCTTGCGTTTCGATAAAAGGGTGTGGTTGTCGGCACACTTTCACAGGAGACGACCATCATAGTCCTCGGGAGACGCAACGCATCTGTGATTGAATTTAAATGGAACCCATGTTCTGTATGAAGTTGATTACAGATGTCCATGGGTGGCAGTGACCACTTACCATCAGGTGGACTGCATGCTCGTTTGCTACTTCAGTCGCCATTTTGGATGGTTTATTTTATTTGTAGTAATTAGTTTCTCTTTATTTATGTATTAATAATTTTCTGTGTTAATCCTTATCGAAATAAACGTTATTTAATGATATAAAAAAGTTTGTAAATTACTAACATTACTGTAGATAATATGTAATTTTTGCAAGTACGTAAATAGTTATTTGGGAGAGAGTTCGCTTGTAATTGTATCGTCCTATCAACTCTTTGTCTTCTTTGACGACCCGCGTAGCGCAGCGGTTACCATACCGGTCTGACGCGCAATGGTTCCCGGGTTCGATTCCCGGCCTGACAGGTATCTGAATGGTGAGTTTAGATTTCTGTTCTGGGTCTGGGTGTTTGTGTATTCGTCTTGTGTGTGTCCATGGTACTCACGACACAGGAGAAAATCCTACTGTGGGGCTATGAGTGTAGAAAGCGTGTTCTTATGCGATGCGTTTCTATTTTCTCAATTAAAAGCATTTAATATTTTATACACAATATACTAAGTTACATTTCTATACTGAGACTTATTTGTGCATTTCTTAATAGCTTTATACGTATATTGTATAAAGAAGTAATTAGTAAATAATCGCACTACTTTAAATAACCGTAAAAAATTAAATTACTAATATCAATTAATTAGTATTAGTAATTTTTATTTTCAGTAATTATATTTTGAGTAAAATCAAGACATTTGCTTTTTTCTACTTATATCATAGTTTTAAGTACACACACCAAGTGGATTATGAACAATATTTTATGCTAAGAAGTATATTTCCCAGGCGGATTTATGTTATTCAGATAGCAGTAAACCTATCGCTGAAGCAATATGGACAGCAATATGCGATATGCATAAGATTACTCATATTACAACCTAAATAAATAAAAAAGCATATGGGAAAATGATAAATCCATCCTTTTTACAAAATGTTTACAAGTTACCTATTTTTAAATATATAGGTTTATCAATAACAGTCTTTGCATCACTATTGTTTTTACACTGAAATATTTCTTTCAAATAATACATAGGTTCAGTGATCTTAATTTTTCATCTTCTACTACACCTACCATAATAAATCATTCTTGTTCAGATAAGTGCAGTATTAAGCGGAAAATAAAAACCATCATTAATAAAAGACATTAAAGTCATCATTACAGCTATAAGAAAAATAACTATAAAAACAAACAGACAATATGATTTTAGGGACATTTGCATCCATCCATCCATCAGCCTTTTGATGTCCACTGCTGAACATACTCCTCTCCTAAATGGCGCCACTCCAACCGGTCCTGTGCCCTCTGAATCCAACGGTTACCCGCTGTCTTCTTCAGGTCATCGGTCCACCTGGTAGGACGGCGACCTTTCCTTTTACCTAAACGTGGTCGCCACTCGAGGACCTTTCTGTAATAACATTACATGTAATTAGTAATTAATAAAATTGTAATTAATAAAATTTAACTCTTAGTCAAAATTGCATTAAAAACCATCAACTAGTGATATTTTCATTAAGTATGTATAAATGTAAATTATGCCTACATCAGCTACAAAATGCCAACAAATAGTGGTTAAGTGGTTGCGGTAATAAAAACGTGTCTTTACGAAACAACGGAACACGAGGACGCACATGTGCGTTGTCATTTGTATTTGGATTGTTGTGGTGGATGCCGTGTGGTTGTGGATGAAATGTGGTCAGTTACATCCACATGTTTATCGTATGGTGAAACGGTCCACGTGAAATTGCATTTTGATACAAACTTGCATCAGTTCGTGATATTATTGTTGCAGTGTGGTTGTGACGTGCGAACGGACACAAGTGTGGATAAAAGCTTATTATGTAAGAATCAATATGCAATCTATTTAAACGTCCCTGTAGTTCCGGGATCAGAATAGGGCTACGGTATCTATTGCCTGTCGTAAAAGGCGACTAAAAGGGGCTTCCAGGGTTGCGGGCGGCTAGAGTGAGAGCTTGAACCGTCCAGCCAGGCGATCCCGGCTGGATGGTTCAAGCTCCCATTGCGGCGGTATGTGTGGTCGCATACCGCCGTAAAGACTAGATTGGATGGTGGGCCCATCCGCCCATCTGGGAGGAGCCCGATGGGGCAACACGCTCAGAGGATTTTGGCTGCGTTCGTTAGGAGGTCCTGAAGTCCTCTTTATAGCGCCGAGGACGGCCACCGGGGGAGTTTTAGCGCGGTAAAATCCCTCATAACCCTACGTCGCTCCCTATTTGGGGTCGCTAGTCGGCGTCGGGTACCTTTTGAAGGTTTCTCCCTCGAAAACAAAAAAAAAACAATCAATATAAAATCGTTTAATTTTTTAGTAACAACAAATCTACTAGGATCTCTGGTTGCGTTTCTTTGGAGATCCCGGCGTACTCTTTGTGGCGCTGAGGACGGCCACCGGGGTTTTAGTGCGACAAAAATCCCACATAACCCTGCATCGCTGCCACGACGTCGGGTACCTTTTGAAGGTTTTCCCCTCGAGAAAAAAAACTCGCTTAACACGTTCATCGCTTCATCGATGAAGATGCACCATATCCTTAACGTATCTCTGTTTGGTTTTGTTTAGAGCCAACAAGTTATTTAGTTTCGCGAAATACATTACATAGTAACATTGAGATAGGTTCGGCAACTTTAGGTAATACAGTCTAGGTAATTTACTCTACATTTTAAACCATCTGGAACTGATTTTGGCAGGTTTATTTCGACCCCAAATGTAAAACTTGTATTCCAATAAATTAAGGGCGAAGTTTCTAGCCATTTTGTGTTTAATGGGATTAAAACTTCATGACAAATTGTTATTTACTTTCCAAAAGTTACAATTACTAAACTTGTTTTTGATTTTTGTCATATTATTGCCCGTATTTTTTTTTATATACCTAACCCAAGAATGTTATAATTAGTAATACATTACGCGCGACTGAAGCCGTGATAGCCTAATGGTTGAAACTTGCCCTCTTAATCGGGGGTCCGAGGTTCAAACCCAGGCACGCATCACTGGTTTATGTGTCCATTAGAAATTAATATTCACTACTTTTCGGTAAAGAAAAATATCGTGAGGAAACCTACACACGAGAGTTCTCGGTGGTGTGTGAAGTCCACCAATTCGCACTTGGCCAGCTCGGTGGACTATGGCCTAAATCTCTCTCATTCCGAGAGAAGACCCGTGCTCAGCAGTGAGACAATAATGGGTTGACGATTTTCGCGACTTTTCAGGATTTACCTGTTATAACAAAAGCATATCTTATAATCTGTTATGATAATTCATTGAACGTGTAATGCCAATTAATCATTCGTCTACTAGTATAACTCGGACCTTAAAAACGTATGTTAACATAATTATGTGTATATATTATATATGTATTATTATATTTTCTTACGAGGCCGGATTTTTTATGTCGTCAACCCATTATTGTCCCACTGCTGGGCACGGGTCTTCTCTCAATATGAGAGAGGTTAGGCCATAGTCCACCGCGCTGGCCAAGTGCGAATTGGTGGACTTCACACACCTCCGAGAACTTTTTTTTTTTTTAAAGAACTCTCGGGTGTGTAGGTTTCCTCACGGTGTTTTCCTTCACCGAAAAGCAGTGATAATTAATTTATAATACGCACATGAATCAGTGGTGCGTGCCTGGGTTTGAACCTCGGACCTCCCGATCGAGAGGGCAAGTTTCAACCATTAGGCTATCACTGCTCGGATTTTTTATATTTTGCTCTAAATTTAAGCGAAATGTGACAAATAACGCTTAATGTTGACACTTGCAAAGCCGCCTCTTCTCTCTCCCGGGACTGCACATAGATAAATGGCGCCACTCCAACTGGTCCTTTGTATTCTTCAATTCAACGGTCCATCTGTATTTTTTTTTTAATATGAAGCATTAATTTTTCGCTTTTTTAATTGAATAGCCTATTTATTCTATGGAACAGTAGCTCTGTGCTGTAGCAAAGTGCAACTTCGTTCTTAACAATATCAATGACGGATAACAAGTATGATTAGTACATCAAAAACAAAATTATACAAAGAAAAAAGACAAACCCTGAGACTGAAATTCTTGACGGATCTTATTGTTGAAGTCGTATTCCGATTCAGTGGTAGTGATAGTAAAAATATTATAGCCAGCAATTTGTTAATGTCCTGGGCCTATACAAATTAAACACATTTCAATTAATTTCAATCATTCACAGAAATTCTGTTAGGTTCGATCACAGATCCCTCGTTCAACACTGACCACTTATCAGATGAACTACATGCTCGTTTGCCACTGCAATTTAAAATAAACGTAGCCTGGATAGTAACGAACAGTTCGTTCGCCTTTGAAAAAATTGTGGCAATTTGAAACCAACAGATTTTGGTTCAAAGTCCCCTATCCCAAATCCCACGTGACCACTCGGCTTAATTCACAGAGAATATACCCGGATATTTTTACCCGGGAATTGAGCATTCCCGGATACAGCCGGGATACTGGGCACGATACTCTTTATCCCGGATTAAATTTGCAGAGACCCGACTTTGCACAAACTTACTCATCTGCAGAGATACCTAAATAAAAAGAAACGAGAATTTATTTAAGAGGAAATTTCTTTATAATAATATAACTTTGATAATCCTCAAGTTCCTACATTAAGTTGAACATTTTTAATAAGACTGAAGTAGCAAACGAGCACGCACTCCACCTGCTGGTAAGTAGTAGCTACCGCTCTCCAGAAAGGTAGTTACGTCTGAAAGCAAGTTTATAGAAAACAGGTCTGTCAGAAGTCGGTCGTACGTGGATTGCTTCTCCTGGGGACTGAGATTGTCGCTGGATATGAACATGGCTAAATAACAGACTCCTACCGAAATGCCAATGTTGTTTGTTAACTAGGATATTATTCCTATTTAGGTGAAAATCTTCGCCCTAGTACTCTGCCCTCGTAATAAAAACGTACTTATGTAGTTTTTCGCGAAATTGTGTTTTTTGCTGTAGATGCATCAGAAGAAAGTTTTCCACACTAAAGTAGACAAAACAGGCATTTTATTGGAAACCGGTCAAGTCTTGACGAAAAATTCACTTATCGCGCTAGATCAAGCGATCTTTCTTTCCAGGTTGTAGAACCAGTTTAGTTCGACCGGACAGGTAACGCCACCACATTTATTACTTGCATTTCGCTGGAAGCGTGTAGATGATGGCTCACGAAGTTACTTACAAGTGGGCAGCAATGACGATTACCAGCAGGAGAACTACTTCAACCTTATAAACAAACCATACACACAAGCGCAGAACAGAAATATGAAATCAACATTATTTTTTTTTTCTAAACGGGATCGAAGCGTGTACTTTCTACCGGAAAGCAATAGCACCTACATGCATGGTCAAAACCAGGGGTACTGCTTTATTAAAAAACCCTCCTAATAATTACAACCCCATCCCCTTACGTATTCAAAACACAAGTGTTATTCAAACAAAGCGGCCAACCCTTATGTAACCATGGTTATGAATAGATAAGTCGGCAGAAAACTACCCCTAGGGTTAATTATTAAGTTATCTCCCACTGTATTATTGAACACCTGCGCTTTGTAGGGGTGACCATGAATTCTAATCTAGAATCTTAATTTCTAAATCGTTTTCATTTATTAATTGATACTGCATATTGTTATTTTATAAATAAAAAATACAACTATCTATTAATACGTGAAGCAAAAACTTGTGATCCGTTATTATATAGTTGTCGCAGATGGAGGAGTATGAAGTTACGCACGGTTATAGTTGATATAGAGAAGGTGATCCTTTTAATATTTTTTTAAAACATCAACTATCATCAACTAAAAATAAATTACACACACTACCTTGCATTTGACACAAACATATTACATAATAACGAAATAGAACATTTAATGTCTTTTTATGAAAACTCAGCGTCAAAACTGACAGATGTCTTTGTCAAAATACCCGCTATTGCCTTTAAATTTAGCATAACTAAATAAACCTCTTTTAACCTTTAACGGGTGCGTTCAAAATAACTTGAAATTTATTACAATTTATATGAATCTGAGAAATATTTGTGCTACTTTGGATAATATGAAGCTTATTTTTTTAATTTAAATTACATTCGTTCCATTAGACGTTTACAAAGTTTACGCTCACGACGGTTTTTCCCGTTCCACTAGTTTGTGAGCGTTACTGACATAATCTCTAGTGGAACGATCACTTCGACCCACCTTAATTAATGGGTATCGTGAGCTTCGCGTGGGCGTAAGTAGTAAATCTTGACGTCATGAGTAACGTATTCGCCGCGACCACAACGATCTTGTGAAATGACGTTTTGGGCTTTGTGAGTTTCTTCTGGAACGCGCCCTTAATCGTCGGGAGTACTGGCGTATCTATGAATGACTTCAAATAGAACTCCTACAAGTTGCGCGACAATATTGTCTTAAATCATATAAATCAAATAACTTCTAATCTACTGATACATTATCAACGATTCTGGTGTTGTTTTCTGTGAGAAACTTTAAAACTTCTAAGGTAATACTTATTAGTCTGTTTTGCAACAAGGTTTAATAATAAAAATACGGAACAAAGCCACGAGTGGCAACTTGTATCAAATAAATATAAGTAGCTGAGGTCAGGTAAATAAATGTGGCGGTAAGCGAACCCGCGCAATAGTGCCCAACTAATTTATTGGGTAGTACTTACGGACCTTATGGCCACAAATTTAGCGATTTTTATTCCTATCTTAGAGTTGTTTCAGTTACTTTTACAGTTTATTTTTCTCGTCAACCCATTATTGTCTCACTGCTGGGTACGGGTCTTCTCTCAGAATGTGAGAGTTTTAGGACATAGTCTGCCGCTCTGACTAAGTGCGAATTGGTGGACTTTACACACCTGCGAGAACTTTTTTTTAAAGAACTCTCAGGTGTGCAGGTTTCCTCAAAATGTTTTCTTTCAACGAAAAGTAGTGATAATTAATTTCTAATACAAACATTATTTAAATTAGTGGTGCGTTCCTAGGTTTCAACCTCGGACCTACCGATTAAGAGGGTAAGTTTCAACAAATTAGGCTGTCACTGCTGTTCAGTTTGTTATTACTGTTTGTAATCTACTCGTGTTTGTTATCTTTTAACCCAATTAAATAGTGAACGAGCAGGCAGTCCACAAGATGGCAAGTTCCTGCCACCCATAAACATTTGTAAATAACTTCATACAGAACAGGGGTTCTATCTGAAGTCAATCGTAGATGCATTGCTACTCCCGATGACTAAGAAAGTCGTCTCATTTTTTTTATAATAGTGAAGTAGCAAACGAGCATGCAATCCACCTGATGGTAAGTGGTTACCGCCGCACATGGACATCTCTAAGCAACTTCATATAGAACATAGGTTCTATCTGAAAGTGTGCCGGACACCACACCCTTCCATCGAAACGCAATGAATGCTTCACGTTGGAAATAGGTGGTACCTCCCCGGTCGAACTACAATGGTTCTGCCTCCTTCAAATACATATTCCTTCAAATACATATTTAGGCGCCGATATTCAAGAGCATATTTTTCCTCTTTCCTTGGATGTCGTAGAAGACAACTAAGGAACAGAATCCAGTAAATAGGCATTACCTTCTTCTTGTATAACATCGACGGCCACTGCGCATACGCATGTCAGGTGAGTTTTTGTTAATAGACAAAAACTCTATCAGGGGAGACTTCATTAAGATTATATCCCTAATTCATCTTGGATGGATAAATTTAGTAAAAGTTGATTAAATTGCGAGTTGTATAGGAAAATTGACAAACAGGCGAGGTGTTTTATTTATAACTTAAACGGTAACCGTTAAATTAACGTCATTAGGACAAGCAGGTTGTTAAAATACAAGTAGTAGAATGCGCAGATTATGTTTTACGCTCTACATTAATAATTTAGTATAACATTTAATTTTGTGCGTCCTGTGGTATCAGCACCGAATAGCATAATTTCTTCTCTTTTTGTTATTATTGGAGGTAGCAATTTCATTAGTATATATGCTGCCTGCATTATGTATCTGCGATAATACATGAGGTTGTGGCCACAATCTTGTAATATACGGGTTTGGCGATGAAATATTTTTAAAATATTCTTGACGTAACAAATTCGCGGACTTTCTGGCCACACATTTACCTGGTAAGTGGCAAAATTTACACCACCGACCAGTCGCTAGCTCTTAACGAGCTTCGTAACTAACACCAAGGAAAAATTATAGGAATCTGTGACCTTTTGTTATTAAGTTTCTTGTTGCGTAACGCGGAAAAAAATCAGAAATGAATAAATATTAGATTTTGATAATAAATTTCAACTTGAACATTTAGTATTACAAATATAGAAAGATGATAATGAATATAGGCTGCATTACATCTAAAAGGTGGTAGAAGGAGTGTATTTCGACCGGGGAGGTACCACTGCCACACCTATTGCTAAATTGAAACATTCCTTGCGTTTCGATGGAAGGGTGTGGTTGCCGGCACACTTTATATGAGGCGACCATCCTAGTCCTCGGGAGTAGCAACGCATCTGTGATTGACTTCATATAAAACCTATGTTCTATATGAAGTTGATCCAAATGTCCATGAACGGCAGTGACCACTTACGATCAGGTGGACTGCATGCTCGTTTGCTACTTCATTATTATAAAAAAAATCTGGCAGGAGTGTTGGTGGTATTTTTTCCATATAAGAGTAACAAATCAGAGTAACATCCATCCATCCACTTAGTAAGTTAAAAAAAAACTCCATTATTCGCGTTAAAAGAGCATTTTAAACAAGAACCAAGTCTTAAAAGAGTTTTATGTAAAATAAATATCGTATTAAGACTCACATATTATATTTTATACCGCAAGTGTGCGAAGTTTTAGCGTTGATTATAAACGAGAGGTCCCTAGGGAGTTCGTCTTGGAACAAACAGGAAGAATGTGAACTAATAATCTCGGTGGCGTCGTAAACTATTCTGTTAATATCATGTAAAAGAGAATTTTAGAGAGAAAAAATACATAACAAAGCATCCTTTGTTTAATGATTTTATTATAAAAATTTAGTCCGAATGGATGTTGCTTCCTTATAAAAAGGAAGACCTTATTACATAGTCCATACATTAGCGTTAAAGGTTTATTGGTCATAGGTGTCCTTTCATGGAGTAATTTTCTATTTGTTATATCATTCGACAAAACAGTTCATAACTGTACTATCATAAAGGGCCTGCAATTAGTGGGTTCGATTCGATTCCGGGCCAGTCCGATAAATAAGCTTTTATTTCAATGTACTAAAAAAAAGTAGTAATCAAATAGTTAGGTACATCATTATCTAATCATTACAAAACAATAAAAGTAATTCCACTATTCTACTGACAATTTTAAATAGTTGTTCGCTTCGACAGACTGGTTGACTGCGAAAAGTTCAGTAAACCCCCCCAAATTTTAATTAAATTTTGCAACATGTTCAACCGAATTCGCTAAATTAAACCCGATATGTTTTGATGACTGAACAATTTTAATTATTAGATTTAAACTTCAAGGTATAAAGTTTCATATAAATGTCATGCAAAGATTCATTTTATAATAGTTATACTTATTTTTTATTTACATTTTCAAAAATAATCATCGTATCCGTTTTCGTAAACGTCCTTGTGGGCGAAAACATAAATGACTGTTGTCTTGAGAAAACTTAATTAAACTTACACAGAGAGCACAGTATATCGTACATCTTGTATAACTGGCTGTTTTTTTTATTATATAAATCTATTTTATTTCTGATTTGTAACAAGTAACACACTATTATTAACATTATTTTTATACCGCGAATATAATGCTTGGACGCATAATTGAAAGCAATATGGTAGCTCAATAAAGACAAATAGAACCACGCGAAGAAACTCCGTTTAAATAGCAACAATCCCTTGCAACATTGGAAAGTACAACAAAATGCAAATGACTTTAAACTTCAGACAAATAAAAAAACCTTCCCCGAAATTTAATCAATTGCGAAGGGCGGTCCGAACAAACCCGACGATTTGACTCCAAATGATCCGAAAACGTATTTTATTAGCCGTAAACTCGTTGAAACAACAGAGGTGATTCCTAAATCGATCCACCGTCCAAAGAGTATGGTATGGAGACCACCTGAATACAAATTTTATAACATTGATTCACGACAACCTCCCAATCCAATCGAAAACTTTCCTACGGGGCTAACCCTCGGATTTAATCCATCGGTAATACGAAAATTGATGTAGAAATCTCCGCCACCGCCCGAACACCGTGTCCCGCGGTCCATACAAAGTGTACAACCTCTGAAACATTTTCGGATTTTCTACGAGAATCACTGCGGTTGTGGCATTCTGCCAAAATGTAACGTGTACCCACCGAAAAAAGGTTTAAATTCAATTCGCTCACGAGGTTATTGGAAGCAATTCCGTTCTGAAAGAACTATGGTACGTGTTCGGTTTGCGGAATCAATGGCGCGCGTGAGGGGCTAAAAAGCGGGGGACGTATCGGTTTATTTACTTTTTATAAAAATAAAAACTTTTCACGGCGCAACTTGCATGCCAATGTTTGTTTTGAAACACGTGAAATTATTTACGTCGCTTAAATATAAATACACAAATAAATAAAGTACGCACGGATGCGTTTTCGATATAAGTTAAAGTTATTAAATGAATTTATTTATGGTAACAAAGTTTATAAAAAAGTTTATTTTCCATTTAATTATTTTAATTTTCATTTAATTCATATTTATACGATATTAATTATTTATAATAGTTTACGGTTTATTTATAATAGTTTTTTATAAAAATAAAACCTTTTCACGCCGCAACTTGTATGCCAATATTCTTTTTTGATACACGTAAAATATTTTATATCACCTTAAAACCTGTATATTTATTTCAAACCTTATTTCAAAACGCATATGCTTTTGAAATAAGTTGCAGTCTCAATGTTTACTTTTTTATTCTACAATTTTAATTTTAAATTAATGTAATAATTATATTCTAATTGTAATATTTATATTTGTTGGATAGTAAACTAAGTAAATTCATCTACCAACATATAGATGTTTTTTGGGTGTATGTCTGTATGTCTTAGCTAATCTTGAAAAAGCTGTAGCTATTTTGCAGAAATAGTTATAGGACATGTATATCTAATACTTAAAAATATTATCTAAAAAAATAATGAAACCAAAAATGATTTTGCAGTTGGTTTTCTTAGTAAACACCAGTCCACATTTACATAATTTGAACCGAAACACTAAAATCCTAGCTAAGAAGGCCAATGCATCCAATTACAAGTTAGTATCAAAACATCTACTATAGAAAAAATATTCAAATAAAACAAACAAACTGACTGACAGATGAGTGATTTTATAAGATTAGCCGTTTTTTGTTAGGTATTGACGAAACCCAAAATTAAAACAAAATGTTACTCTCTTAGCCACTGAAATTTTTCATAAGTCGTAGGTGCCTTAAGACACTCATAAAGATCAATACACAAACACCAAAACCCAGAACAGAAATCTATATACATCATTCAAATATCTATCTAGCCAGGGATCGAACCCGAAATCTACTATCAGACCTGAATATAGATAGCTCCACAACGCTGGTCACCTAATGAAATCACACAGTACAGTAAAACAGTAGTAAAGGCAGCACGAAAGCAATCCTATCCCGTGTTTGACACAGGACTCTTTGACAAAGGTCGTTCGCTATTAGCAGATTGGATTAGAGTTCATCAATCAATGGCGTTTGACAATCCGCCTCTGATTTATCGACCGGACCCTGTTTCGGTACGATTAACGTTTAAAAGTATACGACCTAATTCCTTTCTGTGTGACAGTTACTTCTGTGACGTCATCAGATACTAACCAGATATGCCAAACACGTATTAATAATGTAGAAGTAGCAAATCACCACCTGATGGTAAGTGACTGGAGCCATCCATGGACGTCGGTAATCAACCCCTAATTCGGTCAACACGCAACCCAAAGTTGGCCACGAATGTATTGGCCACTCCAACAAGTCACATAAGTCATGTGACAACAAGCTACCCAAAGTTGGCCACAAATGTATTGGCCACTCCAACAAGTCACATAAGTCATGTAACAACGTGCTACCCAAAGTGGGCCATAAATGGGTCACTCTTTACACCTTCCAAACCAACCACAACCCTCAATATCAGTCTGGCTGGCGATCAAACCCAGAACTCTCTACGTGTCAAATCCGCTTGGTGGCTCCGCCAAGCTAAGCATGGCACAGAGCGACGGATGTGATAGTATCTTCAGAATTAACCCAATTCAATCCATGATACATCCTAATGAAACCGTATGTGTTAGCAAAGTTCACGTGTAACTTGAAGCGCACGCCGGGCAATTTCGATTTGATTTATCATTGTTCTTAACCGATAAATCAGGCCACAATAGGGCTCCCGGGCCCGAGAGCGTTGTATGGAAGTTCTATTAATTCCGCTAAGAACAATCCCCAACTTGCCGCACAATGGGATTAAAGACAATACGCCTCAAACGTGCGATGCTATCGTTCGTCTGAAGGATCGATAGTTTAACGGTAAAATATGGTGGTATATAGATTTTGATTTTTGTAAAACCGACACGAAATATACTTTGTGTACGATGGCGCCTCGAGGTTAACATTTTTCGCGCGTATATGCTCTTTTGTCTATCTGCGTATTTTTTGGGTTCCATGGCAACGATTGTACCCTTACTGATTCGCCATGTCTGTCTGTCCGTTCATGTTACTTTTATTTTTTACTTTTTTGTGACATGGAAGTCGGTAGATATTTTTTGTTAAAAAGTTTTTGTTTGCATCTTACCTACACGTATGGGGAGTCTATAAAAAGGTCTTCAAAAATGATAGTAATAGAATTATGTACTTAATTATTATTTTTTCTATTTAATTTAAGTATTAGTTATTATAAATATTTGTGTAGTTTATATATTTTGGTTTAAATTAGGTTATATTCTACTTAAATAAAAAACATTTTGTTGTAGTGTCAGTAATAAAGAATTACATATTAAAAACAAATCCAATACGCAACGAATAGATCTCGTTTATTTGGCAAGGCGGTTCAAAAGTCGTTCGTTTAAAGAGCTCAGGAACAGTTTTGTCAAAAATAAATTACACCTAAGTTGTAAACGAGTAGGTACAACAAGCTCGTAAAAGTTAACTAATTAAAGTGGATGTACTTACCCAAAGTTAATTACAGGTAATTTCCTGTAGCCCTGTTAGGCTCCAAACTTTGATTGAAAGCCCATCTTGTCTTGTTTAATAAATTTATCCAAAGGTTTCATTTCCCTGAATAAATATTACACGAACTTTGCTCCACTTAAATCCCCATCTTGATGAATTTCAATTTTGCTCAAACTCAGGCAAATAATTTTGTTGTTATGTTATGTTCATGTAACATCACGCCATAGTATAAAACAAAGTCGCTTCCCGCTGTCTGTCCCTATGTACGCTTAGATCTTTGAAACTACGCTACGGATTTCAATGCAGTTTTTTTAACAGAGTGATTCAACAGGAAGGTTTTTATGTATAATACATGCATAATATAGTGGAGGAACACTGATAATTTTAGATATTTCACTTTTAGGCAAAACGAAGTTGGCCGGGTCTTAATATTTTTTTGAAGTGAAACTTCTTTTTCGGGGTTGGAAAAAAAATAGTGCAACATTTTTTCGTTACGCGCCATCTTTTTCCGTTACGCGCCATCTTTTTTTTCCGTTACGCGCCATCTTTTTACTTATCCCTACCACGCGTGATATTAGATAGATTATTATAGATTAGATTATTAGATAAAGTTTAATAAAAGCCTTTTATTAAACTTTATCTTATTAAACTTTATTTAACCAATTTCTGTAAAGTTGCATATAGTAAATTATTTTTTGAAAAATAACGTCATAAAGAAGTTTCACTTCTTACGAGTGTACGCTAGTACACGCACACATTTTTTTATTTTAATCTCCCAATTCGCACTAGACCAGCGGTGGATTATAGCCAAAAACCCTCCTATTATGAGATGTCACTCGTGTCGTGTAGGTTGATGAAGACATATAGACATTGAGCTACCACATGAAGTGTTTCTATCCATCCACCAGCCCTTTGAGGTCCACTGCTGGACATAGGCCTCCCCTAAATGACAACACTCCAACCGGTCCTGTGTCTTCTGAATCCAACAGTTTCCCGCTGTCTTCTTCAGGAGCACAGGTCCCAACCAGGTGAGCGGTCCACCTGGTGGAGGGGGGAACCTGTGCTCCTTTTGCCTAAATATGGTCACCACTCGAGGACCTTCCTTCTCCATAGGTTATCGGCCCTTTTTTTTTTTGTTTTCGAGGGGGAAACTTTCAAAAAGTACCCGACGTCGTGGGAGCGACGCGGGTTATGTGGGATTCTTACCGCACTAAAACCCCCCCGGTGGCCGACCTCGACGCTGCGAAGAGGACTCCGGGAACTCCAGTTGACCGCCGCCGGTGTCCTCAGCGTGTGCCCCATCGGGCTACTCTCTGGTGGGCGTGAACTGCTCACCGCACCTTCTGGTTTTTACGGCAACATGCAACCACACATGCCGCCGTCCTTCCCGGGGTCACTTGACCGGACGGTTCGAGCTCCCACTCTTCCCGCCTGCAACCCCGGAAGCCTCTTTTAGTCGCCTTTTACGACAGGCAGAGGGTACCGTAGTCCTATTCTGGTCCCGGAACTACAGGGACAAGGTTATCGGCCCTACGAGCGATGTTTCATGAAATATTTACCTCACCTTTAAAGTCAGTGTACAATTAAAATAAGATTGAGTGATTTTCTATCAATAAATATAAAGCGACCGGTCAAATGGCCGGATGATTGATGCTCTCTGTTTCACTCCGCTATTAGCGACTGACCTCTAAAGCCGGGAAATGAGGTATCGAGTATTTTATTCCCACATTTTAGAATAAATATTTAAGTTAAAATTGAAGTGAAATGAATGGATTAATTTTGTGATAAATTTTTGAATGCTCTCGTTGGTCTACGAGGTTATTTAAAAATTATCACTTAAAAAAATCTCACACTATCACCGGATTGGAACACTAACACTGTCATATACTACACGTATTTAATAAAACTTATACTAACTGACAATATTTAATTTAAACCTCAATTTTTTTATAATGAATTTATGAAAACCTCATTTTTACACTTTTTTTTATTTCTTTGTCAGAATAGAAAAGACTATCTTTACCGGGTAGATTTAGAATTATAATACATCTATTTGACATGACACTACGATGAAAATCTGCATGGGTATATAGTTTACGCAATTTCCCCTGCGAATTTGTTTATTACAGGACATACGAGTGTCGTCCCTGTAGCCTCGGGGTCAGAATAGGGCATACGGTATCCCCTGCCTGTAGTAAGAGGCGACTAAAAGGGGCTTCCGGGGTTGCAGACGGCTAGAGTGGGAGCTCGAACCGTTCGGTCAGGCAATCCCGGGAAGGACGGCGGTATGTGTGGTCGCATACCGTCGTAAAGACTAGACGGAGCGGTGGGCCCAGCCGCCCATCTGGGAGGAGCCCGATGGGGCAGCGCGCTCGGAGGATTCCGGTTGAAGTCGTTTCGAGATCCCGGAGTCCTCCTTTTCAGCACCGAGGACGGCCACCGGGGGGATTTTAGTGCGGTAAAAAATCCCACATAACTCTGCGTCGCTCCCACGGCATCGGGTACCTTTGGAAGGTTTCCCCCTCGAAAACAAAAAAAAGGACATACGAGTGTAAAATCAAAATTTTTATATTCCTGCGAGTCTACTTGTCAAAAGAGAAGAATACCACTACCAGTCAGTGTAACGTCAAACTTGATATTTTTGGAAATTTTATGGTACACCAGAATTAAGTAAACATTTTTAAATTTCATCATCTAAGAGGTAAATAATCCCTTATTTAGTAATAGTAATAGTAAATTTAATGTTTAAAAAAATTATGATGTTCTGAATTTTTTAAATCTATAAATTTAGGTATACGTGAAGCAAAAATTTGTAATTCGTTTTTAAGATACTTCAAAAATGTCAGATGTCTTTGTCAAAATACCCGCTTTTAAATGCAGCTTAGTTAATAAATCTATTGCCTTTAACGGGTGCATTCAAAGTAACTTGAAAATTATTAGAATTTATTTAAATGAGAGAAATATTGGTGCTACTTTGGACAATATGAAATTTAGTTTTTTAATTTAAATTACGGTCGAATTTCAACTGTTGCGACGGGTAACTAGTTCTTAAAATTTCACAAATCATTTGTTAGATCTTGAAACATAACAAATGTTTAAGACTTCTAAAATTATATGAGTTTACGATACATACGCTCTATCACTGGTATATATAGTTCATAGAAAAATAAAGTAAAACCTACCACCTACCTAACCACTAGTAAGCGCTTTTGCTGCCATAGATGAAGCCCCATCTCTTCCTTATCCCCTAGGAGTTAGTTTAATATGTATACCTGTGGACCGCAAGAAAGGCTCCTTTGTAAGGCATAACCCGTGGGACTGTAATTAATTATCCCTAATTATGCCTTACACGGCGTTAATTCGAATTCCGTACATATTGCAATTGGGCATTAGCACGTAACAGGCGCGATTGGATGGCTGCGGCTTTCAGGTAATTAAAGGCATTCAACTCAGAATTAATATAGTTGTATTGTAATGCTATTCAGAGGGTTACTATGCATGTGTATGTGGTAACTCAATTTACTTGGTCCGATCCGCTTTTGTGCGGTTTAGTGGCGATCTTGAATGGCAACACTCTCGTGGATGTTATGTGGCGACTAAACACAAAAAGTTCTGAAGATGCAGCGTCTACCTGTATAATAAATGTTTTTTTTTTATCTGACTGAAGTAGCAAACGAACATGATGAGCAGTCCACCTGATAGTAAGTTCTATACCACAACGTTTTATCGAAACGCAAGAAATGCTTCACGCTAGAAATAGGTGTGGTGGTAGTACTTCCCCGGTCAAACTACACTGGTTCTACCACCTTGAAACATCCGCTGAGGTCACCGGCAAGCATGGCAGGCGCAGTTAGTATTAGCAAAAACTCCCATTAGGAGAATCCTGTGTCCACTAGTAGACCTTAAAGGTAAAAGAATAGATGGACGAAATATTATACTTCACTACATAGTATAAAAAAATAGCTTCCTGTCTGTCCCTATGTATACTTAGATCTTTAAAACTATGTTACGGATTTTAATGTCATTTTTTAAATAGATAGATTGAAAAGGAAAGATATTATGTATGAAACATGTAATTTAGTAGAGGAACACTGATAATTTTAGATTTTTGACTTTAGGAACGAAGTTCGCCGGCTCAACTAGTTAATAATAATATTGACATTCTATAATTCGTCTAAGTCCGAGACTACATCACATGTATAACATTATTCATGAAACCTACTCGTATATTGTAAATAGTAAGGAAATTATAGACATGTAAACACAGAATAGCATCTTACAAAGTGGAAGAGATACGAGTATAATAAATACAATTAATTTAATTACAATGTAAGTACACACAATTAACTATTCTTATCTGAACCGAACAAAACTAAGTTCCGTCGTCCATGGACTAAGCGCGCATAAGCTAACGATTTAACAGCTAGTGATAGGTGTGTCAATATTTACTTTATCGATATTCGATAGATCTTATTATGCAACGGGGGCATAACTTCTTTTAAGTCACTTACGAAATATCGATAATATATTATACAACTTTTTCATTTTGTCACGTATGGATGAATTATGTTTACAATCATCTATAACGAAGTGAAAGCGGGACGTGTGACATCAGGATGGTCGAGGAGTCTTCATTACTGTCCATTCTTGAAGATTTCAAGTAAAACACAGGAGTATACTTCTTCGACTTATTCACACTTGAGGAGGTCCGATCGCTTCGACGGTTAAAACAAGAATCTATTTTCTACCAGCGTCCGCTCGCCTTTTTATAACAATCTTTTGTGGTGTGACAATACCAAATTTATGGAGGGTAAACTAAATTACAATTTGAAAAATCATTAAATGTTGCTAATTCAATAAACAAACAATTTTCAATCTTTAAACTAACTAAAATAATTATTATCGGCGACGTGTTTTTCATAAATACGCGGTGTCGCGCCGACATCTATATTAATATTTTTTATTATTGCTAATATTAGATTCTACATACATTTTAGTTTTAGTCAATCAAATGAGCTAAAATTTTGAAAGCATGTCGAGGTACGGCGGCAATATTAGTATTGTATTATATTTTTGACAAATATTACGCTATTTAATTATATTTCATCTTGTCATTTCAACTTGTCGAAAATGGGCGCCTACTTGATATAAGTATGAAATAAAAGGTATAAATAATACTGTCAGTTTCTAATAACATCTTTTACGAGAAGTTGTATTATGCGTGGTGGTTAAAAAAAACACAATAAATAGACACTGATAATTTAGACGCGTATTATTTTTATTTTATAATTAGAGTATAGTATAAAAATTACTTATTAAAAAAATAAACAATATTCGATACAAATATCATATTTCAGTAGTGGTTTAGTATGCTTATACGTAACTTATCGATATTCAAAGTGAATAACGTCCCACCCTAACACAAATACAAAGCTTTGCACATTAAGATACACGTATTATGAGACAAAAAGCAGTCGGATTGAGCTTATCTCGCGCGAACATTCACCCCTACGAGGAAGACACTTTAGTTAAACCTTTTAAATTTTTTCACCCACTGGGACATTGTTTATTTTGTGAGAGAACTTTCCTATCTGAAATTGCTAGAAAATTTTGCTCTTTTGTAATTCTACCCAACTGTTACTGTCTGTTTATATAATTGTATTAGGTTAGTTTATAAAGTATTTTCGTGAGTAGATAGAAAAAATGGAAAGGAAATATATTTTAGTGTTTTTTTTGTAACAATAATGTTTTCGATTAGTATGCTGCTGAGATGCACTTATGATATTATATCATTCAGAATAAGCTAGGTTCAAAACCCAGTTATTTAGTTTTGAGGGTGGGTTTTTATGTTTGTATGAGACCACCGCCACACCTATTTTCAGCGTAAAGCATTTCTTGCATTTCGATGGAAGGGTTGTTGCGGGAACACTTTTATATGAGGCGACCATAGTCCTCGGGAGTAGCAACGCATCTATGTTTGACTTCAGATAGAACCTATGTTCTATATGAAGTTGCTTACAGATGTCGCAGGGCGTCAATGACAACTTACCATCAGGTGGACTGCATGCTCGTTTGCTACTTCAATCGGATAAAAAACATGACATTATGTGCATAAAAACGTAAGAAAGAATTTAATATTTGCAATAAATGTCAGGAACAGAAATATATTTTACAATATTTGTCATTCTGTACGTTAAGAATCACATCAAACCAATACTAGTAACATTAATTTACAGGATTGAAAATATTTTTATGTTTTTTTTGAGTACGCACATACAACACCCACACAGACAGACGGGTTACTGACGAAAAGTAAATTATGTCATCTTCCATAGGTGACGATTGTTAACACCAGTCACCTGTGCACCGCCTGGTTTGAAGGTGAAGGATTATACGTACATACTGTATGTTTAACATCACTCATGCCACCTTATCTTTATATTATTACGTGAAGCAAAAAAATGTGAACCGTTTTTAAGATACTTGCTGCAGATGTAGGAGTGTGACATTACGCACGGTTATAGTTGATGTAGAGAAGGATTATGAAATGCCAATATTTTTTCAAATAATGCATAAAACATACATAAAATCAACTAAATTACATTACACACACTACGTTGTATTTGACACAAACACATATGTACATAATAAACGAAATAGAACATTCAATGTCTTACTATGCAAACACATAACGTCAAAAATGACAGATGTCTTTATCAAAATAACCGCTATTGCTTTTAAATGCAGCTTAGCTAATTTTACCTTTAACGGGTGCGTTCAAAATAACTTGAGAATTATTAAAATTTATTTGAATTTGAGAAATATTGATGCTACTTTGGACAATATGAAGTTTAGTTTTTTAATTTAAATTACAGTTGCATTTCGACCATTGCGACGGGTGACTAGTATGTAACAAATTAACGAAGTGGAATTAAAGCAGTCTTTAACATATTACATACAATCTTGTTATAATTAAATTTTCGTGTCTGTTTCGCGAATTAATGGAATTAATGAAAATCAACGCTGTCAGCTTGTTTCGCCAAATCGTATAATGCATGATATGTTTGTAAGGTTTGATCTAAATGAATTGTTTTGTATTTCTTTATTTTATACGGACTATTTGATCATGTTTAATGTATTTAAGATTAGGCATATGATCTAAAGTAAAATATGAAATACATATTAATATTTTTTTATTCGATTTATTTTTTTATAAGATTGAAGTAGCAAACGAGCATGCATTCCACCTGATGGTAAGTGGTCACTGCCGCCCATGGACATCTGTAATCAACTGAATACAGAACATGGGTTTCATATGAAGTCAATCACAGATGTGTTACTACTCCCGAGGACTATGATGGTCGCCTCATGTGAAAGTGTGCCGGCAACCACACCCTTTTATCGAAACGCAAGAAATGCTTCACGCTAGAAGTAGGTGTGGCGGAGGTTTCATTCATTTAAACATTTTTTTCTCATTTTTGACATCTTGCTACACGCTTTTTTCCCTGTTACACGCAGGGCAGGCGTAGTTAGCTTCAATTTTTGTTTTTCAGAATCAGAATTGCCAGTTACATTACGTTTATATTTTCATAGAACTGTGAGTCTGTGATAAATGAGATGTTTCATTATCTTGACAATTCGAGAAAACACTAAAGTACTTAAAATTATTTTAAACGTATTTCTTTCGTACAAAACTAATGAAAATAAACTGTTTTATTTATCTTCCAATATGGCAGAAAAAATTATTTAGACAAACTGAAGTCGCAAGGCTAAAGCGGCATATAGTTATGACACTTCATTAACTTAATTGCATTCGATTAGATGAACACTGACAACTGATTGTGATCAGTGACAATTGTCACAGTTTATTAATTTCAACTGTCAAAATGAGATATTACCGCCGCCATAATGTTTTTTAGCGTAGTATTGCAATTCTTAACTTAAAATTATTGTATTGTATTAATAAAATCAGTCAATTAAATCAAAATGCTTACTAAAAACAGCTCTATAGTATATTTGCATTTTTATATTGAGTAATTTAAAATAAGGATAATTAATTAATATTATAAGTATTCCATATATGTATAGGAGTATAGAGCTATATGTATAGATTACACTATCGTTAAATATGCAAAGAACAATAATTGAACGTATTATATTTTTAAATTAAATTATATTTTCCCATTGCAATTACTATCTGAACGGCATCTATTAATCTCTATCTAAATCATACTTAATAAGTCAATTTGATTCTTACCTACATGTTGATTGTTAAAGTTTTTACCTACAATTTGTAATATTCCACCATTCGTCTTAATAATGTTCTCCTACCTACTGAATTTTGTACGTTCATTTGCTTGATGTATTTCGTTTATTTATACAGAAATGAACATTTTGTATTTTCTATTTTAAGTGAATTGTACTCTTTTTAGAAAATAAATATCTTAAACATTATACGTACTAACACATTTGACTACATCTACTAACAAATTAAGCTTCCTGTAATGTTAGTGAAGATGATTAAATAAATAAATAAATAATAATACCGGACCAAAGGTTATGGACCTTTTGCCTTTCAAAACATTTCCTTTTGCTACTTCAATGTTCAAATAGCCGATATAACCTTTTTGTGGTAACATTTTAACCGCCAATTAATCTTAGCTTAGCGTGTGTTATGTGAAGGGTGACATAATTGCCCTCTTCCATACGATTTCGTTCAAACGCGCTCTGTATTGATCTATCTCCCTATTTGCGATATTTTATGAGCCAAGGGTGAATTTATGTTGCCTGTGTTGACTTTTAGTGTAATATTACTTACTAACTATGCCTCGCGGATCCACTCGCGTTATAAGGTTTAATAATTTTTGAAATGCCGACTTTAGTTAGCACCACAAAATCATACTATAATATTATAAAGGCGAAAGTTTGTGAGTGTGTATGTTTGTTACTTCTTCACGTCTAAACGGCTGGAGCGATTTTCGTAAAATTTGGTAGGGAGTTAGCTGACACTCTGAATTGACATATAGGCTTTACTTTTTACTGTGGGAAAATATCTTATTCCCACGGGGGATCGATTTTTGATAACGCGAGCGAATTCAACTTTATATTTGGACATTATAATACACAAATATAATGCAAATGGGACTCGAGCATGATAGGTTTCGTATCATACTATAAATAAACGATGATCAAATTACTTTAGTGTATGAGAGGCCTCCTCAAATATTTATTTAATACTATTTAGGGTAAAATGTTAAAAATGTCCTATCAGGAAATATGTTCCCTTTGTCATAGAAATTATACCGAACTATCAAATGAGATAGAACACCTCCGCTGATAGTTGCTACTCTTATTCTTAATTATCAATTGGGGTACAACTTATTATTGTCCCACTGCTGGGCACGGGTCTTCTCTGAGAATGAGAGAGTTTTAGGCCATAGTCCACCGCGCTGGTCAAGTGCAAATCTATACGAACCATAATTATACATTTTAACAACTTTAAGATTTGTACAAATATTTTTTTAAATACATAATTATATATAACGATAAAATTATGCATTTTACTTAAGTAGAGAGTCGGTGAGGTAATTATAAACGTAATCTAAATGACATCTTACCTAATTTTATTTTATAAATATTTGGACATGGTTACGAATATAATTCGTAACTTGAACAATATTTTCTTTCCGGAAAGATAAGATCGACAATTATAATTTAATTCAGCATGCAAATAGCTGGTAGTCTCAATTTTCACTTTAGAATATGTATTTGTTAATGATATGATTAATTATTTATTTAATTTGACTCATCAACGTAGAGTACATTTTGATTAATGGAATTGCAAGTATTTATACAAAGAGATATTGTACCCACAGTTAAAGTATTATTAAAGGTAGATTTAATGATCTGTGTGGCGGTATGGTCATACCGTGGGTTGCGAGTTCAATTCCCGGCCAGACAGGTATTTGAATAAGGTAAATGACTTTACATCTTCTTTCTGGGTCTGAGTGTTTGTGTTATTGTCTTAGATTGTGTCCCTGGTGCACATGACAAGATGAAAATCCTAGTAAGCGGCTGTGAGTGTAGAATGTAAAAAAATGATATTGACGCTGTAATAATCTAATGAATTAAGTGTGTTATTGTATTTTATGTTCTTAGTGTGCATTTTAAGTATATAGATTGTACGAGTAAGTCTATACATTTTCGTACTAATTATCAATTTAAATACATTCGTTAAATTAAACATCTCGTTGACTCATTATTGTCCTAAGGGCAAGGGCAAGGGTCTTCTCTTAGAATGAGAGAGTTTTAGGACAGCGCTTACCAAGTGCGAATTCGTGGACTTCACACACCTCCGAGAAACTTTTTTTTAAAGAACTCTCGGGTGTGTAAGTTGCTCATGATTTTCACCTTCACCGAAAAGCAGTGATAATTAATTTCGCATACGCACATAATTTTAGAAAAATCAGTGGTGCGTGCCTGGATTTGAACCTCAGACCTTCCGATTGAGAGGGCAAGTTTCAACTATTAGGCTCTCAACTAAATTGAACATATTAAACTAAGTCAAATACCGAAAATGATAAACTTCACCGATATAATTATTTTTACCAGGCACAATTAACTAACGTATTAACGTGGACAAGGTTATTGTCCACTGCATTGAATTCCATCCTAATGCGATATTCGCTAAGCGTCACTACTACCCAGGTTTAGTAAGAGGAGCAATGAAGATCAAAAACTCCGTAGTAAATGGGTTTTAGGCAAACGTAATGGTGGAATATATTGGCTTGTTTCCGTCAATCACAAATACTAAAAAGTTTGGTGAGTGATACAGTTAATGTTGTGTGTGATGTTAAACCTGAAAAAATGTGTTTATATAGGTGACGAATACATAATCTGTTTTGAGAAGTTGGTTGATGTTTTTATTTTATCTGACTGAAGTAGCAAACGAGCATGCAGTCCACTTGATGGTAAGTGATCACTGCCGCTCATAGACATCTGTGATCAACTTTATACAGAACATGGTTTCCATCTGACGGATTTGTGATTGACTTCAGATAGAGCCTCCGTTCTATATGAAACTGCTTACAGATGTCTATGACTGTAACCACTTACCACCTGGTGAAATACATGCTCCTTCAACCTTATAAAAAAACATTTATTAAAAATACATTCAAAGAATATCTGGCGACATATAGTATTTATAGTAGGTAGGTATATACTTTGTAGTCGGTATTGTTTGGATTAAAAATCTCATAACGATATCCTTAAAGACCTTGGATTATTAAAGTCTTCCGCAAACATTAGGATTTGTCTTTGATGTCAGAGCATACAAATGATCTAATTTCCGTATGTTCTCAATCTTAAATTAACACCTCGTGCCAATAAAGTTTGAAATTGAAAATTGCTTGGAAATTTTATCTTTACATTTGCATGTTCATTAGTGATTTGTTATTTACTAAAAATCCGATGTCTGGTGATGATGTATGTGTTAAATTTAAATTTGCGTTCTAGTATGTCTATGCCATCCTTGAAAACAGTAAATTAAATCACTTTAGAAGTGAAAGCGTCAAGTATTGATTCGTTTCATGTATGTATGTCTATGAATCTCTCATAACCTTAACACGCTCTACAACGCGTTACCGATTATATCAACTTGTGACGTATAATTTATATTTAAATATATTTGATCATTGTACTTGTTTTCACTTTCAATTAGTTTTCAAGCAATCAGATATTTTTTGTTTGTAAATACACATATTTAATTTAATTCCACTCTTTATTGATACGGGCTACAATCCAATATGCACATTTTATATTATTTCTAATGAAGTCGCACAGTCAAAATTGGTGCCTTCAATATTTTCTTCTTACTTTTGCAGGTAGTAGAACCAGTGTAGTTCAACCGGAGAAGTACCACAGCCACACCTATTTCTAGCGTGAAGCATTTTTTTGCGTTTCCATGGATGGGTGTGGTTGCTGGCACACTTTTATATGAGGCGACCATCATAGTCCTCGGGAGTAGCAACGCATCTGTGATTGACTTTAGTTAGAACCCATGTTCTATTTGAAGTTGCTTACAGGTGTTCATGTGTGGCAGTGACCACTTACCATCGGGTGGACTGCATGCTCATTTGCTATTTCAATCAATAAAAAAAACTCGTCATATTTTTTACGAGAATCTTATACAACAACTGCGTTTTTTCATTACATTATTTATTGACACAACTCATACCCACATAGTTATGACGCTACGTTTGCACAGATGATTAACGTGACTACCTTATAGCCGTAACCACATTTTATTACTTTATGAGTCACGTTCAATGTTTACTTACCAACAAACACAATGTCGAAGTACTCTATATATTATAACTAGTTTATGACTTACGTAGTTCAAGCAATTAGCAGCCTAGATTGTAACTCACACAGATTTATTTATATTTATTTTAAGCACTTTTATATGAAGCAACCATTTTAGTCTTCGGGAGTAGTATTTCTGATTGACTTCAGATTGAACATGTGTATATAAAGTTGCTTACAGATGTCCATGGGTGGCAGTTGCCACTAACTGTTAGGTGGGTTACATGATCGTTTACTACTATATTCTTATAACAAAACTAGTTACCCGGCGAACTTCGTTCCACCTAAAAGTCAAAAATCTAAAATTATCAGTGTTCCTCTATGTATCCTGCACAACGACAACATCCTGCATGTATTATACATAAAAACCTTCCTTTTAAATCACTCTATTGACTAAAAGAAACTGCATTAAAATCGATAACGTAGTTTTAAATACATATATATGAAGTGATTATTTTAGTTTTCTTAACCTTCAAGTTTGCTTCTTCAATACATAGCATAAAAAAAAAGTCGCTTCGCGCTGTTTGTCTCTATGTATGCTTAGATCTTAAAAACTACGCTACGGATTTTAATGCAGTTTTATACGTAGAGTGATTTAAAAGGAAGGTTTCTATGTATAATATATGTATAATATAAATGAGGAACACTGATAATTTTAGATTTTTGACTTTTAAGCGGAACGAAATTCGGTGGGTCTATAATGATTAGCTAGTCTATAATGATTCTAAGTATTATTACTAAACAAAATAATTAGATGAGCCTAATTACAAACCGACTGCCTTGTTTACTTTAAAACTCGAATGTACCTAGATTGAAAGTAAACAAAAAAGTCCCTTACAAAATGATCCTGGAAGTGCCAACAACGTTTATGAGCGTGACTGCAACTTGAACATCAGTTTACTAATTCATAGACTGTTTATCCCAACCTAGTGATTTAGTGTCTATTACCCATGAAGGCTAACTATTAGAGGCTATTACGATGCTTTGTTTGTATGTCACGGTGATATTACGTAACACATAGATTCTATATACAAGTATTTAGAGATTAGCCATAAAATATACACGGGTATTAATTATATATTTAAAAGTTTCCTATTCTAGTGTGAAGCATTTCTTGCGTTTCGATCGAAGGGTGTGGTTGCTGGCACACCTGTTGCCGGCACCGATGAAGTTGCTTACAGATGTCCATGAGTGGCAGTGACCACTTACCATCACGTGGACTGCATGCTCGTTTGCTACTTCAATCAGATAAAAAAAGGTGATTCGAGGCAAGTACTGTTCGTAGCAACTCAAACGGTCGAGGCGTTACCAAATATTCGCTTACATCTTTCTATAGCAAAATTGGTTGGAATAAATGCTATTTATAACCGACTTTCAAAAAGGAGGAAGTTCTCAATTCGACTGCATTTTTTTTCTCTGTAAAACTCAACAAAAGGAGTTAATTACTGTTAGTAACTTCCATTTTTTGATAGATTCATCATCTTGATCACTGCTGCTAAATATAGTACAGTACAATAGGCTTGTAAATTCTATAAATCTTCTAATACGGATTGACCGAAAATCTTAATTATATCTTCCTTCAGAAATCCACACTGGTTCAGGGTCCTAGGTGATATATTCAAGGCTGTAATCAACCTTTGTATATGATGAAAATCTTACGTACTTTTTTATTCTCGCAGGGTTACGAGGGATTTTTATTGCACTAACAAGGTGGCCCCCCTCGGCGCTACAAAAAGGACTCCGGGATCTCGCATTGATCCATCGGGCTCCTCCCAGCTGAGCGGCTAGGCGCGCCGCTCCGCCTGGTTATTACGATGGTATGCGACTACATATACTGCCATCCTTCCCAGGGTCGCCTGACCGAAAGGCTCGTGGTCCTACTGTAGCCACCCGTGACTCCAGAAGCCCCTTTTAGACGGCTCTTACGACAGGCAGGGGATACCCTAGCCCTATTGTGATCCTAGAACTATAAGGACGGTGTTTCTACCCCTAATGACTAAATAGGAACGCCTCGGATAAGTATCGTACCTTTAACTAACTAAAACCAGAACAGAGCAGCGCTTAACATTATTATGCAGAAATCGGTGTGGCAGTGGTTCAAGTGGAGTTTTACCAAAAAGAGTTTTTCAAAATACTATTGTTGGCAAATAGAAATTGCAAAAATTGAGCTAAAGCAAATTCAAACGGTATCAAAATTCAAAATCTAGCTCGAAATCCGCGATTATGTTACAAAATATCGTTTCTGTGCAACAAATTTAACATAATTTATTGAAAGCTTGCAAATTTTAATCTAGAATGATATATCTATTGGTCATTCCGTAATCTGCAATGATGCATCACAATATCACGTGATATTGCGTTGCATTGATTAATTGCAATGGCGTTTCATTCATTATTTGAATAAAGATAATGTCTACGCTTTGTCGAAAATATGTAGCGATCGTATGAAAACTATTTAAATTAAATTGTGTTGAACATTTTTGTAATTATTGCGCCCGTAATTTACTTTATACGAAGTGAAAAGTCATTGCATATTGTTATTCGTATTATGATTTTATAATAAAAATCTGGCTTACTGAACAATTACAATTGTTTAAAATACAGATATGTAAATAATAAATTTAGGTTTCTGTTCTAGATCGGGGTGCTTAAGCCGGTAATAATCTATGTGTTCATGACAACCGCGACATAGAAAAATGTCTTAGTGTAGACGTTTTAATATAGTAAGCGTTATTATTATTACTAGTTAACCGTGGCAACAGTCGAAATTCGACCGTAATTTAAATTAAAAAAAAAAGCTGACGTTCATAATATCCAAAATAGCACGAATATTTCTCAAATTCAAATAAAATTTAATAATTTTCTAGCCATTTAAAACGCACCCGCTAAAGGTAAAAAGATGTTTAATTAGCTTAGCTGCATTTAAAAGCAGTAGCGGGTATTTTGACAAACCCATCTGACATTTTTGACGTTATGTGTTTTCATGTTATGTGTTTTCATAGTAAGACATTTAATTGTTATATCGTTTATTATTTATGTGTTTTTTTCAAATGCAAGGTAGTGTGTGTAATGTGTTTTAATCGATTTTATGTATGTTTTATGCGTTATATGAAAAAAATATTAGCATTGCGTAATCCTTCTCAACATCAAAAATAACCGTGCGTAATTTCACACACGTCCGTATGTGGCAAGTATCTTAAAGCGGATCAAAATTTTTGCTTCACGTATTAATATATAGATTGGAATCCCTCTTAATAGTACAACCTGTTTCTCTCTTAGCATATCCATCAAATCTGTTACTATTATATTGTAGGAATAGTTGTGGCAACAACATGGGAGCACTCGAACCACAATCTTGATATTCACTTCCAAAATCTTGATAAAGTAAGGACGAAAAATTGAAGTATTAAAGATCGGCCACGTCAACCCATTATTGTCCCACTGCTAGGCACGGGTCTTCTCTCAGAATAAGAGAGTTTAGGCCATAGTCCACCGCGCTGGCCAAGGACGAATTGGTGGACTTCACACACCTTTGAGAACTTTTTTTTTAAGAACTCTCGGGTGTGTAGGTTTCCTCACGATGTTTTCCTTCGCCGAAGGATCAAAGATCGGTAATTAATCTTAACTACTAGTAGTCCATAATACACATACTCCGTTTGGTACTTTACGAACAGAAGTCTAAAGATAGCCTAATGAATTCCCCGGATGAAAATCAGTTACATGCGTTCGCAAAATATCTTGCTATGTTATTTCTACGTAAGACAGTGTAGTACCCTCTAGGGCTGTTATCACAGAAACCTGAATCCAAAACTGGGTTTACGATAATACAGCCTCCATATAACACCAAAGTAATGATAACTTCCGGATAGCACAGAACAATTAAGCAATAAAATGGTAGATTCAGTATGGTGAATTTTACTTCTATAGCCTTTTGTAATGTACCCATGGGAAAAACCTTCAGTCTCTACACTTTTATTTATTTTGGAATAAAAGAAGCATGGAAATAAAGCGACTTAATAGAAATAAAGAGTATTAATTATTATTTATTTCATTTGTAAAATAAATGTCGTGATCGCATCTGAGAGTTTTACAAGGTAGAAACAGTGTCGCTCGTCCGGAAAGGTAACATCGCCAAACCTATTTCTAGCGCGAAACAGTTCTAGTGTTATGTTGGAAAGGTAATAAAAAAACATTTTTTTATTGGAACTCGGTTAAAACTTAACTGAATATTCTCTTAAGGCGCTGGATTAGATGATTTTTATCATTGGTAGAACCAATGCAGATCGACCGGAAAGGTACCACCGCCACACTTATTTCGCCACACTTATTTCGAGCTTGAAGCAGTTCTTGCGACGGCGACCATCTTAGTCCTCACAAATAGCAACACATCTCTGACCGAATTTAGATAGAACTCCTGCTCAAAATGAAATTGTCCATGAGCCGCAGTGACCACCGTCAGGTGATAGCATACCCATTTACTATTTTAATTTTATATAACAAGGTTATTAAAAAAAGTTAAAAGTGAGTGTGATGTGGACGGATTTGTAGACCACTGTGATAAGCCACGACATAATTCCTTCCGAATTGACCAGGATACCTGTACTTACGAGTGACCGCTTAAGATCTTAAGATATTAGACTTCAAACAGAATCATTGTTCTGTGTTAATATTTTTATTTATGTATCGCTATCTACATTCATAGCTTCACACTCTCACTATCTCCGGCGTCGTGGGAGTCATGTACACAAACATAAACGAATACACAAACACCCAGACCCAGAACAAGAATCTAAATTCGTCAAACAGACGCCCGTTTGGTCAGAAATCGAACCTGGGACCCACTGCGTGTCAGACTGGTACGGTAACCAAGGCGGTCTTCTGAAATGACTATTTGTATTGGTGCTGACCCATTATTGTCCCACTGCTAGGCAAGGACCTTCTCTCAAAATAAGAGGGTTTAGGCCATAGTCCACCGCGTTGGCCAAGTGCAAATTGGTGGATTTCACTTTTGCAATTGGTGTATAGGTTTCCTCACGATGTTTTTCTTCATCGAAAAGCAGTGATAATTAATTTCTAATACGCACATAATTTAGAAAAATCTGTGGTGCATGCCTGGGTTTGAACCCCGATCCCGATCGAGAGGGCAAGTTTCAACCATTAGGCTATCACTGCTTACTGACTGTTTGTAGTGGTTTACCGGTATCTACGAGCGGCAGTGACAATTGACTAAAGGCATGCCCGTTTGCTACTTCAGTCGTATAAAAAAGAGAACAGCTCATCATGATAAATATATGTATTATTATTTATTTCACATTGTAGGTCAACTTCAGGGCATCCAGTCCCTTCGAAGCGTTGATTGCTGTGACGGTCAGTGAGCAGAGCAATTATCCACTGTTTTTATTCTGCTCCGAGGTTCATTACCATAGCGAGTACCACGGAGCGCGGCGTAGCGTAGCGCGCGCGCATCGGTAAGGATGGGAAGAGTCGATATAAATGTTAATTAATAACTGTTTTCTGTTTTTATATCGATAGTTTTTGACAAGTTTTGATTTGTATTGCTTACTAAGTTGTACGTTCGTCGTCAATCCATTATAAATAATAATGGATTCACGATTGCTAGACACAGGTCTTCTCTTAGAACGAGAGAATTTTAGAACAGAGCCCATGTTGACCAAATGCGAATTAGAACGCGACATATGTACAATTGAACATTTTTGAGACCTTATGTTGGAGAAGACTTTTAAGCATGTAGGTTTCCTTACGATGTTTTCTTCGCCGCAAAGCAGTGAGCGAAACCTTGACTGAGCTAATAAGATTCAACGATTAGGCTATCGTTATTTCATGCGTTTAAACGTTTACTGTTTAAAAAAATCAAAAGAAATTAAACAGTGACAATTATTCTTAGAATAAATAATAATGAGCATGTAGAATTAATAGATTCAATAAAAAAAATGTATAATATAGTTGTGAAAGTTTTCTGTTTAGGTAACTCAAGCTGAATTTTGACCAATTCCGTAAAAATCTAATAATTTATTAGTATAGTTAATAATAGATATAAAAAAACATTAACATTACAACCATTCTCAACGCAAGTAAACATCAATCACATTACGTGCATCGATATTACGTAAACACGGACCAACACTACCGAGCCTCGCGTTAACCAGTGCTACGTGGTCTGCGCGCGCGCGCAACCGTCTCCGAGTGTACAACTGTACAGTGCACGTGAAATATTTATATGGCAGTGGTGACCCGGCGTTGTGATGTCCCCTGTTTCAGAAACGGCCAGCACAGGGCTCTACAAAACGGCTGGGTAATGTCTCATAATCGATTTGTTTTAATGACCTTGTATTATTTTACATGCAATGCTTATGTTTTTCTTGTAATGCGACTAACATGTACTTGAAGTGTGAATTTATTTTATTTGCATTTTTACTACGGCCTATTTGATAATATCTTTACTTTTTCGCGTTTTACTTACTTCCGTTAATAATATGTGTATCATTATTTTATAAATTTATGTTTTTTAAATGAATAACTAAGGCTTTCTAAACAAAATTTTAGGCTAGGGCCAGTAGGTTTTAAGTTTATCATTTTCATAAAACATCCTGATAATATCGCCTCTTAACAAAAGAAATATAATGCAGTAACTAAGGAACTCGCACGTACAATATATGTTCTATTACGTCATTCATTATTATTTTACTCTAAGAAATTTATAAGACGGAACAAACAAGTTCTTATAATCTTATAAATACCACAACAATGCAATATTAGAATAATTCACTTTGTAAAAATAATTAGATGACTAACACTAAAAGGAGTAGAATAAATTAGTTTTAATCAATACTACATGTGCTCCGCAGTTCCATCGCTTAAAAATAATGTAACATAACGTTATATTGCTATATATAACTTTTGATAAATCAGATGTATTGTAAGGAAGGTTGAATGAAATATTATCTAAAAATTATTCTTCAAATAGAACCTCTATTCTGTATAAAGTTGATTAGATGTTTTTGGCCGGCAGGGACTACCTAATTCTCGTTTGCTATACCAATCGTATAAAAAATATATAAAACATTCATCCCACAATTTTCTTTGTCATTAAAGGTCAAATTATGTATACTTGAATATCTTTGTTTGTAAGAAACTTGTTTGCGATCTTATTTAAAATCCTGAGAAATCAAAATACGTACTATTAGATTATTTTGTTAATTATGAAGAAGTAAAAAGACGTAGAATTAACAAACCAGCATGTAGCCCACCTGATTAAGTGGTAGCCTTACTGAGGTAACTATAACTATTGGATAAGCTAAGTGGTAACTATCACTATTGGATATTTATAATCAACCCCAAACAAGATTTAACCTTAGGATCCTATACTATCTGGCGCACTCAGTGTATACTAACACTGGGGTACTGAGGCACCCCAAATTAAAAATGACAATAATTACAAAAAATAAAACGAGTCTTTCAAAAAAATTTTTTTTATTCTGTTGATTATTGTTTTGAGATCACAAATCAGCCTTATAATTTATAATTTAATATTAAATACAGCACCTTTGCCATATGTTTATTTGATGTTCTAAAATAAATGGAGATTTTGGTCTTGCTTTTCTGGTCCTTATACCTTGGACAGAAACCACAACGACTCTATGTGTGGCGGACAGATGGATATGAGCCGGTTGGCATAGGTATTTTCTCTCAATTTTAGCCTTTGTAGACGTTCCTTCAAATGTTCGGATATGAGATTTAGACGCAATTATTTAAAAAAATGTCGCAACTTGTCGTATCGATGTCCTATGTTAGACAAAATTCTTCAATGCCATCGTTTTCAACGTCAAACTCCTCCTTAAGTGACGCAGGATTTGCAGGAAATTCTAGATCGCTGGACTCATGATTTACTATAAGACATATTCTTTAGAAGAATTAAAGTGAAAATTCGTGGTATACTTATACTATAACCTCAATAAAATATAATTTAAATGATGCATGTTAAATTAAAAATAATTAAAACAGTCGTGATAAACAAAATAAATGACAATGATAATATAAATAAATACGTAAATAATACTTTTTTTTTAAAGTGGGTAATCCTCATGGATACCCAGCCACCCGGGGCGGCAGCTGGGTCATACCTTATTCTGACACTGGGTTGCTACAGCACCCCAAGACACCTGCAAACCCGTCTACGCCGTAAAGTTTGCGCTAAATAATTGGCCAATAAGTAGTACGTGTTCATAGCGTAAAATATACTGTAGAATAAATCTGTAAATTTTACACTCGCAGATAAATTCAAAAATAATACCTTGTGGGATGCTCCAGCACCCCATGTAGGGTTCTAGGGTTAAGTTTGAAGAAGTAACACATCACCACTGTCACATGCACACTGATGCGTTGCTACCCTTAAGACTGAGGAACATCTTGATTAAGTATGTCTCATTTACCACTGCTTTCAAAGCAAAAGTCAGCAGCTCCGGATTTAAAACATAAATAGTTCTACCATTGGCAACGTTTCCTATAAACCCCACATTCCCCTACAAGAATTCTAATACATAACATCTACGTTCTTAAGCTATTTGTGTTGCAAAGTTGAGGAAGTAACACTTGATTGTAAAAGAGTTTTCTATTTACTGTTATGCGCGCTCGTAATTAATTAATAAGGTACATCCTGGTTCAGTTAACCAATTTACAGTAATTTCTGGATTATTATTTAATACTTTGTTGATTGACAAGAACCTATGATACATTTCGAAAAGAACTAGCTTAGCCCCGGTTTCATTAGCGCTTAATAAATAACATCGGTAAAATAACTTTAAGACTATTGATACAGTAAATAGACGAAATTAACGCAAAATAATAATAATAACACTCTTTGTTGTACCAAAGGAGTAAAGATAACATGGAATACATAATTAATGATAATACAAAAGGCGGCCTTATCGGTAAATAGCGATTTCCAGACGACCTAATGGTCTGGAGTTGCAGAGTAACTGATAAATATAAAAAGGTGAGGTGCAACAAGTAAAGTAATCTCAAAATTACAGTTAAATATCACCTCAATATGTCGTACCTATATCTTAAATCTATTGATAAAAAATCTGTACTTAGTTTCACCTTAATGCGATTTCTAACCCAAACAAAAAATATATAAATGTTAGACATGTCGATGTGATTATTCATTTTCAGCCCACAAAATAAAATTGTTTTGCAAACATATGCGTCATACCTGCGAAACCGTTTTTGAAAACATATATCTATTATCCAAACCAAAAATAAACCGATGTAGGAATAATTAACTGAATTTATGAATATAAATACGTATTAAATAGGATTGTAAGTGAAAGGATATATTTTGCACCCCTATTTATTTTTTCTTTCTCCTCTTTCTTATTTCATAAATTTTAATGCACTAAATAAATAATGAATACGTAACGCCAACTCAAACGAGATATTAAATAGTATTACACAATACTACAGTTTAATACTTTCACAATTAAATATAATTTGCATGTGTTATTTAAATACAAAACATATTTAGCTATTTATATACTTTTGAATATTTATTATAGACTAGCCTTCCACTACCACATTACAATTTGAATTCAAAAATTCAAAGATTTTCTCCTTCATTCATTGTTCTACTTAGAAAAATAAGTGAATGTATAATATTCACCATTTTTTATTTTTATATATTCACTTCTTTACTCTTCAACAGTAACCCATTTCAGTCAGATTATATATGTATGCAGTAGTAGTATTGGTTGAAACTTGCCCTGTTGATCGGGAGAGGTTTTAAAACCCACTGATTATTCTAAAAGTATGTGCGTATTAAAAAATAATAATCACTCTTTTACGGCGGAGAAAAACATCAGGAGGAAACCTACACATCCGAGAATTCTTTAAAAACAGTTCTTAAAGGTGTGTGTGCCTTTTTTTCTTCTTGAGGGGGAAACCTTCAAAATGTACCCAACATTCTGGGAGCGACGCAGGGTTATGTGGGACTTTTACCCCACTAAACCCCTCCCCCCCGCTGGTCGTCCTCAGCGCTACAAAGAGGACTCCGGAATTTTCAAAGGAATTGCCCTATAGGGCTCCGCCCAGATGGGCGGCTGGGCCCACCCCTCCATCTAGTCTTTACGTTGGTATGCGACCACACATACCGACGTCCTTCCCGGGGTCGCCCGACCGAACGGTTCGAGCTCCCACTCTAGCTGTCCGTAACCTCGGAAGCCCCTCTTAATCGCCTCTAACGACAGGCTGGGAATGCCGTAGCCCAATTCTAATCCTGGAGCTACAGGGACAAAATATTTATTTACGACCTTGGATTTAAAAGTGTGTATGCCTACCAATTTGCACTTGGCCAGCGCGGTGGCCTATGGCCTAAAACTCTCTCACTCTAAGAAAAGAGCCGTGCCGAGCAGTTGGACAATAATAGGTTGTCAGTCATACATCGACAGTCATAATTATGTACACCTTAAACCAAAGTAACATTATTATCCAAGTACCATTTTATTTGGTATAATGAGACCATACGATTTACCAGTATAGTTCAACTAGGCAGGTACCACCACTACACCGATTTTTAGCGTAAAGCAGTACTGCATTTCGGTGTAGAGGGTTTTGGTAGAGTGACTTTCATACGATGAAACTTAGTCCTCGAGAATTATATTTTTATATGAACTTGCTTATAGTCTATAGGTAAGTGATGACTTACCGGTAGGCTTCATGATCATTTTATTTTTGAATCTCTAAAATTCCAAGAAACTACAAAAAACATCACTGATAATATAACATAACATCACGGGGCAGCGATTTGGCTCATTTATTCTATTTATAATTGTAAATTTTAGTAACTAAAGTCGTAGATTTAGGATAAATATTGTAAAACGTATATTAACATTTACGTTAAACTGTCAATTACAATAAATAATATGCTCACTGATAATGAATTCAACGAAAAAATTAATAAATAAGGAAAACAACAAAAATAAAAATAAAAATTCATAGTGTAAATTACAAAAAAACGTTTGATTCTCAAAATAAAAAGACTTAGTAAATCCATTAAAATGTAAAGACGCGTTGCTTCATCAGTTATATAATAGTTTCTTGCCTCGTGACCATGCCCTTGTCGAGCGACTTTGAATGAAAGATTCAGTTTTTAGATAGCTGAGATAATACCAATAAATACTTCATTGTCGCTTTGAAGTTATTTACCCACGCATTGAACTTATGTAATAATCGTATGGCTTACTATGAGATTATAATGTATACTAGCTATTGCACGCGACATCGCACGCTCAGGTTGTAAGAAAAACATTTAAGTCCTTTTAGGATAGAAAGTCAATAAGATATGAGAGAACCCATGTTCTGTATGAATTTGATTACAGATGTCCATGAGCGGCAGTGACCACTCACTATCAGATGGCTCAGTCAGATAGAAAAAAAACTTCTTAACACAATTTCTGACATGGATGCCGACAGACATAGGATAAGGACCAAGGATAGCAACACATTTGCTATTGATTTCATTTTATTTAAATTGTTCTATGTGGAGTTAGTTATATCCGTGTGCAGTGACCATTTAGCATCAGCAGATCTGCAAATTCCGTTGTTTCTTCAATTTAAAAGTATTTTTTCCTCTGTTGTTTTATGTTTTGAAAATGGCTCTTCACTGAAACTGTTTACTTAGTAAAAGTCGTCATCATTGGTGTAAAATTTATCTCAAAAGAAGCAGCGCAACTCGACTGAAGTTTGATTTAAAGTCATAGTAATAATATATTTAAAGTAATAATCTATGAGTTTTCTTTTTTTTTTATATTAAGACCTAACGATAAGGCTGACGGGCCACCTGATGAAAAACAGTCACCGTCGCCTATGGACATTTGCAACACCAGAGGAGTCGCCAATGCATCGGCTTTGGAGGAGAGCTCTTTTTACACCTTCAAGTGTAAAAAGAGCACAAAAACTTATATTTTTACATTATAGCAGCAATGTTGTGTTGACGTGTTCTGGTTTGAGGTACTCCTTCTCCTTTTGGGATACTTCCCACAGCACTTTTTCAACACCTTTGTCTGAGTCGTAATGCTATACTTATTAGGTCTGAGTGCTAACACACCTGTAAAGGATTTCTGGTAAACAAATCTGAAGTCGATTACAGAAGTCCATAAAAGATTTAGAACACTATCATATTACCTTCGTTCCATCACATAGTATAAAACAAAGTTCCTTCCCGTTGTCTGTCCCTAAGTATGCAGCAGTATGTGATGCTTAGGTTTTTATGTATAACGAAGTAGTCGTCAAGTCAGGAAGGCCAGGAGTCTTCATTACTGTCCATTCTTGAATATTTAAAGTAAAACGCAGGCGATATTCTTCTTCGATTTATTCACAATTGATCGGACCAATCGCTTCGACGGTTAAACAAGAATCTCTTTCTACCGGCAGGCGCTCGCCTTTTTATAATAAAGTTTAGTGTGGTGACAAGAACAAATTTATGGAGGATAAACTAAATTAACATCTTTAGAAATCACTAACTATTGCTAATTTAATAAACAAACAATTTTCGATCTTTAAAGTAACTAAAATAATTATTTTCGTCAACGTGTTTTCATAATTACGCGGTGTCCCGCCGACATGTATAATACATGGATAATATAGTATAGGAACACCGATAATTTTAGATTTTTGACTTTTAGGCGGAACGAAGTACGCCGGGTCAGTTAAAAGGGGCTTCCGGGGTTGCAGGCGGCTAGAGTGGGAGCTCAAACCGTTCGGTCAGACGATCCCGGGAAGAACGGCGGTATATGTGGTCGCATACCATCGTAAGGACTAGAGGGAACGGTGGGCCCAGCCACCCATCTGGGAGGAGCCCGATGGGGCAACGCGCTCAGAGGATTCCGGTTGCGGTCGGACCGAGTACCCGGAGTCCTCTTTATAGCGCCGAGGACGGCCACCGGGGGGGTTTTAGTGCGGTAAAAATCCCACATAACCCTGCGTCGCTCCCACGGTGTCGGGTACCTTTTGAAGGTTTCCCCCTCGACAACAAAAAAAAAGGGTCAGTTATAAATAAAACAAAAAAGATTACGAAGTAAACCATATCGATTTTTCCTTATCGGAATACACATTAGACGGCCCATTTTGGGTTACAACAGTCATAACATTAATGATGACAGTTATTTGGAACGGAAAAGAAATTAAAAGTAAATTACTGACTGACTGAGAGGGAAATGTCAGTTGCACGCAACCCAGTGTATTCGTGTCTTTGGTCGATTAACCATCTGTTTATGATTGACTAGCCCTGTTTAGAAGTAAATACCCGTAGGGACGAAACCTCTTCAATATGTAGACGTCGTAGTACACTTTAATGTTAGTGAGGTTTTTATTGACCTGTCGACTAATGGTCTTCAAGCTTTTTAAAGGTCTGAAATAAAACAAGGTAGGCTTAACTATAAAATGGGAAATTTAATGTAATGTTGGATTGACTGTGATTTTTTAACGGATTGAACCCTTTTAACCCTCTTCGCCTGAAATATCAAAAATATTTCATAATGGATGTCTACATCGTAAAACAAAGTATGGACAAAAATGGTATTTAGGTTCTGCGATGATGAATCAGAAGTAAGTGTCCTTTCGCTTTTACTTATATATTAGATTATCTTGCAAAATTGATTTTCTTTTTATTAAAAACACTATGGTTTTTACTGCTACAATTACTCAATAAACGTGTTAACAATTGTTTAGAACATATAAACAATATTTAACACTAGGTATTTAAATTCATCCTGCATTTTATATTAAAACTAACATTAGACCTGAGATAGATACTTTAAATAGAAATATAAAAATGAACTAAAGAAAACTCGTTTAACTAAATGTTAAACGGGTTTTCTTTAGTTAAAAATAGATTTTTCTAATAAAAAATGAATTTTGGGGAACAATTTAAATTTTTGGTTAACTTCCTTTTGAGACGTATGATTAGGGATGTATCTTTGGGAATGAGGATGCTATCAGTTTTACACTGTATTTTTATTGTTCGTCACAGTTTACTTAGTAGTAGGTACTCACAGTATAAATAATTGTAAAATAAAATAAACAAAAAAAAAGTTGCTTAGTCTTTTTTTTTTTGTTTTCGAGGGGGAAACCTTCCAAAGGTACTCGACGCCGTGGGAGCAACGCAGGGTTATGTGGGATTTTTACCCCCCCGGTGGCCGTCCTCGGCGCTGAAAAGGAGGACTCCGGGATCTCGAAACGACTTCAACCAGAATCCTCCGAGCGCGCTGCCCCATCGGGCTCCTCCCAGATGGGCGGCTGGGCCCACCGTTCCGTCTAGTCTTTACGACGGTATGCGACCACACATACCGCCGTCCTTCCCGGGATTGCCTGACCGAACGGTTCGAGCTCCCACTCTAGCCGTCTGCAACCCCGGAAGCCCCTTTTAGTCGCCTCTTACGACAGGCAGGGGATACCGTAGCCCTATTCTGACCCCGAGGCTACAGGGACGCAGTTGCTTAGTCTAGAGGAAAAAGTCTCAAGTACAGTCAAAAATGTAATAAATACAAGTAATCTACAAATAATTACGTAAACGTCAAGCTAAGTGTTTCTACCGGCGTTTTACGTTTTGGAGGTAATGTAGATAAGTCCTAATGATCTATCGCTGTGAGTGACCGCAGTCAATCAGACTGACGGCAAACGACGTAAGTACGATTAACACATAGTAGTCACCCGTCGCAACGGTCGAGATTCGACCGTAATTTCAATTAAAAAACTAAACTTCATATTGTCTACAGTAGCACGAATATTCCTCAAATAAATTGTAATAATTTTCAAGATATGTATGATAATGGGTGCTTTAGAGGTAAAAAGAAGTTTAATTACCTAAGCTGCATTTAAAAGCAATAGGTATTTTGATAAAGACATCTGTCATTTTTGACGTTATGTGTTTTCATAGTAAGACATTGAATGTTCTATTTTGTTTATTATGTATGTGTTTGTGTTGCAAGGTAGTGTGTGAAATGTATTTTAGTTGATTTAAGGTATTTTTTATGCATTATTTAAAAAAATATTACCAAATGGTAATCCTTCTCTACATCAACTGTAACTATGCATAATTTCATCCACGTCCGTCCGCGGCAAGTATCTTAAAAACGAATCACAAACTTTTGCTTCACATATTAATATAAAAATGATTGTTTTTAAAATTATTTAGTTTTTTATGTATACTAGATATAGGATGGATGGATGGAACCTTTTTTATCTGAAGTCATTGTTATACTGGTGAGGATGGATTATTCGGGTCTCGGGGACGAGGGGTACGTACATCTAGAGTATTATTTAATACGAGAACGAGTAAGGTAACAATTAAAATATTATAATGAAGTAACATTATTAGTAATATTCTACCCTTACCTGGGTGTATATTTTACATTTCAATCCAATTGGAAGTTGAAAAGTGGTACTCACGATACGCAGTTTTTTTTGCTATGAATGCTTTTTGCCGATATTTCCACTTTTGAAATAAATTTTAAAAATTTCGTCATATATAGGTATTTCATTTGTCGTGTCTAAACCACAATCTTCAGGTTACTAACATATACAATGCAAATATATATTAGTCACTTGGAGATACATTTTTACTCAAATTTTCTTATACTCCTTCAAATAAACACAGAATTAGCGACGGAAAGCGTTCAACCTCACCAAAACAATGCCAATTGGCGAAAAGACCGTGAAATAAAAAGGTATTCTCGCTCGGAAGCGCGGATCGCCAAGCATAGCATTGGCCAGGTCATGTGCACGACCCTCGAATATTTACAGCACAGTAAACATAATGAAGCACCTTTACTTAACTTGCACACAGCCTTTGGTTTGTGAAATGAATTGTCTTTATTTTGGCATTAGAAGCCGTTGAAAAATTGTCAATTACAATATTTTTCTTACAACCACCCGGTGATAGCGTAAGTAAAGAGAAAACCGTCTTCAACTGAAAAGATCCGAGAAGAAACTCAACTTGTTTGTCTTTTTCTTTGTACTCAATGCATCCAGATATATGCTTTGGTTATTTTTTTCTTTTCTTTTTTAAACTACTTTTTTTTGAACCGAAAGCTCATTTGGCATGTTTTTTAGATTGTAACTGACATAAGAAACAAATAAACATCGTGATTGAACTAAGTCTTTTTATTGTCTAATGTTTGAATTTTACATATCTCTAATTTTTATTAAATCAATGATTCTTAGAAATAAAGTATCACTTGAAACGAAAACATCGTGAGAACACTTTACATTGCTGAAGGTTTTTTCAAAAAGTATCAAGGGCTAATGTAGACTATAGAATAAACCCCTCTCATTTTGAAACGCAGTAGTGGCCTAATGAAGGGGTAGACAATGTACAACATAAAGCAAAATAAGTAACCGGAAATCACAAAAGATAGAAATAATAGCTCACATAAGTAGATACAAATTGCATGTTTAAAGGTAATTAATGTTGGGTAATAGCCTTTTAAAAAGACAAACAGGTATCTGACGTTTGATCCATCAAAAATCCATTGTTAGTGTGATAAGAAAGACAATAGAAGGCTATTAGAATAAACTTTTAGCTGAAAACTAAGTACCGAAAATAACAGACGAAATATTTTAAAACAAAAATTTTGTGGGTTTGTTAAATTGTGATTCTACTAATAGTTAAAAAAATCCTTCTCTATAATAGACAAATAAGTTCAGATATTTTGTGTTAAATTAAAATATAATTAAGAGATTAAAAAAATATTATTCTAGCAAGGTGGTACAACGTTTGTGGTGCAAAAAAAAAGTGCGACCGAAACAATTATCTACCTATTTCTAACGCGAAGTGCTCCTTGCATTGAGATGCAAAGGCTAGGTGCAAGCTCACTTTTTTTTACAAGATAGAAGTCGCTAACGAGCATGCAGTACACTTGATGGTAAGTAATCGCTGCCCACGGACATCTGTTATCTACTTCATACTGATAAAGGGCGGCGACCCCACAAACTTGAGGTTAAGCTTCTATTAACCCCCCACACATGTCCATGTCCCGAAAATAAAATTGCGTCCTCTAAGAAATGCAAAGCTCATGTAACATTTCAATGAAGTACCGTAGGAGAACGAGTTTCGAATCGAAGCGTATGTTTACATTCTCTGAAACGGAATGCTCGTTGGGTGTCATCGTGAAGTTTTCAAAACACCGGCAACAATAGTGTTTAGCTTTTTTAACGATGTGCCGGATCATGAAAATGTTTAACCGTATATACTTGGCCTTAATAGCTTGATAGTTAATGTTAATATATGAAGATAATTCTATACTAATGATATAGCAATAACTGCTAATACTAACTTATTAATTTACTGGTAATATCAATCATTACAATAAAATATACTTATTTAACTGTACCTTTTTCCGTTTTTGCATCAAATAGATTAAAATATACATCGTATGTATGCATATTTGTATTGATATCTATATTTGTTATGACAGTAAACATTGTCGGCTCAGCTGTATTACAATCTATCAAGCCGTTTGGGTTGTAACGCATGCCAAAGACGCATAAATACAAACATACATTCATACATTGACGATCCGCGTGGCAGAGCGGTTATCTCACCGGTCTGACGCGCAATGGGTCCCGGGTTCGATTTCCGGCCAGACAGGTATCTAAATTATGAGCTGAGATTCATGTTCTTGGTCTGAGTGGTTGTGTATTTGTCCTTTTGTGTGTCAATGGTACTCACGATACAGGAAAAAATCCTAGTGTGGGGCTATGAGTGCAGAAACTGTTAAAAAAATTTAGTGTTTAAAACATACATACGCTCAAAAGACATCGCTCTCCATCTAACGCAGTCAGATATACAGGTCTGCATATTTTTATCCGCGTATATTACGGATAGATATTTGTCACATCACTACCTACTATTATGTAACTGTTAATACCGACAAGTAGCACGATTCTACTACTTTGAATAGGTTTCAATTAAGAAAGGTGTAAACTTCACTTTACACGTAATGAGGTGAGATCATACCCACAAGGCGTTTTTTGTTCTCAAAGGGGAAACCTACACAAGTTACTCGACGCCGTGGGAGCGACCCAGGGTTATGTGGGATTTTTACCGCATTAAAATCCCCCTGGTGGCCGTCCTCAGCGCTATAAAGAGAACGCCGGAATCTCCAAAGGAACGCAACCGGAGTCCTCTAAACGCGTTGCCCCAACGAGCTCCTCCACGGCGAGTGGTTGGGCCCACCGCTCCGTTTGGTCTTTACGACGGTATTCGACCACACATACCGCCGTCCTGCCCGGGATTCCCTGACCAAATGATTCGAGTTCCTACTCTAGCCGCCCGCGACCCCGGAAACTCCTTTTAGTCGCCTCTTACGACAGGCAGAGGATACCGTAGCCCTGTTCTGATCCCGGAACTACAGGGACTACTCACAGGGCTACCTAAGACCTTTATGCAACAAAAAAAAATAAAGTTCTGCGAGAAGAAAATTCTTATAATATATGATTAGAACAATATATATATATACAACTACGTATAGAACTACTTATTATAGTTTAATTCAAAAATAACAATAAAGTACACTTAATTATTATTACTGATATTATTGCTGGCTTTGTTTTTAATTAATCAGTTGTAGCCTATTAAAAATTAACTCTATTTTACTAAGGTAATATAGACAAGTTCAGAAAATAAGTGTACTTTTTTTTTGTTGCTTACAAACATTATAATTGCAATAAAAAAAAACGTAATTACATTAGTTTGTATGTAATATATATTTTTTAACATAGTTACTATTCCTCTCAATGCGGGCGTTGACCCGAAGTATTAATTTCGCGTCGGGTAATCCATACTCGTAGGTATATTTTTTGGGAAAAAATAAGAGACAATGTACACACAAGTTCATCACATTAATGGGAATCCATACTTTTTGCTCCTTTACTGAGTTCATCGTTAAACAAAAAATCTGGTGCAAAAAATACCTCAGGTAATTACCACGTAATGATATTCAATTTATGTGGAAAATGTTACACGCTCATCCCATTTGCGAATCACTGAACATTTTTATTATGAACCTTTTCTCACATCCGCATTGTTGGATAAAATTAAATCAATTAAATAATATTCGCTTTAAGCGTGTTTTTAACGTTAGCGTAAACGTCAAGATTCGCAGCGTTTGCAACGCTCGTCGCAAATTTTTGGGTTGCGTCGCCCAACGCCAATTTCTCCGGAATATGTATCGCGTTTATATACGTCACACTGTACAGCGTTTTGTCCCTAAATTATAAAGTATCGTAGATTAAGTTTTAACGTTATTTTATGGAAAAAATACTGTGCTACTTCTGAAATTAAACCCACCTTTCAAAAACAGCATTATTATTTGACAAAGGCATCATAAGCTAATGAAGTGGCTGACACCAGTAAACTACTTCATTTTCAGGTGATAGAACCAGTGTAGTTCGACCGTGGAAGTACCACCGCCGTACCTATTTCTAGCGTGAAGCATTTCTGGCGTTTCGATGGAAGGGTGTGGTTGCCGGCACACTTTTATATGAGGCGACCATCATAGTCCTCGGGACTGGCAAAGCATCTGTGATTGATTTCAGATAGAACCCATGTTCTATTTGAAGTTGCTTACAGATGTCCATGGGCGGCAGTGACCACTTACCACCAAATAGACTGCATCCTCGTTTGCCACTTTAATCACATAAAAAAGGTACGAACTAAAATCTTCCCTAATTGATCTGCACGATGTTTCAGCATTATAATGCTGTACTCTATAGAGTAGCACTAGGCACCCTCACTTTATGTTCTTATAGTGTTATATAGAGATCAGTGCTCAGGAGCGGATAAGAAGGATTTCAACAAGTCAACAGTAATAAAAATATAATCTTGCTGGAGCAAAATATTCTTTATAAAATAATTTAATAATATACTCACAATATGGTAATAAAAGTAATAAAAACGTCTCGACGCCGCATCTAATTGAAAACTAAGAACAAAAACGTGTTAAGTTTAATTTTCTTGAGCATTTCGTTTTATTTTCGGTTTTAAAGTCAAATATCTCGAAATATTTTTTGTTGAAATTTTAGTGCAAGTAGGTGGGTATACAGAATAATCTTATTCAGAGGTCATGCAACTTAAAATTGCTTACTTAAAATATTATATTTATTATTTTTAATCTCGTCAAGTGCAAAACAGTTTTATTAAGCCAACAGTTTGGGAATTTCTACATTTTAACTTAATGTAAATACATTGTTTAATCTTTAAACCGTGTGCTTAGAATTAGCTAAAGTTTCATTATAACCAATTTATAACGTTACTAGCTCTTAACCGCAGCTTCGCCCGCACGGTCAAAGGGAATTAACATTAGCTTTTGATAGCGTGATTCTGAACTTGCAAAAGAATTTAACTAATGCAATCTATTAACAACGTCTGGAACTTCTAAATATTTTTCAAATAAATAAGATGGACATCCTCATGTGAATGAGAGAGCGCGGTAAAAGCCTTTTTTTTTTGTTTTCGAGGGGGAAACCTTCCAAAGGTACCCGACGCCGTGGGAGCGACGCAGGGTTATGTGGGATTTTTACCGCACTAAAACCCCCCCGGTGGCCGTCCTCGGCGCTGAAAAGGAGGACTCCGGGATCTCGAAACGACTTTAACCGGAATCCTCTGAGCGCGCTGCCCCATCGGGCTCCTCCCAGATGGGCGGCTGGGCCCACCGCTCCGTCTAGTCTTAACGACGGTATGCGACCACACATACCGCCGTCCTTCCCGGGATTGCCTGACCGAACGAGCGTTCGAGCTCCCACTCTAGCCGTCTACAACCCCGGAAGCCCCTTTTAGTCGCCTCTTACGACAGGCAGGGGATACCGTAGCCCTATTCTGACCCCGAGGCTACAGGGACGGCGGTAAAAGCCTACGACACTCTCTGTCCTCCTCCAACATGTACTCTGTATATATAAATAGCTATTATATGATACCTATAGTTTACATGTTGGGAGGCGCGAAAGAGGAACAAACAAACAGACACATTTATAATATTAATATGGATATTAACATTTGCTAGTTTACTATTTATTTGTACAAGAAGTGTATTATTATCTTTACAAAAAAACATCATAATATAGTTTGTTTCGCTCATTTTTCTGACGCTGCGAATCAGTGATATCTTGTTCAAAAATATATTACTATGTGCGTAATTAATGTGATATGAAATATTTAGTTAAGTGTGGTAGAAATCTTTATAGTTAGTGTTATGTGCTGTTGTGTTCTGGTCTGTTTGAGTTTGCTAAGGAAGACATACCTCTGTGGCTTTCCAGCTTAACCCTGAGGTATAGCAAAGCATATGTAGCTAACCACACACATGAATGGATAGTACTGACCTCTTACCCTCATGTGGACTGGTTGCACGTTAACTATTACTAAAAATGTCCGTAGAATAGTCCAAAGTTTGACTACAGAGGTAACTCTCTCGTCAACCCATTATTGTCCCACTGCTAGGTACGGGTTTTCTTTCAGAATGAGAGAGATTTCTTTAGTCCACAGTCCACTGCGCTGTCCAAGTGCGAATTGGTGGACTTCACACACCTCCGAGAACTTTTTTTTAAGAACTCTCGGGTGTGTAGGTTTCCTCCCATGGATGGATGGACGTACATAAATCAGTGGTGCGTGCTTGGGTTTGAACCTCAGACTCACAGCTCACGGAGGTAATATTGTTACTTATTTCTGTGTTATAATAGTATTCTTAGTACTACTTTATTTTAGATTGAAAGGTGTGGAAATCTGTTATTCTTAAGCGGTGTTTTTAGACCGTGTGTTTCTTGTTCTTAGCGGTTTCTTTCTATGACTGAAATCAAATGGATCTCCAGTTTTTACCCAACTGTCCTTAGAAGCATGGTAATAGTTTGCATTGGCTATATATGTATTTTTAAGCTATTTTATCATAGCTTTTATCGCGGGCTTTGAGCGCGGCGATTGAATCAAGAAATTCTGTAACGTAAAAACCACAAAGTAATGCGTAATAATTGATTTGTAATTAACGGCGGTTTTACACGTGGAAAATAATAGTGATTGTATGCGTTGCAAATGGGGTAAGATTATCAGGAAGTTACGAGGACAAACAAATATTCCAAATATACTCATTATTGCTTATCTTCTACAATTTGTCGCATAAAATTGGCATATAATTTGCCTTTTAGCGGTTAAGTAGTTAATTTTAAATCAAACTGCTTATAGTGTACACAAAGAATAGGGATAAACGCACGTTAAAATCGACTACGGATTGTTGTTAAACACAAAATTGGGTAAGTGATATCCAAAATTATCCACGCACAGAAAGATGATCTATTCGTTATTCACGGATATTAAATTTTAACCTCTTTTACTCGTCTGCGTCTGAAGGCGAGTACTCATTTTTACGTACATGTTTTAAGCACGTATGTCCATTTATTTGGCATACGCTACAGCCCAAATAACTAAACGGATTTTAAATAGTTATTAGAAATATTAGAACCGATAATAATTGTAACGGAAATAAGACATGATTGGGATTGACTCAGTTATCAGCATTCGTACGACTACGCAAACAATACAGAATCTTAAACAAATAACGTTATGAACTTATTATTTTTTAAATTATATGCCTATTATTAGAGAAATTAGAAAGGAAAGGTCTAGAACCTAGTACAGAGCCCTGGCGCCTTTTATAAGTGCATGTGTTCATATCAATAAAATATTTTCATTTTTATTTTATTTTAATTATTTGTCTTCGCCACTTTCTCCTCGTCATAAGAGTTTCAAATTTTGCTATTATGTCTTACAACCCTTTAACCCAATAACAATTAGGTACAATATGAGGCAATTCACCACCGAGACAAGACATGGTTTAAATCAGCAAAATTAAATACTAATTTTAAGATTTTTATTTTAGAGAACTTAGTACCTTACATGTATTAAATTATTGACAATTGCATGTGGCGTGTGAATAAATTAGTATAATGTGTGTGTTTGTGGTGTGTGTGCGTGTGCATATGGGTGTATTCTAAGATACATAAACATATCAGTCTGTTTCTTCAAAAATTTTTTTTTGTGTACTTATTATTTAATGCTTTAACTTTGTCCTAGTTAGATGATAATAAAATAAAATGATAATTAAATTTATTTACCTGAAATAATTTTATTGTTCCAGACAGTGAGACGGATATGGGATATCGCCAAAACACAGCTATGCACGGTAGCGATAAGCTTTACTTTGTTCAATTCGGTGCGTCTTCCAAGAGAAGCACTGAAGTATGGCGAGGTACCCTACCTGATAGTCTACTCCTTCTGGCTGCTGGTCCTTGGTCTGCCGTCAACGTTACTCCAGCTGGCGATGGGACAAATCAGCCAACAAGATCCGGTTGGTGTTTGGAGAGCCGTGCCTATACTTAGAGGTAGAGATTGAAACATTTTCACATATTCTTTTATCAAGTTAACATAGTAAGTTTCATAGGTGACGGTCATTCACCAGGTGATAGAATGAGTGTACTTCGACCAGGGAAGTACCATCGCCACACCTATTTCTAGCGTGAAGCATCTCTTGCGTTTCGACGGAAGGGTGTGGTTGCCAGCATACTTTTATATGAGGCAACCATCTCAAACCTCGGAAGTAGCAACCCATTTGTAGACCCAACTTTAGATAAAACCTGTGTTCTGTATGAAGTTGCTTACAGGTGTCCATGAGCGGCAGTGAGCGCTTACCATCAGGTGGACTGCTCGCTTACTACTTTAATCATATATAAAAAAGTTTCCATAACACAGCAGTGCTATACTTAAACATCATAGAAGTAGAAAATGAGCATTCCACCTAGTGGCTAGTGGCTATGGCCGCATAATTTACCTTTATTCATCGTTTACCTATGATAAACCCCAGGATAAGTTTTACTTACTACCTAAGATCGAGCATACAAGCATTGGTACCCCTGAAAACCAACGACTTGGATAAGTATGTCTTTATGACACCCTTCAAACCAATATACAGCAGCACTCAGCACTCGAATAGAGACCACGTCTGAGCATAAGGAGTGAGGCTACCCCCGACCAGGTGGACTGATGAAAAAGACGGCTGGTGACCTCTGGATTCAGATGGTGGACTTTCAAAGGCTGATGGATGGATGGGCTTAGCACTACTATTATTAGGAAGATGAAGTGCTGTTACACCTGAGTAGATAGATAAAGGGTTTTACAACGTTTATGTATAACGACTTTTTAGTATATAAAGTAGTATAACGAAGTTATTATGAAGAGTGATACAAGCCCACAATATAATATAATACAGTATTATTTCTAAATAATGGAGTATTTTTTTAATTAGGTACTTGTTTGGTTAAATTTTTGCAATATATTATATAGAAATAATCGAATATGAAGTGTCAATCATAAATTGAATAATTTTCAAAGTATACTTGTGAAAAAAAAACATATGTTTTATATAATTAGGGTGAGCTGATAGATGTGTTAGTAAATAGAAAATCTTTCCTTAATTTCCGCCGTTTAAGGAATCTAATTAAGAAAATAATTATCGAAAATTAAATTAAGTTCATTATTAATTATTACATCAGTACGGCGTTTAATTAGTGCGCGCAAAGTAATATCTATTTTATCCGTTCTACAATAATACCAAATAATCAATTATGTTTTGGTATCTCATACTATATATATTTTATATATTATGGTTTTCCTCAAAACACTGTGAATTTAATGACTAAATCAAAAATAATGCGGCCAAAAATATGGAATGATATAACAATAGATAAAAAAAAAACGTTTATTTTTATAACATCGAAATTCCCATTGCCTTCTATGGCGTCTGTAATCAATCCTTAATAACATTAGGGTTCTATCTGAGATTGGCCATAGATCATCTTGAAGACTAAATTTGACCGCCTCTGGTAATATTGCGTGGCGATAGATGGTTCATGATGGACAAGGAAGGGAAGAGACGCGCTGGACGCCGGAAAAAGTCGTGGCTGAGTGGAAGTGGACAGGCATCATCTCTGTCGTACTACTGTTTCACCTGGCCATGGATAGAGAGAGGTTCAAGGAACTAACGGCTAACCTTTAGTAGTGAAGAGGGACAAAAAAGAAGATGGTTCACTTTCATATGAGGCGTTCATCTTGGTTTTAGGGAGTGGCAACGCATCTTTGATTGACTTCAGATTGTAACTTTGTATGAAATTGCTTAAAAATAGCAATAAAAAACCACCAATAAATGTCCACCAATTCGCACTTGGCCAGCGCGGTGGACTATGGCCAATCCTCTCTCATTCTGAGAGAAGACCCGTGCCCAGCAGTGGGACAATAATGGGTTGACGAGAGAGCAATAAAAAAACGCTTTCTACACTCATAGCTCCACTCAGGATTATCTCCTGTGTCGTGGGTGCCATGGACACACACAAAGACGACTACACAAACACCCAGACCCAGAACTAGAATCTAAACTCATTGTGATACATGTCTAGCCGGGAATCGAATCCGGGATCCACTGCGTGTCAGACCGGTACGGTAACCGCTGCGCCACGCGGGTCGTCAAATGGGTGGAAGTGTCTATTTACCATATAGGCTGCACCTTTGTTGTAACATTTTTTCGATTGTACATTATAAAGGTCTATCCAAGAAAAATAGTCATAGAACACAATTTGGATTTAACACTCATATTAAAATTCACACATTTTTTTTTTATTGTTTCAGGAGTCGGTCATCTGAAACTTTTAACGTCGTTCGTGTGCTGTATATATAACATACTATATGTAGCTCTATCAGCAGCGTATATCATCTGGATTGCTAAAGGAAGCTTCCCTTTAAGAGAGTGTGCTAAACTACATCTAACACCGGTAAGCCAAATTTTATTACCATGTAAAAAAAACATGATTGTAATTATATTAAAAAAAAATTGATATAAATAAGGAAAAAAGACAAACCCGCTGAGTTTCTTGCTGGATCTTCTCAGTTGAGGTCGTATTCCGATCCGGTGGTAGTGTAAGAATAAAACCGTTTAAAAAAAATGTACCTAACTGACAATTTGTAAGTGCCCCGTAGGCATATACAAAATAAAAAAAATAAAGACAAAGATAAAAGTGTCCAAACATCAGTCGGTGGTAGAACCAGTGTAGTTCGACCAGGGAAGGGACCAGGACCACACCTACTTCTAATGTGAAGCATTCCTTGGGTTTCGGTGGAAGGGTGTGGTTGCCGGCACAGTTTTTATATGAGGCGACCATCATAGTCCTCAGGAGTGGCAACGCATCTGTGACTGACTTCAGATGGAACCAATGTTGTGTATGAAGTTGATTACAGATATCCATGGGCAGCAGTGATCACTTAACATCAGGTGGACTGCATGCTCGTTTGCTAATTTAGTCAGATATATAAAAAAGACATTATGCATCAATTAACTATCTGCCTCACAGGAATTAGATCTGAAATTATTTGGCAGTACAGGAATACAGGAAAACTGTTACTACATTTTCATAAGTTTGATTCAGCAAAGGAGCTTTTAACTTTGTGGTAAAAGTTGTACTTTTGGACTTTTGTAGCCAACTTAACAAACCAAAATGGTCTTTCAAAAAGTCTCGAATACGTCGCCACTCCAGGTCAACATTTTCCATCTTATGAGTAATAACACTGTTAAGTGCTCGTATGTATTTTTTCAAATATTTCACATGTCTTTATTTATTCATTGTTATTATTGCGCTATGTCTGACCCAAAGCAGGGCTTCAGTCGAATCTAGACGTCATTTCGCGAGTTATTGATGCTTTGATTTCATTCAGAACTTAGTTACTTCTCATAAAAAATGTTATAGTTATTGCACCTCGTCCCTGTAGCCTCGGGGTCAGAATAGGGCTACGGTATCCCCTGCCTGTCGTAAGAGGCGACTAAAAGGGGCTTCCGGGGTTGCAGACGGCTAGAGTGGGAGCTCGAACCGTTCGGTCAGGCAATCCCGGGAAGGACGGCGGTATGTGTGGTCGCATACCGTCGTAAAGACTAGACGGAACGGTGGGCCCAGCCGCCCGTCTGGGAGGAGTCCGATGGGGCAGCGCACTCGAAGGATTCCGGTTGAAGTCGTTTCGAGATCCCGGAGTCCTCCCTTTTCAGCGCCGAGGACGGCCACCGGGGGGGTTTTAGTGCGGTAAAAATCCCACATAACCCTGCGTCGCTCCCACGGCGTCGGGTACCTTTGGAAGGTTTCCCCCTCGAAAACAAAAAAAAAAAAAAAAGTTATTGCACCTCATAGAAAATCTTATGGTTGGATTGAAAGCATCGCTTATGGAATTGCCACTAATCATTACCTCAAATGGAGCAGAGTAGTTTAGTATTTCAGGCCTTTACCGGTTGTAAAAAACCTTTATTTTTTATTTTTATCTGACTAAAGTAGCAAACGAACATGCAGTCCACCTGATGGTAAGTGGTCACTGCCACCCATGGACATCTGTAATCAACTTCATACATAACATGGGTTCCATCTGAAGTCAATCACAGATGCGTTGCTGCTCCCGAGGACTATGATGGTCGCCGCATGTGAGAGTGTGCCGGCAACCACACCCTTCCATCGAAACGCAAGAAATGCCTCAAGCTAAAAATGGGTACATCCCCAGTCGGACTACACTAGTTCTACCACCTTAAAAATACCTATTAGTGAAACAAAAAGCCATTTAATAAACAAAGAGATAATCCTTTAATTTATATTAATTACTTTTTTGCTTCCACAGTATGGCTATGAAAACAAAATGAACGCATCGGAATGTTTTAAGTAAGTATTTTAAATGCAAACAATTTAAATAACTTAAATGGTAATTAATTGTTTATTCATTGACCGTATAAGCTTGCACGTGAATTGTATGTATTATCATAATGTACTTGGGTGTTAGGTATTACATTTATGGTGTAATTAACTAGCCGGGCGATAAAATCCTTAGGATTAGAATGCTATGAATAAATTAAGTTAATTCAGTCCTTAAGAAATGAATGATAGCATTATGTACATTCTATTTAGTAAAACGCTAATACAGACTGACATGAGATTGAGGTCGTATTCCGATTCGGTGGTAGTGTAATAAAAAAATGTAACTGACAATTTGTAAGTGCCCCCGTAGGCCTATAGAAAATAAAGACATTTTATTTAACTTCATGCAAAGTGCAACTTAAGCTTGTGGGTCTAGGTAGAAATTACGCTCACAAGTTCCAAATAATGTACCTACGAGTATAAAGAACTGAGACGTATATTTTTAGCACTCAAGGAATGAAATAATGTCAAAATTACTTAATAATTATACATATAAATGCTTTAGATGTATGTAATAGCAACGTTTAAAACTTAGACAATTTAAGGATTAGAAAAATAGAATCAAATCATACTACCTGTACCTACCTTTAAACCGACAAGTTTTAGGTACTCTATGAAGCACACAGAAAAAAAAACAAGCAAAAAAATGCTGTGCCGTTAAATAATTCGTTTAGAATCGAGCTCGGATTTATACCTAATACTCTAAGCGTAAAAATTGTACAGTGCACATGAGTACATCATTATTAAGTATTAACAAGAAATAAATTTTATAAACACGCTGAAAATGGAAAAAAAGCAATTATCATTACTCAGGCCCTACAGCGCGGAGTCTTGCTCATTAAATTTTATTCTCTCCGATTCTGTAATTGGCGTAAAAATATATCACGTTAATTTCAGCTCGACGTTTTTGGCGCCATTCACCGAACAGCCACAGTATCTCGGCATAATGGCTGTTTTGATATTCATTTTATGGTTCTTCGTGCCCATTATGTGAGTATTCATTTGTTTGTGTGTGGTGTGTGCCAGCTACTTGTGGTCATTACTATTGACTTATTCTTTGTATGTTTTGGTTCGATATTTGAAGTGAACCAACATTGGCTCAAATATCCAAACGTTTTGACGAAACTTCTGGCAAGCATTTTTCCGAGTAGTACATGAATTACGAACATGGAATGCAAATGACGATGCGATTATTACACAGTATAATCTTGAATATATCCTTATGTTGTACAATGTGTAAGATAACATTGTACAACATGGGGATATATTCAAGTATATTCTCGTTTATATTATAAATGCGAAAGATTATAAGGATGTACATATGTGTGTTTTTTATTCTTTATCGCGATAACTGCACATCGAATTTAGCTGAAATTTGTTATACAGTAAGTTTATGACCCGCAATAAGATATGGAATAATCATTACTTTAGGCAGAGCCGTGAAAATAAGCTAGTGATAAAAAACTACCTTTTGGCTAATGTTTGACATCTTTTGTTTATAAAACAGAAACTAATCAGTTTAATTAATAAATATTTACTGTCAATATAAAAGTCACACTATTTTAAAAACAAAAAAAACCTGACTGCATTAATAATTCATACGCCACAACAAAACAGTAAATTTACGGACACTATTTTAGTTTTTGATGTATCCAGTGTCATTCATCTTACTAAAACAAGTTTAAAGACACCATATCAATTTACCTGGGCTGTAGACCATGTCAAAGCATTATACGTACGTAATTGCGCTCCAAAACATTACCATTTTGGGGTACAAGAAGTATATTCTTGAGCTTCAACACAAGACATTCAATATGTCGTAGATTCACCCATAATATTATTTTAATCCAGCCTCCCGAACAAGCCGGATTCCGAAAAGGCTACAGCACCATGGACCACATACACACGCTTCGGCAGATTATACAGAAGACCGAGGAGTATAATCTGCCGTTATGTGTTGCTTATGTGGACTATGAGAAAGCCTTCGATTCTATCGAGCACTGGGCGGTGCTGGAGTCCCTTCAGCGATGCCAGATCGACTATAGGTACATCGAGGTGTTGAAGTGTGTATACACAGCCGCCACCATGTCAGTCCGAGTACATGACCAAAGCACGAACCCCATCCAATTGCAGCGGGGAGTCAGGCAAGGCGATGTCATATCGCCGAAACTGTTCACCGCTGCGTTGGAAGATGTGTTCAAGCTGATGGAGTGGAAAGGTCTTGGCATCAACATCAATGGCGAACACGTCACACACCTTCGATTTGCCGACGATATAGTCATCTTGGCAGGTTCGCTGACGGACCTCAGCACAATGCTAGGCGACCTCAACAGTGCCTCACAACGGGTGGGTCTTAAGATGAACATGGACAAGACGAAAATCATGTCTAATGTCCATGCCACACCCGTACCGGTAGTTGTTGACGGCACTCCTCTCGAAGTTGTCGACGAGTACATTTACCTGGGACAAACGATCCGGATGGGTAAGTCCAACTTTGAGAGGGAGGTCACTCGAAGAATCCAACTCGGCTGGGCTGCGTTCGGGAAATTTCGTAGTATCTTTTCGTCCACAATTCCTCAGTGCCTGAAGTCGAAATTGTTCGAGCAATGTGTGTTGCCAGTGATGACCTATGGCGCCGAAACGTGGTCCTTCACTAAAGGCCTCATTCGAAGGCTCAGAGTCGCTCAGCGTGCTATGGAGAGGGCTATGCTCATACCGACATAGCTCTCAAAATCAGCAAGCTGAAGTGGCAGTGGGCCGGCCATATCGCTCGAAGGACGGATAACCGATGGGGACGAAAGGTCCTCGAGTGGCGACCACGTTTAGGCAAAAGGAGTACAGGTCGCCCCCCTACCAGGTGGACCGATGACCTGAAGAAGACAGCGGGAAACCGTTGGATTCAGAGGGCACAGGACCGGTTGGAGTGGCGCCATTTAGGGGAGGCCTATGTCCAGCAGTGGACATCAAAGGGCTGATGGATGGATGGATGGATTATTTTAATGGATAGATAGATACTTACTTAATTATTATTTTCAGGTTACTTTGTCTACGAAAGTCTCTTAAAACATCCCTGGTACTACTACTCCCGATCGTCGTGATAATCATAGCTGTACTCTGTACATTTCTCGCCGACAGTGCACCTCTTTCCACGTTAGTCAAATCTTGCGAGCATTGGTCACCGATAACCCAGCCTTACATTTGGCACAGTGCGATGATACAGGCGTTATTATCATCACATGTCGTTAGCGGATACTTGATTAGTTCTGGTGGAAGTGTCTATAAAAAATCTGACGTTAGATGGTAAGTGACTATTTGTTTTATAGTATTAATCTCCTTCCAACCATCAGCTCTCTGAGGTTAACTAATGGACAAAGGCGTAAATGACGCCACTTCAATCGCTCCTATACCTTTTGAATCCAGAGGTTACCCGCCGTCTTCTTGAGGTCATTGCTTAAACGTGGTTGCAAGTCAATAAATTTTCTTCTCTTTACTTATTCGAGTGATAGTTGTTGTAACAAATGAAAATCAGCCAATACTATTGCGAGATCTGTACCTATAAATAAGTAACCCTTAATAAGGATTTTTAACGATTGCCACTGCGCCTGGCATTCGTGTTGGTGAAGTAACCACTGCAGTCCATGAACGACCACAATTAACCCCAGAGAGAATTAAAATCTTATCGCAAATGGTCCACTGATGCGTTGTCACACTACAACCGGAGGCTAAAACGTCTCACACAGAGTATCACTTTCAAACCAAAGCAGGACATGGCTCAACACTGTTCTTTGTACTGTGTGCTGTACTCTGCACAACGAAAGCACCGTCAACAGTGCAGTCATATAAAAACAACTGTTATGCTAGAACCTTTTGTTGTTCAATTCCATAGGCAGTACCGCCACTCCTATCCCTGTTTAGCAGCAGCTCTGTGTGCTGCGGTACTCTAGTCTAAAGGACCACTAAATGAAATATAATTATCTACGGTGTTTTTACTTAGCCCTCATGGGTAGCCACGCATCTTGGGTTAACCATAGGTAAGACTCTGATCTTACCTGCGATCCCAGATGCTCATGATTCACAATGGCAACTTACCATTAGGAAGAGCATGTTCATTTGCTACTCCCATATTGTATTAAAGCTGAAGTAGCGTGAAAGCATTTATTATAAAATTTCATCATACGTAACTCTGTATAAAGTCCATTAACTACGAATTACAAGTTTAATTTAACCTACATGATGTTTATGAAAATTTGCATTTAAATTGTACACTTGAAAATGTATCTATTGCATCATTATGATATCACAACTATATTTTATATGGTAAAACTGCTCGTAATAAAACTATTCATGGTTTCTGAGTTATAAATAACATAGAAACATTAATATGATGTTACGTATTACTTACTTTTCCTATTTTCTAGATTTAAAGTACATAAATTCCTCTTTGCCTATGAATGTCCACTTCCTCATATTCCTGTCAATCTGTTAATCGATCATGTCGTCCAACTATAATAGCAAATGGTCATTGCTGTCGATGGACATTGAAGTCCTTAAAATATTGGGGTTCTACCTGAAGGCAAATAAAGAGAGCTACATGTAAAAACTTAGATTGCCTCATTTATGAATTAGCCGACAACACACCCTTTTACCGAAAAACAAAAACTGCTGCGAACTTGAACCAGGCATAGTGGCAATAGCTCAATAGTCTAACTATTCTTCTAACCTTCAGGTTTTCATATTTCGAATCCAAGGTGCCCTTTATCTAAAAACAAAATGATCCTTTCTGTTGCAAACGTTTTTTGCTGACGCTACTCCGACAAACGACTTTCACTTTAATTGCCTAACTGTTCTTATCTTAATTAACAGTGCGTTATCTGTGCATCGGGTGAACTAAATCTATCGGATTAGCAACTTTTTCAGCATTTTCTTCGGAGAAGCAATTTATTGGTTTTTCTGAAACTAGTAATCACTGCAATTGTGCTTGATACTATGAAAATAAATGTTATACGTCTAAAAAAAATTAAGTCAACATTCAACACACTCACTTTGATGACCATCTGAATCCTCGGGAGAAGAAACGCGTCTGTGATTTACTTTAGAACCCATGTTTTATATAAAGTTGCTTACGGGTGTCCATGGGCGGCAGTGGCTACTTACCATCGCAAGTTGTTATTTCAATCGGATACAAAAACACTAAATTTCATCGAAATCATTCAAGCTATTTCATGGATTAGTATACACATGATTACATAGATTTGTATAGGTATATGCTATTAAATTAAAGTAAAAAATCTCGGAGGTGTGTGAAGTCCAGCAATTCGCACATGGCCAGCGCGGTGGAATATGACGTTTAACTCTCTCATTTTGAGAGAAAACCCGTGCCCAGAAGTGGGACAACAATGGGTTGATGACGACGACGTATTAAATTACTAATCTCGACGCGTTCCTTAAACATACCTACACAAACTGTCTTAACAAATAGCCTTCGCTAAGTATATTTTGATACAAAGTTGAAGTTACAAATTCGATTTAATTTGTTCAAGTTTAAGTAAGTTACGTAAAAGTTAAGCGAGTTAAATTCAACTCGTTGCTCGTCAGCGTTTGAACAAGTCCCTTAGGCATTGAATGTTGAGAAAGGTGCAATTCAAGCGTAAAAACATTTTACACTGATCTTGATCGAGGAGCAAATTACTTTCAATCAGATATTGCAATAAACTTTTCTCTTACGTCTAAGTCTTTTCTTATATTGCTTTAAAACTTCGATTATGGAGGCACTACTGTCACTTTTTTTCGCCACCTCACAAGACTAACTCTGCTTAATTTTGGTGATAGTTATGGTAAAACAGAGACTTTACTGCATCTCACTGATCTTAAGCTGGACATTCGATCTCCCGATTGCCCTCAAATACGAAGACGGTGGTAATTCTCAAATAAGTCCATCCGCCTTTTTTTTGTTATCGATTGGGAAACCTTCAAAAGGTACCCAACGCTGTAAGAGCAACGCCAGTTTATGTGGGATTTTTACCTCACTAAAATCTTCCGGTGGCCATCCTCAGCGCTGCGTGGAGGACTCCGGGATTTGCAATGGAACACAACCGGAGTCCTCCGAGCGCGATGCCCCTTTTGGGCTCCTCCCAGTGAGCATTGTACACACTGCCCGTCTTGGTGTTTACGACAGCATGTGGCCTCACATGCCGTCGTCCTACAAGGGGTCGCTTGGCTGGACGGTTCGAGCTCCCACTCTTACCACCCGCAGCCCCTGAAGCCCCTTTTAGTCGCCTCTTGCGACAGGCAGGGGATATCGTAGCCCTATTCTGATCCCGGAACTACAGGGATAAAGTCCATCCGCCTAGTCTTCTGTTACACAACCTCAGCTTCACAGGTAAATATTAGTGGAGTCTGATCGCTTACTATTTGTGAAACTAAAAGACTACAAATGTACATCTATTTGTAGTCTTATTTATTTATTTATTTATTTTTAGGAAAACTTACAGCTAAACTTAAGAACAGTGATAGGCATAGGAAGTAACACATGAAGGCCATTTAAAAAGTTTCCACATATAGAAACATGTGTATATAAAAATTAAAAGACAGTCAGTTGAGTGCAGTGAGAAGACATTTGAGTCGATAGGTAATAAAGAAACAATATAAGGTAGAAACGGTACACACAGAACAATAGTAAGATAGAGATAGGTATTAGGACTTAAAGAAATCATCCGATAGCATACGTTTAAGTTTAGAGTCTGAAGTTTGGTATAAATCAATGTCTATTTTTTGCGAAACTATGTTAAAAGATCTACATGAGCGTATGAGGAAGGAGTTCTGTCGGTATTTGCTGTTGACTAAGGGTATAGATAATAAGTTACGTTTTCGACGGTTCAGTGAATGTACACAAAGGTTAATTTTACTTAATAATTCCGGGCAATCAACGTCACCTTTTGCAATTTTAGAAAGAAATGATATATCTGCTATATTTCTTCTAATGTGCAATGGCAGAATATGAATTTTTTTACATCTTTCAAGATAATCAGGCATGTATGTTCTTGATTTAAATTGAAGAAATCGCAAAAACCGTTTTTGAGTGCGCTCTAATCTATCGATATATATATCATAATTGGGGTTCCAAATTTGGCAAGCGTATTCCAGGTGGCTACGGACAAAAGCACAATAAAGAATTTTAAAAGTTTTTATGTTTTTAAAATTTGCCGAAATTCTTAAAATAAAGCCTAGCGCCTTATTAGCTTTCTTGATGACTTCGTCAATATGTGTGTTGAATAATAATTTAGAATCAAAAGTTATTCCTAGATCTTTAACTGACTCAATCCTATTCAGAGATTTATTGCACAGTGTATAATTGTATGTTAAAGGGGTGGTTTTACGAGTGAAGGAACAAATAGCACATTTCGATACGTTCAGGTCAAGCTTATTGGAAGTACAATAGATTTCTAGGTTCAGCAGTTCCTCCTGAAGAATCTGGCAATCTTTTATATTAGCAACAGGATAAAGGATTTTCATATCGTCTGCGTATAAAATTATTTTGGAATATTTAAAACATGCTGAAATGTCGTTAATAAAGATAGAAAATAGCAGTGGTCCCAACAGTGAACCCTGTGGGACTCCAGAGGGTATCTGTATAGGCGATGAGCTATAACCATTGAGGACGACAGTCTGACTTCGGTTTTTAATATATGATACAAACCACCTAAACAAGTCACCTCTTATACCTATGGACAAAAGTTTATGTAAGAGGATTACATGGTCTATACGATCAAAGGCTTTACTATAGTCCGTATAGACCACGTCTACTTGCATGGGTTTTGACATGAAACTGGTTATAAGATCGGAGCAAACAATCAGATTAGACGTAGTAGATCTGTTTTTCAAAAAACCGTGCTGTTCTTCAATAAAAGTATTGCGTAAACATGAATATACCTGAGTATGTACCACTTTTTCTAGTATTTTTGCAAACAGACACAATTTGGATATTGGTCGGTAATTCTGAACATCATCTTTTGATCCTTTTTTGTAAATTGGAGTAATGAGTGCCCTTTTCCAGATATTAGGGACTACTCCCTCTTTTAAAGAACGACGAAAGAGTATACAGAGAGGTTGAGTTAAGGAATCAGCACATCGGCTGATAAAAATAGGAGGGATACCGTCTGGTCCCGCTGACTTATTAAGGTCGACAGTCTTTAAAAGGTTAAATACATCTACATCCCTAACTTCCACTGAGCTAATATCATTTAATGTGTCATTTTCTGATATATTATTTATATCACTATAGTCTGCGTTTGAGTTTTGAAGAAAGTTGGAATAAAAAAAATGATTGAACATTTCGCAGATTACCTTGCCATCACCTGATGAACATTCTCCATATTTCATATTTGATGGATAAGAATTTGATGACATTTTGTTTTTGACATAATTCCAGAAATATTTTGAAGATTTACATATGTTACTTTCTGTTAGTTTTATATGTTCATTCAACAAAGTTTCTTCGAGAGCTGAAGCACGATTGCGCAATATAATAAAGGAGTTAAAATCTGAAAGGTTACCATATTTTTTATATTTACAGTGGAATTTATGTTTTTCTTTTAATATTTTAATTAGCGGGGTCCTATACCATGGCGGGTATTTGTCACATCTGGATGCTTTTGCAGGCACATATTTATCTCGTAACATTTCTAATTTGTCATAGAAAAAACACACTGCTTCCTCCATCGTACCCTCTTGAAGACAATTCACCCAGTTAATACTATTTAGTTTCTTACATATAGAACTGTAGTCGCCCAGGTGAAATAAATACTTAGTTCTTGAGTGCACATGTAATGAGCGGTGCTGGATGAAGTCAACAAGAATACACAAAGGTGGGTGATGGGGATCTTCTGCAACTAAGGAATCAGGACACTTACGAACATCAATATGGTTGTTGCAGAATACCAGGTCTAAAATTGTATTGTTAAAGTTAGTATGATTATTATATTGTAATAAAGAGCACAAATCCATTACATCAATAAAGTCTGTTTGAATGGTACCATTTATATTAGTCGCGGAGAGCGAGAGACCGTCATCTGATGGAACCCAGGTTAGATGAGGCAAATTAAAGTCCCCAACAATCAAAAAACCTTCTGACAAATTATTTAAAACAATATAGTGTAAATTTGTGTAGAAATTCTGCAACTGAGCCAGTAAAGAGTTACCATCGTTTTGGTTACATATATAGACGACACATAAGTTTAACTTGTAATACGTATTTGCTGTGTTTTGTTTAAATGTACAAGTAACCCACATGTCCTCAGCGGAGGAGAACCAGTCGTTACGCTCTTGTACTATGATTGAACGACGGACGGCAATTAAAACACCGCCTCCTAGACTCTGATTTGTAAGAGCGTAATTTCGGTCACGTCTATAAACAAGATAACGGTCGTCAAATAACTCATTGTTATCAAAATCACCGTGAAGCCAGGTTTCAGTAAGGCAAATTATGTCAAAATTGTTCAAAGCAATATTTCTGTATAAGGTTTGTGTTTTTGTCCGCAAGCCACGTACATTTTGATAAAAAATATTTAACATTGTATTAATAGATTTTATAAAAATTAGTTGGTACTAAGATAATATTAATTGATAGATACATTACATTACTCAAAAGATACAATTAATAAGCAATAATATAGGCATTCATTATGCACAAACAAGACATGCCATATGCGTGTATGCTAAACAAACCTTTAAGTGTGTGAATATAAAATAGAAATTATGAATGGCAGTAGCCGTAGAACAGCAGGTAGCCGTACCCGATAAGACAACAAAAGCGTTAACTTGTAATGAATAGACCTTAAACGCGCTTCTCGACTTTTGAAAGCAAATTAAATAAAATTGTTACTAGGCCGAGCAAGTTAAATCAATTGAAACCTAATGGTACCACAAATAAGTGTCAACATATGATATTAGACAGCTAACGCAAAAAAAAAAGATCAAGCGATAAGAGAACAAAAGTCGATCCATGCACTTTGTCGTAAACAAGTGCGCTTCCCAAACTATGCAAACGGATAAATATTAAGAGCGAAACCAGTGTATAAAACCTGACTTAACCTGAATATTACAGTAGTATTTAACGAGATATACGTTTTAGGTCTAGTTCTGAGCTAATAGAAATAACTGGGGTTGCAATATTTTTACGCACAAATATTCTACAGCCCTTCACCCACGTAAATGCATAGTTCAGTTCCTTAGCCAAGGCTTTTGTTTTATTTAGCAACTTTTTGTTTTCTAGTGTGAGATGGTCGTTTATAAAAATTCTGTTGTCACCACCCAGTCCTAATGTCGTAGATGTTAATGACTTGTACTTTCTAGCGGCGACAATAAAATCTTCCTTGAGGTATCTGTTTTGTAAAGATAGAACGATGTTCTTGGTGTTGTTGTCTCCTCTTGTTGGAACCCGAACGATGTAAGTTATTTGCTCCTTAGGTATTTTGAAGTTGATAATATCCCCAATCTTATGTAGAATATCGTATAAATTTTCAGATGTTTTAAATGGCACGCCTTTTATTTCTATGTTGTTCACACGTAAACGCTGTTCACTCTCATTTGCTCTCTTTTCCAATTGGTCAACACGTTCTTGCAATGATGTTAACTGCTGTTTCGATTCATGCAGAGATTGAACTTCACGATCTAAGGTTGTGAGTCTATTAGATATAGATGAAATTGACTCGTGCACTGATGTTACTGAAGATTTGACTTCTGTGAGCTCGGACTTAATACTTTTCAGATCACTTACTTCATCTTGGATCTTCCTTATATTTTCAGCAAGTAAAGGTAGTGTCGCTAGTTGTGCTGAAAGATATTTCAGTTCCGTGTGTATGCCTTCCAATTCCGGGGATTTACTTGGGGTAGGACTCAGGTTCTTACATGCAGAACATTTCCATGTAAGTTTTCGGTCACCCAACTTGCGGTATCCAGATTCGGTTATACCAGAGCATGGAAAATCGAATCGATTTAGGCAGACTGAGCACTGAACTCCATCATTAAACTGAGTGTTGCACCGATTACATTTAAACATTACGAAGAAGTTGTTTTAACCGTACCTACTCAGTAGATTGAGAACCACTGTTGATTTTTTACCGAGTAAGTGGATACGTTTTACCACTGCGATGTCAACTGACCAAATGTATCTGTAATGTATATGTAATTATCATACTGTTGTACAATTATGTACTGTTGTACAATTATGAACTACAAATTGTTGTTAAATGAGGTTACAAAGAGGATTTTAGGGAGTAAGAATTATACATAATTTAACCTATTCTCGAATATTTCGCCCTTAATAAAAAACAAAACTGACTCCTGATTTTTAGATGGCAATGGGCTCCAGTGACATATTTCCAGCAGGGAAACTTCATTCCCATATTATGTTATTTTATGGTTCAAATCAGAACAGCAACAGGCAAAGAACACCGGTAAAGCTAAAACGAAAAAAATCGCAAAACTTTTATATAAAACTTGGTTACAAATGGTAAACACACACACACGCTTTCTACACTCATAGCCCCACAGTAGGATTTTCTCCTGTGTCGTGGGTACCATGGACACACACAAGGCGAATACACAAACACCCAGACCCAGAACACGAATCTAAACTCATCATTTAGATACCTATCTGGCCGGGAATCGAACCCGGGACCCATTGCGCGTCAGACCGGTATGGTAACCGCTCCGCCACGTGGGTCAAAAAAACTACGTAAAGATTGAACGCTGTTAAAGTTAAAACCAAATCGTAAGATTGAAACAAAAACATAGTGAAAACTATCTAAAAGTTTGCTGAAACACATAATCATGTACATAATTTAAATTCCAGGATATCAATGTTTGTCGTTATCTTGAATGTCGTCGCCGGTTGGCTGTGGGTGCTCTTCTGGGAATCGATCGGCGGAAACGATGACAAGGACAAGGGAATAATAGCTGTACTGATACTGATCTATCAATCGTCGGCTACCGAGAGAAGGGCAAAGGAATGGCCGATACTGGCTTTTGTACTGGTGTTTCTATCTGGTGTTATTACTGTGGTAAGTAGCTTTGACTTAACTTTGACTAGCATTACCTCTATATGAACTTAGTATAGTCTTCTATGATTATAAAACTGCGTGCAATCTCTTTTGTACTTAGTGTTTATGAGGCTTCTGCTATTCGTCGCCCTATATCTTTATATATCTTATATAAATTTTCTTACATACTTAATGGATTATGACGATAATCATATAGGAAGTTCTAGGACCTTTTGAATAATAAACAACAGATACCGTATCTGTTGTCTATTAATCTTGGTAAAGGAATCGTACCAACAATGGCAATTAACCCAAAAAATGGCAATGCGAATTACTCTAATGCTGTCTATCTGTCCCAACTGTACGATAATAATATGAAAATTACGATACTTATCACCTTAAGAATCGTACCAACAATGGCAATCGAACCAAAACATAGCAATGCCAATGCCACTGCTATTGCACTTTGGGAATTGAAGTCGATTCCCAACGGAAACTAGTAACATATAAGTGAGTGAAGAATACTGAATAGAAGGTAGCGAGCTTGTAGACTTTTTCTAAACATATTTAAGACGCTGAATTTTAATTTCAACTTGAGCAATGTTCAAAGAGAAAATTAAATAAAAACCTAAAAAAATCCAGTCTCGTATAACGCATAAAATAGAAAAAATATGGACACAAGTGACATCTCAGAATAAAAATATTGGAGCGGGGTATAAATGGATCGCGGTGCTATAAATGGATTTTGTGCCAACTACGGCAGAACTCGATTACCTTATTAGAATTTGCATATATCGAATCTCTTCGAATCCAATTACTGTACGTACTAAAGCATTTCCGATATTCATAAAATCAGCTAGTTTACTACCGGCTTCTAACACGAAAAGTCGATTTTCCTTCCATTTTCACATTATTTTTAAACCCACGTCACATTTCGGTCTATTTTCGTTTTACTATAAGCACGAACATAGATATTTTATTGTAAATTACATTTTTTCCTATTTTGAATGATTGGTCTAGGTTTTGTATGAACCTCAATTAATGAAACTAAATTCCTTTGGAAAATATTACTGAGTTGCATATCAAAAGAAAACTTACATCTCATACTGGGAATAATAAGCGCTAGTAATAATCAAAAATATTATTTAAGTACTGAAAGTATCTTGAATAAAAATAATTCACCACGAACAAGGTGTCATCAATATTCCCCATATTAATAATATATATTTTTTCAATAATATACATTTTTATTTTCATCTTTCAGCTAGCTCTTTTATTCCCGATCTTCGATAAGTTCCACCGCGTCTCCAGTTTCTATTGGAGACTCTTTGCGTCTACTCTATCAGCAGTAGGCTCTGCAGTCAGCGTAGCTGTTTTAGCTCATGGTATGGGCGTCGCAGCTACATTGGATGAGCTGGTGGTGCCAGTCCTTGCTGCATTTACGACCGCACTGGAAATTGTGGGATTCGTATTTATTTATGGTGAGAAAAAAAATTATTACGATTTATACTGACCTCTACCATTTTATATGACTTCGTCTTTAAATGTATTACATGTTAACTAATTAATTTTATATTTTATTTTAAACTAATATTGCCTCGGAATTTATACATTTTATTACGTAATGGGTACTCACGATATGCGATTTTCGAATTCCTTTCTGTATATCGCAAAAATAATTTTAAAAATCGCATATCGTGAGTACCCGTTACACAATAAAAAAAAAAAAACATTAGAAACCTTCATAAATAACTGATTACTTCGTTTGCTCTCTTTATGATTAAAACCAATGAAACATAGTATATTCATCTATTAGTTATGTTCTCTAACTTTACTACTATTTTACTATTTCAGGCTGGTTCTACCTCTCGGTGGACATACAATTCATCACTGGTTCAAGACTACCATGCTTCTACCTAGTGAGCTTATGGTCAGCACCAGTGTTCCTCTTGGGGGTTACTGGTTGGTGGCTTCGAAGTCTTTTGCGAGCAACTTGGGGCCAGGGTCAGACGTTATGGCCACTTGTTGGAGCATTTGCAGCCATTATCATCATCATGGTGGTAATGGCTGCCATAGCTGTCGCAAAAGAAGAACAATATAACATAGTTACCGTAAGTCCAATTTAATAGCTAATATATTTTCTATGTAAATTCTCATATTTTAGGAGAATTTAAATTATAATTGAATATTAATGTGGATACTACCACGCGTTATCACAACAGTTCATTATCCACAAATATTTACACTAATCTTTTAGCGTTAATGTGCATTTCTGTTGTTAATGTTCTAATTTATACTATTAATCAAACTTGTACCCACAAGTCCTAGTAAAAGCGTTTTAATTGTTTTCAGAAAATCGCTTCAGCATTCCGACCATCCAGACTTTGGGGACCAGAAGAACCAATGATCAGGTACATGTGGATGTCGCAACGATTCAATGACGAAAAGACTAATAACGAAGATGAGTTCAATTCCGAAACAAATGATTACCCTTACATTATAAGTAAACATAGTCCTAAGAACAACGAAGTTAAATACAACGAAGATTGGATGAAATTTGATGATACATACCAAAGAATACCTAAGTCTTATGTGAAAAGTAATTTAGTAGAAGATGATGAGTTACGTTTCAAGAAAATAGACACATCGCATCCCAGTTCATCGATTGCTAGGAGTAAAAAGAAAAAGAAGACGGAAGAGAAATTTCGGTCTCCAAATATATGCATAGCTAAAGACGAGTTAGGAGGGCCATTGAATTGTAATTGTAATAGACATTTTACGCTCAATGTACCAGATTTAAGAAGTAATGAAACAGCGACTAGTCTTTAATCCTGCTGATGCAAAGGTACAACGAATGCCTTATCTAGTCTGTAAATTAAAAATATAACTTAAGATAAAATAAGAAAAATGAAACAACAACAGGATGCAAGTATACGACTCAAGTATCTAATTCACATAATGACGTATACGTAGTGTAAGTTCTAAACAATAATATTTATCATCCTTTAACTCAAAAATTGCACACGGAGTAATCCTAAATTCCCGGTGATTATTTATTACTAGGTAGTTACAATTTATTATTTAAAAGTATTTAACACTTATTCTATTTGTATTTATTGTAACAACTTATTCTATTGTAATTATTTTATTAGTTTACATGATCTGGGAGAGCATTTTAAGACATTAAAGAATATATACAAGAAATATTTATTTTATCATTTAATATTCTACGAATAACTGATATTAATCAACAATTACTAAGCGAGGCATTTCTTTAAAATAAATTAAACAAAAACTTTCAAGTAAGAATTATGACGAGCTTATAAAATATTAAAAATACAACAATACAAAAGAAGTGCCTAATACCAAAGCCCGAAATAAAAGAACAATGACTACATATTTTGAAAAGGGTCGAGGCACGCAAAAGAAACTTAGTTTGGGGGTGAAAAAATAAGAAAATGATAATCGTTCACACGGAGCAAACGCAAGCGGAGAAAAAAAATGAAAAATGACCGAAGTTTTTAACATAAATCTCACAAAGTGTCTGAAAAGTATTACTGGAGGACGGCCGCTCACGTCTCTGCTTATTGTGATTGTCTTTTGTTGAAGATGCTACTTTAATTTATATTAAATAACATATCAATAGTAAATACTATTAAGTTATATACAACTTTTAATAAATCCATACTAACATTATAAGTGTGAAAGTGTGTTTCTTTGTTCCTCTTTCACTTTGCTACATATCTATTATATGATATGGTTTATATGCTGGGAGTTAGGAGGGCGGAGAGTGACGAAGGCTACTTTTTACCGCAACCTCTCATTCCCATGAAAATATCGATGTTTTGTTAGTTCATACATATTTAGTAGTTTCAGACGTTGTTAATAGATGGCGTTAGTAAAATTTATTTGCAAGTTCACAATCACGCTATCTAATGCTAATGTTAATTCCCTTTGACCGTGCGGGTGCGGCTGCGGGTAAGAGCTAGTAAATCAATATTTTTATGTTAGATAATATTACATTGACGATGTTTCTTGAACGTTCTCAAAGCATTTAACACGACGTAGTCTATATTTTTAAAATTAATAGCATTTTAACCATGAATTTATACATCAAAGGGCCATTTCGTAACATACAAATTGACACGAATCCGACTACAGACGTCCTGATTGATTTACTGATTTATCGAAGCATCGATCATATTGCCAATATCATAGTTACCTTGCTTCACGCTCACGGGAATACTCCGGATACAACTTTGTCACCGTTCGCCCGAGGGACTAATCTACACGGAGCGGATACTGATTAACGTTCACTGGAGACAAATCGCATAATTTGTTGAGCGTCCGGCATACAAGGAAAAATACTACTTAACGTAGAACCGATACTTCGAACTTTAATGTTGCCTAATACTGTGTATTTCAATCTTTTTCGTTAAACAACTCCTCACTACATAGTATAAAACAAAGTAGCTTCTTGTTCTCTGTCTCTATGTATGCTTAGATCTTTAAAACTAGGTTACGGATTTTAATGCAATTTTTTTTTATAGATAAAGTGATTCAAGAGGAAGGTTTTTGTGTTTAACACATGCACAATATAGTGGGGGAACACTGATAATTTTAGATTTTTTACTTTTAGGTGGAAGTAACATATAAAAATGTTTTGCGATCCCCTTAGTGTCTGAAAATATTTAGCGACTCCCCAGTGTCTTAATTAAGTATCGTTTAAGTACATAACTTACTTTGTAAAACAGATGACGTCAAATTATTTAATGGAAATCACTTGGTAAAGACATACATAGGAAGTTTACATCGTTTTATCCTCTATTTTCGAATATTTCTATTATTCTAAAACAAAATATTTATACATATGCCTTTTTATATTTAGACAGGCATTAACTGTTGCTATCCAGAAATGAATACATTACTTTTCCTCAAAATTGTATTTACATATATCATATTAAGGTAATTAAATGCCCTTTGCTAAATCCATGAAAAATTAATTACAGTATTCGCTTTCAAACATTTATGCTTAATTTTACTTACATTTTATTTTATTTACTTTAAAAGTTGAGAATCTCTTCTCTCTTTGCTGTATTGTTCAGGAAAAACGCTACATCTAATAACTCCCGCGGGACAGTGAGTTACCGCCGCATTAGTCCTTGCCACGTGACCTCTCTCATCTAATGTCAATGGGGCTAAGTCTTAGGGTCTCCGTATACTTATTGATGCCGAGCCAGCTTTAACAGCATTAACTATTTCTTTCGTAATTACTGTTACTTTGATATAGGTAACTTTTAGGTAGTTTTTAACTATGATGACTTTATCATTGTTATTATGCCAGGGCTTCCGGGATCAGAATAGGGCTACGGCATCCTCTGCTAGTCTTACGTCGGGCGGCGGTTAGAGTGGGAGCTCGGACCGTTCGATCAGACAACCCCTCGGAAGCGTTACATTTAACTAAACCACTTGTCACCACCACTTCTCTTTAAAATTTTCTCGTCCAAACTTTAGGTATGCGACAAAATAATATTACAAGCTCCAACAAAATATTTGTCCTTTCCGTCAAAAGGCAAAATAAAGGCTGAATCATAATTTCATAAGCGGAGTTGATAAAATTTCTTACACAAGCATAAAATTTGGCGGAATATTTTGTAACAACGTGAAATTAACGTTCTTTTTATATAAAAGACAGTTTAAAAGGACGAAAGATCCCCCCGGGCGTTGTTTAACCCTCATCAAATAATTTACATGAAAGCTACTTAGTAAACGCTAAGATGAATAGCGTTGTATGTAAAAATTAGGGGCCCGTACCCATTACTGTGGAGGTGAGATAAATTTGTAATTATTACATAACTGCCCGAAAATTATTGGTTATAGATGTGTTAGGGTTTTTATCAAACTCATTAATAAACTGGTAACTTAACTAAGGAGAACTTACATCCTAGTGGTTAAAAAAACGGTATCTCAGTCTAGTGATTCAAGGTTCGATTCTCAAGTACTTGTTTTTTATATATAATAATAAATCATAGCTTGTTTGGCAAAGGGCAAAAGGGCTTCGACAGCCTTTGTTCGGAACTTATATATATGCAGAGAGTTCTTCGATAGCGTGTTTCAGAAGACTAGTAGCGCCATCTTTTGATGAGTTGCGGGAGGTCACCACACGTTTTAACATAAGGGGGAACATTGTAAAAAAAATACAAGATACAAAAAAAAAATACAGACCACCGATACGTACTTGGCCACAAGGGCATATAATATTAATGCCTACGTGGACCGGGAAGCGCAGTACTCCCAGCTATGTATTGAGGGTTTTTTTTTTTTTTGTTTTCGAGGGGGAAACCTTCCAAAGGTACCCGACGCCGTGGGAGCGACGCAGGGTTATGTGGGATTTTTACCGCACTAAAACCCCCCCGGTGGCCGTCCTCGGCGCTGAAAAGGAGGACTCCGGGATCTCGAAACGACTTCAACCGGAATCCTCCGAGCGCGCTGCCCCATCGGGCTCCTCCCAGATGGGCGGCTGGGCCCACCGCTCCGTCTAGTCTTTACGACGGTATGCGACCACACATATCGCCTCCCTTCCCGGGATTGCCTGACCGAACGGTTCGAGCTCCCACTCTAGCCGTCTGCAACCCCGGAAGCCCCTTTTAGTCGCCTCTTACGACAGGCAGGGGATACCGTAGCCCTATTCTGACCCCGAGGCTACAGGGACGATGTATTGAGGGCTGACCTCTCGCTCATCTTGATTCACGCCATTTTCAGAAGTGACAGAAAGTCGCAGGCTGTGCGGTCTTCCTGCGAATTAGTGATGCTTACGAGGGACGTAGCAAGGAGGCCAGGGAAAACGAAAGGCTAATTTCATTCGAACCGAAACCAGCTATTTTTAAAACTGTTATATTTTGTGTGTGGCGCATGTGTGTGTTTATGCTGATTTTACCCTTGTATTACTTTTGGGTTCGGCCAAAAATGTGGGAATTTAAACGGAATTTCATTTCTGACTTATTTATTCATTACTCAACAAGAACTTGCAAATCGTAATAAAGTCTGAACAATCTGCCCTTCGCAGGTGAAGAGTGTAGCAATTAAGAGTAAATCCGCACTCGGCGACAGGTGGCGTCTTATTTAAACTTCGCCGCCGTTGAGCTGTACTTTATGGGACTATCGAGGATACTCGGGACATTCACCTGCCTTAATTACTAAAGGAGCTGATGTAGCAAGTTATTACGTTTGGTCTCAGAACAAAAAAAGGTAGACTCTGAAACTAAATGTTAATATATTCAAATCAAATATAAAATAAAACTAAATCAATCAATAAATCATGCTAATGGTTGATACTTGCACTCTCAATCGGGAGGTCCGAGGTTCAAACCCAGGCACGAACCCATTGATTTATGTCATCCGTCCATCCATCAGCCCTTTGTAGTCCACTGCTAGACATAGGCCTAACCTAAATGACGCCACTTCAGCCGGTTCTGTGCCTTTGGAATCCAACGGTTTTTCGCTGCCTTCTCCAGGTCATCAGTCCACCTGGTGGGGGGCCGACCTGAGCTCCTTTTGCCTAAACGTCGCCCCTCGAGGATTATGTGCGAAATTAATTATCACTGCTTTACGCTGAGGGAAATTCACCGCGAGGAAACCTACACACCCGAGAGTTTTTAAAAAAAAGTTCTAGGAGGTGTGTGAAGAACCATTCGCACTTGGCCAGCGCATTGAACTATGACCTAAAACACTCTCATTCGGAGAGAAGACCCGAGCCCAGCGGTGGGACAATAATAGGTTGTACCCAATGCATTTATACCGGGCATTGTCTCACATTTATTGTCTAAAGGATAAACAAGACAGACTCTTCATAAATAAATAGTCAGCTAGTATTCATTACGTCTAGATTGATAAATAATAATTGAATAGTCATTTGTGATTCAACACGAATCGCCGATATTAATAGCGCATTTGGACGACCACCGTCTTTCTCACATACGTCTATTAAAATTTAATGCTTTTATCATATTATTTAAGAACCTTTTGAGAACTGTCTCCGTTGACACACATTTTCCACTCAATAACAGGTAACTGTATTAAGCGATTCTAAAGTTTAGGCTTAAAAAGTATTTAAAGGGAAAATACTTATCCGAGTTGTTTCAACTTAGTCCTCAAGAGTACCAACACGGCAATTGTGGTTGCCATGACCATCAGATGGACTGCATGCTCTTTTGCTATTCCTATGTAAGATAGTAAGTATAAGGTCGTATTTGATATAACTCTAAAATTTATTTATTTATATTACCTTAGCGTAGTTTTGCTTCATAGCTTATATTCGACCTTCTACACTACATTACCTCACACATCACTGGTGGAAGGTAAATTTCTATTACATGCTCGGAATTTGCACATACTTAGACATCTTACGTAAAGCAGTTTTTACTTTTCGATAAAAGGGAGTGGTTGCGGACTTACTTTTATATGAGTCAACTATCTTAGTCTTCTGGAGTAGCAACGCATCTTCGATTGACGTGGTATACAAACATTGTTCTATATGGAGTTTCTCAGAGATGTCCATGGTTGGCAGTGACCATTTATAGTCGTAGAACCAGTGTAGTTCGACCGGGAAAGTACCACCGCCACACCTATTTCTAGCGAGAAGCATTTCTTGCGTTTCGATGGAAAGGTGTGGTTGCCGGCACACTTTTATATGAGGCGACCATCATAGTCCTCGGGAGTAGCAACGCACTTGTGATTGACTTCAGATAGAACCCATGTTCTGTATGAAGTTGACCACAGATGTCCATGAGCGGTAGTGGCCACTTACCATCAGGTGGACTGCATGCTCGTTTGCTACTTCAATCTGATACAAAAAATGTTCTAGCAAACAAGCCACCAATATAATTTTAGTAGTTAGTTCATTTATATGTGTTCATACAATAAAATGGCAATCTATAAAATGCAATTTGAAAAGCAATAAAAGCTAATAGCTTTATTTATTTCAAATAAATCGCAATACAAATACAAAACAAAATATTGTAGCATGTTTATAAAAAACGAACAAATTGTTGCACATCTATTAAAAAACTCATAGAAAGTTACGCGGCCGTTAAATTTCCACGAACAGTGATACAAATAACTGCAAACATTTGTCGTGAAATAACATAAAATATGAAATATTTGATAAAGTGAATTGAAAAAGGACAATCCTGAAAATGCTTTACCTAAAATACCGCATTCGCTCGTTTATTTGATAATCAAACAGACTCTTGCTAAATATACTTTTTGGGTACATATTTTATCACTAACTCCGTCCCTCGGCTTTGCTTGCGTCAAAAAATATTTTATAGAATGGATGAATTTCAATTAAACAAAGGCTTAATATGACTTTAAGAAGAGAATATAAATTTGTTTCCAATTATTTCAACTAAATTCAGTATTGTTTTTATGGCGTGATTTCATACACACAGATAATTAGACAGACAATACGTGTATAGTCATTTGGGCCTGAATTTCTAACTTAGATTATGAAGATAAACATACTCTCTGTTTTACCGCACCCTTCAAATCGGAACACATGACTACTTGACGCTGGTGCCTATTGTACTTATAGTATACATACTTAGGTTGGGTTATGATATGAAGTCATTGAAAAAACTTATTAAACATGTATTAAATAAATACTAGTCACTAGTCGATTTCATAGTAAGACATTGAATGTTCTATTTCGTTTATTAGATATGCGTTTGTGAAAAATGCATGGTAGTGTCCGTAATGTGTCTTAGTTAATTTTGTGTATGTTATATTCATTACTTGAAAAAATAATTAACATTCTGCAGTCCTTCTCTAAGTCCACTATAACCGTGTAAAATTTCATACTAATCCGGCCGCGGCAAATTACTTAAAAATGCACCACAAATTTTGCTTCACGTATTAATATATATATGATAACCTCACAACATGCCATAAATATATGTTAAGATATATTGAAATTAAAAATTATCCATACAATTTTATAAATAACATTACAATGCCATAACCCTATTTTGGTATATCTCAAACTTTAAAATTATCTATACCACGATGCATTAGAATTTCTGCTTTACTTGGTAAACCCATAATTTGACGGTAACCACCGTTCGCCTAATATTCTCACCGCAAACTTGTCTAAGTGCGAAACTTGCTTAATATAGCATCTTATTAAACCTTTTGCGTAGTTTTCGAGTTATGTAACTTGCACCTGAGAACTTCCTCTGCTTGGAATACTCTGAGCTCGAATTACACCTTCCTCATTAGACCGTAGTTTTAGTTACAAAGTTGTATTAATAGATAAATTTCTGTATTGATCGCTGTTTGGCTTTTCGCTCAAACTTTTTTTTTATCTGACTGAAATAGCAAACGAGCATGTAGTCCACCTGATGGTAAGTGGTCACTGCCGCCCATGGACTTCTGTAATCAACTTCATACAGAACATGGGTTTTATCTGAAGTCAATCACAGATGCGATGCTACTCCCGAGGACTACGATGGTCGCCTCATATAAAAGTGTGCGGTACAAACATTTCCTAAACCACCACAGATATGGAATTAAAAACTACTCAAAATAAATACCAACGTTGTTTATTATAAAGTCTAAAATATTAAGAATATGACCATGGACCAAATAAAGTGTATTTGACAAAAAAACATAGTACTCCAGCTGTGTTTTAAAACTAAGTTTTTTATAAAAGTCATGCTCATTTGCTTGGCACCAAGTTTTCAAATAGGGTCAAAAATGTTTTTGACCCTATATAAAAGTACGTACCTATGTATCTATTTGGCGATTAATTATAATAAAATTATGAGTATCTATAAAATAGGATACTTCAGCTCTTTGCTACGTCCGTAAGAAGATAAATGTTAGAAAATAATTTAATAATGACGGCAATTTATCATGATCTTAAAGGATTGAATTTACACATTTTGCTGCTATTCAAGCATATCACAAATCAGAATTGATAAATTTGCAGTAAAAGATGAAATTTTGATTATCTTATGGCCAGCTTACTCTTCTCATTTCACATACAAAGCGATCACAATGATATTATCTCAGACATAGCTCAATTTTATATGAGACGACCATCATATTTCTCGCGAGCCACATTTCTGTGATTGACTTCAGATAAAACCCCTGTTCTGTATTAAGTTTCTTATCGATGTCCATGCGCGTCAGTGAAATGAAATGAAATGTCTTTAATTTGTTATAGGCCTACGGGAGCACTTACAAATTGTCAGTTACATTTTTTTTACACTGCCACCGGATCGGAACACAACCTTAACTGAGTAGATCCAGCAGGAAACTCAGCGGGTTTCTCTTTTTTGTTAATTTATATCTTATTTTTTAAATATATTTTCAATGTCGTTTTTTACATGTTAATAAAAGTGAAGATTTACCAAGAGTTTTCCCATCCTGCTCGTTTACGTCTTACTGTCTATCTTAAACCTATCACAAATTAATAAATTCTACTAATAGGTAAAGAAATAAATTGCTATTCTCTCGGATTATTCCGATAACTTCGTTTATGCCTGCATATAAACCCAATGTCGTACTAAGTTGGAAATATCCATAATTTGTCGTAAGCCTCATGCACTTAGTACTCCCGACAAACTTGTGCTGAGCGTCTTCGGGCACCTGACTTTCCAATATTAAAGGATGCGACACCAAAATTATGTATAATTATGTTATTATTACAATTGTTATTATTGTCCACCAATTCGCACTTGGCCAGCGCGGTGGATTATGGCCTAAAACTCTCTCATTCTGGGAAAAGACCCGTGCCCAGTAGTGGGACAATAATGGGTTGATGCGATGTTATTATTGGTATAATATTTTGGTTATGCCAGTAACGTTAAAATAAGTAGGTGAGGCATTTAGAAATAATAAAATAATCAGAAAAATGTATGGCAATAATGGTTTGTAAATAAAGTTACTTGAATATTTTGAGATAATATATCTACATGAATAATAATAAACATTTTAATTCGAGTAGAATTTCGAAAATCGAACTGAATGAATTAAATAATTTTAAACTTGCTGTCTTTAACGATAAAGAACATTATTTTAAATGTTAATACGATCCGTCAAATCGGAGGGTAGTATAACTCGCCATGCTCCGGAAAACAGTATGGCGGTGTGAGTTGTCAAAGTGTGACCGTCGCTAACCGGCTCGTAAGAAAATCGTATGTGTTTACCTCACTATCTTTAATTATTCGTGTTAATTGTTCATTAACATTAACAATTTTGTGTAATGAAAGAGTGTGGATTTAAGTGATACCTTAAATTTCATTGCTGGTGTGTTTGTGTTTGTGTGTGTGCAAGTGTTGTGTGAACCGTGTGGAACCTTTTTAGGATCCTGGGAGTAAGAAGAGCAGACCATACGTGGCTAATCGTAAGTAGACTCCGTATTAAAACAGCATTTTAGGTAACCCCAAAAGGCCTGGAACTACCTATATCTTACTACTTACTAGAACTACGGAAAGGCGGTCGCATAGATACAGTAATTAATCGCATAGATACAGAAATCAAGTGATAATAAGGTTGAAAACATGTATAAATTGTTTATATTTTATGATCTTGCATCACAAATCCAGTGTCTTTTCCAATAAACCATAGATTCCAAGCTCTTAAGAAAAACACATCGTAAATTTTATCGTTACAAACAATATAACAATTTTATAGTTAGATAACATAAAAAATATAACCTAATATATTTTCTAAATCAACCATATATTTTTTTTATTTGACTGAAGAAGCAAACGAGCATGCAGTCCACCTGATGGTAAGTGGCCACTGCCGTCTATGGTTTCATCTGTAGTCAATCACAGATGCGTTGCCACTCCCGAGGACTAGGATGATCGCCTTGTGTGAAAGTTTGTGAGACCATACCCTTCTATCGAAACGCAAGAAATGCTTCACGCTAGAAATAGTTAAAATAAATAGAATGTAAAATAATTAAAAAGGATTACAACATTACATCAAATTTTAACTTATAATGAGCTTAAACAGCATATTTGGCAACATGGCTGAATCACTAACAAATGTCCCGGATATAGGACGGAGTTATACGATGGTCGTTTTATCCGGGATGGCTATGAATAATCTGTTCAAAGTTTCGCGACGTAACTTTGTATAAATGGCGTGGTTGGCACCGGCTTCGGCGTGGTCTAAGTGGCTGGCCAGCTCAGCTTGAAAATAATAAAATATTTAAACTGTATTAAAAATATATTTTTTCGTACTGTTCGCTACTGTTCCGGGAACTGCCACCGCCACATCTATTTCCAGCGTGAAGCAGTTGTTGCGTTTTGATTGTTGAGGGTGTAGTTGCTGTCACACTTTTATATGAGGCGATCATCTTAGTTCTCGGAAGTAGCAAGGCATCTGTGATTAACTTTAGATAGAACCCACGTTCTGTTTGAAGCTGCTCACAGATGTCCATGGGCGCATGATCACTTACTATCAGGTTGCATGCTCGTTTGCTACTTCAATTAAATAAATAAAATACTGATATATATTTTTGTTGATACCAAGGCCCTTATCGCCTCCTCCCTTACCGTAAGCCACAAGTCGAAATCGAGTGCGTTTCGCGCGATTGTTGCAATCTACCATTCCGCGTTATTCGGCGCACTCATTCGTGGCTCGTTATCTTTGTTCTACGAGTTCCGTACTTAGCGCATGAAGCCAGCTGTAAGCTGTTTAATTGAAAATGCGTTATGTTAATGGATGTTTTTCTATGGTGGAGCTAGCCCACGATCACCTGTCACCTGATATTATGCGGTCTTAGACATGAGAGAAGGTTTCTACATTTATCATAGATTTTACTCATTACTTTATGAACTTTACTTATTATATTATTAGAAAATTTTAAATGAAAATTTGGTGTTCTTGTTTCACAGTGGTTTGTGATATATAATATTATATATTTAACTTTATTCACAAAATAGATACACACACTTCCTACATTCATAGACCCACAGCAAGATTTTCTCCTGTATCGCGGGTGCCATGAACATACAAAGATGGATACACAAACACCCAGACCCAGAACAGAAATCTAAATTCATCATTCAGATAGGTACCTGTCTGGCCAGAAATCGATCCCAGGACCCAATGCGTGTTAGACCGGTATGTTGACCCCTCCACCACGTTGTCATAAGAAGAGGTCACAGATAAAAAAAACATAGTAATTTTTTTAACTAAGCACTTCTGTAAAATTAATGTTCTTGTGTTGCTTCATTCTATTATTCATGAAAGGCAACGATATATTGCTATGTACTTCTACAATATAATTGTCATGGCAAAATGGTTAGACTCAGCCTTGACTCAGAATCAATCACTCGAGTAAAGCTATTTTTCAGAGGCTTCAATAATCCATGTGGTGTGACAAGGGATGTGAGGATAGCCAAGCCCTGAAACTTCTGCCTGGTTATGAAATCTGAGAGTATTTATGTCAAAAGAGAATATATCTGTACGTATTTGGAGGTGGTTTTGATACTGTCTGAGTTTTTGTTTTATTATTGTTATAATTAACTATAGTGAAAGATTACACGACTAGTTTCCGCGTCGGTTCTTGTTTATCGCCATACATACATTTAATTCATTACAAACATACAGGCAGCACCATATAATATATTAATAATTTCTGTCGTCAACCCATTATTGTCCCAACGCTGGGCGCGAGTATTCTCCCAAAATTAATGTTTTAGGCCATAGTCCTCCGCGCTAGTCAAGTGCGAATTGGTAGACTTCACACACCTCTGAGAACTTTTTAAGAACTCTCAGGTGTGTAAGTTTCCTTACAATGTTCTCCTTCATCGAAAAGCAGTGATAATTAATTTAAAATAGGCACATAATTTTAGAAAAAATAGTGTTGCGTGGGATTTTAACCTAGGACTTCTCGATCGAGAGGGCAAGTACCCACAAGTAGGCTATCAATGCTAATAACTTCTATGTTAATATATTTATTTTACTACCTCTTTCGCTCTTTTCAATTTAAGCAGATTTTTTATACAGATCGATGAATAGCAATCATACGCCCGATTTCCAAAAAAAATGCTAACCCAAAACTAAACAAAAAGCAACCGATATATCACATACCTGTCCGGGCATTATTCTAACACGCGCGATTTGTTAGCAGCCACTATTTTCTAAACTTGTGTGTGACAGACACCTGTGATAAATGACTATAGTAAATCACACTCGGAATATTGCGCGGATCACTAGATAACGGATGGGGCAACTTTAATAAAGTGTGATATAGTTCATATGTGTGTATCATACACTCGTCGATATATCACGGGGATGTAGTGGAAAAATATTTGGTGTTTGTGATTAAAGTTTCAATTATTGCTCTAATTACAGTATTTTGATGTAAATTGTAGAACTGTTGGTAACCATTGAGTACAAAGTATATAGAACTAAGAAGTAGCTCAGAAGTAGCTAAAGAAATATGTTGTGTGTCTAATGTTTAGTTATTTCTGTCCCTTTTAAACTAGTGTAATAAATCCTAAGATATTTTTATAAGATTGAAGTAGCAATCAATAAGTGACCGTCTGCCAGATGGTAAGAAGTCAGTGCCAGCCATGGATATCTGCAAGTGACTTTACATAAAACAAGCGTACTCTCTGAAGACAATCATAGGTACATTGATACTCCTATGGATAACACATTTTCCTTGTATCAAAAATTGTAAGATTTATATGTTTTTGTATATGTACTTAAAGCTACAAGTAGACAGACGGACTACCAGATGAAAAGTTATCAGTGTGCCTGTGGACATTTGCAATATCGGAGTTGCTATCATCGTTACAATCTCCACAAATGCACCTCCCCGAACATATATTATCTACTTCATTCAAATATCTGCTTTAGAACTCCTTTCAAGTTGACATTTCAGAAAGGGAGAAATAAAAGGGTGACAGTCCCTTCATATTCAAACTATATGGTTTTGCTATCTATGATGAGTAAAATATATATTTATGTTTTTGCGTAACAGTTAGTCCATATTCATTAAGAGTTGTAGTACATTCATTATGTGTGGTTTCAATCACAAGTCATGAATGTGCTGGAATGTAGTAGATCTCTTAATAATAACGCAGTGTTAAGCGCTGTTGTGTTCAATTCTAAACGATGTAGTCTACATATTTTGAGGCATACTAACTATCAGATTAGGGCTTTGATGTATAAACAACGTTATATAGTAATATGATATATATTCATAATTATAAGAGAACACACATGACAAGAATACTATTTACAACTAAACATACACAGAACTGGCCCCCTTGTGACTATAAAATAGAACTATAAACAAATGCCATTTAAATTTACTTTTTATTCTTTTACTGTAATACTGAGTTCCCAATGGCAAAAACGATTTAAAAGCCAATACCATTTAAAACTTTTTTGGAGTGGATTACAGATGTATCCAGTATGCTAGATACAAATTTGAAATCAATCGATTAAGCCTATCTTTAAAAGTACGCCAGACTTAGGTGTAGGTCATTTTACCTACACCTAGGTTGGCGTGCTGGCGTAACTTTCATTTGCTGTCTCCATTACACAGAAAATCTGTTATAATTTAAATGCACACAAATACACAAGTTGTTAAATACATTGCATAAACGCATTTCTGGTCTGCAAAATCTAATTCACATCCCCCTGAAGCATTAGGTGCTTTAAAGACGGGGGTAAAAAAACAACCCCGATGCTAAGCAGTCTGAGACCGTTAATTATCCCTAGCCCCTTGCCAGGATTAGTGCCAGACTTACTCTTTGATGTCTAGCTAAGCTAGGGCTACCAACGACAGCTATTGAAACAAAGAGGCATTATTCTTTACTCATTATTTTTGTATCATCAAAGGTAGCACGCACTTGTTTCGACCGGGGAAGTGCCACTCCCACAACTATGACTAGAAGCAAATGTTGCGTTTCGGTGGAAGGGTGCGGTGACTTACTATATATGATGTGACCATCCAAGTCGTCGGAAGTTGCAACGCATCCGTGATTGATTTGAGATAGAACTTTTGTTCTGTATGAAGTTGCATTCAGGTGTCCATGGGCGGCCGTTGCTACATACCATCAGGTGGATTGTATGCTCGTTGGCTTTTTCATCTTATTTAAAAGAAATCTTAATTATTTTCGTTTGGTGTGACTGCTATAAAAAAAAAATGTGTGCGTGTACTAGCGTACACTCGTAAGAAGTGAAACTTCTTTATGACGTTATTTTTCATAAAATAATTTACTATATGCAACTTTACAGAAATTGGTTAAATAAAGTTAAATTAGATAAAGTTTTATTAAAGGCTTTTATTAAACTTTATCTAATAATCTAATTTATAATAATCTATCTAATATCACGCGTGGTAGGGATAAGAAAAAGATGGCGCGTAACAGAAAAAGATAGCGCGTAACAGAAAAAGATGGCGCGTAACGAAAAAATGTTACACTAAATTTATTTCCAACCCCGATAAAGAAGTTTCACTTCAACAACCCCGATAAAGAAGTTTCACTTCAAAAATATATTACTTTTTGGGTACAACCCATTATTGTCCCACTGCTGGGCACGGGTCTTATCTCAGAATGAGTTTTAGGCCATAGTCCATCGCGCTGGTCAAGTGCGAATTTGTGGACTTCACCCACCTCTGAGAACTTTTTTTTGAGAACTCTCGGGTGTGTAGATTATTTTCTCGCGATGTTTTCCCGATTTTATTCACCAAAAAGCAGGGATAATTGATTCAGTGGTGCCTGGGTTTGAACCTGCGACCTTCTGATGGAGAGGGCAAGTTTCAACCATTAGGCTATCAATGCTCTTTTAAATTAATTTTTACTCATTAATATTTATCAAGGTGATAGATTGCGTGTAGTTCGACCGGAGAGATACCAATGCCACATATAGTTATAGCGTGAAACAGTTCCTGCCATATGCCAAGTGTGATGCATTACTTTCATACGAGGCGACTCAGATACTCTGCGGGAGAAGCATCACATCTGTAATTGACTTCCGATAAAACCACTGTTTTACATAATCTGTATTACATTTTAGTTATGGAAAGAAAAATATATTATATGAAGGAGCGCAGATGTATACTAAATTTCCTAGCGACATCAAACAAATAAAAAGCTATACGTTATTTAAAAAGACACTAAAGTTCCACATCTTGAAAGATTTTGTAAGACATTAAGTATTCAATTCAACTCTAAGTAAATATATGTTTCGATAAAATAGATTACACTAACGCTAAATATGTGAAGTCCAATAATTGAACGTAATTTAAAATTATATTTTTCCCATCACAATTACTATCTGAAAGGCACCTATTAATCTTTATCTAAATCATGCTTAGGTAAAACTTTAACAATCAACATGTAGGTAAGAATCAAAATGACTAATTGTCATTTTGATTCTTACCTACATGTTGATTGTTAAAGTTTTACCTAAAATTTGTAATATTTATCTATTTGTCTTAATAATGTTCTCTTACCTACTTAACTTTCTATGTTCCTTTGCTTGGTGTATTTGTTTATTTTTACAAGAAAGAACATATTGTATTTTCTATTTTAAGTGACTTTTACTCTTTTTAGAAAATAAATATCGTAAACCGTAATTTTTTTCCTAATATTTAACGTGTATTTTGCATATTTTTGCCTTACTTTGCATGGGTTATCTTATAAAGGAGAATTTTTCGCCAACACATTGCGGATAAAATTATTTAATTACAATTTAATTATTTCATTCTTGACGACGATTTTTTCGTCGAGTAATTCCTAATTTCCGGTCCAACGTAAACCCAAGCTTTTAACACATTCAAAAAGTAATTAAAAATAATTCGGTTTATCCTCAAATTGTCTATGTGTAAATGTACCCGTCTTTGTGTGCAGTCCTACTATTGAGCTTAAAGAATGGAAAGCGTCATTTCTTATTTCCAGCACCTTTTTTGTTTTTTGTTTTCGAGGAGTAAACCTTCAAAAGGTGCCCGACGCCATGGCAGTGACGCAGGGTTATGTGGGATTTTTACCGCACTAAAACCCCCCGGTGGCCGTCCTCGGCGCTGAAAAGATTCCTCCGTGATCTCCAAAGGAACGCAACCAGAAATTTCCCGCCACTGGCAACCCTATGGCCTAGGTATATCAGCAAGGATTAGTGTATGGCTCCGTCGATCGATTCCTCATAATTAGTCGTTGGTTTTGACGGCTTTCCCGCTGATATGAATACGAGGGGGCATAAAGAGTTAGCGTTAATGTCCCTGTATGGGGTGCACGCTTTGAATGTGGATATTATTGGTGCTTTTAGGAATTAAAACTGTAGGTATCTTTAGCAAATATGTTTTTGTAAACTCAACCTTCATGTAAGCCTTGTACAATGTATCGTATAAAATAAGTAGTATTATAGTAAAAAAATATAATATATTATATGATACCGGTACTCTTTATATGAGTTTTTTTCTTAAATGCGATTATATTGTGAATCCATTGTACAATTTCGCAATAAAACTAGCTGAAAATATAAGCTTTCGTACTTATTTAAATAATTCAATTTGTGAGTGCAATAGATCAATTCCACGATAAGATTAGTTATAAATCTAACCTTCCTTATTATTAACCTTATTTATTTATTGAGCTGTTACTTCAATTGTATTATTAAAGAGAGTAAGTTTAGGCGACTGGAACATCGCTTCTAACTACAACAAATATACTCGTACGTCGTTTATTTATCCATTATCAAACATGAACAACAAAACCGATATCCATTAAATTTAATTGTCCATAAAATCACACGGGCAAAGGTCAAATGTTTAAACGCAGCATGAAAACAAACGTTCAGCTTCCGGATTGATCAACATGAATGTGAATACTGATTTCGAAAATAACCACAACTAATATCGCCCACATCCCTGGTATTTATAAAGAAGTAAGGATATAAAGTGCCCAGCAGTGGGACTATAATGGTTTGACGACGAAGGATATAAACAAACCAAAACAAACCAGTATGCTGAAATATGCCACACACCCATTTCTAGCGTGAAGCATTTCTTTGGAAGGGTGTGGTTGCCGGCACACTTTTATATGAGGCGACCATCTTAGTCCTCGTGAGTAGCAACGCATCTGTGATTTGACTTCCGATAGAACCCATGTTCTGTATGAAGTTGATTACAGATATCCATGAGCAGCAGTGACCATTTACCATCAGGTGAACTGCATGCTCGTTTGCTATTTCAGTCAAATAAAAAAAACACATAGTTTATGATCAAGGTTAAAACAAAAGATATTCAACGTGGTAGACATGACCAAAGCGGGTAAAGCCGTGGGAAAAGGCTATTAAAATATATTTTCCTTGCTTGGTTTTAAATATAAGTCCTTTTTAAATGTTATCATAATTTCCAAATATACATTCAGAAATCTTCAAAATTCATGTCACTGCACGTCATGTCAATTGCTTGTTGTACCCAAATTAATTGGCGAATGATTGATTTCACGCGTTTTTCGTGCGATGGCGTAAGTGGCCTTACGTGTGGTAAACAAATCATATCTGGAATAAAATAAATAAATAAACATGCTTTAGTAGTAATCGCTGCTAAATTGTAATTTGAAGGATTTGGTAAAAAAGAGACATACTCATCCACGGCGTTATAGCTTATTCATAATGGGCTGTGACCACGCAGTGTAAAGAACAATGGTAAGCCCTCAGGCAGAATTCTAATCTTATATAGGATTAAGTAGGTACAAATATTTAGGGCCGTCCGTCAACCACCCGGCGGACTGTGTGGTCGTTCAATCGTTTCTTACTGCAGTCCTACAAAAATATCTCTTATATGTTTTCTATAGGATGATAAAAAGCCTTGTTACCTTAAAATATACTAGCAGTTAGGAAATATTTCAAGTCAAAAACCTCAAGAAACGTTTTAAGAATGTATCACCTTTTTCAGAAGTACCTATTTATGTTTCGTTCGCTATGAAAATACAATAAAGGTAAAATTTTAATGAATATTCCACATATTTCAGACATATTTACGAAGCTGATTTTTGACAAACTACGAAAATGCATCAAACCTTTAGCGAACGGTAGTTTCATAAATTCTAAGCTATTTTCCGTCCAGGCCATCGCTCGCAGCTAATTGGCGAATAATTGGTTCTGTCTGAAGGCGCGCTGCCGTTGACTGCCAGTTAATTAGACGCTGCGGGAGCCGTGTGGCTGTTCGCAATGCGCTATGGAGTGGAAGCAAGTGGAAGTCACCAGCGTGAACGTGTGTGCTACATGGAGCTTGCAGTTAACATCTGGAAACTCGCAGGCTTATACGAAAAACTCTATTCAAATCGCTTATACATATCAGCGTAGATTTTACGCTAAAGACGCAATCTATACTGAAGAGGGAAACTTTGTGTTTTGTATGTTTGTCATGAATTAACTTAAAAACTACTGAACCGATTTTAAAAATACTTTCACCACTAGAATGCTACATTATCCTTGAGAAACATAGGCTACTTTTATTACTAGAATGTATAAGGTGTCTTTGCTTAAACTTGAGCAAATTGATTCAAAGTGTCATTTTTTTTTCTCAAAAATATTTTTCATTGCATACACTGTTATACCTATTGATAATAGAACAAAAAAGTGTTCTACAATATAATAGAATATATCAACTACGAAAGACTTGGACACCGCCGCCGCATAATTTTTTGGGACTACTATCGGAATAGCATCAATACCCACTACCGACTATGACCTTTGACCAAATTCCGTTTACGGTTAGGGGGGAGGGACATGTCCAGGTGTGGTGCTCAAATGTATAATGATTGGATAGATTATATTATAGTCCGCGCGAACGAAGTCGCGTCGATTCTGCTAGTTGATAGATATTAAAAAAAAAACAATCATTATGAAAATAACAAACCCGACTTATAAACCTAAAATTTACAATACACGAAGCCGTTTGACCGGTAGCGCGTGATAAAGTGGGTAAAACATACACACATGGATACGCCGTTATGTACATTTGAATCCGAACTTTAAACATTTTACTTATATAAACTTCAAGTAAATACAAATTAAATTGGAATCAGAACAGTATGCCCTTCGTACGGCGTTGGACAAAAATGTCTATAAAAATATTTTAACTTATAAAATAAAATACTCGTAGTTTTAGGTAAGTAAAGGGTAATATGTTAAGCTGAAAAAGGTTAGCGGAGGCTAAATGCGGAACATGATAAGGTAAGCGTGCGGAATTAATCACACCTCCGGAGGATCGGGTGTACTCAGCGTTTTTCTAGCCGAGGCCATGAAAACGGCGAGTGTATCGGCGGATTTTATGTATGATGGCTGTAATATTTTTTACTAGCGTCTTCTTACGACTTTGCCCGCTACGGTAGCGTCTAGACGCGTCTACGCTGGGTCAGTAATGAATATATGTGTTAGTTTAATTTATAATTTGTAAAATACATACATCCCCACAAAGCTGTCGTATTTATAATATTAATAAGATTATGAGCTGTCATCATATTTTGTGGTCATAAAGTACAGTTTGGTTTAAAAGTTATACTTTAATATTTTTTACTTTAACTTATTGCTTAAAAACTTTTGCATGGCAATGGAGACAAAGTATTGATTTGGTAATGATACATGAATAATTATATCGTAAGTAATAAGTTAAAATTTATTTAATTTATAATTTTAATGCGCAACAAAAAGCATGTATTTTAGATATATAAAATATTTTTATTAATACAGAATTAAATGTCTTACCGCGGCTTCATTCCCTAGGCTTGCGTCAGTCACAGTAATCAAAATATATTAATTGCATTAATCTATGCATAAACTATGTATGTGCAAAATTTTTGCGAAATCAAACCGGTATATTTGCGTAAAAGAGTTACAAGCTCACATACACCCTTAAAAACGTTTGCAAGTAAAATATTAATTGCATTAACGGAAAAAGTGCTTTTTAGATTTATCAAGCTAAATATTTTTATTTATACAGAATAACAGAACCGTTACGTTTTAGTGGCCCCACCCCTTTTCACTCGTGCCGAACCTTTTCTCGTGGAGAATAGATCCTCATTCAATTATCTAAATGAAATCTGGATCAGTCTTGTGATCTCACAATGTTAACACAATTTGTACCAGTCGGACAGCGTAATCGCGTTAAGAGTAAAAAGTTATAGGCCCTGGTAATTTGATAATGAAGGTTTGTGGATAGTTCTTTTATAGTTTCAGGTTGAACGCATTTACTACATATGTTTACAAGAACAACAACATAAAATAGGTTCTCTATTGGATATATTTTATTTACTACTAGGTATTCCCGCGCGTCCCTGTAGGTTCGGGATTAGGATAGGGCTACGGCATCCCCTGCCTGTCGTAAGAGGCGACTAAAAGGGGCTTTGGGAGTTGCGGACAGCTAGCGTGGTAGCTCGAACAGTTCGGTCAGACGACCCCGGGAAGGACGGTGGTATGTGTCGCATACCGTCGTATGCGTATGTTTAGAAAGGTTTTATCGGCTGCTACATATTCTTTATTGAGTAAATAAATCGACGGGCCCCTAAAACAAAATCGACCAAATTACCAATTTACAGTATAAATCTTAGAAGTTTTGTGGACATACGAACATTGATTACTTACGCCGAGAATGACGATCTATGGAAAATCATTGTAATAGCTATTTAGAAACTTATTAAATAAGTTCCTATATATCTATTAGAATCACCTATTACAATCTGTTGATTGCTTCATACTGAAAATTGGTAATTTTTCATATACAATTTTGTTTTAGGAGCCCGTCGAAATATTGCAATTTAGTAATTTATTGTCACGTGCTTTCGACGACTTTAATATGAAGCGACTATCTTGCTTATCGGGAGAAGTGTGATCAAATAGAACTCTTGTTCTATATGAAGCTGCTTCCTAATGTCTATGGGAAGTAGTGGCCTACCATCAGGGGAATTACATTCTGTCTCGCTAACCCATTATTGTCTTACTGCTGTGCACGGGGCACGTGTACGGGTCTTCTCTCAGAATGAGAGAGTTAAAGGCCATAGTCCACCGCGCTGGCCAACTGCGAATTGGTGGACAAGTGGACGTACTACATTCTAGGAAGCTAAAAATTTACAAAGTTGACAACAGATTTTACTTGCGCTGTGATAGAATTACTACTTCAGTCGACATTGATTTCATACCTGTTTTACTGCTTCTATTGTTAAAGTTAAATTTAACCCCTAACATAATTAATTGTATCTTATGAAATGTCCTCTAGTTTGTTTTCCATTTAAAATCAATATTTACTTAACGACAAAATAAACAAAACTGTTCCTTTCTCAGTACGAGTACATGTTTATAAGTAGGTGAATAATATTTACAAAGAACGATAGCCAAGTGGTTGAAACTCGGCCTCTCAATCGAGTTCAGATCCCTGGCACGCATCACTGCTCTTATCAAAAAAACATTCGTAAAAAAATAATCTCTTCTTTACGAAAACATTGTCAGGATAATTATTTATACATCTTAGAATTATTAAATTTGTAAGAAGTTTTCTCAAGTGCATCAAGTGTACCAATTCGCATTTAGCGTATGCGGTGGACTAAAGCCTAAAAATCTCATCTCATCTCATTCTAAGAGATGACCTCTGCCCTAAAGCGGGACAATATTAAATTGACAACAAATAATACTTATTACTACATCCTTTATGTATGTACCAGAGTAATATAGACTCAAACGTCGTTGCTTCAAGCGGATATGACGCACGCACGCCGGATGTCGCCGGTGTACACCGGATATGATGTTCGAATTCCTGATTTCCGGTGACAGCCTTCGGACCAAGTTTTGTGTAAACAAGTTTATACTTCCATCTTCAGTTATATCCGATGTGCTAAGCTTAGATTTTTCTCACTTATAAGATAGGAAATATAACTACAGAATTGCAGCAACTTTGCTGTGATGTTAAAAGTTAAAAGCTTTCGATGAACGGTACTTGGTATTTGGTATGGTACAGATCCTTTCAGAGTTTGGTTGCGGTTTTAGTTTGAAAGCAACGTGCCTGTGATTGACATCAGATAGAACACCTGTTTTGTATGAAGTTGCTTGCAGATGTTGATGGGCGGTAGTGACTGATTACCATCGGGTAGGCCGCATTTTATTTGGCTATTCAATCTTATAAAAAATACCATGAAGCAAACAGGTACTCGAGTGGCAACCATGTTTAGGAAAGGTCTCCCCACTGCTTTGTCCCTGTAGGTACGGGACCAGAATAAGGCTACGGTACCCTCTCCGGTTCCGGACTCCGGTTGTGTTTCGTTAAAGATCCCGGAGTCCCCACCCAGTGCTGACGACGGTCACCGGGGAGGTTTTAGTGCAGTAAAAATTCCACATAACCCTCCCTCCCACGGCGTCGAGTATGTTTTGAAGGTTTACCCCTCGTAAATAAAACAAGGTCTCCTTTTTGCTCAATGGACCAATAACCAACCATTTGATTCAGAAGCCACGCGACCAGTTAAAATGGCGTCATTTAAGTGAGGCCATGTCCAGCCGTGACAGAAGTATATTGTTACACTTACATGTACACATACTTACAACTTACTGTTTCCGTAATTGTTATTTAATTTCTGCATAGTTCATAATTTTAATTACGTGTGGGCATAAATGGTGGTGACACAGTTTACTATTGCCGCTGTTTACAACACTATCAGTGGTAAAATTGTTTTTGGAGCGAAATAAATCTTTACGATCTTTAAAACTTAAATTGTCGCTTACAACTAAAATTTTAGTAATAAATAACATAAAGACTATCTCGTAAATCACAAAAAATACAAAGTATTATTACTGCAAGCCAATATTGCGTTAATATGTAGTTAACCTCTGAAGGCTATTCAGCATTGAACAAAATCTTGTTCATAAACAAATACCACTCAACAAAGTTACTAATGTAGTGCCTACTCTGTAATAGAATGGAGTAACTCCAGAATTCAACTGGAAATTTCAACACTCGAAACAGATTCGGAATTTAGATAATCTACCTAATTCAATTATAACTTGGCTAGAACAGTTCATAATTCAACAAGCTTTGTGTGTAGTTTTCAATTTTGGTTAGTTTCGAGTGCTATTGATTTTGTTAGTTCGTGATAGAGAAAAAATGCTTTGAAACGAAGGTTCGTTTGCCCTCGATAACATAACTTATTTAAACTTTCATAGGTTGAACATACTCGCAAGTATCTACGGTAATGAGAAAAAGATTTTAAAGAAATTGGATGTTAAGTACTCTGTGTTCTAGAAGTTTTACACTTAGGAGTATGGAATGGTAAAATGTATGAAATAAATTTATATTAACAACAGTTTTTGAAAAAATGCTTTTAGAAACTTCGCCTAGTTCTTCTTATTTTATATACAACTAGTTAACTCGGTGAACTTCGGTCCGCCTAAAAGTAAAAATCTAAAATTATCAGTGTTCTTCCACTATATTATGTATGTATTATTTATACATAAAAACCTTCCTCTCGAATCATTCTACCTATTAAAAAAACTGCATTAAAATCCGTAACGTAGTTTTAAAGATCTAAGCATACAAAGGGACAGACAGTGAGAATCGACTTTGTTTTATACTATGTAGTGATATGTATATGAATATCTGCATTATTAGAAAATAATATATGTGAGCTAAAAATACCCCTTACAGAGATGTATTTTATAAGCCGCCTCCTGGCACTTAAGGCTGACTGCATCGCGACGCGCCGAAAGCTCAGTTTGAAAGTTTGGAACTTTTAAAAGTTAGGTGTTCTGCGAATTTCGTGTCTTTGTCCCCACGTACACGTATGTTGTTTGTTGTTATAAAGTTCCTTTTTCTGTCTTTATACAACTACATATATATATATTTATGACAGGTTATCTGATTGCTCGTCTGTTCTAGTGCCTCAGTATTTAGGGTTCGTTACCCAAGGGATAAAACAGTACCCTATTGCTAAAACCAGGGTGTATCTCATGACAGCTAAATAGTTGAAATATTTACAGATTATGTAATTCTTCAGCGAATACTGTAAACTATAGTCGCCGTCGCAACGGTTGAAATTCGACTATAATATAAATAAAAAAATTAAACTTCATATTGTCCCAAATTGCACGAATACTTTTCAAATTCAAATAAATTGTAACACATTTCAAGTTATTTTGAACACACCCGTTAAAGGTAAAAAGAGATTTAATTAGCTAAGCTCCATTAAAAAGCAATAGCGGGTATTTTGACAAAGACATCTGACATTTCGACTTTATGTGTTTTCGTAGTAAGTGTGTGTGTGTGTGTGTCATGTGTTTATGTCAAATGCAAGGTAGTGTGTGTAATGTGTTTTAGTTGATTTTATGTATGTTTTATGCATTATTTGAAAAAAAAAATTAGGATTGCGCAATCCTTCACTACATCAATTATAGCCGTGCGTAATTTCATACTCCACCGCCTGCGGCAAGTATCTTAAAAACGTGTCACAAGTTTTTGCTTCACCTATAGATAATAATATAAAAATATAAGGGGCGCTATCATTCAGCAAACGGATTATTTTTACGGAACCATTGGTGCGCGAATCTAACTTGAACTTGGCCAGTTTTTAGGTAATTGCAAACAAGTTAATAGTAACCACAATAATAGTCATAATAATATATATAAAAGCTGAGAGGAGTAACGTAATATTACTTGTCAGTTTTATTTAGATGCAAATGTATTGGTTATAACATTTATTAAGGAATTAAGAAGAGGTTTAGAAGTTTTGGCTACTATACGGCTATTCCGTATAATGTCCTTAAATGTCATAAATATTTACTTCTGGTGTTTAAATTTCATTAAGGATTTGAGCAATTTTACTTTTTTTTAAATTTTGACCTCGTCAGGACTTTATAATTTCTAGTTAGTTTTCTTGGAGTAAACATACAAAATAATACGTATAAGCAGACATATTGTATGAAGTTCAACTACTCAGAAAGCTAATAGCGTTCGAAGCCCCAAACGCTCCAAGCTTGAAAGTTTTAAGTGTACCACAAATTTTATCTTCCACACATTTGTTTGTTGATCAACTTTTATGTTACTAAGACTAATAAAAATGTATATACCTAATTAAGGTGTTTTCAAATATTGTACTATAATTTTGCAAGGAAATTTTCTATCATTTCCTGGGAATCAATGGAGCTGAAAAATTGCATTGCCATTGTATTGAATATGCATTTTTGTTCGGGCAATTAAAAATAATTTATGCATTCTGAACTAATTCTAACAAAAGTCTAACAAAGGGTTGCTGTTGATATTGACTTATTCTCCGTAATCGAGTTTACAAGTAGTGAGTCGTCATCCTATTATTGTCCCACTGGTGGGCACGGGTCTCAGAATGAGAGAGATTTAGTCATAGTCCACCGCGCTGGCCAAGTGCGAATTAGTGGAAGTAGTGAGTCGTCGTCGTCAACCCATTATTGTCCCACTGCTGGGCACGGGTCTTCTCTCAGTATGAGAGAGAGGAAGTAGTGAGTAATAATTGTTAATTGAAATCGTTCGCATCAACCCATTGTTGGCCCACTGCTGGGCACGGGTCTTCTCTCGGAATGAGAGAGTTTAGGCCATAGTCCACTGCGCTGGCCAAGTGCGAATTGAAATCATAATATACCAAATATTACTCAATTGAACTGTAATATTAAACTGTATTACTGAAAAAAATATATTGTTAAAATGATTAATATTAATATATATTCGTAACATTTCTATTTCTATTATTGTTGACATTGGCATTTATAGTTATTCATGTCTCTATTATTTAATTTTGTAATTATTATATTAATACGTGAAGCAAAAATTTGTGACGGATTTTTAAGTAATATGCCGCGGACGGATTAGTATGAAATTTTGCACGGTTATAGTGGACGTAGAGAAGGAGTGCAGAATGTTAATATTTTTTTCAAATAATGCATTTTTCATACATAAAATCAACTAAAAACACATTACACACACTGCCTTGCATTTGTCACAAACACATATGTACTTAGTAAATGAAAATGAAAAGACACAACGTCAAGAATGTCAGATGACATTTGATTTTTAATTTAAATTACGGTCGAATTTCGGCCGATGCTACGGGTGACTAGTATTTGTAATCATGTATAATGATTGTCATCTTATGACATTTACCATTATTGTAATAAATTAAGTGAAATTCTTTTAACATTACATTACGTTGTAATTTTTTTTTGTAATAAATAAATAAATCAAAATAAAATTTAAAAAATTCAGATATGCAATGCAAATGTATGGTAATGTTCCATTAAGTGGCAAGCCAATGATGTATCTTAAGTTGGATAGACGCAGGTGCCCCATCACGGGAACTCTCGTCAAAAGTGATCAGTGTCACGTTTGCCACATTTTAAATCGTTTAAATTTCTTTGCTAAAAACGTTTCACTTCATTTCCATTCATTTAGATTTCATAACACAGAATATCTTTGCAAATTATTATTAGTTGACCCGCCAAACTTCGTTCCGCCTAAAAGTCAAAAATCTAAAATTATCAGTGTTTCTCCACTATATTATATGTGTATTATACATTAACACCTTCCTCTTGAATGACTTTATCTTAAAAAAAAACTGCATTAAAATCCGTAGCGGATTTTTAAAGACTAGTCACCCTTCACATCAGTCGAAATTCAACTGCAATTTGAATTAAAAAACTGAACTTCATATTGTCCAAAGTAGTACGAATATTTCTAGAATTCAAATAAAATGTAATAGTTTTTAGGTATTTTTGGTATTTTTAAGTAATTTAGTAATTTTAAGTAAAGTTTAAGTAATTTAAGTAATCTATATAAAGACTGTTGATTGTTTTGTGATTCGCACCCACACCTGCGACCACCGCCACACCTTTTTATACAATAACCGCAGTATTAAGTGCTGCTCTGGTCTTAATGGTGTGGTGAAGAACAATCGTACCAAGTTTCGTTAAAACCGTCGAGTAGATTTTGTTTCTATAACGGTTATACAGACAGACAGACGGACAGACAGACAGACAAAAAAAATTACTGATTGTATTTTTGGCACCGGGATCGATCCCTAATCACCCCCTAATACTTATTTTGGAAATATATTTTATGTACAGAATTGACCTCTCTACAGATTTATTATAAGTATAGAATAGATAGAAAATATCCGGATGATCGTGTTATATTAAATTTAAATATCAATGATATAATAAATTAAATACAAAGAAAATTCTCTTGGCAAATATAGCAAGTAAATACTAGAATCATTAAAAAACAGAAACAATGAACAGCTGCTTACCAGTACGAGTTTATTGTATAAGTATCTTCCAAATAAGCATTATTCTCGTTTTCATTACTTGGAAGTACATTGCAATGTATGTACAAAAACAAGCAAATGCTAGTTTCGAGGAAACATAATAAACTCATACTAAGAGTGCTTCCGCATCAAGCAAGTCATAAATATCCGAAACATACAAACATAATACACTCGAAATACATTACCCTCCTGACAAATTTGGGTAAAAATAGATTCAAAATATACAAGCTCTAATGGCCGGCCACTGATTGTGCTTCAACGTCAAAGAGACGCAGGTGTCCCGTCACCAGGACCCTCGTCAAACGGTGATCAGCGTCAGGTTTTGTGCATTTTATATCATTATTATCTCCATTATTCACATATTGAAAGCTGTAAGGAGATTTTGAATTTGAGCCTCAGCCATTACAAAATGTGCAAAGGCATAAATGCCTTTGCACATTAAAATGTAAGCTAAATTTGACATTGACTTGGATAACACTATCGGCAATAAAGGCAATTTATCTTTATTGCCGATAGTGTTATCCAATGTCAATGAGATTTTCTTGATTTTTGCACATTTATTCCACACACACATACACACGAATATATACACACACGTTATGTTTTTTATTCGCGTTGCTTTAAACAGGGGTCTCTAAGCTTTGTACATATCTTAAAGGTTACTATAACCTTTAAGATAGTAAACAATAAACTAAGATACTATACATAATTATTATACTTAAACCCAATTAACTTAAATCTACAAAATCAATTTCAATGCTTCTCGTATATTGAAAAATTACCGCACCCGTAACCCGGTAGTCTAACATCAAATTTTGAATTCTCAATAAACAATAAAAACGAATCATCAATATCGATATTATGTTCTAAATATATTAAACCGTCCTTTAATTTATTTACTTTTCAATAAAATAGAATATGCAAGTGACATATACTTTTTTTTTTTTTTGTTTTCGAGGGGGAAACCTTCCAAAGGTACCCGAAGCCGTGGGAGCGACGCAGGGTTATGTGGGATTTTTACCGCACTAAAACCCCCCCGGTGGCCGTCCTCGGCGCTGAAAAGGAGGATTCCGGGATCTTGAAACGACTTCAACCGGAATCCTCCGAGCGCGCTGCCCCATCGGGCTCCTCCCAGATGGGCGGCTGGGCCCACCGCTCCGTCTAGTCTTTACGACGGTATGCGACCACACATACCGCCGTCCTTCCCGGGATTGCCTAACCGAACGGTTCGAGCTCCCACTCTAGCCGTCTGCAACCCCGGCAGCCCCTTTTAGTCGCTTCTTACGACAGGCAGGGGATACCGTAGCCCTATTCCGACCCCGAGGCTACAGGGACGAAGTGACATATACTTACGGTACGGTCCTGTATGGGCGTACATAGTCTCTTGCATGCTTGCATTATTGTAATCCCACATGTCACAATATGACTTCGTGTATTATACGAGTACAATATCATTAAATTACACAACATTGCCCACAGTCGGTTCATTTAAGTTGCAGGCATCCACTTGGAAGAGGATTTATTGGAGTCGAGACAAAACAAGTTGAGAATTCAAAGGTCGCCGCGCTTGTTCGTGAATTTTGTTGAACGAATTGTATTTTAAGCTCTGTAACTGCTTAGTTTGGAATGCCCACCTTAAGTTAACCAAAGGCTGGATGAATTAATCTAAATCAGGAATTACAGACGCAGAAAAAATATGGGTCAAAATAATGCATTTTTAAAATCAGAAGTTGATTTTATAAGATTTTATTTTTCTAATGGGCCCTTAGGGGAAAATTATCAAAAAATATCTGCATCAAATTATTAGTAACTTTAAAACAAACGTTTAATGTTCCTCAAATCACTGTTTTAAGCGACACGTCACCTTTAATTCGGTAGTAAACTTTTAATATGTACATTATACTTTTAGATAAAATATCTCATATTCCACTTAATAATGTTATCTGCAGTTTACGCATTAGATTTATGAGTTTCACAACACTGTCCGCAGAAGTTTAGCGAAGTTGCAGGCATCCTTGGAAGGATTTATTGGACTCGAGACTAAACAAGTTGAGAATTCAACATTCCCGCGTTTGTTCGTGGATTCAGCTTAACAAAGACAGTCTAGCTTAAGCACTGCAGATGTTAGGTCTTGTTTTTGGTTTGGTTTTAAGTTTAAACGACGTTTGTGCACAATTACATACTGCAGTGCTTTTTTCAAGGTGGTAGAACAAGTTTAGTGTGACCGAGGAAGTACCACCGCCACACCTATTTCTAGCGTGAAGCATTTCTTGCGTTTGGATAGAAGGGTGTGGTTGCCGGCACACTTTCACATAAGGCGACCATTATAGTCCTCGGGAGTAGCAACGCATTTGTGATGGAACCCATGTTCTGTATGTAGTTGATTACAGATGTCCATGAGCGGTAGTGACAACTTACCATCAGGTGGACTGCATGCTCGTTTTCTACTTCAGTCAGATAAAAAATCTATATTATTAGGACCGTTTTAGAAAACTAATAAACAACACGTGACGTCACTGAGCAAGGGCCTATATAAGAAATGCGAAACCTGTACCTGGGTCATTTACTCGTTGGCTTTCGAAGCGATAGGTTCTCGTTCAGTGTTCGTCATTGCGTTTTTATTGTTGTGAACGATAATAGTGTGGTTAAATTATCGCTTAATATTTGTAAATTGATTAGTGTTGAAATTAGAAAATGTCAGTATTTTTGTTAAATAAATTTATTGTTTGTAGGAAAGTTATTTTTTTTTAAATATTGTGGCTCGGGCGCTAAATTCAGAAGTGGGATTGGCTTCTCAGCCCACTTACTCTTTTTATTATTAGAGTTCTTGACGTGGGTACTTTGTAAATTTTACGTTAACGTTTAGGTTTCTAAAACGGAACTACTTATTCTCCGGTAAATTGAAGTTTAGGTGTTTAGGGTCGGTTGGTAATGCCTAATCGGTCGAGATCGTGAAGTAGGTCGGAAAGGCACTCCGCTAATGCGAACTGGTCGTAAACGAGGGCGCCGTTTTGGTCATGCTAGGGATTCCTTGTGGGTCTGGTGATGGTAGTAGTGAGCGATCTCCGGTGCGTAATCACAACCTTTGCTTGGGATCATGTGGTGAACGGTCGCGGTCGTGCTCATAAGCGTTCCTCACGGCGTCGTCGCCGCGAGTATTCCTCAGGTTCGGACCGAGATCGTGCGCGTGAGTGTGTTCGTGGGCTTGCGTCGGTCGGCCGCCGTCGTTTGCGTAGTGGCGAAAGCTGGACGGGGCAAGCGTTGGGCGCTATTGTGTCCCGGCTTAACAATGGCGAGCGGGGTACGGCAGACGCGTCTTCGGTGCCGCCTTGATGTGACAACACGCCTCAAAGAAGTCACGAACCGTATGTAGGTGCAACGCAAGCGCTCGCGGGTACCTTTGCTGTCAATCAAGCAAACCGCGCTTATTTTGTGTCGAATTTCAATCCGTCGATGCACGACTCTGAGGTGTGGTGTAGTGAGGTGGAACGGGCGAAGTTGTCTGATGGCTAAAGTGGTTTAGTGTTTTTCACGTGTTTCAGTTTTGCCTTAAGGGTGATGCTAGGACGTGGCTTAACGAGTGGACGACGTAATCGGTCGTGGTCGAATTTTATTAAGGAATTTAAATCCCGCGTAAGATTGTCTACGCTAGTATTCTTTTTGAGGTTGTGAACACGTGCACTGATAGATTTCTGTCGTATGCTGGGTATACTCGTCGATCGTTATAACGCTTTCGTATAGTCGAAGGGCTTAGCTAGGAGCTCATGGTTCGGATGGTTGTTCGCGGAATGACAGACTCACAAATCAAAGCAGTGGCTTCGAACTCTAGTTTAACGGTCTACAGTTTGGTTTCGTTTCTAGCTAATTGTACTGAACCTGAATTCAACGTCAGGCCTGATATTCGTAGACCGGTCGTGACGGGTAGGAACAGAATGCAGACTTACAGACCAGACATTGGGTGCTGCTCGTGAGGCAAAACTGGTCATGTCGGAGTGGATTGTCGGGCGCCGCCGCAACAGCGTGCCGCCCCTGCCAACGTTGGCACTGAGATTGCGTGTGGGTTTTGTAGTAGGGATGGTCATTAGGAGGACGTATGTTTTGCCGGGTACGGATTTCTCACTTGGGCTCCAGGCCAGAGGAGTATTGGCTTGTGTGGGGAACTGTCAAGTGACTCGGGGAGTGACTACAATTGCACCGCAGTCATATAGGGTGTTCCGGTTGACGTGTCAATGGATAGCGGAGCAATTAACGTTTCATTTTAATACTTAACGGGTACTCACGATATGCGGTTTTTGAAAACTTTTCGAATTCTCTTTGCCGATATTGACCGTGGATGGATCGTGGTCACGGCGAAAGTGCGGTGGCGGGGAGAAACCGTTGACAAGCACTAGTGATAGATTAACCTATCTACCCTACGTCTAGTTCGTTTTTCTTTTTTAGATTCCATATCACGACGTACAACACTAACTGTATCCTTACGCACCGAACTTTGAACTCTATGTGATTGACATAAATTAACCACTGGATTCCACGTTTGCGATAACTTAAAACCGTCTTCAACCGTCTTATTCAATCAAGTGGTTAGAGCCGGATTAAGTATGTGTTCAGCTACCACAGATTTCTTCGGGTTATTATTTTTGACTGAGCTGATATGTTCTTTAATATGTTGATGTCTTTTGAAGTCGTTAAGCGTCTTTCGTGCCAGCGTAAGCCTACGTATTGTCTGTTTAAAGGGCTAGGTAGCAATGGGGTAGTGGCGCGTGAGTACGTCAATTTGATATTTGAAATTCCTAATATACCTATAGAGGCGGATTTTATGGTCGTACCTACATATTGCATGAATGCGCCGATTGTTATCGGTACAGACGTGTTAAATGGAGACAGTGTTGTTTGTTCAGACTAAAAATAGTCAATGTATAGCTCGTGGGCCACATGTTGGCGCTGTGCGAGGGGTGGACGGTCTACTGGTGTCAGTACACCCATTCAGGATACCGAATTGGATTCTTTGATGTCTGTTATCTCTTCCTTTCGCCCATTTTTGATGGTTGGTGCAGCGACTACAACAGTTGAGACGGGAGGTATGAATATTGGGTTGTATAGTTCAGTGTCGGTGGCATATCATCCGTATCGTTTATTTCATTTGGAAGGGTTGAGGGTTCGCGATATTGTCAGGGATTTGTTGGATAGTGACATGGTTAGAGAGTCGGAATCGCAGTGCGCCGGTCCCGTAGTCCTGGGCAGGAGGGGGCGGCTTAGACAAGATGTGTGTCTATTTCAGAGCGCTTAATGGGATTGCGATTGGAGACCGATACTCGCTGCCGCTCATTGAGGATCACATTGATGGATCACACCATCTGTGTGGCTACCAATTATTTTCCAGTCTGGATATGGCTTCTGGATTCTATTGGGTTTTGATTGTAGAGGACTCTGTGCACTTGGCGAGATTTGTGGCTCCTGAAGACCATTGTGAGCTCCTTAAGATGCCATTTGGGTTGTGTAATGCTCCGGCTAATGTATCAGCGCATCATCAACAAAACTCTTAAGAAGTTTATTGATGCCGGAAACGTTCTTGTCTATATGGGTGATGTACTTGCTGGGTATGATTGTAGAGGAAGGCATTAGGCTGCTGAGAGATGTTGCAGAAGCTAGCGGATGCGTTGTTTTCAGTGAACCTACAATGGTGCTCGTTTTTGACCACCGAAATAAAATGTTTGGGTCGACAGATATGTCAAGGTCAGGTTGGGCCGAGCTCTGGAGGGATTGAGGCCTTGTTTGGCGCGCCTTCGCCAGGGAATGTTAGGCAAGTCCGGCGGTTTCTGGGCTTGGCTGGCTGTTTCCGGCGGTGCATGGGAGATTGCGTTCAGTAGCAGTAGTGTAAACATGTTTTTCTGACTTCTGAGAAAGGTTATCAGAATACTCGTATTTGCGATTTTTCAGTGCGCTGCGAGGACTGCAAGCATTTAGGGAAGGGTGTTAAATTTGATTCGTCCACCAATTCGCACTTGGTCGGTGCGGTGGACTACGGCCTAAACTCTCTCATTCTGAGAGAGGACCCGTGCCCTGTAGTGGGACAATAATGGGTTGACGACGACGTTAAATTTGAGTGGGGACATGAGCAGGAGCAAATAAGGCAATACATCATTAACTGTTTATCTAATGAGCCTATACTTGCAATTTTTGATCCACAATTAATCACAGAGTTGCACACAGATGCAAATAGCGTAGGATATGGCGCGGTGTTAATGCAAATACATTGTGACGGTAATAAGCGCGTTGTCGGCTACATTAGTAAGTATGGTGAGACTAGACGCAGAAGGCAGGTATCATCATTACGAACTAGAGACACTCGCGGTCGTCAGGGCATTGCAACACTTCGGACATTATCTAATTGATGTTAATTTTACTTTGTTTACTGACTGCAATGCTCTGAGGTCTGCTGGGCGCGAGAGGGATCTGCTTCCTCATGTTGCGCGCTGATGGATTTACTTACAGGACTTTAACTTTAAAATAGGAGTAATGATGTCACGTGCCGATTGCTTGGGTTAAAATCCATCAGCAGCGCAGGTGAACAGCATCGAAAAGTCCTTAAGCTGGGTACAGAAGGCCGCTGGCGCTGGTGCTCAGGCTCTGTTGCAAGAGTTGTCGGACGGTCAATTAGATCCTACACGTTATGTTTGTCAAAACAACATTCTCTTTTATCGCTATTCTCCTGTAGGAGAGGAGTCTCAACTGTTATGTTATATTCCCAAAGGTTACCGCTTGAGTTTATTGCGTGTTTTTCATGATGAGCGTTAGATTAGCAAGCTCGACTCGGGGATGAGAGGCCCGTATCGAGTTACGAAGGTACTTGAGAGTGACCGATGTGAATTAAAGTTGGTTAGTGGAGCCTGTGGTAAAAACCTCACAGAAGCGGCACAATACATGGTGCTCTGGAAGGGAAAGTGGTGTCCCGAGAGTCGCGTGGCATTTTTTGATATAATGTTTTTTATGTAATAACGAATAAACAAGCTTTTATATAATGATTTTGTTTCTGTGCAGAGTTGGATGTTGCTGATTCGAACTGAGACGAGTCAGCAGGCTTCAGACGCGGTCTGGCAGGCTTCAGACGCGGTCTGGCAGGCTTCAGACGCGGTCTGGCAGGTGTCGGACGCGGTCCGGCAGGCATTGGACGCTGTACGATGGGACAGTGGTCCTACAGACACGATTAAAGACAGGGGCTTTATCGTGGTCTGGGTGGTCCTACAGACACGATTAAAGACAGGGGCTTTATCGTGGTCTGGGTTGGCCTTCGGATGCATGGTAAAGACAGGGGCTTTACCATGTATGCGAGAAACACGTAGAGAGGCGTGTAAAGGCCGTCGGATGCATGGTAAAGACAGGGGCTTTACCATGTATGCGAGAAACACTTTGTGTGGTGTGTGAAGTGACGGTTGGAAATCGCGAGCCAACCGTCATATATACTTAGCTGTTTATGACTGAGATCATGTATGACAAAGATGATGTATGAAATGGAAAAATGTGAGAGTTAGGAAGTTAGTTGGTTGTGCTAGGTTTGTGTGAAGGGGGCCTTGAATGTGTGAAGGATGAAAGATAGGCAAATTGGGTAATGCTTCCTGGTATTTATTTTTATTTGTGAATTCGCCAGATACTGATTCTGAAACCGAGGTAGACAGTAGAGGCTGGGCCTTCATCTGCACGTTCTGCAAATTTGGCAAGTGACCATGCGGAAGCTGGACTCTCATCAGCTGCTGCTGCGAACGTGCTATGCGAAACTCAACGTCGAGGACAAATCGGTGCCCCGGGACGGTGCACAGTCAGGAGAGGCCGTATTAGGACCGTTTTAGAAAACTAATAAACAACACGTGACGTCACTGAGCAAGGGCCTATATAAGAAATGCGAAACCTGTACCTGGGTCATTTACTCGTTGGCTTTCGAAGCGATAGGTTCTCGTTCAGTGTTCGTCATTGCGTTTTTATTGTTGTGAACGATAATAGTGTGGTTAAATTATCGCTTAATATTTGTAAATTGATTAGTGTTGAAATTAGAAAATGTCAGTATTTTTGTTAAATAAATTTATTGTTTGTAGGAAAGTTATTTTTTTTTAAATATTGTGGCTCGGGCGCTAAATATATCATTTGTAAAATCGTGGACTCTTTCAATTTTCTCTTCTCTTTCTTGTTGCCTGTGTCGAAATGCTACTACTGGTGCACTATTTTTTATAGCTATAAAAAGCTTTTATCAGTAATAATCTTACAATGACGACCCGCGTGGCGCAGCGGTTACCGTACCGGACTGACGCGCAATGGGTCCTGGGTTCGATTACCGGCCAGACGGGTATCTAAATGATGAGTTTAGATTCTTGTTCTGGATCTGGGTGTTTGTGTATTCGTCTTTGTGTGTGTCCATGGCACCCACGACACAGGAGAAAATCCTACTGTGGGGCTATGAGTGTAGACAGCGTTTTAAGTTTTTTAATTTCAACACACATACACGTGACTACTAAACCGAATTTAGATAGTGTGCTATAGACTTTGTTATGTATTTTTAATATGTATACTACGAGTATATTTTTAAGCAAAAAATAGAAGAAGACATTTCAACAAATACGACATAAAGCATTTTAACCCACAAAGATCAGAGATGTTTGATGTTCGGATGTGTGTTTAAACTTTTGTCGTTCACTTTTCTTTTCTCGGTCTCGTTTGATGCCAAAAACGCCAACGGAAAATTGTCATCTAAATCTTTTAGTGTCCAAACATATGTTTACTTCAAAGAAGTTTTTATATGTAACAAAAAACAAGTTACATTGCTGTTTTTATATGTCGTCAACCCATTATTGTCCCACTGCTGGGCACGGGTCTTCTCTAAGAATGAGAGAGTTTTAGGATCGTCCACCGCGGTGGCGAAATGCGAATTGGTGGACTTCACATACCTCCCAGATTTTTTTTAAAGAACTCTCGGGTGTGTAGGTTTCCTTACGATGTTTTCCTTCGCCAAAAAGCAGTGGTAATTAATTTCTAATACGCACATAAATTTCACAGAAAAGTGGTGCATGCCTGGGTTTGAACCTCTGACCTCCCTCCTCCCTCCCTCCTCCTCCTCATAATATAAAAGGAGCTTGCTTTTATAATATAAAAGTAGTTAACGAGTGTGTAGTCCATCCGAGGGTAAGTGGACATTACCCCCCATGGATGTCTGAGCCATCCGCAGTTAAGATACATTTTACCTGGGGTTGGCCACAGATGTGTACTAAGGTAATTGTCTAAGCAAGTATATCTCCCTTACTACACCCTTCAAACCAGAATACAGGAGAGCTGATTATGTTGATTATGTTAAGGTATCTCTCCGTAGTTGACAAAAGTCTTCTACCACGTTCAACTACCAACCACCCACACTTTTTACAATAATTTATTTATTTTAACCTATTTACGAGTCATCATTATATTTATTTTGTTTATAAAGATTATATAGCAATATAAATATGTAATATATTTTCTCATCAAATAATAATTTTTAAGACGCTTCTTGTGTACACTGTCAGTTCTTCTGGCATATCTCTCTCGGTAAGAACCGATGGAGATATGCGACAAAATAGGGAACTTTATAAGTTACAACTTACTTACAAAATTTATTAGCACTTGAATGTTTATTAAATTAATAAGATCACTAGTTAGTAAATTGTATAAATAACAATAAAATTAAATGTTAAAAGCGTTTGCTTCAACCACGCCATCTACGAATGTAATTAAAGCAAGTTGCCGTTTCAGTAGCATTATGTAGGTCACAATGACAATTCCGTGGTTTCAATATGGAGATTGCAATTCTAAAGCCATCTTGGGGCAGGATGGTGGCGACCCTATTTCCGGTCGAAATTGCGCTAAGGCTTCGCTCTTACTACAGATTGGAGACGTGACCGAATGACTCCAGATGATTTTATTTCGTGCCGGCTAATTTTCTTTACTTTTTCTGTTATACTATAGATACATAAGAAAGTATTTTCTTCTATGAAATAAGCGTAACATATGCCCTATTGATGGTACTGTTATAACCTTTGTTACTAAGCAAGATTAGCCTAATCAGGCAAGTGCGTCACTCGGAACATTTCATCAAAATGTTGATTACAGAGTCCATGGGCGGCAATGACCACTTACCATTAGGTGGACTGCATTTAGTCAGATAAAAAAAACCTATCATGTCTTTGAATTCGAACCACGGTAGATTCTGCTTATAAAATAAATTAGGTAATCATTAATCTAACACTGATTAAAAAATATGCCATTTTTAAATTTGACAGGTACCGAATGTTTTACAAATGAAATAAATAATGCACAACGATAATACTAGCACTAATTTAGACTTTTTTGGCAATAATTATTCACGTGTTTATTTCAATATAATATTACATGCTAATATAATGTAGCTGACCATATCCACGCTTACAACACTTCAAAAAACTTTACACAAAGTAAATTATACATTTTCTTCGAAATTATTGACCTTTTTTGTTACGGCGAGGAAACCTTCAAAAGGTACACCGAAGCATTGGGAGAGACTCCGGGTTATGTGGGATTTTTACCCACTAAAATCTCCTTGGTGGCCTTCCTTAGCGCTTGTAGTAGGGGACTCGGAAACTGACCTACCCTAATACTACACAACGTTATTCCATATTCAATAATATTAAAGCATACAGTACAATAACATTTAATGGAATACATAAATGGTGAGATACTCTCATCCAGGCAAAATAAATAAAAACATCCATCCAACAAAGCTTTTAATGCCGAAGGACTACCACTCAGGTGATGAACGAATGTAGGTACTCTGTTACCACATTACGTCACCGCCAGTCATACTCCGGTGCAGATAAATGGGCCATTCTGCCACTCGAAGCCCGCTGAACATTATTTTGACGAATGAAAAACCCTTTCTTTATCTGACACCCTGCGTTTGACGTAATGGCGCATGTCGTTTGATGTATTAGTGTACAATTTTCATCTATTTAGCCCCTAAGGTGATAATTTCAAAAAGTTTTCTTAGTACTCTTTTTTATAAGATTGAAGTGGCAAACGAGCCTGCAGTCCACCTGATGGTAAGTGGTCACCGCCGCCCATACACATCTGTAAGCAAGAACGTGGGGTTCATACAGAACATGGGGTTCTATCTGAAGTTAATCACAGATGCGACGCTACTCCCGAGGACTCAGATGGTCGCCTCATATAAAAGTGTGCCGGCAACCACACCCTTCCATCGAAATGCAAAAACTGCTTCACGCTAGCAATAGGTGTGGCGGTGGTACTTCCTCGGGCGAACTAATCTGGTTTTACCTATTGGTACTCATCTAATGACTTCTAAGAAACGCCTGTAACTCGTTTAATTTCAAAAGATTAGCGTTGTCTATCATTCAATGTTAGACAGATTTTCTTGATATTACAAATTGAAAAAAAATTCAATCCCATTCATTTTCTTTATTTACTTTTAAAAATATATCAGAAAATAAACGAATATAGCAAAATAATTATATTTTCTGGATTTTGCAATTATTTTTTTAAGGACCTTTTAATTATTTGAAATAAATAAATTCTCTTTACAATAATTTATATCTCACTTTTATTTCCAGAGGAACTGAAAACTTATATTAATTTGAGCGTTTCAGTGAAAACTACAGGAATAAAAACTCATTTGAATGCAACTCTTAAATAACTTTAAGCATTATAACAAAATTTATATCAAGACTCTTTTAATAGGTTCTTTCATTTATAAAAGCACATAGCACTTAAGTCTTTGTAATAAAATGATATTTTTCACTTTCTCACTGTAATAATGATGTATTTCAGTTTATTCTTCTAGCAAACAAAGTCTTACCAATTAAAGCAAATAAAGAAAGACCACATATGTGCCAGAAAATTAAAAAATATATTAATAGAAAAATGCTATTACACGTATGAAGAATTCTTAAACGATGATTTAAAAATATAAAATACAAAAAATATTTAATCTTATAAAGTTATCAGCATTGTAATATAGTGTCTAATTGTAAGTCTTTTAATCATAAATACGAGTATGTGAGTGCCATACATTTAGAACGCCTTAACCGGCATATTCAATTTTTGGCGCCCTTTTCTAAACATCTTATGTAATCAATATTATTGTAACCCAAAAATTGACTAAATAAAGATGTTTCTTTCTTTCTTTCTTATCTTTACATTATAGTTGTTTTTATTTTCTTATTTTTCATAAAATGAAATCATTGTTAATGCAATCTATATATTAATACGTGAGATCAGAACTTGTGATTCGTTTTTAAGATACTTGCCGCAGGCGGAGGGGTACGAAGTTACGCACAGCTATAGTTGATGTAGAGATGGATTGCGCAATGCTAATATTTTTTTCAAATAATGCATAAAACATACAGAAAGTGACCTTGCATTTGACATAAACACATACGTAACAAACATAATAGAACATTCAATGTCTTGCTATGAAAACACGTAACGTCAAAAATGTCAAATGTCTTTGTCAAAATACCCGCTATTGCTTTTAAATGCAGCTAAGTTAATAAACCTCTTTTTACCTTTAATGAGTGCGTTAAAAATAACTTGAAAATTATTACAATTTATTTAAATTAAAGAAATATTGGTGCTACTTCGGACCATATGACGTTTAGTGTTTTAATTTAAATTACGGTCGAATTTCGACCGTTGCGACGGGTGACTAGTGACATTAATTATTATTGTAGTTACAATATAACTGACAAACTTATCATTGACTTAACAAATATTAACCAAGTAAGACAAAAATACTACCTATGATGATAAAAAGTACATTCTAACCTCAAGGACTATGTTAGTATGTATCATACTAGATTCTTCACATTAAAATATTCTTCAAATAGAATAAGTATTTTATTATTAATCATAGATAAGTCGCTTTCCTAGGTAGGAATAAAGTCGTACGAGTATGTTTATTTAAGATACTTACGTTACCACAGCTTTCAAACAAAAATAGCATGACAAGATAATTCAAGTCCGAAATATCGCCAATGTAAGGAAACTATAAGTTTCATTTTCAAAATTGATTAGATCATATTTTGATAAATGCGTTACTTACATAAACGCAAAAAGGTCATAGCTCTAAACATATCATTCTACATTTTTATCTTAAGTCTGTTATTTTATTAAACTTCCACACAGCACTTACGGTGGAGTAATAAAATCATATTCTTCACTAACCCACGCACTCACTGCGATAAGGTCCTATTTCCGTCCACCCTCCAAGCAGATACGACTTTGTCGCAGTACAGCCTGTTGCTTTTATTTTCATTAGCCAACGTAACCTAATAAAGTGTTCTCTTCTCTCACAAAGAGTTTGTCGTTTCATTAAAAAAATCATATTTACGTGGGAGAGCTTTGTTTTCGTTTATATTTACGTGCCCCGTTATTAAAACATTGTATGGGCTTAAATGAGTTACTGTGAAAAGGTTAAAATCGGGAAAATATGGTACTTGTTTGCGCATCTTTTATGATATGGGGTATGAAATATGATACTTAGAACCAGCATAGTTTGACTGGAAAGGTAACATTATAATACTTAACGGGTACTCACGATATGCGGTTTATGAAATCTTGTAGAATTCTTTTTGCCGATATTTAAAAAAAAAAAATTCTACAAGAATTCATAAACCGCATATCGTGAGTACCCGTTAAGTATTATAATGTATCAATTCCGCGATAATACTAGTCTAAAATCATATAATGGAAAGGTAACATCGAGATACTATTAGGAATAATATGGTTTCTGATTGACTTACCTCCATATGAAGTTGCCATCTTAGTTTTCAAGAGATGCATATGTGATGAGCTGCAGGTGGAAACACTGGTCTATATGGGATCTACAAATGTCCATGGAATTGCCCATTCACTATCAGATGGACTGCGTTTCTCGGGATTCAAATCAAAAGCACACTTCTATCAGACATTTTTATAAGAACTTTCGTCTTTATAATAGTAGTAAGATGAAACAATACATGTCTACCTATTCGCACTTGGCCAGCGCGGTAGACTGAAACTCTGTCATTCTGAGAGAATACCCGTACTCAAAACTCTCAGGTGTGTAGGTTTTCTACGATTTTTTCTTTAACCGTAAAGCAGTAATAAGTAATTGTACCTCATTAACTGTAATATAATACCGGAACTCAATTTTCTCCTACTTCTTAAGCTGATCTGATAAAACCGAAAGATAGAGACTGTAACCTTTCAGTGGCTTGTAATAAATGTCTGATAAAAGTGTGCGTTTGATTTGAATCCCGAGAAACGCAGTCCATGTGATGGTGAATGGGCATTTCCATGGACATTTGAAAGATAGAGACTGTAACCTTTCAGTGGCTTGTAATAAATGTCTGATAAAAGTGTGCGTTTGATTTGAATCCCGAGAAACGCAGTCCATGTGATGGTGAATGGGCATTTCCATGGACATTTGAAAGATAGAGACTGTAACCTTTCAGTGGCTTGTAATAAATGTCTGATAAAAGTGTGCGTTTGATTTGAATCCCGAGAAACGCAGTCCATGTGATGGTGAATGGGCATTTCCATGGACATTTGAAAGATAGAGACTGTAACCTTTCAGTGGCTTGTAATAAATGTCTGATAAAAGTGTGCGTTTGATTTGAATCCCGAGAAACGCAGTCCATGTGATGGTGAATGGGCATTTCCATGGACATTTGAAAGATAGAGACTGTAACCTTTCAGTGGCTTGTAATAAATGTCTGATAAAAGTGTGCGTTTGATTTGAATCCCGAGAAACGCAGTCCATCTGATGGTGAATGGGCATTTCCATGGACATTTGAAAGATAGAGACTGTAACCTTTCAGTGGCTTGTAATAAATGTCTGATAAAAGTGTGCGTTTGATTTGAATCCCGAGAAACGCAGTCCATCTGATGGTGAATGGGCATTTCCATGGACATTTGAAAGATAGAGACTGTAACCTATCAGTGGCTTGTAATAAATGTCTGATAAAAGTGTGCGTTTGATTTGAATCCCGAGAAACGCAGTCCATCTGATGGTGAATGGGCATTTCCATGGACATTTGAAAGATAGAGACTGTAACCTTTCAGTGGCTTGTAATAAATGTCTGATAAAAGTGTGCGTTTGATTTGAATCCCGAGAAACGCAGTCCATCTGATGGTGAATGGGCATTTCCATGGACATTTGTAAATCTCATATAGACCAGTGTTTTCACCTGCAGCTCATCACATATGTACCTTTTGAGAACTAAGATGGCAACTTCATATGTAGGTAAGTCGATCAGAAACCATCTTCTTCCTAATAATATCTCGACGGTACCTTTCCGGTCAAACTATGCTAGTTCCTCGGTATCATATTTCATACACCATATCATAAAAGATGCGCAAACAAGTACCATATTTTCCCGATTTTAAACTTTTCAGAGTAACTCATTTAAGCCCATACAATGTTTTAATACACGCTTTCTACACTCATACTAGAATTTTCTCCTGTATCGTGGGTACCATCGACACACACAAGACGAATACACAAATATCCAGACCCAGAACATGAATCTAAACTCATTAATCAGATATCTGTTTGGCCGGGAATCGAACCCGGGACCCATTGCGCGTCAGACATCCATTGACGACCCTTGTTGACGGGGCTTCAATGGATGGATGCTCCTTATTTAATCACGAAAGTACAACTTATCAGATGTATATGAAATTTGGCACAAAATTAAATTTAAATCTGAAATATATCGTACGTTTAGCGTGAGATAGATTTGTTTATGTTTTGATAGAACAAAGGATCAGCATATCTTCCGCTTAGTTTAAAAATCAGAGAATAACAAAGGCTACGTTTTTTTGCGAAAAAAGAGTTACTACGGGATAGCATAACATTTATACCCAAAAATAATAATTTTAAATGAGGAAGTTTCTTGAAAAATATAAAATTTACTGGAGCTATCTTTTATTGCCATGTAAAACAGAGAGGAAAAGTATATACCATTCAAAAAAAGCTATCCGATTATGTTTTATTTAATTTAATTTAATAAGGGAGGAAACAGCGGTCATAGTTTATATATATTAGAGATAATCAATTTACCATGGTATACGACCTCATTCATATTATAAGAATATTACTAAGTCAGTTGTCAATGTCAGGGAATCAGCCAATAGCGCTTGTGATGGTTTTGTCATAACGTACACTGATTTAGAATTAAACAAATACAGTAACGTACACTGATTTAGAATTAAAGACGACCCGCGTGGCCGAGCGGTTACCATACCGTGCTGACGCGCAGTGGGTCCCGGGTTCGATTCCCGGCCAGACAGGTGTCTGAATGATGAGTTTAGATTCTTGTTCTGGGTCTGGGTGTTTGTGTATTCGTCTTTGTGTGTGTCCATGGCACCCACGACACAAGAGAAAATCCTACTGTGGGGCTATGAGTGTAGAAAGCGTTTTTTTTAAGTTTTTTAACAAATATCGATATGTTGGACGACAATGGCGTCCATTCTGATAACAATCCATTGGCTTCTGCGACATATATAAGGCAAAAAAAAACATTAAAACTTAAAGAAGGTAAAAACGTCGATGTGTTAACGTATTTTAACTTAAAAAGCCGTAAAAGCATTCGTGGGGTTCTTAAAAGAAAATGGAAAAGTTGTGTTAGAAGCTTAGACCGAATAATAAAGTAGTATATTTTTTAAGCTTGTTACGAGTATATGTTTTGATTTATCTTTGCATATAATCGTTAATGCGAGGAACCTATTTTTAATAATAATAAAACTTCTTCAAAGTTTAGTTTCTTTTTTTATCTGATCGAAGTAGCAAACGAGCATGTCCACCTGATGGTAAAAGTCACTGCAGCCCATGGACATCTGTAAGCGACTTCATACAGAACGTGGGTTCTGTCTGAAATCAATCACAGATGCGTCGCTAGTCCCGAGGACTATGATGGTCGCCTCATATAAAAGTGTGCCGGCAACCACACCCTTCCATCGAAACGCAAGAAATGCTTCACGCTGGAAATAGGTGTAGTGGTACGACCCCGGTCGAACCACACTGGTTCTACCACCTGTTCTATTTTAAGGATTATTGTTTAAAACAAGGTTTAATATGATTTTTTCGTGGTTGACGCAAGTGGTATCATTTTTAAATTTATGTTTTCCTAATTACTTATGCCATGTGTTCTCACTTCCACTGTCTTGCAACTGTTACTTCCAAGGGTGTCGCAGGGAAATCCAAGGTAATAATTGGCTATTGGCAAAACCAGTATTAAATGATACCTAGGTCCAAGGGTGGACTTCTAAAGGACATAAAAGGGAATGGAATAGCGGCAGTGTCAACATTGCTATATTCTGGTTAAAAATATGTGATGGTTCAGCGTTTTAGCTATGACCAGAATTCTGTTTAAAATTCATGACATAAGATAATTGTATATTTTTAACCGACTTCCAAAAAGGAAGAGGTTGTCAATTCGTCTGTTTTTTTTATTTTTATTTGTAGTAGTTACAAAATTCGTTTTCCTTTTTTTTTAAAAAAAGAACATGCTTTCTACACTCATAGTCCCACGCTAGGATTTTCTCCTGTGTCGTGGATACTATGGACACACACAAGACGAATACGGAGCGGTTACCATACCGGTCTGTCACGCAATGGGTCCCGGGTTCGATTCCCGGCCAGATAAATATCTGAATGTTGAATTTAGATTAATGTTCTGGGTCTGGGTGTTTGCGTATTCGTCTTGTGTGTATCCATCCATGGTACCCACGACACATAAGAAAATACTATTGTGGGGCCATGAGTATAGAAAGCGTGTGTGTATTATTATATGGATTTTGTATGGTGTCATTGACCACTTGGCATGTGTAGAAATGCATGTATTTAGCTTCAATTTATAAAATAAAAAATAAACGAATCTCTAGATATTAAAATACGTAGAGCTATTTTATTGGCCCACTCAACAACAAATTAAAATGAATAAATCATAAAAGGATTCCTTTTACGGAGTAAATAAAATTACCCTGTGTTAATAAATAAAAAGCAATGGCAGTATCTTTTCTCTAAAAAGTGATAAATAATTTTGAAACACTTAACTTTTCTTCAAACTTATTTTTATTAGTCACGACGAACTAATTAATTTCGATCCACTTTGCTCTGGCGATAAATATTTTCCATCGTACTTTTAAAAGGGGTCGTTCCTTTAAAAGAAAGTGTGAAGCAATTTATTATTTATGCGAAGCTATTACAGTGGTCCCATCGTAAAGGGTTCTCAGAAGTCTTGGTTTCCAAGGTTTTTTGCAATAAAATATAATATACAGCATTCTTTCACGATGATATAAATGAGTACGTATAAGAAAAAGCACGTTTTTCTCTTTTGAGAAAGTGTACCTATTTTAAATATTTTATTATTTATTATAGTTAATATTTTTAAAAAGGGGACTGAAGAGTTAGTTACCTTCCTCTTACGTCCATAATCTAAATTGATGTATTTATGTTCATAATAATACATCATCTCACAAACAACTGCTTACATATTCATCTGATTTCCGAGCAGCTCGTCTCGTCGTACCGTATAAAAACACGTTAAGCGAACGCTCAGCCGCGCTACATGGTAGGCGGAGTGGCGAATGTTAGGTTTTTTTGTTACGTTCTTGATTCGGTCGCCACGCTCAAAACCCGGGATAAAATCTATGCAATAGCTTAAAAACCTGAATCTCCTAACGGGTATATCAGTTTTAAAATTAGCTCTTCGTTAATTCGCTAACAATAAAGCAACGCCTTAAGATCCGACCATTGTAAAAAACGCGTGCCTAAACACGGTTCAGTCATTCGCGAACTTTAAAACTTTTATCTTTCCCAAACGCCCGAACTATGCTGGTTGGGCGTCACCTTTTATATAAAGTTTTATGGCGCGGAAGAAAAGGGGTTCGACTATCAAGAAAATACAGCCGAAGTTTTTACATTAAGTTCTCTTATTTATACTTTATTTCGTCCGAACCTCCTTTGGCCGGGTTTAATCTACTGTGCGTAAAATATTCGGCGGTTTATCGTGTGTGGACTGGGGAACTTATTGGTTTTGGGCTATTTAACGGCACTTATAATTTTAGTTCTCTATAAACTCACCCTATTTTAAAGGTAATTTATATTAACGTCCACGTCAATTTTCTATTTATCCTATATATTTTTTTTCGTGGTCAGAAATTATACTTTACAGAATACCTAAGTCTCTCTAATAAGTTCTTAAAGATGTGTGAAGTTCATGACATTCTAAGTGCTTTAAAATATACCTTTTTTTTTTAGAAGTAACCCACAGCTAGTACAAAGACAATAATAACTGTAAATATAATATGCAAATGAAGGTTAATATTGGCAAAAAGCATTGCACACACTCTCAGACGTGCAAAGTGCCCATGTCTCTTCAAACTGTCTTACGAGACGGAAATGCTTGTAGAATTTATGTTTGTCCAGCATAAAGCTTGAGAATTTTACGGTTATAACCAACCTTAGCTGTTCATACATATTGTGTATGACACAAAAATAAACACTAACAAGTTTCAAGGCACGTTCCCAGCGTCAGTTATTGCTCGCTTCCTTCAAACAAACACGAACCGAAGTTGGCGCCCGTTTTAAATTTATTTCACAATGCGATAAAATTTTATCCATTCATATTTTATTTTTATTACTCTTCAAGAATTCGGAAATGTAAAATTCGAAGTGGAATGTAAAATTGGGGTTGTTATAAAATTCGGAAATTGGTGCTTCACATCAAAAGCTCTTCTCGTTCAAGCTTGTTAATCTCGTTAACTAATTTAAGTTTTTTAATTGGTGATAGCAAAGAAAGGAATATGTGATATAAATTTTGAACATATTCTGTTAACAATACATTACTTCCCAACGTTGGGCTATTGTCACTTAGTCCTTTTGAAACTAGTCTTCTAATAGTCATCAAACTTTAAGTCAAATGATATTTACCGTATATATCTATCTAATATATAAATTTTCCATGTAACAATGTTAGTTACCGTACTCCTCCGAAACGGCTTGACTGATTTTTACCAAATTTTATATGCGTATTCAGTAGATTTGAGAATCGGCCAACATCTATTTTTCATACCTTCTAAGGGTTGTCCACCCTTTACATTTTTTTATTTTTTATATGGCAAAACAACGTTTGTCGGGTCAGGTAGTTTACATATAACATTAATTAGGAGAAAATGCAACCTAATTTTAATTACATTCGCGTTGACGACCAAACGTCTTATTAGCTTTAAACCAACACACATAGAACTACATCAAAGTAAAACTTTTTAATGGAAACATACAATGAAAATATATCAACACATTCGTACGTGATTGTTTTGAGAACACGTTTTCTGCAGGATATTCCACTGGCATTTTCCTAAGAAATATGGATTCTCTCCGCACAAGAATTGGACACGCTAAGTGCTGTCCAAACAGACATGTCCTTTTGAATGATAATTTAGATAAAATAGTGAAAAATTTTCAAATAAAATAGTTTTGCACATTTTAGCTAGGTCATATCATAAATGTAAATGTTGATAAGATTTATGTGTATTTATTACTCTCTCACCCATCAATCTCTCAATGTTTTTGTGGACGGTTAGACTCTTTAATCCGGGAAGACCCCTTTTAGTCGCCTTTTACGACAAGCAGGGATACTGAAGGTCCATTCTGGTCCCGAGATTACAGGGACACAGCGCCAAGGACCGTCATCTCCGCCCCTGGTGCCTCCTCCACCGCGCGGGATCTGCACGCTGTCTGGCCTTTTTGGCGTCCTCCGAAGGCACAACCTGGCAATAAACAAAACGTAAAGACATGTCATAGAACACCCAGATGCAAAAATGTCTGCGTATTAGTATGGCGATGGATGTGTCACCCACATGGGCCAGATATTTAAGTTTTACAAAAAAGTAATTAAGAAATATTTTAGTAATATGCTGTAAGAGATAGACACATACCGAGTATATGAGGAGTTTTAACATAGTTTTGAACTTGCAACTCATTTATACCTAACTGACCTTTTTTTTCTACCTTCAAAAGGTACCCGACGCCGTGGGAGCTATATGGGATTTTTACCGCACTAATACCCCCCTTGTAGCCGTCCTCGTCCGGTGGTAGTTAACTGACCTTAAGAAGGATCTAATCTAAGGACCAGCCCTATCAGGAGTTCGTAATGAATGTCCATAGGTGACAGTAAGGTACTATCAGGTAGTTTAAACGTTTGACGAAGAAGTAAGTTTCGACCGAGTACCAATACCACACCTATTGCTAATATGATGTATTTTATAATTTTTCAAAATAAATCATTTAAAAAATATTTCATTCTATAACAAAATTCCAGCCAAATGAAGCCCTAATTTATGATTTTCTTACTAATTTATACAATATAATGTCTTGTCTTTGTGTAATACAATTGATACCAAAAGATAAAATCTTATTGATCTTAGACAAAGGACCCTTTATTGTAAAACGTTTTCTAAAAATAAAATTCACTGATACATTTTTATAAATGGCTGAATTTTAACAATGCTTTTGTGTTATTTTTTGCTTTGGTAGAAAAATTGGTTTCTCAAATTTCCCTCCAACTATTAACGTAAACGAAAATTATAATTTATAGAGCACTTATATGGGGCTAAGTAAGTATAAATATCTTTGACAGTTTCAAACCAATGGCCAAAATTAACTTTACTTGGGATTTGCGAATTTAGTCACCTGTGGCGTATCCAAGCGCTACTTATGCATGTTCTCGAGGGAGAAACCTTTAAAAGGTACTCGACGCCACGCGCGCCCCCGGTGGTCGTCCTCGGCTCTATAAAGAGGACTCCAGGATCTCGAAACGATCGCAACCGAAATTCTCTGAGCGCGTTGCCCCATCGGGCTCCTCCAAGATGCGCGGCTGGGCCCACCAGTCCGTCTAGTCTTTACGACAGTATGCGACCACACATACCGCCGTCCTTCCCGGGAACGCCAGACCGAACGATTCGAACTCCCACTAACCACCTGCAACCCCGGAAGCCCCTTTTAGTCACCTCTTACGACAGGCAAGGGATACCCGTAGCCCTATTCTGATCCAGGAACTACAGGGACGAGAGTTGGTAGAATCTACTGTGTTCACTTATGAAGAGTGTGATAAAGAGACACAATTATCTGAGGCGTTCTAAGTTAGTCCTGAGGATTAACAATTCGCCTCTAGCCGACCTCAGGTCAAGTCTCTAATCTTATCATCTATATGATCTTATTCGTCGTCAACCCATTATTGTCCCACTGCTGGGCATGGGTCTTCTCTCGGAATGAGAGAGCTTAGGCCATAGTCCACCGCGCTGGCCAAGTGCGAATTGGTGGACTTCACACACCTCCAAGAACTTTTTTTTTTTAAAGAACTCTCGGGTGTGTAGGTTTCCTCACGATGTTTTCCTTCACCGAAAAGCAGTGATAATTAATGTATAATACGCACATAAATCAGTGGTGCGTGCCTGGGTTTGAACCTCGGACCTCCCGATCGAGAGGGCACGTTTTAACTAGGCTATCACTGCTCCTATGATCTTATAATCTAGGCTTAATTGCAAACTTCTATGGATGGTATTGGCCACTTACCATCAAATGTAGCTACTGCTTGCTTGTTAGCTCCTTTTACTTTATAATAAATATTTTGCAAAATGCCTTTATTTAATATATAAAATTCTCGTGACACAGTTTTTGTTGCCATACTCCTCCGAAACGGCTTGACCGATTTTTACCAAATTTTAAATGCTTATTCAGTAGGTCTGAGAATCGGCCAACATCTATTTTTCATACCCCTTAAGGGTTGTCCACTTCCCCTAACATTTTTTTAAATTTTTTATATGGCAAAACAACGTTTGTCGGGACAGCTAGTTCTCTATACTGTTACTCAGATTTTAAATATTACTCATTTATTGCATTCATGTATACTATGAGATAAAAATGAATAACTACAAAACATTTTCCTAAACTTTTGCACTTAATGTTAAATGTGTATAACTAAACGAAGCATAAAAGAGTGAATAGAGAGTGATATTCGAGTAAAATACTGTGAAAATTTTCATACTAAAGTATGATACGCGGATGCTAGTGACGCGAGTGTGACAAATTTATTATACGTGCAAATTTTAAATCGTGGAGATTATATTATAAAAACCGGCATATTGGCGGTTGCTACAAAGTTAGTTTAAAAAGACGCTTTTAACACTCATATCCCCACAGTAGGATTTTCTCCTGTGTCGTGGGTACCATGGACACACATAAGACGAATACACAAACACCAAGACCCAGAACACGAATCTAAACTCATCATTCAGATTCCCGTCTAGCCGGGAATCGACCCCGGAACCCATTGCGCGTCAGACTGGTATGGTAACCGCTCCGCCACGCGGATCGTCAAAGTTCATGTGGGTTAGGATGAGTTTTATAATGTTAAACTATATCAAAAAATCTTTCCTTCTATTAGGTGTATATGGAACACCCCCTTAAGTTCTGTAGTAGCATTATCATTGGACGAGGCCAACAATGAGGGCTTACAGGATGACGAGCGGTAAAAGTTGGAGATCGAACTACCCGGCCAGCGACCGCGGGACATCGTTTGCTGTTTACGGGTCATCGTAAACATCAAACGATGATTTGACTTCTACGCTCACCCGGGATGCATTCCTTTGGAAATCCTAGAGTCCTCTGCGCACCGCCGAGGAGGGGTTTTTATAGGTATAAATCATATACAATTCAGCCTCGTTTCCTCGGTGACGGCTACCTTTTGAAGGTTTCCTTTGGAAAACAGCATATACGTGGCAGATAAATTACTACGTACAATTTGATCTTTATAATCAATCTAATTTCGCAATAATACGTGAGCTTTGTTAAACGCTTGATTCTTGGTTAGGGAAATAGATTCTTTGGACTGTTACCTGCTAAAAATAATTTTACAAATAATTTTATTAACCAATTAATAAGTAAATAATGACAGATTGATAAATTGTGCAAATTTTAAATAATGATAGTTAAAATATATATTATAAGCAATCCATATATGTATTCTAACACATTTGACTACATCTACTAATGAATTAGGCTTCCTGTAATGTTAGTGAAGATGATTAAATAAATAAATAAGAGACTGCATGCGTGTTTTCGACTTTAATCTAATAAAAAAGACATATACAAGCATCTACAAGTACGTATATATTTAAAAGGTTGCAAAGCCACCCAAGTCTAACTCGAGTGAAACCCAATAAGTAATAAGGACCCATCTCAATCAAGGGACGTCGGGATCGACTCGTGACATGTTCCGATTCCGTCACGTCCTGCGAATGATTTATTTCGGGAAGAGTGGCCGGTAAAACGTGACAAATCAGGACTCGAACCGAACCGAACTTGACTTACCTTTATGACTTTAACGGACGGCGTTACAGAGTTTTGCACTTTCGGAAAGCATGAGGTGTGAAGACCGTTATATCAAATTTGAACTTATTTTTAAAGTAACAATGTTCATACCAAAAAAATATTTTTAATAGCAATGCATTTATATGATAACTAGCCTATTCCCGTGGTTTTGACTGGTTTGGTCAAGTCTACCACATAAATGAGTATCATACATATATCTAAGTCATAAACTGTAATAAGCTTCAGAGTATACTGATACTGAGACTGAGCGGCGTACTGGTAGTTTATGCCTGAAAAAATAAAAACAAACAAACTTTTGCATTTATACTTATTTTAAATACATATATAGCCTTGGCTTCTTGCCAATCAGCCAGATTTTAATAACTAACATAATTTTCTGTAAATTTATAACATATCAATACTATTTTCACAGATTAACTAAAATGTGTCCCTCGTTCGATATAGAGTGGTTAAATATTGGAATGAAATCGAAAAAAAACTTGGATGTAAAGCCATTTAGCAGTTAAGCCCTCCGTCCTTCGACGTCAAGATGTGTGCGAATGATTTATCGTGAGTGAAGGGAATTGGCCTCAGATAATACGTGACAAATCAGCGTTCGAACCCCAAAATTTAACGATATGTTCTTCTGAAAGCATGTCCAAATGTAAGATATGTACTAACATCTTACGTTTGAGAATACTTTCTCTTTTCGCCCATTTATCTTTTTAACTTAATAAAGTAGATGTTTTAACTTAAAGTGCACATAACGGTAGATGTTTTTTTTTAATTTATTTATTTATAGACTCACCAACAGCATTACATACAAAAATTACAAAATAACTTACAAGTAGATAAAAAGAACTGGTATGTATGCCAGTTACAGGTGAGTACGTCATTCACCAATATCATTGTACTAATAATAAAATGTAAAGCTGCATGAAGGTTTTGTTTCCTACCTTTGACAATGCAACCTTACCAATGCATGCATGCAATTGCATACCTTTGCAATGTCAGTCTAAAATCGTATACATGCATTGCTTCCATATCTACGAATTTATAATGACGTAATAAACCTAAGTAGAATACAGTGAAGTGACAGATACAAGAAACAGGCAGTAAGCTGTTAGTATTCATTGTATAGTAATTTAACTTTACATTGCAGTAGGTTGTTATGTCTAACCTTGTAAAGTATAGCTATCCTATTAATGGATTAAACTATGAATTGTATTAAAGGTAAAAATATTTTATTCAACTTCAAACGAAATGTGTATTTGACCATAAAACCTATACAATCCAATTATTGTAATAATTTTTAGGGTTCCGTGCTAAAAGGTAATAACGGAATTCTAATATTGACACTCCGCTGCCCGTTTGTCCGTCTGGCCCTCTGTTCCTCTATCCGTCTGTCTGTCACCAGGCTGTATCTTCTGTATCGTGATATGTAGACAATTAAAATTGTCACAGATGATATACTTCTGTTGCCGCTATAACAACAAACTTTAATAAATCTAATATTAAAAGGGGACTTCCATACAACATTCATGATTTTCCTTTTTTTTTATCTGACTGAAGTAGCAAACGAACATGCAGTCCATCTGATGGTAAGTGGCCACTGCCGCCCATGGACATCTGTAATCAACTTCATACAGAACATAGGGTTCAAGTCAATCACAGATGCGTTGCTATTCCCGAGGACTAAGATGGTCGCGTCATGTGAAAGTGTGCCGGCAACCACAGACTTCTATCGAAATGCTTCACGCTAGAATAGGTGTGGCGGTAGTACGAGTACTTCCCCGGTCGAACTACACTGGTTCTACCACCTTGACGTTTTACAAATAATGTCATGGAACCCTTTGTGAGCAAGCCGACTTGCACTTAACGGGATTTTTATAAATAATAACCTTACGAATTGCCTAATTCTACATAAAACCATTACCATACCAGTTCACCACAATTGCGAAAGCAATACAAACCGCAGGCCATAGTGACGTAACAACAATGCAACCCTTCACACTTGAATAGTTCATTGTGTAAATACCATAACGTTAGTACATTAAGGTATTGCGATAAAAACCTGTATTATCGGGTAACTTACAGAAGTAAAATCTTACTTACTATATTATAAAGTTTGTGAACGTGTATGTTTGTTACTCCTTCACGTCTAAACGGCTGGAGTGATTTTTATAAAATTTGGTAGGGAGTTAGCTGACCCCCCTCGAATTGATCGCCACCTTGCCATGGTGAGGAGGCTCTGTAATCGTGGCTTGGGGCGCCGCGGTGAAGCCAAGAGGAATCCCAGGGAGAGGACGCTCCGAGCGGGCTTGGCTGAGGGCCCACTCCAGATACATCCGAGGGGGTTGTGGAGGTCGGTGTTTTCTGGCTTCTGCAGCCGGGAGGTGTCTCGGTGTGTCTTTGCCGTGCACCTTTTCTCTCGCGACCGTACGGGGGCGCACCGTCAGATGCGTTGGCGGTGGGGCCGCAGAGGAGAGGAGATGCGGTGTGTCGTTGCCGTCCTAGCGGAACCAAAGAGCGGATCCGCCGCATGGGTCTGAGAGGTGCCTGTAGTGTCTGGAGGCTTTACGGGTGTCGGCTTGCTCATGCCCACGGCTCCTGGATAGCGGTCTCGGGGTTGAACTGTCGCCCTGCGGTTGGGGGCCTTGAAGGTAAGGCGCGCCTTTGTGTCTTCTGGCGCGCCTTGCAATTGGAGGGGAGCTTTATGCTCCACGCGGGGCGGGACTGTGGGAGCGACCAGGCACCGGCGGGTTCGCGGATGACTGAAAAGCTTACCCGTGTTCCAGCCGTACGGTGCGAGGAGAAAACACAGTGAGGGCTTAGCCGGTAAGAGCCCGGCATAACCCAGCTGTCGGATGCCTGGGTATCCATGAGGATTACCCACTTAAAAAAAGGGAGTTAGCTGACACTCTGGATTTACATATAAGCTACTTTTTAGTATGGGAAAATATTTTATTCCCACGGGACAATCAATACCTCGATTTCTTACCGTGGACGAAGCTGCGGGCTTCAGCTAGTATTTTAATATAAAAAACGCTTTCCACTCTCATAGCTCATCGATATGTATTTTTTCTGTGTCGTGGGTCCCACTCACACACAAAGACGAATATATAAACACCCAAACCCAGAACAAGAATCTAAACTCATCATTCAGATACCTGTCTGGCCGGGAATAGAACCCAGAATCCACTGCGTGTCAGGTCGGTATGGTAACCGCACCTCCACGCGGGTCGTCGTATGTTATGTTACGGTACTCACGATACGCGGGTTTTAAATTCTTCTTGTCGATATTGCGACCCATTAACATGGACTGTGGTCAAACAAACGTAGTCGCAAGGTAAGAATCAAGATAGTAGTACGAGTAGGTTCGAACATCCAGATACCACACTTATTTCTGGCGTAAAGCAGTTCACTAATATTTTATCAATCAGTTGCCTTTTAAGATATTCATAAAAAGAGAGGGATTGTAAGCATTCAAAACCGACACCATACGGCAAAATGTTCTATTTAATCTAGTCTCAAATGTGCCATAGGTGCTAACTTTACCGCTTTACACACACATGCGTCTAACACACCGTCCACTTGAGACTAAAAAACGATAGACCACATCACGCGGAACATTGAAGTACAACTAGTACATGTGTATTAGTCGAATTTGATTTTTTTATGTAGTGTCAAGCGATATAATCATATAATTTTCATTTTGTCCAAGTATTAAATCTTCTTTTTTTTATCAACATTGCAACAGCTCTAAGATTTTCATAAGTACTGAATGCAAGTTGCATATAGTTTTGATGGACTTGCATGGTACCTGCATAATATAATATATATTTCTTTATTTGATTTAAGTAGAAAACGGGTGTTCAGTCTGGTCGTAAGTGGTCACTGCCGCCACATTTTAAGCGTCGTAATATAAAACCGGGTTTCTATCTGAATACAATCTTCTGAGAACTTTGGTGGTCGCCTCATATGAGACTCGGCAAATACACCCTCCACCGAAATGTAAGAACTGCGTTTTTTTTCGAAGTAGCAAACGAGCACACAGTCCACCTGATGGTAAGTGGTCACTGCCGCTCATGGACATCTGTAAGCAACTTCAAACAGAACACGGGTTCTATCTGAAGTCAATCACAGATTTGTTGCTACTTCCGAGGACTATGATGGTGGCCTCAAAAGTGTGCCGGCAAGCACATCCTTCCATCAAAATGAAAAAAAAATGCTTTACGTTAGAAATAGGTGTGGCGGTGGTACTTAACCGGTCGAACTACACTGGTTCTACCACCTGCAAAAATATTATTAAATCTATCAATAAATCACATTTGAGAGCGTAAGTCTATTTTTTTAGTCTAAAACACCTGGTAACACACAAATACACTACATAGACACTTTTGTCATAAAATGACACACATACAAAGCATTGTCATATTCTAGCATCTGCATCATATAATACAACGGCTAAAATAACAGTTAATCATATAGCGTCTAATAAGGAGAAAGTATCGTTAGAGTGACCACAGATAAGAGAAAGGAGGTCTCCAGGTACTTGTGAATACGCACTCTATTAACATGGTTTGTGCGTATGAGTACCTAGCATACTACTCGACCAAAACAATTAGGCGCATGATAGTTGAAATGTCATTAGAACTAGGGATTTGCCATCCCGATACGAAGTATATTTATTATATCACCAAATACCAAGAGTATGTAGGTATACCATTATTAAAACATACGCCATAGTGGTATATTTTCAAGAGTCGTGTATTTATTAAAGCACGTTCATGTGTTTAATATATTCGCAAACATGAAATATTTTCTTTCTCTCTTTATTTGTGTAAGAGACTGATGCCTGTAGCAGCACACACTCGATTTTCGACATGGAAGACAGGAATACTGAGCCCATGCATATTTTGAATGTAAGAGATCTTTTTCCTTCACGAATAGACTTTTTCCTACCCATTTTGAGGTTTATTGACGAATAATCAACAAATTTAATAAAAACTTTAAAAAATCAACAATCACTCATTAAGCGAACATTATGACGAAATAACATAAAACACGTGCTGGCTAACGTAAACACCTAGACGATACACGACGGCACGCACTAGGGGATGCGCGGGGACAGAAGCAAAGTGCGGGGTACGGAACCGCTTTTGTTTCATGCGCCTAATTGTTGTGGTCACGTAATACAGTCACTAGTGTCACAGTAGAAGTATTAGGAATAGTATGGAAACTGCCTACAAGCATTCGAAATGGGCACACTCACCCATTGACGAAGCCGCTAAGGGGTTTTCGCGGTGCTCCAGTAGCGAGTGTCGTGTCAAGACGTGTGGTCACGTTGCTATTTGATTCCGCGATCTTTCTAAAAATGCCATTAAGTAGTGTATTACGGTATACTGCGATTAGATTTTTTACACTGTAAAATTTAATTATAAAGAATTTCGGACGTGTCCGTCGCAGAAGAATGTATTTTTCAGTGAATAATTTGTAATTAATGGAGAAAAAATCATTTCTTATGTAATGTTTTTTTAATTACTAGATATCACACGCATTTCCAAAAATCTACAAGTATCACTATTAAACTGTTTTCCGTATTTCAAACTAAGTATTATAATAATTATCGTCATGCCACCAATTCGCACTTGGCCAGCGCGGTGGACTATGGCCTAAAACTCTCTCATTTTGACAGAAGACCCGTGCCCAGCAATGGGACAATAATGGGTTAACGACGACTATTATGAAAAAAATATATAGAGACAATCCTGGTGCTTCAATTTTCATAAACAAGGCTTAGATTCCATACTGTTCCATATTTGTAATGTGCTAATGATAAGACATGTTATCATTTTCACGGTCATAGTACAAAGATACTCGTCATTCAACTGGGGAAGTGTCGTCAAACATATTTGCAGCATGACGTTCTTGTGTTTTGATGGAAAGTGTTCTTTTTTTATTTTTTTTATTTGACTGAAGTAGCAAACGAGCATGCAGTCCACCTGATGGTAAGTGGTCACTGCCGCTCATGGACACCTGTAATCAACTTCATACAGAACATGGGTTCTATCTGAAGTCAAAAACAGATGCGCTGCTACTCCCGAGGACTATGATGGTCGCCTCATGTAAAAGTGTGCCGGCAACCACACCCTTCTATCGAAACGCAAGAAATGCTTAACGCTAGAAATAGGTGTGGCGGTGGTACTTCCCCGGTCGAACTACGCTGGTTCTACCACCTTCAGAAGTTCTTGTTCCTCTGAATTAGCAAAAACCTGTAATTCACTTCAAATATAACTTGTGTTTTAGATACATTATAGATACATGAAGTTGCTTAAAGACGATCAGGTGGCATTAACAATTTGCCATCAGATGGACTACATGCTCGCTTGCTATTTAAAATTTATAAAATTGCAAAGCCATTTCTGAAGACCTCTTTGTAATGTGAATCAGTTTTTGCGTGTCATTTAAAACATAAATGCCGGATGACTTAGGAGTTCCTATTTACATTTAAAGCGATCTTCTTAGTCCAAGAACGTAGTAAAGTATTTAAGACCAATGGGTTTCAATGTTTACAAACGTCTTAGGGCAACGGTATCCACTGACCATCAGATGGATACTCGTTTGTTGTTGCCGTTTTATAATAAAATAATACTTTATGAAGTACACATTGTTCGGCCTTTCCAGTGGATGTCCAGGGTTTGAATCTGCCCATATTTAATGTTTTCAATATAATACAACAATAGCTTTAAACATCGAAGGAAGTAGGGCCGGACGAATAGTCATAATCACAGCTTTAACAACTTCTGAACTTCTTATCATAATGAGACAAACAAGAAAAAAATACAGATAAAGTTGTTCTACACTAGAACATTCAATTTGTCTTTTGTGTTCTCGGTACACGAACATTTGTGAAGTCAAGTTATCCAATATATTTGCTTATTTGGAACTTTACCGACTTGAATAAGGGATGGAGGAAATTTGATATAAGATCCCTATTCTGAGTAACATTAAAAATTTATTCCTTAATTTGTAGACAGAAAAAATACATATTAAAAATATAATGAACAATAGCCGAATGCTTTTAGATAATAAATATGATTTGCGTAATTTTTCTTCATAAATAAATAATTTCAAGACCACTCCATTCAGGCAAAGACAAAAAAATTACGAGTTTCTTATTTAATTATTATTAATTTTATATTTTGGTATATGATTAATACAGTGCTAAAACAGGTTTTATTTTGAAAGTACAAAAGACACTTGCTTTGTAGATTCAATACTAGCATAAAACTCAATTTTCATGCAGCCCCCCTGTACGAAAAATAACAGTGTCCAAAGGCTACTTTTTCATTTTTTATTCTATGTCCCAGAAAAGGTCTATCCGACGCTGTAACAAATATGACGACGAAAAAATTCAAAAATTGGATTCCACAAAAAATCTTCAAACACTGAAAAGTGAAAACGAATATCGTATGTGAAAAAATTGGATAGATACAAAAGTAGAAATCCAGTTCAGAATATGGCTTCCAGAATAACAGTGGAGGAGCGTGGACAATCCGTATTGTTGTTTTGATTAAATTTCAACAGGCGATGCAAGGTCCTTTTGTGCAGCGCACGAAAATGGAAATAAATGAAAATATTTTTTGCTTCATATACACCACACACTGGAACTAGTTTTATTTTGATAGACGTGAAAGAGAAGAATATTTTATTACAATACAAGGTTTTACTTCATAGTATAAGCGGATCTCTCTTATAGTACAAATAATATACATACTCACATCACAATTATTTATCAGAATCTTAATTTACAACTATCTTTTAATTATTTCGTCGAACGACCGACCATTGACAAAACGTGACAACTTACTTCTTTTTCCTTTCAAGGTTTTTATTGTTTTAATACTTTATTATATAAGTTTTATATGAAAGTTATCGTACATGTATAATATTAATTTCGGTATTTTGAGAACGCTATCGATAGGTATCCCTTAAGGGGACAATTTCAAAAATAAGGTTGTTTAAAGTATATTTAGGTTAGAAAATGTTGCTTTAATTCAAAACCTAATGATTTAAGTTGTAGTCGGTCACTAAAGGCACTTAAAAAATCTCAACCCTCAAAATTATCAAAACCTCAGTGATTGACTACAGTACGGGTCTCTCGAGTGTAACACACGTGTCTACGGGAACCGGAGTTAATTGAAACCTCACTAATATATTATAAAGAAAAAAAGTTCGTGAAAATAGATGAATGTTTATTATTTAATAACAACAAAACAACTGAATAGATCTGGATTAAATTTGGAACGGTAATAGATTAAGATCTAGAATAGCACATAGTTTATTTTTTTTTATCCCGGTAAATGTAAGGTTTCCATAAAGCAAGGTATATTTTTGCATTGTGATCGTTTTGCTCCTATATTATAAACCAACTTAATTGTAGTATACGTATCGTATCGTTGTATAAACACTATCTAGTTTGTATACTACGTAAAACTAGTCTAAGTAACTGTCGGTATCTGATAAAAACTCAATAGTAATTTAATACCATTAAAACTCAGTGTACGGTGTTCTTTAGGTTATAATATTCGCAAACGAAATATTATTTGTAGATGTTATTTCACATTGTTTCATGAAAAACCTGTTATTATTCGCATGTTATTATTTTAATTCGAAATGCATTTGTCTATTTGTTTTGATTTGGATTTTTTTGGATTCGTGCTACGTTAAATATAAAATGTTGTGAATCAGGATTATTAGTAGTAACTAGAAGTGAACCACTAAGAGATTAAAAGAAGTAAGTGAATAGATATATTGTAAAAAACAGTTTAAATTCCTTTATTTAAGATCATATTATCATATTAATACGTGAAGCAAAAACTTGTGACGTATTTTTAAGTAATATGCCGCGGACTGATTAGTATGAAATTTTGCACGGTTATAGTGGACGTAGAGAAGGAGTGGATAATGTTAATAAATTTCATTTAATACGTATATCATACAGAAAATCAACTAAAACACATGACACACACTACCGTGCATTTGTCACAAGCACATGAATAATAAACGAAATAGAACGTTCAATGTCTTACTATGAAAACACGTAACGTCAGAAATGTCAGTGTCTTCGCCAAAATACCCGATATTGTTTTTTAATGCAGCTTAGTTAATTAAACCTTTTTTGATAAATGAATTTGAGAAATATTCGTACTACTTTGGACAATATGAAGTTTAGTTTTTTAATTTATATGACATTTGAATTTTTACCGATGCCACCGGTGACTAGTAATCTGAAATTAACGTATTGTTTTTTACATCATTTATCAGCATCATCAAATTAACATTTGTTAATTTGATGGTGCTCAATATGATGTCTAATATCTGCGAATGCCACCATCCACTGAACCACCCACTTAGAGCTCTACCTTTCTCATTTAAAGTGGAAGTCCATGCCAATTGAGGAAAGTAATAATTTCATAGCAAATAAGAAAGCTAAGGTGGTAGAACCAGTGTAGTTCGACCGGGTAAGTACCACCGCCACACCTATTTCTAGCGTGAAGCATTTTTGCATTTCGATGGAAAGGTGTGGTTGCCGGCACAATTTTATATGGCGACCACCACAGTCCTCGGGAGTGGCAACGCATCTGTGATTGACTTCAGATGGAACCCATGTTCTGTGTATAGTTGAATACAGATGTCCATAGGCGGCAGTGACCACTTACCATAAGGTGAACTGCATGCTCGTTTGCTACTTCAGTCAGATAAAAAAAAGAAAACAACACTACTATACAAACTCATACAATACAGCGTATAACATTCCAAGAATAAGCACTCATTAAAAAAATATGACCTACCTATTTTGCCCTCAAGAGGGAGTCGAATTCAGAAATTGATTGTACGCTAAACAAGCATTAGTAATACAATACAACACTTCACTTTATTATTTAATTTATTGAGTTTGATTTTTAGGCAATAAAATATAATACTTTTTATTGGATAGGTACTATAAAAATATACGAACACAAAAACTTACGATGGAGATCAGTTGCATGCACATGCGATCTTATCGCTAAGAAGCGATCACTTTCAGACAATCTATGCATAAAATAGGCAAGGAGAACAGATATAAAATAGAGCGTGTCATCATTATTAATGAAAAGCTATAATGTTTGTTGAAAGTGTGTTTTCTGATAAATCACATTACAATAAATGCGAAAGTTTGCGAGGGTGTATGTGTGTTTGGCATTTTTTCACACATAAACTACCGATCGAATTTCGCTGAAATTTGGCACACACATCGTTCATAGCCTCGATTTATACATAGAATACCCATTTTCATGGTAGACGTGGCCGAAGTGGGCAAAACTCCGGGAATAACATAGTTAAGAAAACTCTTATACAATAAAAAAAATACATACATACTTATAGACTATTTAAATAACATACAATTAACGTTATTTTCTAATACTAAATAACCATAGTGTAATTGTAAAATTATCTGGAACTAAAATTACATTTTGTTTTTATTACTACGCTAGCTATTTTATATAACACTCGAATGATGAGGCGAATTGAAAAGAAAGAATTTGACACACTTTTTATGTGTTTGAGTTAACGGTTTGTTAGGCGCTAAAAAGATTAAAAGCTTGTTAAGATGATATTGTTAAGTATAACCATTGTAGTATGATCATAAACGTTATGGCCACTATAAAGAATATGTATCTATAGACAAGAATTAGAAATAAAAGTAAATGTGGTATTTAGAAATAAGTATAATAAAAATGTTATAGGACATGTTTATTCATTTGGTAATTAAATTTTATTTTGTTGATTATAATATACTCCTACTTTTAATGTTGATGCTTTTATATATTATTTGCTTTATTAACAATCGATAAAATATGGCAGAGAAGAAAAATATGCCAGTTCATATTTCGTTTCTTTATTTACTTTTTGTTCCGCGCAAACAAAAAACTGAATTGAAAACGCATTTCGGTGGACAAAAACTTCAATAATATAATCGGTGATTGAAACGAAAACAATGATAACATTTGAAACATTGGCGACTATTCGAGAAAAGCAATAATAAGTTTCGTGTATCATTCATTGATTAAACAAGGTGTAATTGAAATTCGTAACCTGCAACGGTCCAGCGCCTTACGAACTTGTCCCTGAGCTGTTGCGCACTGCGAGCCAGTTGCCAAACGCTTTCTTCATCTAAACTGATTGACTATAAAAGACCTGCCAACAGTTGATATAGTATCGAAACAGCCAGCGATCAACATGAAGTTGCTTGTGGTATTCGGTCTGCTCTGCCTAGCGGCGGTGTACGCCCGGGAGCTAGATGAAGATGCAAAAGACTTAGTGGCAGCCGCCAGCGGCAAACATAGCCATCACGAAGAAGGTGGTGGCAAGCATCACGATGCTCATCACCATCACGAACATCACGAGAAGGGACACAAGGGACACAAAGGACACCACCATCACCATAAAGGTGACCATGGTGACCATGGTAAACATCACCACGAAGGACATCACCATGAACACGGTGGACACCACAAGAAGCATTGGGATGAACACGATCACCACGGACATCATCATGAACACGGTCACCATCATAAGGGAGGCAAGCACGGTCACCACAAGCACCACGATAAGGGAGAGAAGACCGATGGTTACCACAAGAAATACCACAAAGACCACTACCACAAGGATCATCACTTTTATGATGATCATCATCACGAAGGCAAGCACCATAAGCATGGACATCATCACGGCCATCACGAGAAACATGGCGGAGGTCACAAGAAGGGCGGTCACCACGACGAAGGTCATCACGAGCATCATCACGGCAAGCACGGTCATCATGATAAGCATCACTACGATGCGGACCATCACGGTCATAAGGGACATCACGGTCATGAGGAACATCACCACCACCACCATGATCATGGCAAGAAGGGTGGCCACCATGACCACAAAGAATGGGGTTTCCATCACGGCAAGCACTGATCTCCACCAAAGCTGTGATAGAATGAGGCACATACACAATGTAAATGAAAAATCAAAAGAGCTAAAGTTTCCAGTGACATTTCTTATAACTATCGTGTAAATATTGTAAAATCCTTACTTTACATATCGATTTCATGTTCTAGTGCCAGATTTAAACCAAGAACATATAAGTTTTCTTTTAAAACAAATGTCTCTTCTGTTAGCTTTTAGATTTTCGTCATTTCTACACATATGTGATATGTTTTCTTGCTCTCTTGTTATTTTTACGGGTTTTTATTATATTTTATGTAAGTGAATATTATAATAAATAATTTATGAAATCTATAATTACACTGTCCTATTTATTTTCGCATTCAAAGACGAGACTGAATTTGGGTAAATATGTAAAACATCAACTAAAATGAAATGAAATGAAATGTCTTTATTTTGTATAGGCTTACGGGGGCACTTACAAATTGTCAGTTACATTTTTTTTCTTACACTACCACCGGATCGGAATACGACCTCAACTGAGAAGATCCGGCAAGAAACTCAGCGGGTTTGTCTTTTTTTCTTATTTATATTCATTTTTTTATTATTATTACAATCATATTTTTTTTACATGGCAATGAAAGTTAGCTCCAGTATCTTGCCTTACAGCTCACATGAAAACCTCAGTAAAATTTAAAACATATTGAATTGGAATTAGAAATAACACAAACATTATAAAAAAACTTGAGACGCTATATTATTGAAAACTTCTGTATCCAAGTTTTCAAGGTGGTAGAACCAGTGTACTTCGACCGGGGAAGTACCACCGCCACACCTATTTCTAGCGTGAAGCATTTATTGTGTTTCGATAGAAGGGTGTGGTTGCCGGCACACTTTCACATGAGGCGACCATCATAGTCCTCGGGAGTAGCAACGCATCTGTGATTGACTTCAGATGGAACCCATGTTGCTGTCCATGGGCGGCAGTGACCACTTACCATCAGGTGGACTGCATGCACGTTCGCTATTTCAGTCAAATAAAAAAAAAATCCAATAACAATAATACTTTAAGTTTATTTTTCTACTAAAAAGTAGATGACGAGTATCTGATAATAAATGCAGTCAGAAACAGCAATAATTAATTACATTTCTAAAACTAGGCAGAAATAGATGGACGGCAGTGCTTTATAAGACGGTAAAATTTTATTAGTTTTTGTTAGTTGTTTTATTTATTTTTTTCCTTCATACCTAGCAATAATTATTCGTTTTCTTCAATAATCTTTCACAAAATATTAAGTTAATCCTATTGAATCCTATTCAATCTACACTGTATTTCCATTGCCCTCAATTTTACCCAAACCTTTTCAATATTTGAAGCTATAAGCCGCGGCCAGACATTGTCCAAATGGATCAACCCGTAAGCTCACGCCTGACATTTTTAGCGCTAGATTTATTGGCTTAGATTAAATTTGTTTAACCACTTATACAAGCCGGTTTGACCTGATTCACTGAAAATGAAAAAGGGTAGGTTAAACTTTAACTAATATGTTTTTTTTATTATAGAAAGGTGGTCGGTGTCTTTTTTGAATGTAATAGGGACCTGAAATAACAATATTGATGTTTCAGTGGTGTGTTGAGGTCGACATACCCATCTATGTAAAAGTAAACTTTTTTTATAATATAAACGAGCATGCAGTCCACCTGATTATAAGTGGTAGCTGCATTGGTATCTTTAATCAACCCCAGATAATATACTATACTATACTATACGCTTTAAAAATACGTTTTCTACCCTCATAGCCCCATACTAGGATTTTCTCCTGTGTCGTGGGTACCATGGACACACACAAGATGAATACACAAACACCCAGACCCAGAACATGAATCTAAACTGTTTATTCAGATACCTATATGAGCGGGAATCGAACCCGGGACCCATTGTGCGTCAGACCGGTACGGTAACCGCTCCGCCGCGCGGGTTGTCAATGGTATGGTAGTGATGCTTTCGGAGGCGAGTTGTACCCTCTTTAAAATTTTACAGTTGTCTTAAATAAAGTTTTTAGTAACAGCATAAAAGGCAGCAGACACAGTACCATCAATGTGAGTACATGCTTGTTTGCTGCTTTTATAATAAACAAGACAAATTCAACATAATCCTGTCTCAGATCTAATATTACACTATTTTAAACAACTTAAAACTACTATTTAAAGTTAATTAATTGAATTTATTAAAAAGTGAAACAGATTTCGTTTCTAGAACTACTGGCCTCCATTATACCACAGTAGACATATTAGACAATAGGGAAACTGCCTATAAGCACTGAAGCGCTACTGAAGTACCGTGAAAACCCCATCCCTCGTCGATGCGATGTTTGTATGAGTGTGCCGTTTTCGAGCGCTTATAGGCAGTTTCCCTACTGGTCTAATATGTCTACTGTGGTTATACTTCACGATCGTACATAGGAAAGCGCAGTTCACAATTTGGACTATTCCAACTGGGATCATGACACAGTTTTTTGGTAGGTGCAACTGATTTGTAGCAAAAAAAAATAATGTTCGTTATTGTTGTTGATGTGTTTTTCACTTTATTATAACTTTTTGTGATCCTGTCAATCCCTCTTTATGACAAATCTATACCTATGTACGTACACTTAGACTTTACTAGGTACTTTTCGCGAATCCATACCTATCCATGGTTTATTTTAAGTAGTATTCGAAGCAATACACACACACACATTTCTAGCGGTAAGTATTTTTTGCGTTTCAATGGAAGGGTGTGGTTGTCGGCACACTTTCACATGAGGCGACCATCATAGTTCTCGGGAGTAGCAACGCATCTGTGATTGAGTTCAGATGGAGCCCATGTTCTGTGTGAAGTTAATTAAAGATGTCCATGGGCGGCAATGACCACTTACCATCAGGTGGACTGCATGCTTGTTTGCTATTTCAGTCAAATAAAAAAAGCAAACTTGATTTTAGATTAATGTTGTTATGCGTGACGGCTGATGTCATTCCCTTTGTAAATAAGATATGAAAATAAGTTTATAACAAACATTTAAAGTGCTAAGACTTAAAAAATAGAACGCTTCACCAATCGTCCAACTTTGGAATGGCGAACTTAATAGTATAAGTTCACAAGTTTGCTCAGAGCTTCATTGATTCGTAGTAACAAGTTATGAGCTTTCTATAAAGTACTTTATACTAAATACCCATTAAATTAGGTTGGAGTGCAGAGAATATTAATTGCTCACCATTTCTTCATTGACTTAGCAAGACTCTTAGACTTAAAATGAGGGATGAAACTCTAACATAACTTAATCTCACAAACAATGCCATAAGAATAATAAACATATAATAACCGATCTAATATTGATTAAAGATGATACAACCCAATCGTACCAAGTCGCTTCGCGCTGTTTGTCCCTATGTATGATTAGATCTTTAAAACTACACTACGGATCTTAATGCAGTTTTTTAATAGTAGAGTGACACAAGAGAAATGTTTTTATGTATAACTAGCTGTGCTCGCGACTTTGTCCGCGTGGACATGATTTATTTTTGCAAACAACCTCCTCAGCTTTATAAATTGTAGCTGTTACCCACAACTTTGTCTGCGTCATTTTGTTGCAGCGTGATGTTATAAAGCCTAAAGCCTTCCTCGATAAATGGTCTATTCAAAAAAGAAAGAAATTTTCAATTCGGATCAGTAGTTCCTGAGATTAGCGCATTCAAACAAACAAACAAACCAACTCTTCAGCTTTATAATATTAGTATAGATGTATAATATAGTGGAGGAACACTGATAATTATAGATTTTTGACTATTAGGGGAACGAAGTTCGCCGGGTCAACTAGTGTTTTATAAAGCGTTTTAACCGCAGTAGTGTTCTGCTCTGAATGGTGTGGTAAGGGAGAAAATGCTTATAAGAGGCGTCCCAACTTAGTTCTCAGAGGTGAGAAACACATTTACAGTCAATCTCATGTGAGAGTCTTATTTTAAACAAGATGTATAACAGATATTCATGAGTAGCGGTGTCAACTTACTATCAGATATATTGCAGGTTTGCTTGCTTCTCCAATTTTACAAATAGAACCTAATTAATAAAATTAATTGAACTAAAATTTCGTAAAAATTGCAACAACTATAATATAGTTGTAGCAATTTGATGCATGTTGTTGTTTTATTATAGTTGATACTACAATAGAAAATGAAACTAATTTCATATATAAATGAACATACATGCACCGGTACATTGTAAGCAATATTGCTTAGCCAATAGCGGTACTGTTATCTAAACTCACTAACAGGACGCTGGAGAGTGCGCGCTGGATATAGTTTTACAACTAAACCGATTTGTACTGCAATCCCATAGCTATGGTATGGGTATCGTCTTATTGGATATTCTATGTTGGAGGTATAAGATATACTTTTAGTATTTTTTATAAGATTGGTGTAACAAATGAGCATGTAGTCCGCCTTATGTAAGTGGTCACTGCCGCCCATATACAACTGTGAATCATACACAACACTTGACTACGCATAGAACTTTCCATCTAAAGTCAATTACAGATCTTACTACTCCCTAGGCCTAATATTCGCTTACCAATTCAGTCACATACAAGTGAGCCGGCAACCACACTCTTCTATCGAAACGCAAGAACTGCTTCACGCTAGAAATAAGACTGGCCACGATATCTCCCCGGTCGAACTACATTGCTTCTAACACCTGGTAAATACACTGGTTCACAGGTGGTAGAACCAGTGTAGTTCGACCGGGGAAGTATCACCGCCACACCTATTTCTACCGTGAAACCACTTACCATCAGGTGAACTGCGTGCTCGTTTGCCCCTTCAGTCAAATAAGAAAAAAAAAAAACGCTACTTTATAAAAAAAAAATATGCGAATCCACCGGTTTATAGGTAATTTTAACATCAAAATACAACAACTATATAAACTACGATAGAACATAAAATTAATTTCATATGTAATTAAACATACCTGCATCTCTACAACGTAATAGCAAAATTGCTTACCCAATAGCGGTGCTGTTATCTAGACCCGCTAACAGGACGCTGGAGACTGCGCGCTGGATATAGTTTTACAACTAAACCGATTTGTACTGCAATCCCATAGCTATTGTATGGGTATCGTCTTATTGGATATTCAAAGTATCTTGGAGGTATAAGGAGATATACTTTCAGCATTCTTTTAGAAGTTTGAAGTAGGAAACGGGTAAGTAGTTCACCTGATGGTAGGTGGTCCGCCCATGGACATTTGTAAGCAAATTCATATAGAATCAGGGTTCAACTTAAAGTTATTTACATATGCGTTGATATTTACGAGACTTAGTATAGTCACCTCATATGAAAGTGAGCCGGCAACCTCATCCTTCCACCGACACGCTACTTTACGCTAAAATAGGTATGATGGTGATAGGTATCTCCTCGGTCGAACCATACTTGTTCTGCCATCTTATAAATTTAATATTGATATTAGTTACAAATGCAGCTTAAAATAAAGTTAAATTTGTGTCTATACTATTTTCCTATTGATTTTACATAGCCATAAATAATTTCATAAAAACATAGTCATATTACATAGAGTTTTGTAACAGAAATATTTAATTGACAGTGACCACAAATTATAACCAAAGAGATCACTCGACCATTCGTTACTTATATTATATTAAAAATATGCTAAATAGTAAAAATGAGCAGAGCAGTGATAGCCTAATGGTTGAAACTTGCCCTCTCGATCGGGAGGTCCAAGGTTCAAACCCAGGCACCCACCATTGATTTATGTTCGTATTAGAAATTAATTGTCACTGCTTTTGGGTGAAGGAAAACATCGTGAGGAAACTTACTAACCCGAGAGTTCTTAAAAAAAAAGTTCTCGAAGGTGTGTGAAGTCCACCAATTGCGAATTGGTGGACTTCACACACCAGCCAGCTCGCACACTAGGCCAGCGCGGTGGACTGTGGCCTAACTCTCTCATTCTGAGAGAAAACCAGTGCCCAGCAGTGGGCCAATAATGGGTTGATGAGAAAATAGTAAAAATTATAGTAGATTAATGAGTCGTTATCTTAATTCTAAGAATTTGAAACTTCTAATCATCCTGTATATTATATGCACAGAAGATAAAGTTTTGAACTAAACCGATTAGTTTTTAGGCATCTTGAACGTTAAGTATATTGTAATTCGATGCTCACTTTATGGTCTCTGCGGTTTAAGAGGGCGTTTTGTACGGTACTTTGTTTAAAATATTTATTCTTGTATTCTTTTATTAGATTAAATTACCAAATATACGGTATATTTGGTCGATCGAGAGTCGATAAGTAAAATAGATGATAAGCGTACATTCCCAACCATGCACATCTGACAACTTCATAACAGGGGATCTATCTGAATTCAATAGGCAGCATTGGCAGGTGGACTGCATGTATCGTGTGCTATTCTGATCAAATAAAAAAAACATGCGTGCGTACAAAGTACACATGTCAGAAGTGAAACTTCTTTGGCGAACTAATTTATAAATCTTGTTTATATTTATACAAATCTAAAACTTTAAATTTCCAAGATTAAGAGGAAGGGAAAAAGGCGTGATACGACGTTCGCTCTGTCTCACTTTATCTCTCAATCTTTCTCACTCGCTTGCTCCCTACTCTCACTCCACGGCTAGTTGCTCATGCTACGTTCGCCCTGTCTTACTCTCTCTCAATCGGTCTCGATCACTCTCTTTCTCTTTTCCGACACTTCCGTTGCATACCGTGACGTTTCATCTGTAAAAAATTTACCCTCATGCGCCTAAAGAAGTTTCACTTCAAAAACAAATTCTAAGAACATTAGTTTTTTATTTAATGTAGTTATTAAATTAATAAAATATAATAAGGAATATAAAACCCATTACAATAAAGTAAAAACCACAAAGATTTACTTCTAAAAACATTCTAAAAACAACTATCAAGAAACGTGTTTCCATTAAATAAACTAGAAGAAAGAATAGTAAAACGTAAACGAATAGGTACTAAGAAGGTGAGCTTTCTTTAATCTTTAACAGGTCCAAAATGGCGTACAAAAATCTCGTTAACTGCAAATTCAGCAAAGAAACAGGCACCGAGTCTTTAAAATACCTTAGTTTGAGCTCAAGTTACAGAAAAAACAGTAATACGAATAAACATCAGAGGCAGTCATCGAGACTTAAAGAAAATGGTGCTGTTGTAATAAAATCCGGTAACTAAGTTAATCTGAGAACGCTTTTACAGAAGTAGCACAAAGCTGCAATGTTTCCGACATTAACAGGTCATCGTATATCGCAATTTATAACTTATACTAGATACTTTTTATACTTTTTATGGCGTTATGCAGGTGTCTCTTTCTCCGGGTGATTGTATGTATCTATGTATCAGCCCTTTGATGTCTTTAATACTCACTCGTCTATCTGCCTTTCAAGGTCCGCTGTTTATATTATATATAATTAACTGGTCTGATACCTTCTAGATCCAACGATTTCCCGCTGTCTTCTTCAGATCAGCGGTCCACTAAAGGGCGACCTGTGCTCCGCTTGATTTTTTTTATAATAATGAAGTAGCAAACGAGCATGCAGTCCGCCTGATGGTAAGTGGTCACTGCCGCTCATGGACATTTGTAAGCAACTTCATACAGAACATAGGTTTTATCCGAAGTCGATCACCGATGCGTTGCTACTCCCGAGAACTAGGATGGTCGCCTTATGTAAAGTGTGCCGGCAATCACACCCTTCCATCGAAACATTTATAATCAAGGTGCCTGGCATGCTTATTTGCGACCGCAGTATAAAGAGCACAATCCAGCGTAATCCAACCCGAGTTATCTACTTAGGAACAAACTCTAACTGATGAAAATAGTTTTAAGTTGCACTTAACATATATAAAAACGAATTTGTCAAAATACAAAAGATAACAGTTTACTAGGTGCCAACTGTTGTGAACTAGGTATTACACGTTCGTAAATTCTTTTTAAGTTCTCAATTTTCGCTAAAGCAGAAACGAAAAGGAGTTAAGAAGCTAACGCTAACAACGAAGATGCATTTATTTTAAAACGTACTGAAGTCGCAGTAAAAACCTCGTTAGCTACAGCACCTTGCTAAGTACCGAACGCGGGGTTATTAGCTTTAAAATACCACAGTGCTAGAAGCGAACGACCAGAGAGCTATGTACCTGGAGAAATGACACTGAAACAGCTTACCGTACTATGCGTGTACTTTTACTACCTGCAGAAACGACACTGTGAAACAGCATACTGTAGCATAATGTATGTATTTTTACGTTTAAAAAATAGAATAAAAGTAATTATTATGAAAATAGCACGGACTGTTCCCAGTTTTTCATTATTGTCTTAATAGTAAAAAATAAAGTTAAGATAACTTCACATAAAGACACAATGACGTAAAATTTTCATAGTATTTAATTATTATAAGAATTTGTTGTTAAATACTATTTTTTTTAAATTTATTCTAGTCAAGTAGACGGGTATTAAGTCATAACTAAATAAAAGTCCTTTTTGTTTTCAACAAAAAACATCTTAGTAGTAAACGGCAACTAAATATCTCCCGCTGTTATTATATTTCGGCATGATGTCATTTCTAACGTATACTTGGGTCTGTGCTAACACCGGAGTAAAAACACCAGTTCGAACAAATTTTCAGTTGGCGCTTAATGGAACAGAAATAGCAGTACTAATAAATATAATGGCAGTTGCCGTGACAACTTCCTATTCTACGACTTAAACAGACGTTGAAAAGGATTTTTATTTTACGGCTACATTGCAGACATAGGAAATGAAAATAGTTGACAAAAAATTAGGCGGTTAACCATAGAGAGAAACCGATCCCAAATAAGACAGACTTGTTCAAGGTGGTAGAATCAGTGTAGTTCGACCGGGGAAGTACCACCGCCATATTTACACCTAGGGTAAACCCATTCTTGTGTTTCGATAGGAGGGTGTGGTTGCCGGCACACTTTCACATGATGCGACCATCATAGTATTGCTCGGGAGTAGCAACACATCTGTGATTGGCTTCAGATGAAACCCATGTTCTGTATGTAGTTGGTCACAGATGTACATGGGCGGCAGTGACTCACCACCAGGCGGACTGCATGCATGCTCGTTGTAGACGGAGGACTACTTCAGTCAGATAAAAAAAACTTATCATAGGCCAGTCACAAATACGTCATCGTTCCTGAGATCTAAGGTGTACGTTGTTAGTATTAGCATTTAAAATATACTAACCTAATTGAAAACCTCCTTTTCTAATTCGATTAACAAACCATTTGAAATGTAATTCAGCAGCACTACATCATTATTCTATGGTAGATATGTCACGACATTTCAATCAAGAATATTTTACCGCTTATGCAAAATCAATACGCGAACATCAAACATCAAGGAGATCAATAAATTATAATGGCGATTTAAAAAGTCTCGTACCTACTAACCTCATATGTAAAGGTGTGTTTACTATGTAAACAGATATAATCTAAAAAGTGTATCAAAAACGAATAGAAAATAATAAAAACCTATATACGACATCACAAATCAACCCGTCTGCAATTCCCTCTGGCTGATCAAGAGAGCCCTCAGATAATATGGAAAATAAAACTTCAAACGACGAATACGTAAGGAACGAAAATGAACGAATCTCTTTGACAAACTGGAGATCAAATGATAAGACGGATTGACATTAAAATGAGGTATAAACGAAGTGACTGACAATATTGACGAAGGCTTTGATTAACGTTGTTGATAGACTCGTCCTAAATTCCTAGGTGGTAAAACAATGATTTTTGGGTAAAACGGGGAGGCACCATCGCTACTTCTGTTTCTAGCGTGAAACAGTTCTTGCGTTTCGGTGAAGAGTGTGATTACCGGCTCGCTTTCAAAATATATATGAGGGAGCATGTTACGAGCAATGGCAGCCTTATGGTTGAAACTTGGCCTCTCAATTGAGAGGTCCAGGTTCGAATCTCACGCACCAGTAATTTCTCTTAAAGTGATGTGCGCATTAAAAATTCATTATCCTTGCTTTATGGTTATTAAAACCTCATGAGTAACCCTGATAGTTATTTAAAAAATAAGTTTCTTAAGGTGTTTGAAGTCTTTCAATTTGCATTTGGATAACGCAGTGGACTATGGCCTAACACTCTCTCATACTAAGCACAAAAAATACTGACAAGTTTTATGCCCAGAAATGGGACAGTAGTAGGAAATAGGTTGACAACGAACCATCTTAATCCTTGGGAGTAGAAACGCATCTATAATTGCTTCAGTTAGTTTGTTTATTAAGTTGCTTATCAATATTTATGGATATGTCCACTCTATCTGGGATTTATTACAACATTATATTTATGTTATATAAAAAAATATTGCTTTAATTTTATATAGTCTTCCATAATCTAAGTCACATGTGGTTACTACATATAACAACAAGGATAAAGCGCCTTCCGGACGCATAAATCTTGCCGGACGTCAGCTGTCTAGAGTTTCTTGCAACTCCGGGCTCCTAAGTGAAAGATTGCTGATCTTCAAGTCAAAAGTCTAAACCTCATAGGTACTTTACATTTACCTTATTTCTTAAAACGAATATTGAGAGAGAATATCGTCGTATATTTTAATAATCAACGGGTACTCACGATATGCGGTTTTTGAATTCTTTTTGTCGATATTTAAGGTTTAAGGTTATAGGTCAATCTACAATTAGTGCTTGTCAACGGTTTCTCCCCGCCACCGCAGTTTCGCCGTGACCACGATCCACTGGGTCGAAATATCGGCAATAAGAATTCTTAAAGAATTCAAAAACCGCATATCGTGAGTACCCGTTGATTATTAAAATGTATCAATTCCTCGATAAAACTAGTCTAAAATCAAATATCATCGTATATTGAGATTTCGGCACACTTTCACATGAGGCGACCATCATAGTCCTCGGGAATAGCAACACATCTGTGATTGACCTCACATGGAACCCATGTTCTGTATGTAGTTGATTACAGATGTCCATGAGCGGTGACCACTTAGCATCAGGTGAACTGCATGCTTCTTTGCTTCAGTCAGATAAAAAAAAACTCAGATGCTTCCGCAGGAATTAATTTGGACCAGTTTGTTAATCGTGTTTCATTACACAATATCAAACAGTTGATATTTTAATATTGTAACAAAGATTGGAAGTGTTTGTACACAAATTACTGTTTGCCAAAATGTTCTTATGTCTGCCAAAATGTTTACCAAAATGTTCTTATCTTAAGGTCTTTAGTATTATTTGTAGGTGAAATACTGATAGCATTAATTCTACACGTGAAAACTTGTAATCGGCTTTTCTTTTGTAATAATTAGCACATACCCATATTATTAAGAAGCTGTAAGTTTTTCAAATAAATAAATAAATAAATAAATAAAACAGATTAAGGACAACAAAATACAACACTAAATCAATTTACAGCAATATTTCATATTGTATACACAACAGTACCGTGAATTACCACAGCATTAATTTCGTAACAAGCGTTGTTGATACGGCCATTGACTTCATTTCGACCTTGATTTTGAAAATAGTCACGATCATTTACAGATTTGTCCCAGAATCAAACAAGTATTCTAGTATTGTGAAATTTATTTATAAATCTATTATTACTTTATTTAAAAGTATTCCTTGACACCATCTACATGGAAAGTTAAGTATTTTAGGCTAATATTAACGTGGGGTTCATACGTTTTAAGACACTAGTCACTAATCGCAACGGTCGAAATTCGACCGTAATTCGACTAAAAAACAACTTGATATTGTCCATAGTACCTTACACGAATATTCTTCAAACTCAATTAAATTGTATTAATTTTAAGTAATGTTAATGTTAATAATTAAACATATTTTTACCTTTAATACGGGTGTATTGATAATTGATAAATATTTTTACTTTTAATACGGGTGGTTTAATTAACAAATTTTTGACGTTATGTGGTTGCATGACGAGCATGCATTGCTTGCATTGAGTTGCATGCTAAGACATGGATATTTTATTTCGTTTATTATATATGTTTGTGCCAATTGCAGTGTACTGTGTGTAATGTGTTTTAGTTGATTTTATGTATGTTTTATGCATTATTAAAAAAAATCTGAGCTTTTGGTACCTATTCCTACTATACATCAACTATAACCGTGCGTAATTTCATAGTCCTCCGTCCGCGGTAAGTATCTTAAAGACGGATCCCAAGTCTTTGATACACGTATTAATATATAGATAAGTTAACATATTTATTATCATTTTAACTTTAATTTATTTTTGAACATCTTGCAACCGTAAAATAATTAGGGACTATTTTTTCACTCAACCACGAGAACATCAAATGAATTAGAACACCAAAGTAAATAGACCACTAAAAATTTATGCATTATAAGACTTTTATTTTATTATTAGGATGCAAAAACTAAAAACACTTAAATTAAATGTGTTATTAAGAATACAAAAACAAAATCGACTGAAACTAAGGTAATTAATTGTTTTCTAAAGCAGTCGGGTTATGTTTTTAACATTTTAAAAATGTTACTTGTTACAATGTATTTGAAAAATGTTGCTAATTGTTATTATGTATTAAACTGTCACGTATTAAGGATCTTTCTGATAGTCTGACACGTATCTATCTCCAGTCTGACACGTAATAAGGATCTATAAATTCTGAAACGTATTAGGAAAAAAATAAAACAAATCAATTACAGTTTACAAACTCGATGTAAAGATGTACCCACGGACGAATCACACGTGTACACACCACAGACAATCCGTCTGCCCGGGCAGATGGCACGTAGCAAACGGTACACGGATAACCGGTACAAACGCGTGTATAAATATCAAAAACCATTATTCTAATAAAGCTGAAGCAATGATTGTGATGATGGTTTAGTTATTAAAAAATGCTGCATAGATTTCTTTTAATTAAAATTATCTTTAGTTTTTTTACACCTCTATAAATATCTACCCAGCCAAGTGGCACGTAGCAAACGGTACATGGATATACCGGTATAAACTCGTAAATAAATATCAAAAACCATTATTCTAATAGAGCTGAATGAAAGTGAATAAGTATTAAAGATACTACATAGATTATTTTGAATAAAAAATATCTTATGTTGTTTTTACGCCTGTATAAATATGTGTACAAAGTTTCTTATTAAACAGTTAAGTAGTTTAAGCGTCAAAGCAAAATGAACAAATGTACGTTTACTTTTATAATATTATTATATATAATAGCATTTATGCCCAGACTAAGTATATGAGCATATTATTTAGGAAAGTATACCTATTTAAGAATACCTATGTATTCTTATAAAAACAGGCAAACAAGATGCGTGCGTAAGATTTATAAAATCTGAAGCGTATTTGAAACCTGAAAATAAAACAAATCAATTACAGTTTACCAACTCGATGTAAAGGTGTGTACACACAGGATGAATCACACGTTGTGTACACAGACGATCCGTCTGCCCGGGCAGATGGCACGTAGCAAACGGTACACGGATATTCCGGATATACAGTAAACAGGAAAATATTTCGCCGGAAAGTATTTAAGTACTGAATCATGTTAGCTTAAGCGAGCAATAACGTTGCATTTATCAAAACATGTAAATATACGTGATATATATGTATTTGTAAACCAGCGTAAGAGGACACGTATCTAATACAAGTTTATTACCGCGACTTCGCACACTTTGGTCACGTCCACCACAGAAATAGGCTCTAAAGAATGTGTGCACCAAATTTCAACGAAATCTGTCTGTTAATTTTTACATAAATGAGTAACAAACATATATACCTACTTTTCTTGAGGTATTCCCGAAGCGCTATGATATGGGGCTCTTCAAGAAAGGTGTAAAAATAGCTCTCCTTCAAAGCCGGCGATGCATTGGCGACTCCTCTGGACAAACTTTCGTTTTATAATATTGATTGATTGTACCCGCGATTTCTCTCAAGTTAAAGCCATTAAATATAAACATTATTACATTTCAATAGAACTGAATCAATATGACTCAGTAAGTATTTAAAAATTACTCATTGTCATGTAAAAAAAACATGACTGTAATTATATTTAAAAAAATGGATATAAACAAGAAAAAAGACAGACCCGCTGAGTTTCGTGCCGGATCATATCAGTTGAGGTCGTATTCCGATCCGGTGGTAGTGTAAGAAAAAATGTAACTGACAATTTGTAAGTGCCCACATAGGCCTATACAAAATAAAGACATTTCATTTCATTTCACTACATATATATTTTTTGAGATTTCGTTTAATAAAAAGTATCATACATTATGTTTTATCTTTTACCTCTATGAATATGTGTACAAAGTTTCATAACAATCATTTAAGAAGTTTTGACCTAAAACGTTACAAACATACTTACATTCACTTCACATTTAAAATATTAGTAGGGATAGAATACAAGGGGCTGCTTTGCATGAATGAAATCACAGGACTTTGAAATTTACCGAATTTACAATGGAAAACTTGATTCTGAACATTTACAGTGTAGAACCTACAATGGTGGAACAGTGTAGTTCGATCGGGGAAGTATCACCGCCACATCCATTTTTAGCGTGAAGCATTTCTTGCGTTTCGATGGTAGGGTGTGGTTGCCCGCACACTTTTATATGAGGCGACCATCATAGTCCTCGGGAGTGGCAACGCATCTGTGATTGACTTCAGATAGAACTCATGTTGTGTATGAAGTTGATTACAGACGTCCATGGGCGGCAGTGACCAATTACCATCAGGTGGACTGCATGCTCGTTTACTTCAGTCAGATAAAAAAAATACAATAAGTCCTTTATAACTTCTTTTGAGGGCATAAACCATTTCATTCCAAAGATAATAAGGAACAAATGTAAGGGTGTTCAAAAATCTACAACCCCACCCGCATCCAATTTATCAGGACCGTGAAATTGGAGTTTTTTCTCCCTTTCACAACCCCTTAATCCTTTACCTAATGTTGAAACATTTTTAACACCCATCCAAATGTAAATGTTACTCATTTTTTTGTATTTTATCATAAAAGCCAGTTAAATGGGACAGCACATATAAGATTACAGGTGTCACATCAGCGCAAAGATAATAAATATCTTTTTTTGGTTAAAAATATAATATTGTTTAAAGGTAATTAAATTTAATTTTAAGTAGAGTCATTCTACAAAAGTAACTAGCGACCCACGAATGCATAGCGTGGTTCAGTGGACTATTTGAAGAAAATATTAATATAAATATATAAATGAAAGAATAGTTTAAAGGACTGAGAATTAGCAATAGTAGAAATTTCTATAAACATATGACTATTTCATAAAATTTTTTTGGTACTGAGTCTGGCAGTGCTTTTATATGTGTATTTAAAAAAAAAACGGCATAGATCTATATTTTAAGGATAGCTCACGATACTTAAGTTCTAAAATATTGGTTACGTACAATAAATGCGGTAATTGGAAAGAACGGTAGACGGGAATAGTATTCATTTCTATCAACTTAAATACATTAGTAACTTTAGCATTTCATACATTTTTTTTTATCTAACTGAAGTAGCAAACGAGCATGCCGTCCACCTGACGGTAAGTGGTCATTGCCACCCATGGACATCTGTAATCAACTTCATATAGAACAAGGGTTCTAACTAAAGTCAATCACAGATGCGTTGCTACTCCCGAGGACAGTGACGGTCGCCATATAAAATTGTGCCGGCAACCCTTCCATCGAAACGCAAGAAATGCTTCACGCTAGAAATAGGTGTGGCACAACCGGGGAAGTACCACTGTACTTCCCCGGTTGTACTACACTGGTTCTACCTCCTTCGAAAAATATTATAATATTTTACACTTACTCTACTATCCATGAAAGGTCGGGGTCGCTAGTAGTGCATTTAAGCATCTTATTCATTCATAAATCAGAAAACAGTTTACTCATCAAAATGTTAAGATTAATAGAAATACTTTAACAATTTCTTTTTTCGAACAAAATATTTTGAGGAATGAAATATTTACTTCATTCGGTCTGATGCACTTGACTACTTACATTTCGCTCGCTCTTCGCAGTACGCCAAAGTTAACATAATTAAAATTTTATTTCAATTTTCGCTTCCCACTCCCGAGCATTCACAATTAAGCAGATTAATTGCCATTTTGTTAGTTTACTATAATCTTATTTCCGGAGAAAATTAAAATATCGTAAATTGACCTCAATTTCGGGAGCGAATTATTAAACTCGTAACTTTGCTCCCACGGGAATTACGTTTTTCGGGACAGTTTTAAATTTTATTGTTCTTTTTTCTTTCCAGGGCTTTCAGCGCTATATTTTGTTTTGTTAATTCATTATGGTCCTGAAAATATTTTTTGAACCGAAGAAAGTTTTACAACAAATAGATTGTACAGAATTTATTTATTAGTATCCGAAAATGTGATTGCGTAGAAAATAAGAAAATGTGGTCTGATATCATTCAAGCTTCAGTGATAACCTAATGGTTGAAAATTGCCCTCTCAATCGGGAGGTCCTAGATTCAAACCCAGGCATGCACCACTGGTATGTCTAAACTTATGTGCGTGATAGAAATTAATTATCACAACTTTTTGGTGAAGGAAAGCATAGTGAGGAAACATACACAACCGAGATTTCTTTAAAAAAGTGTGAAGTTCACCAATTCGCACTTGGCCAGCGCGGTGCATTATGGCCTAAAACTCTCATTCCGAGAGAAGACCCCTGCCCAGCAGTGGGACAATACGATGAGAGTTGACGATGATTAGTCAAGCTTACTAGCTCCTAGGTATTAAGTTTGATATTTCGTATATTTAATTTGGGCTATATTGAAATTTCTTAATGGATTATGTGGTTTGGCATAATGACCGTCATGATAGCTAGTGGAAAATATGGAAGTCTATTTCGATCAGGTAAATTATTTAAAAGTTTCAATCTATTATTTAGGTGTAGTTGCTAATATTCTTCGTTGTGCGTATTCATAATAGAATAACAGAAAGAACTACAAAGTATAATTGTCAGTCCGAAATGTACACATTTATTTCAACCAGCAGAAAGATTAATTTGATTGAAGCAGTAAAATGAGTTTAATTGATAAAATATATTCAAAATACATAAGAAGTCTTAGAGACAAGAGCTTCACAATAAATATCGATCACCACAATGCAATAATTACGTAAATTTCAGTCTAGTCTGTCTGTGGATTATTTCCTTATCTAAGTTATGTACACAAATGAACAGTCGCTGTGAATAATGCTTGGTGAATAGTGGTGCAATTCATGGGAAATAGCGGAAATCACTACATAATATAAAACAAAGTCGCGTCGCGCTGTCTCTCCATATGTATGTTTAGATCTTTAAAACTCGTCCCTGTAGCCTCGGGGTCAGAATAGGGCTATGGTATCCCCTGCCTGTCGTAAGAGGCGACTAAAAGGGGCTTCCGGGGTTGCAGACGGCTAGAGTGGGAGCTCGAACCGTTCGGTCAGGCAATCCCGGGAAGAACGGCGGTATGTGTGGTCGCATACGGTTATAAAGATTAGACGGAGCGGTGGGCCCAGCCGCCCATCTGGGAGGAGCCCGATGGGGCAGCGCGCTCGAGGATTCCGGTTGAAGTCGTTTCGAGATCCCGGAGTCCTCCTTTTCAGCGCCGAGGACGGCCACCGGGGGGGTTTTAGTGCGGTAAGAATCCCACATAACCCTGCGTCGCTCCCGCGGCGTCGGGTACCTTTGGAAGGTTTCCCCCTCGAAAACAAAAAATAATAATAATAATAAAAAAAAAAAACAAAAAAAAAAAAAGATCTTTCAAACTGCAATTTTTTTTAATAGATAGATAGATTTAAAAGGAAGGTTTTTACGTATAATACATGCAACATATAGTGGAGGAACACTGCTAATTACTTTAGATTAGATTTGTGACTTTTAGGCGGAACGAAGTTCTCCGGGTCAGCTATACAGATTAAGAAGATATTACTAAGACAAGTGCATGGAGCAATGACACTAGTACATTTGTTTCTAAGATTTTTTGTAAAATTTGCAGTGATTTTCAAAGTAGAACAAGAAACGTCTTCTGCTTCATCCAAGTCCTTAGGATAGTACAGTATTTGATGTTGGCTTCAAGAACAATTCTGTTCAATGGTGTTTATTTGGTACCTGTTATTAAAGTCCATAGTCCAGTTAATGAAATACATTTGCTACATTTATTTGAAAAAAATAATAGACATAGATTGCGATGCTGAATTTCATGATGCATTTCTTAATTCTCGAATCCTTGATAGATGATATTAGACCTCTGTTCCTTCATCATGATGATCATGGACAGTATATGCCGATTTAAGTATGTAATAATTTTTATTTGCATAAATCTTCTTTGAATTTGGTACGTTCAATATATCAATGGTATTTCCTTTCAATCTAACACTTTTGCTATGAGGTTAAAACTGTTAGCTTGACACTTAAGCCACACATTCACTCACCTCTCAGCAAGCAAGCCGGTCGTAAAAAGGCGTCGATCATAAAAATATTTGATTAGGCGCGTCGCTCTCGACACCGTGCCAATTCTCCATCTTGAAACTTTTATTAGCCACACGCGGCAGCCGGAATAATTTAGCGTAATAGAAGCATAATTTCCAAAGCATGAATGTCATTGCTTTCAGCGGGAACCGCGAAAGAATACTGTCATTTAAATTTTATAATATCACTTCCATCACCTGTCTTCCTCGTTTTTAGTCGTTATTCTCGCAACGAGGTGCTTTATAATTCCGTATATTTTTCTTGTAACCCCATACGTACGTCGTAAACTCCGGCTGCAGAAGTCCCGCGAAAATATACTTATTCGTGGCAATTTCTGCTGTCGGTAAAGTTATTCCGTACTGGTGGGGATACAAGTTTACAAGCACAAGGAATCTAAAGTTACTGCCGGTTACTCCGCTTTCGCAACTTTATCGACGAATCAGTACGCGATTTTTCTGTTGTCATGTTTTGCTATGTTGTAAGCACTTTAGCGCTGAATTTCGGATTAAGAAAATTGCCCACTTAGTTTGTACCGAACACAGCCATTTTGTTAATGAAGATACCTAATTGACACATGCACTTGATAATAAAACATACACGAAATTGGTTAAGCTAAATGTGATGTCAAAGTTATTTTTAAACATATATCAAAATTGTTGCAAAGATAATTACTTATTTTTATATTCAGGTTTTTAAATTACAAAACTGTTATTTTTCATTAAAATTCTATACCACAATATAGCAAATTATAGGACTAAAGTACCTATGGGGAATTTCCATGACAGCAAAATTGCATTGGAATACACCAAAAATAAAAAAATAAAAGAGAAAAATTTATTTAATTTTAAAAAGAAATCAATTCACCCTTACCAAAGTGGTGAAACGTATACTATCTCATTAGTCAAACACCGCCCATTAGGGAGTTACTTGAACTCCTCGCAACCGCAAACATCAGTTAGTAATCACGCAATCAGATACACTGCACGGTAAACTAAGCCTCATTAAAATTTAAATGGACAACAAAAACTCCACTCACAATGAAATATCTAAGTAAAATCGGGTACTTTAACAAATTTTAATGTAAGAGTAGCGGACCAAATGTACGCCCTTGACGCATCCTCGAATAAATACATAAAACATATATATTTATATAATTGATATGAACATTGATAACTTTGTATATTACGCGGGTTCTATGTAAAGCCAATCAAAGATCCGTTGAGAGAAGAGAAGAGAAGATGGTTGCTACTCCCAAGGATTAGATTGGTCGAAACTTAAGAACTGTTTATTTCTGTTTCACGGCAGAATTAGGTTTTGCTGTGTTGGAACCATACTCACCCTGGTGGAACCATACTCTCTCAAACATCTTGCTAGTTAGTAAGCTATCTTGCCGCCAATGGATATTGTTAAACAACTCCAAATGATAGTAGTAGGTACATGAATATTAATATCCTTTTTTAAATGTATCTCTTGTCAACCATTTGAAAGCAGCACAAAAAACAGATGTAACGGTTGTACCTCAAAATAAAGAAAACATAGAATAATCCAGACCAAAAACGTAATACTAACTGAAGTAATACTTCTTTAGGCGCGTTATGAAAAAATGATGAGAGTGAATTTTTAAGATTCGTCACACAAAAGTCACAGTATGATTTTTTTTCGTCATGCAAAAGTTACAAAATGGAGTTTTTTTTTGTTATTTTTTTGTTAGTCGAAAAATTTAAAAGATTTTTATATTGTCACGCCAAAGAAGTATAACTTCTAAACCGTGTACACAAATACACATAGGTACACTTTCTTTTTTGTTGCAAAAATCCCAAAATGTAACAAGCATATAATTACAAAAAACAGTCTACAAAATGTACTATTTGTCAATCAAATGTTTATTCAAACGCCTGGCGACCACTAATAGTCTGCAGTTAGTGATCACGCAATCTGATAAGCTGCACGGTAAACGTTAAGCCTCGTTGAATTAAAAAAGCAATAAGAAAGGCAAGCATTGAACAATAATATGGAAATAGAGGTAAAAGTAAGTGAAAATGTTGCGATGAAATTATTTCTTTGAATGCAATATTCGATTGATAGTAGGCAGTAATAGCTTATCTTTGGACTAGAGAGAGATTTAAATATACTAGTCACCCGTCGAATTGGACGAAATTCTACCGTAATTTAAATTAAAAAACTAAACTTCATATTGTCCAAAGTAGTACGAATGTTTCTCAAATTTAAATAAAATGTAAAAAAAATAAAGTAATTTTGAACGCGCCCGTTAAATACAAAAAGAGGTTTAACTAGCTAAGCCGCATTTAAAAGTAATAGCGGTATTTTGACAAAGACATCTGACATTTTTGACGTTATGTGTTTTCATAGTAAGACATTGAATGTTCTATTTCGTTTACTATGTATGTGTTTGTGACAAATGCACGGTAGTGTGTGTAATGTGTTTTTAGTTGATTTTTTGTATGATATATTCATTATTTGAAAAAATATTAACATTAACATACTGCACTCTTTCTCTGCGGCCACTATAACCGTACAAAAAAAACATACTTACCTACCATGTTACTTACCTACCTAACCAAATCTCGGACAGGTTTGGTTAGGTAGGTATAACTTTTAGGTTAGATTCATAAACGTCATTTGCGTGTCAAAAATAATTTGTCACATCATATACTTCATTGCGTAAGAAAAAATATGTAAGAATACATACATTTCAGAGGAATCTCAAAAATTACTAGTTAACTACATCACCACATAGTATAAAACAAAGTCGTTTTTGGCTGTTTGTCCCTTTGTATGCTTAGATGTTTAAAACTACGCTTCGGATTTTAATGCGTTTTTTTTTATAGTGATTCAAGAGGAACGTTTTATGTACAATACATGCATAATATAGTGGAAAAACACTGATCATTTTAGATTTTTGACTTTTAGAAGGAATGAAGTTCGTCGGGTCAACTAGTATTCAATACGAGTATAACAATTCATACAGAAAAAACGTGGTAGACTAAGATCTTCTTAAAAGGAGATAGTGACTTTATTTCAAATTTTATATGTGTTGATTGTGTGATTGTGTTTGATATAATATATAACCAGAATTAATTACACTGTCCCCACTAGCCATCCCTGCTTTATAGAATAAATCACGGCGTTTCCTTACCCATGGGCTGTCATCGCACCCCATATCCTACCCCACAGCTATTATCACACTACGAGATGTAGTACGAAAAATATTTCCTACTCGCATCCCTCTTCGGTCCATTTCCGCTGGCTCTCCCTTTGATTTGGTATTTTTATTGATTTTATGATGTTATGTTGAAGCATTCTACATCTGTTTTAGATTTATTACAAATACAAATATCTTCATTGGTGAATATAGGTTATAAAAATGTTTGGGTTAAATTTATGGTAAGCTATATATTCGACCCGGTATACAATACAGGGGTTAGGTTATGTTAGGTTATATTAATTATTATTATTTTTATATTAGTTTTATTAATATAAACTGAATTACACTCATCTGAGTGCTGTTGAGAGTTTAAATCATAATTTTTATTGCGTCATGCAGTTATCATAAAAAAGGTGTTACAATTCTTTTATACAGTGGCATAAAACCCTGTAAGGGTGTAGCAATTTAAATTAATTATAAATATAGGGTGATTCAACAATAATTTCAGTTTTTCAATTAGCATAGGGAGTAGCAACGCATCCGTGATTGACTTCAGATGGAATCCATGTTCTGTATGAAGTTGATGATAGACGTCCATGGGCGGCAGTAATCACTTACCATCAGATGGACTCGTTTGCTACTTTAGTCAGATAAAAAAAAAGCATAATATGTTAAAAGTACAAATTACATTTGATACCTCATTATAATTATAATTAAAATATAATGAAGCAATAAAGTAATAACCAATATAGTGTAAAAATGTATGCCAATTTCATAATCATAATCATAATCATAATCTTTATTGCGTCATGCGGTTATCATATTAAAGGTGTTACAAATTTTGATACAGTGGCATGAAACCCTGTAAGGGCGTAGCAATTTAAAATAATTATACATTTAAACTATAGCAACAATAAATTATTTTTCCCAAAATTTTCAATTAGCCTTTGTAACAAACAAATATAATTACATAAATTAAATAACAATTACAATTTTACATTTTAACATGATGATATAAAGAATATAATGTCAAAATTGCTTAAATCAATGTCAAGTTAATAAGTATTATTAGATATATAAGGCCAAATAAATGTCTATAAATAATAATCGATAGAATAGAGTCAAAACAGGATAAACATTTTTATAAATTAATAAATTGAATTGTATTGTATTAAATTAAATAAGAATAGATTAGATTAGGCGCCGTATTCAAATTTCAGTCTAAATTATTTATGTTAATTAAAATATTCTTTGAGAGAGTAATAACATTGTGATATTAAATATGATTTTAATTTATTAGTAAATGTCGGAAAAGAATCTATAGCTTGAATTTCCTTTGGAAGCTTATTAAATATTTTTATGCACATTGAATATGGTCCTGATCCATACATTAACATATTGGATTTCGGTAAAACTATTTTTAGTGTGGGTGTCGTTGGGTATATTTAGATACATCTTTTAGTTTTTCAAATAAGTAGTCGTGCTTTTTGACAAATTTGCAACAGTCCAATATGCTTGTTAAAGTTAGAATATTAAATTGCTTAAAATATTTCCTACAGGACTCTCTTGAGTCAATATGGGCCAGAATCCGGATACATTTTTTTTGTAGTAAAAAGAGCTTCTGTACATCAACACTGTTTCCCCATAGTAATATTCCATACTGAAGGCAGGAATGAGCATAAGCATAGTATGTAGTTTTTGCTGTATTCAGATCGGTCGACTTTTTTAGTTCATTTAGTGCATATGTGAATCTGGCGAGTTTATTTGAAACATTCTGAATATGGGATTTCCAGTTTACATGTGTGTCTATTGTCAGTCCTAATAATCTTACTTTTTCTACGCAGTCTATTTGAGTATTTTGTATATTATAATTAATTTTTAGTGGAGCTTTTTGGTGAGGCCTAAATTGGATTAGTTTAGTTTTTTTAAAGTTTATTTCTAAGTTATGGTCAATTAACCATGAGTTTACATTACTGAGGACACAGCTTAGGGTATTATTTAGATTGAGACCGTCACAACAAGGAAGGATCAGTGAGATATCGTCCGCAAACAAGACGCATGGAATGTTTAAGTTTTTTGGTAAGTCATTTATATATATTAAAAAGAGGATACATCCCAAAACAGATCCCTGTGGTATTGCTTTTTTTATTTTTAATAGATTTGATTTTATGTTTGATATTTCGCTGCAAGCTTAAATAGATATATTATTATGAAAAAAATACTTTATGAAGTCAATGTAATCTAAAAAATAATAACAGTTATAATCATAATCATAATCATAATCTTTATTGCGTCATGCGGTTAACACATTAATGGTTTTACAAATTTTGATACAGTGGCATGAAACCCTGTAAGGGCGTAGCAATTTAAAATAATTATACATTTAAACTACAGCAACAATAAATTATTTTTCCCAAAATTTTCAATTAGCCTTTCTAACAAACAAATATAATTACAAAAATTAAATATCAATAACAGTTTATAATTATTATAGTTAAAAACTGATATGTTAGTAGAATCGTTGTCAACCTAATATCCTGCTTTACACGGATCTTCTCAGAGTGCAGGCATAATTTATCTTACTGACCAAGCGTGGATTAGTGTACATACACCTGTGTGTACTTTTAATACTAGCCTTCTAGCCTACCCACCAAACCTACATAGGTCTCCTCACGTATTTGCGTTTACCGTTAAAGGCAAATAATAAATAATTCTAAAATGAAAAATAAACTACATTTGAAATGTCGACTCCTTGATTCACAGACCGAATTACAAAATACTAAGGGTTCCGTAAGCTTTAGTGTGTAAATTTGAAACCTAAGTATTTTCGCCTCAACTACCTTTAAAGTCGTAACTCTTCAGAATAGAACAGTAGAGAAATTAAGTGTCATGAAGCAGTGTCATGAAGCAGTTTTTCTAGCCTATCCAACAGACCTACATAGGTCTCCTCACGTATTTTCATTTACCGTTAAAAGCAAATAATAAATAATTCTAAAATGAAAAATAAACTACATTTGAAATGTCGACTCCTTGATTCACAGACCGAATTACAAAATACTAAGGGTTCCGTAAGCTTTAGTGTGTAAATTTGAAACCTAAGTATTTTCGCCTCAACTACCTTTAAAGTCGTAACTCTTCAGAATAGAACAGTAGAGAAATTAAGTGTCATGAAGCAACAATATGGCAGAGTAGTTACTCTAATAATAATCGAACCACAAATACTCTGCCGTATTTCTATTTTTACAAGCTTTAAGGAAAATCGTTAAAATCTGTAAACTACGTGAAAAACATTTTTGATCAAATTATATTGTTTTTGTTTATTATGTTATCAAGTATTAAACTTAATTAATATTCGTTACATACATTCTGCTCCCAGGAGGTTTAATCAGATGAATTAAAAATATCCTCGTAAATAAAACACAAACATTTTTGTGATTGTTTATTATTACATAGAATCAAAATTTGACAATTGTTTTAATTTACCATCATAATACATATACATCAAGGACAAACCAAGCATTAATATTATTGTAACATATTCAAATTAAGAATAGGCGATGCATTTTCTAGTAAAATAAAGTAAGCAGCAAACGAACACTAAATTTTTCGATGTTAATTAATCTGTTTCGTCTATGGACATATTATTACATCAGACTTCCCCCTCTAATAAAGTTAAATACACAAACCACAACCTCAAAAATAACTTCTACAACCACCCTCGTATACACTCGTAGGTATATAGATTACTCTATCAGACTAAATACAATAAAAAATAAATTTTTCTTCAGATGATAGTGTGTAGTCCGCCTTAATCGTTATAACTTAGTTTCCAGCTATAAATACAATAAATAAAAAATATGCTATTAAATTAGCTATAAAATATTAAAAATCATTACAATTCCAATAAATAATACTCACTAAACTACAAAAATATTAACACTGACATAAAACACCTCATAAATAAATAGTATTCATATTGTAACGTAAAATGCAAACTAATAAGTAACATTTTAACCTTTAAGGTATAATTGTCTATTCTGTATGAACTACGTATTAAAATACATAAAGTTACATGTTTTCTTAATGGCTACTTGTAAGGCTAATGTAAAAGGTTACTCTTAATCCTAATTTCAATAAATATGAGTGACTAAATATCAATTGTTAAAACAATAAGTACCCTTATACCATAAAATCAATAAGAAAGGCAAGCATTGAACAATAATATGGAAAAAGAGGTACAAACACAGTAACTGAAAATATTGCAATGAAATTATTTCTTTGAATGCAATATTCGATTGCTAGTAGTCAGTTATAGTTATGAACAGTAATTATCTTTGGATTAGAGAGAGATTTAAATATAATTATACTTATTCTAAAAGTTAAGTAAAAGTTACTAAAATTTACAATTATAAATAGAATAAATGAACCAAATCGCTGCCCTGTGGAAATGTACCCAAAAAATAAATAAAATTAAAATCGTAAATTTAGTTTAAATATTGTAATATTTATTTAAAGTTTATATTAAACGATAATTAAATATTACTTGGTGGGACGTGCTGCCGCATACATCGTTTATTGTAATATCTCATCTGTTCGAGGATCGAATTTCGGACAGGTTTGGTTAGGTTAGGTTAGGTTCTTAAACGTCATTTGCGTGTCAAAAATAATTTATCACATCATATCCTTCATTGCTTAAGAAAAAATATGTAACATACAATTCAGAGGAATCTCAAAAATTACTGGAGAACTAGTGATGTTACACTACATAGTATAAAACAAAGTCGCTTACCGCTGTCTGTCCCTATGTATGCTTAGATCTTTAAAACTATTCTACGGATTTTAATGCGTTTTTTTAATAGTTAGAGTGATTCAAGGGTGATTTTTATGTATAATACATGCATATAGTGGAAGAACACTGATCATTTTAGATTTTTGACTTTTTACTAATAAACAATATGAGTATTTATAGCAATTCATACAGAACAAACGCGTTTGACTAACATCTTCTTTTAAAAAGAGATAGTTTTAAAGTTTATTATTTTAAAGTTTATATACATACATACTATAAATTTTGTTTTATATAATACATGACAAGAATTAATTATACTGTCCCCACTAGCCATCCCTGCTTTATAGAATAAATCACGGCGTTTCCTTACCCATGGGCTGTCATCGCACCCCATATCCTACCCCACAGCTATTATCACACTACGAGATGTAGTACGAAAAATATTTCCTACTCGCATCCCTCTTCGGTCCATTTCCGCTGGCTCTCCCTTTGATTTGGTACTTTTTATTGATTTTATGATGTTATGTTGAAGCATTCTACATCTGTTTTAGATTTATTACAAATACAAATATCTTCATTGGTGAATATAGGTTATAAAAATGTTTGGGCTAAATTTATGGTAAGCTCTATATTCGACCCGTTAGGGTATACAATACAGGGGTTAGGTTAGGTTAGTAGTATAATAATAATTATTATTGTTTGTTTTTTGTTGTGATTCTCTCTTTTGAGGGGTAGAGTTTCCATCTGCGCGGGCCTAAGCCAAGCGTAGAAGGAGGAGACATTTCTTTTACAAATTTAAAAACTTGCCGTGATGCGGTAAGTATTGAGGAGGAGTGTTCGTGTATGTGGTGGTAATTGTAATGTATTGACTCTTGTGTTTAAAGTTTTGGGAATGACACCTGTTGTTGAAATGATAATTGGGCCTGTTTATACTGAGCTTATTTGCCATTGTCTTTTTATGTCGAGTGCCAGTTCACTATATTTGGACAATTTTTCTGTGTGTGTACTAAGTTATGGGTGTTACATCCGGCTATGTCTATAATTAAAACTTTCTTATAGATGTCTAGTAATGTAGTATCCGGTCTGTTGAAATGTACGGTTATTATTATTATTATTATTGTTGATGGTTTCTACCAATCTCCATTTATAACATATAAATCGGTTGTCAATGATGCTCACGGGCGCATACCAAGTGAGCAACAGTTTTGTATTTTTAAGAAGATGAAGAAATGTTTATGTGTTCGTAATAATGGTATTATCTGTTTGTAAAAAATTTCTAACTATCCTGCACGTGTTTAGAATTACTGCTTTCTGTAAGTGTATGTATGTGTTTGGAGCTATGTTAATAGATTTTAGTGATAGGTGCAGCACTTTTGGTATTACTCCTGTGGTTGAAAGAACCACGGGGATTATTTTAACTTTTTTTAATACCCACATTCGTTATTATTATTATTATTATTATTAGTAATATAAAATGATTACACTCATCTGAGTGCTGTTAAAAGTTAAAATCATAACCTTTATTGCGCCAAGCGGTTATCATATTTTAAAGGTTACATTTTTTATACAGTGGCATAAAACCCTGTAAGGGTGTAGCAATTTAAATTTATTATAAATATAGAGTAATACAACAATAATTTCAGTTTTTCAATTAGCATAATATGTTATAAACAAGTACAAATTATATTTGAATATGGTGATACCCCATTATAATTATAATTAAATTGTAATGAAGCAATAAAGTAATAACTAATATAGTGTAAAATGTATGCCAATTTCAAGCTTAATTATTATGAAAAGAATACTTTATGAAGTCAATTTAATCTAAAAAATAATAATAGTTTATAATTATTATAGTTAAAAACTGATATGATAGTAGAATCGTTGTCAACCTAATGTCCTGCTTTACACGGGTCTTCTCAGAGTGCAGGCATAATTTATCTTACTGACCAAGCGTGGATTAGTGTACATACACCTGTGTGTACTTTTAATACTAGCCTTCTAGCCTACCCACCAAACCTACATAGGTCTCCTCACGTATTTGCGTTTACCGTTAAAAGCAAATAATAAATAATTCTAAAATGAAAAATTAACTACATTTGAAATTTAATGTCGACTCCTTGATTCACAGACCGTATTACAAAACATTAAGGGTTCCGTAAGCTTTAGTGTGTAACTTTGAAACCTAAGTATTTTCGCCTCAACTACCTTTAAAGTCGTAACTCTTCAGATTAGAACAGTAGAGAAATTAAGTGTCATGAAGCAAAAATATGGCAGAGTAGTTACTGTAATAGTAATCGAACCATGAATACTCTACCATAATTATTTTTATTTTTACAAGCTTTAAGGAAAATCGTTAAAATCTGTAAACTACGTGAAAAACATTTTTGATCAAATTATACCATTTTGTATATTATGTAATCAAATATTAAACTAAATTAATATTCGATACATAAATTCTGCCCCCAGGAGGTTTAATCAGATGAATTTAAAAAAATCCTCGTAAATAAAACAAAAATATTTTTGTGATTGTTTATTATTACAAAGAATCAAAATATGATGATTGTTTTAATTTACCATCATAACATACATCAAGGACAAACCAAGCATTTTTTATAATTTATTAATATTATTGCAACATATTCAAACCAAGAATAGATGAGGGACTTTCTATTCAAATAAAGTAAGTAGCATACGTTATGATATTAATTAATCTTTGTATGACGTTATGATGTTAATTAATCTTTGTCGTCTATGGACATATTATTGCATCAGACTTCCACCTCTAATGAAGTTAAATACACAAACCACAACCTCGAAAATACAACTACTACAACCAGCCTCGTATACACTCGTATGTAGATTACTCTACCAGACTAAATCCAATAAAAAATAAACTTTTCTTTAGATGATAGTGTGTAGTCCGCCTTAATCGTTATAACTTAGTTTCTAGCTATAAACAAAATAAATAATAAATATGCTATTAAATTAGCTATAAAATATTAAAAATCATTACAATTCCAATAAATAATACTCACTAAACTAAAAAAATATTAACACTGACATAAAACACCTCATAAATAAATAGTATTCATATTGTAACGTTAAATGAAAACTAATAAGTAACATTTTAACCTTTAAGGTATAATCGTCTATTCTGTACGAACTACGTATTAAAATACATAAAGTTACATGTTCTCTTAAAGGCTATTCGTAAGGCTAATATAAAATGTTACTCTTAATCCTAATTTCAATGAACATGCGTGACTAAATATCAATTATTAAAACAATAAGTACCCTTATACCACAAAATCTTATAACACCATTTTTTTATAAAAACCAGAATAACAATAGCAACAGCAGTTCAGTTCTATGAAAAGTCAACACGGATTCGAATCAGGATAACGACACGTAAAAATAAACTAAGTCAATTCACAAATAAATCGGCATGAAAATATTGACAGGAAATAATTTTGAAAATACGTTAAATTTCAAAATTTCTTATAGTAACTAGTTTCAAATTTCCAAAACCTTACAGAAAAGCATGGCAGTTCTCTAAATATAAAGCGTTCGTCGTCGTCAACCCATTATAGTCCCACTGCTGGGCACGAGTCTTCTCACGGATTAAGAGAGTTTTAGGCCATGTTCTACGGCGCTGACTAAGTGCGAAATGGAAGACTTCGCACACCTCTGAGAACTTTTTTAAAGAACTCTCGGGTGTGTAGGTTTCCTCACAATGTTTTTCTTCACCAAAAAGCAGTGATAATTAATTTTAATACGCACATAATTAAGAAAAATCAGTGGTGTCAGCCTGTGATTGAACCTCGGACCTTTCGATCGAGAAGGCGAGTTTCCACTATTAGACTATTATCACTGCTCTAAATCTAATAAGTGTTAATTGGCACAAATCTCAGCCAGATGTCTTGGTCTACCACTCTTTGGAAGTCGTGGTCGGCTACTGGCAACGTTGTCGGTGTTTTTTCACAAGGTTCTATCTTGTATTGCGACAGTATCCCCTCTGTCACTTGCCGGATGATTTGCATCGCTAGTTTCTCACCTGCAACAATAACGGTCCTATCACAACACAGTCTAGATTGTTCTGGAGATTTCGTCGCGGGAACTTGTGTATTTGTGAGTGTGTCAATAGGTTATTGTAAAAAATATCTGCGGAACCATTTGCTCATTGCTAAATAATTTCACACACACATATCAACTACTTTTTGTAGAATTTTCTAAAATTATCTTATTATTAAACATACATCAATTTTGACAAGTGTAAGAAAATAGGGATAAAAAATATAAATCACAGCATTTATAGTAAAAAAATATGTTCCACCTGACAAGTGTAATGTGTGGAAAGCGTCATTTATTTAATAATTTTAATATTATGCGATTCTCGTAAAATAATCTCAAAAAACGTTCAAATTTCCACCAAAAGATATGCCTCGTCTTCAAAGCAGTACGAGTATATTACATTACCTCAAAACGACACTTCTTCGCGTTCACTTTTTATGTATTAGAAATTGCAATGAATTTTTAACGTGCAATAGTTAAATAAAAGTTTGTAACAATACACACCGTTTTTTATGTTAATTTGTATTTTATACACGTACACGTACCCTATTTGTTTTTTTATATTAACTCTCAACGGGTCTTATATCTATGGGTGGATTTTATCTATTAATGCACAAAGATCATAAAGGTAAAAACAATGCTGGAATGGAATGCTATCGTGATTCCTCTGGTGTTCCAAATATCTATAGATGGCAGTGACCATCTATAAGCCCATCTGCCTTATCGCTAGCTACTATAAATAAGATGACTCATACAGCAGCACACATCAGTTTTTAAATGACAATGATTGCCAATTTTACCTCGCGTTACTGATTTTAAGTTTGTTGTAAAAACGTAATACAAGAAAGATATTATGTGGAAATATTTATTACTTGACGAGGCGTGGCGAAGCGGTTACCATACCGGGCTGACGCGAAATGGGTACTAGCTTCGATTCCCTGCCAGATAGGTATTTGAATGATGAGTTTAGATTCATGTTCTGGGTCCTGGGTGTTTGTGCATTCGTCTTGACTGTGTCCATGGTACCCATGACACAGGACAAAATCCTAGTGTGGCTATAAGTGTAGAAAGCGTAAGCGTATTTTATTTATACAAAAGTTCTCGTAATGAGTAGGTACCTATAGAGTTTAGATTTAGGCATGACGCACAACAATACTTGCTACGTGATGGCGATTGGAGTGCTATACTCTCGCTTCTAGTGGTTATCGTACGAGGCGACTTAATGACAATATGAAAGAAATGGTTAGCAAAGTCTACCTGAGTATCATTAACACCTACTGCGAGAGTCATTGACTAAGGCAAAAACACGATGACTTTTTGCCTTACTCAATGACTCTTAGCAAAGGCAAGGTAGGTATAACTATCGTCTAAGGCAAAAAGTTTAATCAAGGAGGCCTGTGCCCTGTAAAAAGCATTGGCGTACTTTAATAGGTCATGTTTTGAAAAAGGTACTATGTACTATATCTACGTTGGTATTTGCTCGTTAAAAGACATTAATGCAATAATACACGGATGCTAAACCTACCATTTGACGTATTGTAGCTACCATGGGTATACAAACAAAAGTAAGTACACAACACTTAGATTCCGCACGTAAATCTAAAATCATAATTAAATATCTAGTTACATATTTATACCCGAAATACTTGAAATCAGTCTGTTCAAATGACGCGGAACGCCCGAAAACAAACTATGTAAATATTTTAAAGTTATACGTAACTCATTTAATTGACATAAGAAGGTACCTATTATTTTCAGACCAGAAGTTACAGAGTAAATTAACAACATTAAATTAGAATTAATAAAATTTATTACAATTGTATAATAATACGAACAATATCTACATATTTATAAAGCTTTTTTTTTCTCTTTCTTTCTTACATATTCTTATCTTCTTTATTAATTTCCTTTATTTTTTTTGGGTACCACCTCATTTTCTCTGCACTTCCCTAAGGTTGACTAGCAGAAAATACTATTAAAAATTAAGTCCCCCTTGTGTTCATTGCTTTCTATGTTCAATAAAGATTTAATAAATTAATTAAATAATAAAACAATGACTTATGAAGATTATGGAGCACCTTTACCGTTCCTATTTTTATCTAATAATAGCAGTGTGAACCGCTACTGTATTCCAGCCTAACGGGTGTGGTAATCATAGTCTTCAAGTTCTACGTCAGTTATGATTCCGATCTTATCTGAGATTAATTACAAATGTTCAAGATTGACAGTGACCACTTACCATTACGTGGACTGTTAGTTCTATTATGATAAAAATGCAATATATTATAAAAATAAAACATTATAATATTAATTACATTATAATTCATATGGAGGCAACGAATAAACGCCAACATCCTCTTACCTGGGTTAAATCCTCAATTAATAAGGTTACAAAGGCTAAATAGTTTCGCTTTGCTGGCCAAATTCTTGCCCAACCAAAGCCTAACCCAGCTATACGCGAATATTAAACCGAGAGAAATAATATGGTTATGAAAACACTCACCAATACATTTTCTTGGGCCTCCGCCAAAAGGTATATAAGCATATTCGGGCCTGGTTGAATTTTCGCTATCAGAAAAACGCTCCGGATTAAAAACACTAGGATCCTTATAATATGTCGCGTCCTCGTGAATTTCTTTAATCGGTACGGTCACTGTTAAATGCTTGTCAATTAGCAAACTTTTTTGCGGAAATTGATATGCTCTTGTACATGTTCTGGACAGTGTCGAATAAGGAGGATGCAGTCTCAAAGTCTCTTTGATAACTGAATCGATATAATATTTCTCAGAACATTTCAAAGAATCCCTTGCATTTTGTTGCACTCGAGGCTCTTTCGCCAACTCGTAAAGTAGAGACGTAAGTACATTTTGACACGGAACATACCCCTCAGACACAAAGAGCGCGAGGTGGGAATATACAAAATCAATATCCGATTCAATTTTCAACTTCCTCTTTCCATTTTCATGTATTTGAATTTCAGTTGCAGATTCCACCTTCTTAATTTCGTGCATAAGCTTCGATTGCTTTAGAACTTCGACGATTTTATTTGGAAGTTGTGCTGACAGTGTGTTCAATCCGAGTAACACGTACACAGACGGGAAAATTTGTTTCAAGTAACTTTTAACTTTTTCAATCGTCGTCCGTCTTTGTACTGTCTGGCGCATAGTTTTTATTATCGCTCCATCGGCATTAGTATCGAGGAGTAGATCCTTAAAGACGACATCCAATATCTGCGACAATAACTGTTGAACGTTCGTGTCTCCATTAGTTCCTGACAAACAGTGATGTAAACTGTCTTGAATCTTGCAGTTCATGTTATTCAAAAGCGGTTCTAGTCGCTCTCTCAATAACGTCCACTTCTCGCCTTCGGCATGGAACAAATTGTTTCGTAAACAAACATCCTGAGATTTGTCCAGACCGGTGCCTCTGCGATGGAAATTCGAGAAGTCTGTCGACAACACCTTTCTTAGCGCATCGGGATCTTTAACGATTAGATCGGGGATCCTGCTCTTGAGCCATCCGACGTATTTATCTTTAGGATACTGTGAGTATAGCTTGTTTATTTCGTCGGTGGTAGAGCGTAGTCCTAAGACACGATGATAATCACTACCGTAGAACGGTATGGCCATTTTGTATGGAACATGTCGCACATACCAGTAGCTGAAGTATTTGGTCACATAGTCGAAAACAAGGGCGACTATAAGAACAACGAGAATGGACAAGTTCAATAGGAAACTTTCGAAGAACATTTTACGTTTACGTCTCGCGCTCTCGCGGGATGCACTGCGAGATGATTTGCCTCATTCCCTCTCTGGGTCAAAGTAACGGTAACATGCTCGAGCTGACAGAATAACCGAGATTATTGGCAACGCATGTTACTTTAGCAAATTGCAAGCTGTTTTGAATTCTACGCGAACGGAACATCGATTACAATTCTGTGGTGGCTGTGGAACAGTTTTCGTTTAATATTTGTATACCCTGAGCCATTAAATAATGAACCTGAAAATTTAGTTTACTGCGAATTATTACAATATTATTTTTTATCCGATTGAACTAGCATTAGGTGAGCATTACCTAATAATGTTACCTATGGTATCTATGTGATGGTAAATGGCCACTGCCACCCATGGTCATCAGTAATCAACCCCACATAAATTACTTGAGTCTGACCACAACTGTTGCTACTTTTGAGGATAAAGATGGAACACCTCTATAACGTATGTCCCTTAGTACCAGCAGCGGGTGGAACCTCTAAAGTCGAACCAAAAAAGGCTCACCATTTTCACAATTTAATGGTAAACAATTTATCTGAAAAGGTTATTATATCTGTTTATCTTATTATTTGTTTATCTGAACGGGTAATTAAGTATATCTTCTATTAATTTTCTAGTGATATGGGACAGATGGACATAATTTACCATTAAGCTGCTTGAATGGAATTGAATCCGAGATTATCTAGTGGAAAATGCGAAGTTATCACTCTTCTCAGGTCGTTAAAGTCAGTTCTTTTACCCGACTGCGTCAGAAGGTAATATTTTTCGAGTGTATATAACTATATAAGTTTTTACCAATGTATGCATGTAGATAATATGTCCATTTCATTTGCTCGCATTACAGACCAAACGGTTTTATGGATCGCGACGTTTGACATATCAGCCTTTTTTTTTTAATTATCAGCCTTTTCTATAGTTAGACCTAACCATAAGGCTGACGGGCCACCTGATGGAAAGCAGTCACCGTCGCTTATGGATATTTGCTACACCAGAGGATGATCGCCAATGCATCGCCGGCTTTGGAAGAGAGATCTTTTTACACCTTTCTTGAAGAAGGCAGTCTGTGCAATGACTTATTTAGTTTTTCATATTATTCACGTTAATATTTTGATGTTAACTCGTACAAATCTTTAAATTAAATATTATTTTAACATAAATAATGAAACCCGACAGCTTAAACAGGTTAGAGATAAATACCTAATTCTACGTTTTACATATATTATATTTTACAACTCCTAATTTAATATATTTCGAAATAGCAGTACAATTTTTTCTCACTAGTCTAACCTGTTGGGTTTTAAGTTATTGTAATATTTAACATATTTGGTTACGAAATAAAATTTTCAAGATCACTTTTTATTAGCGTGGTTTATACGCGTACTAACTTCGTGTTGTATGCTAAGTTTTTTATCAGTTTCTCTCGTAGTGTATGTCCAGTTATTAAAGATTGAAGTACATTGTAAACTTTCCACGTGTTTCAATTGATATAGAAAGTTTTAGTCGGTGTAATAACCGGTTTAGTGACATCATTTTAAATAACATCGAAGTAACAAAAATAGGTTACAACTTTTTTTTCAGATGATGATTACCAAACGAGCATGCAGTCCACCTGATGGTAAGTGGAAACGGCCTCCTGTGGACATCTGTGAGCAACGTAAAACAACGCTGTGATTGACATTAGATTAAACAACTATGATTGACTTTAGACAGAACAAAAGTTCTATCTAAAGTCAATCACAGGTACGTCTATACTCACAAGGACTAAGATGCTCGCCTCATATAAATGTGATTTTCTCTATCTACTAAGCGAAGCAAATATACCATCTACTAAGCAATATACTGCAGCTCTTGGGGCGGATTACATATTTTTGCCGTTTGAGGTAAAGTCTCTAGGTCAGAGTCTCTAGGTCTTGGGGGCCAGAAGCGTGATAGTTCTGCAAAGAATTGTCGTCGCGACTGGTTGACGCTCCAGGAGAGCCAAAGGTTGGTGCGGACTTTGGCCAACAGTTTGATCAAAGAGGTAACGCCAGCAGCATTTTTGGTACTCTCCCAAGAGGCAGTAGTATGGACAATACGTTTAATTTTTAATTTTTAATTTATACTTCTCTTGTTAGAACCTATATAATAATGTTAGTTTACAAGTTAATAGAACTTTTATGATTGGGCGGGTCAGTACCACCGTCACACTTATTTCTATTGTGAAGCAATTCTTGCGTTGCAGTCGACGGGTGTGGTTGCCGCTCGTTTCTTATTTCAGGCTTATTCAGTAACTACTTGTCATCGGGTACTTTTTATTTCTAGCATTTATTTAAAAAATGCGTTTAACATTCCCAGCCTCACATTAAAATTGAAAAAACCTAATCTAGTTCCCATACACAAATACCCAAACATAGGTATAACAGAATTCTTAATTTATTATACATACATCTGTCTGATCGGTATTCGAACCCGGAACTTACTGTGTGTCCCACCCCTTCGCCACGTGGGTCATTATTAAGCCGTATTATGAAGAAATGTTTTAACGTAAATCATGCCATCTAGCGGCATATTTGGTCATCTTTACCATTAGTAAACAACTCGTTCACTAGATGTCATTTATGAAGCACTTTGTGGGAAAGGTGGTGTTCATAGTCAACAAAACAACACATCAAGTGGTTACTAAATTAACCAGTAGATGGCAACACAGTAAAGCGTTTAAGTTCTAATTGCTTCTTAACATCACTTACAGATGGCGGTACATGTCTCTTTATAAAATAATGGTTTGATAAGTTTTTCTGTTTTGCATTTTGTAGTCGCACTTTACCTAATATTTTCTTCTTTAAGGTCATTGAAAATGTAAGTGTAAGTATATTATTTTTGAGGATTTAAGTGTCTTTTCGGACGGCCAATCTTTAGTACTACTAAAACCTGATGCAGCGGGGATTTTCATTTGGTATTGACCGAAAATGGGCTTTAATCATATCCAGGTGGTAGAACCAGAGTAGTTCGGCTGGGAAGGTACTACTGCCTCACGTATTTCTACCGTAAAGTAGTTCCTGCGTTTTAGGAAAGGTGTGGTTGCCAGCTCTATTTTATATCACGCCCTGTAGTTCCGGGATCAGAATAGGGCTACGGCATCCCCTGCCTGTCGTAAGAGGCGACTAAAAGGGGCTTCCGGGGTTGCAGACGGCTAGAGTGGGAGCTCGAACCGTTCGGTCAGGCAATCCCGGAAAGGACGGCGGTATGTGTGGTCGCATACCGTCGTAAAGACTAGACGGAGCGGTGGGCCCAGCCGCCCATCTGCGAGGAGCCCGATGGGGCAACGCGCTCGGAGGAACCGGTTGAAGTCGTTTCGAGATCCCGGAGTCCTCCTTTTCAGCGCCGAGGACGGCCACCGGGGGGGTTTTAGTGCGGTAAAAATCCCACATAACCCTGCGTCGCTCCCACGGCGTCGGGTACCTTTTGAAGGTTTCCCCCTCGAAAACAAAAAAAAAAAAAGCTCTATTTTATATCAGGCGACCACCATAGGCCTCGGGAGTAGCAACGCATCTGTGATTAACTTTAGATAGAATCATCGTTCTTCATGAGGTTGCGTTCACATGTCCATGCGCGGCAGTGACCACTTACCATGTGAACTACATATTTCAATCGGATAAAAAAAAACTTTGTAACATTGTTATTTATTGCACGACTCATAACGCGAAGCATTAGAGAGTGCTTTATTTTAAACTTAAATATTATAACATATGTATATAAAATAGGATAACATAAGCCTTACATGTTTTAGTGTATTGTGCTCGTCTCATGTGAGTCATTAGTGATAAGTTACTAACATAGTTGTAAGTAAACTTGTTACTAACACATTAGCATTTAATTTTTATTTTGTAAATTTAAAATATGGACTTAGTCTGAAATAAATGAATTATTATTATTATTATACGACTACTAGTATCTAAAAGAGCAAGTGATAGCCTAATGGTTGAAACTTGCTCTCTCGATCGGAAGGTCCGAGGTTCAAACCCAGGCACGTACCACTGATTTTTCAAAATTATGCGCGTGTTAGAAATTAATTATCACTGCTTTTCGGTGAAGGAAAACATCGTGAGGAAACCAACACACCCGAAAGTTCTTAATAAAATTCTCGGAGGTGTGTGAAGTCCACCAATTCGTACTTGGCCAGCGTTGTGGACTATGGCCTAAAACTCTGTCATTCTGAGAGAAGACTCGTCCCCAGCAGTGGAACAATAATGGGTTGGCACTAGAATCTAAAAAAAAAAAAAAAAAAATATACGTGACGAATAGATAACCTCTTTCCTTTGGGAAGTCGGTTAAAAATTAATATAACATGGTGTACAGCAGGTATATTAATATAATATAGTATATTAATATAATAACAGTATTTCGCCTCGCAGATCTATGATAGGTGTATGCTAGTAGGTATGCTCTGATTAATATGTCCCAGTCTAGACTAGTAAAACTCGTAGTCAATCTACTTGCTCCCTGAATAACCGGACACAGATCGCTTTACTTGTATTGAATGAATTGTTTTAATGTAGCTACCTTATTATGTAGCTGTCGATAGTATGGTTAATATGAACCTAGAACCTAGTCGCACATTTTTATTTGATTGAAGTAGCAAATTAGCATGCAGTTCACCTAATGGTAAGTGGTCACTGCCGCCCGTGGACATATGTACGCAACTTGAAATAGAACATGGGTTCTATCTGAAGTCAATCACATATGCGTTGCTACTCGCGGGGACTATGATGGTCGCCTCATATAAAAGTGTGCCGGTAACCATACCCTTCCATCGAAACGCAAAAAAATGCTTCACGCTAGAAATAGGTGTGGCGGTGGTACTTCCCCGGTCGAACTACACTGGTTCTACTACTTACAAACCTAACTTAATATTAATCCGCTCACCGGGGATGAGCCGGACGGGGCAATGCGTTCAGGACTCCAGTTGCGTTCCTTTGTTTTTTTTTTATAAGATTGAAGTAGCAAACGAGCATGTAGTCATGATGGTAAGTGGTCACTGCCGCCCATAGACATCTGTAAGCAACTTCATACAGAACATAGGGTTCTGTCTGAAGTCAATTACAGATGCTTTGCGTTGCTACTTCCGAGGACTAAGATGATGATTGATGATCACGAAGTCGTCTTAGTAGCGCCGAGGACGGCCATTGGCGGGGTTTTAGTGAACCTTTTGAAGATTTCCCCTTCGTGAACAATAAAAAGTATAATATTAATAAGAATTAGATGTACAGACATGTGTTACCTTTATTTTATTACATGTATTAGAAATAAGATAAAGTTAACTCATCCATTAGTCTTACATCTACTAATGGCTTTATGACATCGTTAATTATTGTGCGATATTGTCTTCTCCTATCTGATCTCGGCTTTGATTTATGCTCTGTTATGTCTTTATTTTCTAGCGGGTTATCAGATTACAATACCTGTTTTTAGACAGCTGTTTTACGTGTCTCGTATGGCAAAGCATATCTATATAATAATGTCATTTATTGTTAACTACAAGCGATAAGGCGACCTGATGGAAAAACATAGGCGCCTTGACATTTGCAATACTGTTCTCAGTGTCAGTGTTCCGAAAAAATATTTGGTAAAGCAAAAAAATATTTGAAACATACCTCGACAAAGTGTAGGTGTACCTACCTATACTTTGTCGAGGTATGTTTCAAATATTTTTTTTATATTGAAACTAGCTGTCTTTTTGCCATATAAAAAATAAAAAAAATGTTAAGGGTGGACAACCCTTAAGGGGTATGAAAAATAGATGTTGGCCGATTCTCAGACCTATTGAATAAGCATATAAAATTTGGTAACAATCGGTCAAGCCGTTTCGGAGGAGTATGGCAACAAAAACTGTGACACGAGAATTTTATATATTAGATTGTCAACGAGCATGTCGTCTATCATGTCTAAGTATCCATTGCTTTAAATCGTCATTTATAATCAATTTAATATCGAACAGAAGTTCTATATGTCGATACTACGTACGTTACGTACGTTGTTTGGATAACTAATATGGTTGCTTCTATGAAAGTTAGCTGGGTTGCACATCTCTCCACCGCAGGACTACTTTAAGCTAGAAATATTTGATGGTTTTGGGTACGCTCCTTCGAACCATACTCGTCTTAACTTACGTATCTGTTTCACACTTAAACACTTTTAAAGGAGATGTCAAAATACTTCACACAAACAGAAAACAATGTAATATATTAACATAGACTTCATAGATCAAGAGCGTAATCTCTTACCATTAAGTGAACTCCATGCTCAATCGCTATTTCTATTCATAAAAGAAAACTGTACGTGTGTGTTCGCTATATTTGGACCCATATCACAGCCATTATTGCAACCACTTTTTGCTTTAGGAATGCCCTACATTGAAGAGCCCTACCACCCGTAAAGATATATTAATCGATGACACAAAAAACCAATCACATACGCCCAATGACCCCTTTACGACAATAAAAAGTCAGTGGATGACCGTTCCGTGCACAATCAAGCGAGATCGATTCCAAGCAACAAAAGATCTATAGATCACTGATCGATCTCTCACTGTGATCGGGAAAGTGGTCTTTTTGAACGCATTATTGATTTTAAATCGGCCGTGGAGGTTCTATTACAAAGGGTGTGATATTAGCACGTTTTTATAAGAAGTTGATGGCCAAAACTTTTGTGTACGTCGTGATATTCATTAATAACTCTATTCATACATGTTACAACTCTGTGATCTCTTAAAGCGTAGATAAATATTTTAACATTCGGTTAGGTTTCAACTGTTATATCGAAAAGTTATAAAACGTATGTGTTCTTTTAAAATGTGGTTATTATCTTTTATGTGGAAAGGGGTATACAAATACATAGGTACTTGCCCAAGGCGTTTAATCCTCAAATTCTATGTGGAGTTGCTGACGATGTGGCGTCTACCATCAGATGCAATAAATGATTTGCTACTTGTAAAACTGTTTTATTTTTTTTAGTTATTAGTGACACAAATACAATATAAAATATTTTAAAATATTTTCTTAATTTTTGCGGGTTAAACATGAAAAGAGAGCTTTTTTCAAGACCTTGAAAAAACAACGAGTCTCCTCCGAGTGCGATGCCCCATTCGGGCTCTTCCCAGTAAGCATTTGTACTTACTGCACCTCCTGGTGTTTACGGCGTGCGGCCACACATGCCATCATCCTACTCTTACTGCCCGCAAAGCCCGGAAGCCCCTTTTAGTCACCTCCAGGACAGGCAAAGGATACCGTAGCCCTATTCTGGTCCCGGAACTACAGGGACAAACCATATTACACCTAAGGAGTCATCGGTTTCAAGTAGAACTCTACTGATCTGTATGGCGTTTGTTACAGATATTCATGGGCGGCAGCGACCTCTTATTGTCGGCTGGACATTCTCGTTCGGTTCTAGATGACGAAAAATGTAATAAGTCTGACTGTATTTATAAATAATAAAGATTTTACTTATATAGATTCTCAAAAACTAGAATAGTTCATTAGTTTTATCACATACCTATTTTTAGATGCTGCACTAATATGAAGACGGAGTCACTATACTATATGCTAATTATAGCAGGAAAAAAACGTAAACCCGGGACTGGCGACACTGAGACGGAGCTCGGCCCGAGTATTACCCTAATGACCGTGCCATTATGGTCTCTGACCATATTCCCCCATTTATTAGGGATAATAACGCTAACGAGTTTTTTATTCGTCATAAAACATTTTCGGGCCCGAAAAAGTGCGATTGGTGCCGATGTCAAATTATAGTCGAAGTTGCGGCGTGCGGCTGCGGCTTGCGTCTTAGTATTATGCGTTCAGTATTATATACGCTATAGGTACACGCTTTCTACACTCATAGCACCGCACCAAGATTTTCTCCTGTATCGTGGGTACCATGGACACACACAAGACAAATGGAATGCACAAACACCCATACCCCGAACATGAATCTAAATTTATCATTCAGATTCCAGATTCCTATCTGGCCGGGAATCGAACCCAAGACTTATTGCGTGTCAGACCGGTAATTTGGTTTATTTTAGGACATGTAGAGTTCCGAGTTCGTACCCTGGTCAGGTGACATCTAAAAAAAATTTAAATATTTGATTACGAGCTGAGTTTACGGATCTCATTTTCATATATTCATGGCAATCGCATCAAAATCTCTGCATGATGAAAAAAAAGTTGATATAAGCCGCAGTCGCAAGCCGCTATCGCAAGCCGCTACCACAAGTCGCGTCGCATACAATTATAATTTTACAATTCATGATTATCTAGTAACAGTTTTTGTTCGCCTTTATTGGTTCCGAGTGGGATTATAAATTCATAATGATAATATCAGTGTCTAATGGGACAGATGATAAATAATAGCTAGGTATGTGTAATGGTTGTAATGAAAAGGTGTGTTACCAATTAAATTCTTTGAAACTATTTTAGGTGTCTATCAAATTTTGAGGACCTTCTAATAATATAATAATAATTATATACATATCAAACAACTTTAGCAATACCAAAAAATAAATAATAATTTATACCCGTATATAAATAGTTTTGGTTATTGGTACCTTCATAACAAAAAAAACTGACGACGTCTTTCAACAAATATGAAAAACTTAACGATGTAAATGAAATTTTGAAAAACAAGTCAAAATTGTTCGCTTAAGTCGACTTAAAAATTGCACGTCACTTTCGGAAAAAAAAAAATTCGACTTACCTTTCCTAAGTGGTCAGTTACCACCGAGTTAACAATTTCATCACCACTGACGCTCCACCAATTATGAAATTACGAGTCGCGTCACTCAAGCATTATCCGGATTGACGTATCTATCCGCTGCGACATCGGTATCAGACGTTCCGTTTGTAGACCAATTTATATGGCACGACATTTCTTGTTAATTTCTATTTTAAGTTTAAAAAGTGTTTTTTAAGGAACTAGTTGACCCGGCGAACTTCGTTCCGCCATACAGCCAAAAATCTAAAATTATCTGTATTAATCCACTACATTATGCATGTATAATCTATAATAAACTGTCCTCTTGCATCACTAACTATTAAAAAAACTGCATTAAAATCCGTAGCGTCTAAAGTAGCGTTTAAAGATCTAAGCATACATAGGGACAGACAGCGGAAAGCTACTTTTTTTAATACTACGTACCTAATGACCTGGTTACCACGGCTTCGCCCATTTCGGTCATGCCATATTATTACCATTAATATCGTCGTCAACCCATTATTGTGACACTGCTGAGCACAGGTCTTCTCTCGGAATGAAAGAGTTGTAGGCCATAGTCCACCGCGCTGGCCAACCGCGAATTGGTACATTTCACACACCTCTGACAATTGTTTTTTTAAGAACTCTCGGGTGTGTAGGTTGCCTCACCATGTTTCCTTCACAGTAACGTGTATGTGTTAATCTAGGCCATAAACTAGATAGCTGATATCATCACACACAGATGTGTGTGATGATGTCAGCTAAATCCGATAAGTAGTATTTGCGTGTAAGAGCAACAGACACATACATCCTCACAAACTTTCGCATTTATACTATTAACAAGATTTCGAGGAGGTAGTTTATTTGGTTTAGAGACGTAAGAAGGTGGTGTTAGAAGGGTGTGGTAAAAGAGACTTATCCGAACCTTTTCGATTTGGTTTTCAGGGATCGCATCTGTGATCAGCCTCGATAAGACGACAGATTTCCATGCACGCCAGTCGCTTCTTACCACCCGGTAAAGTACATGCTCATTTATTACTTTTATATCTATAACAAAAATGGTTGAGTAATTTCCTTTCTTTATTTCTTTACAATAAGGAAAATAGCATCAAAACATCTGTTTCCGGCAAATATAACTATGATGGAGCTAATTGATTTAATTAGAAGAATATGCTTATTTTATCATATACTAGGTGTTGCCCGTGGCTTCGTACAGCCAGAATATAATACAACTATTGAACTTCCATTTATCATTTTATGTACGGTATATCAACTAACACTTTTGTAGAATGTGTCTACTTAACATAGAAAAAGATCTATTTATGCAAAAATACATAAACGACATTTTCACGAAGAATATCGTGTCGAATCCGTCTCGTGGCTTCCAAATCGGCCTGTTTAGTGTAAAGTACACGAAACTGGTTGTAGACATCGCTCTACGAAAGCTTAATCAGACTAATTGGTCGCAGCGACGCAACGAGACTTGACGTCCAACGAATTTACATGTAGAATAATTATGCGGTCAGATATACAAGTTCAAAACATGTAGATAGCTATGATAAAATATGATTATAATTTTATTCTTATAAGTTTTTTGGCTTCATGGATTTGCGATTGATATTAGAAACATTAGAACTGAATCAAGAGCAGTGATAGCCCAATGGTATGACTGAAGTAGCAAACGAGCATGCAATACACCTGATGAGAATTGGCAACTGCCGCACATGGACATTAGTAAGCAACTTCATACAGAACAAAGGTTCTGTCTGAAGTCGATCTCAGCTGCTCCCGAGGACTAAGATGGGCTTTTCATCTAAAAGTGAACCGGCATACACACACGTCCACCGAAACGCAAGAATTACTTCACGCTAAAAAAGGTGTAGCGTTGGTACCTCCAAAGTCGAATCATATACGTTCTAGCACCTTGGTGTTGTTGTGGTGGTTGCTGTGGTGGCTATCATCATATGAAAATCAATGTTGCATAGGAATTACTTATAATAACTTCATAACGAAGAAATGCAATGCTGAAATTAAAAACCTACGAGAATTAAGAAATTGATAGCTCTTATTTATTAGATGTGAAGCATAAAATTTAAATAATAATAATAGTTGCGTGTTTAAAAAAGTTAACAAGCAATGATGACATTGAATAAATTTTAAGAACGAATAACCTATTTCCTTTGAGAAGTCAGCTGAAAATATATTTCTTATGAGGATAACCTAAAATGGAAACTGAATTTGTAATTGTAAATATGTACAATATATAAGTCATATTGTCCTAATATAAATCTATGTTTAAAATTCTCTAATTAGCCAACCATATAATTAAAATTAGCTGTCTGAATCCACGAAGACCAGAATAAATCAATGAACACCAAAGGGTAGACGACACACGACAAAAGAACAAAACAATAGAACAAAACCAAAAGTTACACTGACCTTGCGGACTAAGTTCCGTTATGTGAGCTTTTTTAGCTTTTACAAAAAGCTTAGGGCGCTGCTATTCCTCTGATCTTGTGAGCCGCAAAAGGAGTGGAGTGATACAGTATGTTAGGAAGCGTGTACACTGGTTGGTTTAGTGTTAAAATAACCGTTACTCTTATAAAACTTATACAACGATTTTTTTTGGTTTATGTATAAACTATTGCAAATTGTGTAAAATAATGTCATTAATTAGGTGTTAATAATTTAAAAATTGGTTAACTTTGTAATTAAAATAATAGAAACAGTGATTGCTTTCTAATTGTTTTCACAATGGAATTATATTTGAAGGCTTTCACTAGATTACATTCATTATGCTTTATTCATATTTATTTAAAATAATACTAACATCAGATTATTAGCCATTGAACTATGATTTTAACTATGAACAACATTTTAAATGTAATAAATTTCGTAGCATTGCTCCCTTTGTCTCATTTTTAAGAATTCATACAAAAAAATAACTACTACATAACACTTTCGTTTGACATTTTTAATCCAATTTCAGACATTCCGATAATTCTTGTTTCACCTCGCGTTAAACCATTAACATATTTGGATAACTGTGATAAATATGACACTTAATATTCCACGTTTTATTGTACACATAATAAGTGTGTAAGCTACAAGTTATACAATTTATAAGTGTGTAAGATATAAGTTGTCCACCAATTCGCTCTTGGCCAGCGCGGTGGACTATGGCCTAAACTCTCTCATTCTGGGAGAAGACCCGTGCCCAGCAGTGGGCCAATAATGGGTTGATGCGAAGATATAAGTTATAAAACTTATAAGTGTGTAAGCTCCCTAACCAAACCGGGCGGGACGCTATGGCGACGACAGTTTTGACTATAAATAAGTGTTGTATTGTATTCAATGTATGCCGCTACTGTGCTCAGGCGGCGAATACAAAAGAATTCGGTATCCCCGCCGCCATTAGTATGAGACCCCGGGTTTGGCTGGACGAAATTGTCTGTTGAATAGTTTGAAGTTGCTTTAAGCCTACTAAAATGATTAAATACTCAAATTATATAAGTAAATAGTTTGTTATATACAATTGGAATAGCCAATGAGCATACAGTCGACCTGTTGGTAAGTAATCGTCTCCGCCCGTGAACATTCGTGGGCAACCTCATGGAGAACAAGGATTTTATAGTTAATCATGATGTGAGTGTGGAAGGCCCAGCCGCTCACCTGTTTGGAGACTAATAGGGCAACGCACTCAGAGGACTCCGGTTGTGTATCTTTTTGAGGACCCAGAGACCCCTTCACAGCGCTGAAGACGGCCATTGGGGAGTTATAGTGTGGTAAAATGTCACATAACTCGGCGGCGCTCCTGGCGTCAGGTACTTAACCTTTGAAGGTGTCCTCCTCAAACACAAAAAATAATGACAACCCCGACTAGGGATTAAGAAAAAAAATCGTTGCAAAAATAATAACAGAATTAAATTATTTACAAAGTAATCGAAGGTAATAAATTATTTGACTGGTGGTGAAATTAGTGTTGTTTGACCAGGGAAGTACCACCGCCACAACTATTTCAAGCGTGAAGCAATATTTGCGTTTCGATGGAAAGGTGTGGTTGCCGGCACGCTTTTATATGAGGCGACCAGCATAATCCTCGGGAACAGCAACGCATCTGTGATTGACTTCAGGTAGAATCCACGTTATCTTTGAAGTTGCTTATAGATGTACATGGGCATAAAAAAATAAAAGACATTTTATTTTTTATTAAATGCATTTTATTATTTTTATAGAAGCTCCATAATTTTACGAAACAAAACATAATATGAACATATAAATACGTTAAAAAAAGGATCCGATTGCAGTAATAGAGGCACACACAAACAAACAGCCGACCAATACTAGGCAGTATTCAGTTGGTTTGGGAACTGGTGGCTGTGTTTTTGTATGCGTTTTTGCTAAATGCCGCTACAGTTAGCAACTCTTAGTTTTTACTTTGCTGCCATTTGCGCCAATAAAACACATTGGATGTTTATATTGGATGCCAAATTAGGATGTTGGTATATGAACTTAATTGTGAGTCAAACAATTTTGTGAGGCCTCTTGTATGACTCCGGTTGCATTCCTTTAGACATCCCGGAGTCTATGTAGCGAGGACGGCCACAGAGAGGTTTTAGTGCGGTAAAAATCCCACATAACCTTGCGTCGCTTCCACGGCTTTGGGTACATTTTGAAGGTTTCCCCCTTGAGAGAAAAAAAAAACGGCCTCTTAAATGACCAAAAAGTATGTAGGGTAAAGACGACGCGATGAATTTGGTTAAAACATCGTTACTTTCATGAAGCCCATTTAAAATAATCCTATAGTTTACTTTGCATGGTAGTATAGTAAAGTATCACCACCACATTAGTTTCTAGTGAAATGGTTGTTGTGTGAACTGTTGGCAACAGTGACCACTTACCTTGTAAACTGCTTTATCGGTTGCTTTAATATTATAAAAATAAATTAGTAAAAGAACTAAAAGGCACAGTATACCTCCTTACCATATAAAATTAACAATGCCGCTAAAACACTGAATTAATATTATAACGATACTTCACATACCACCCACTCTAAAGTGAAACAATTAAAGAGCAATAAATAGCAGGATAAAGCAACAAAAACTTTTACAGGCATAATAATTGCCAATGAAATGTCGAACAGAGTTTGAATAACTATTGGTAACGATGCACCATAAATCGGAGATGCTTGCGGACAGATGAATAGAGTTGGAAGTTTCTAGTTAATAAATTAATCGATCGTGCGCCGATTATTATTGTAATGGCCGGCTCCTGGTCTATCCGAAACGCACTGCTATCGTAATTGAATCTATCGCCTGGACTATACCTTGGTTATATAACAGTTGTGTGGGGGTTAAAATATAATATAACGTTGTTATTAACTAGCAACATAATGGCTAATATATTTTTAACAGAAAATTAGTAAAGTTATTGGAAAATTAACAAGCAAGAAACGTAACAGCCTTCATCCGTAGTTTAATTTTAATTTTTATCTTTCTATTACATGTACGTAGTCCCCCTCGAAGGGATCTCCACCTTGTCGTGGTGAGGGGGCTCAGTAACCGTGGCTGGGGGCGCCGCGGTGAAGCCAAGAGAGATCCCAGGGAGGGGACGCTCCGAGCGGGCTTGGCTGAGGGCCCGCTCCGGACGCATCCGAGGGGGCTGTGGAGGTCGGTGTTTTCTGGCCTATGCAGCCAGGAGGGGTCGCGGGAGGAGAGGTGTCTCGGTGTGTCGTTGCCGTGCACCCTATCTCCCGCGACCGAACGGGGGCGCACCGTCAGATGCGTTGGCGGTGGGGCCGCAGAGGAAGAGGAGATGCGGTGTGTCGTTGCCGTCCTCCCTATCCTCTGCGGCCGTTTGGTGGTTTGCGGCGGAACCAAAGAACGGATCCGCCGTTGGGTGTGGGGGGTCGATGCCTGTAGGGATGCCTTGCGGGTGTCGGCTTGCCATGCCCACGGCCCCTGGGTGGCGGTCTCGGGGTTGGACCGTCGCCATGCGGATGGGGCCTTGGAGGTAAGGCCCGCCTTTGTGTTTTCTGGCGCGCCTTGCTGTTGGAGGGGAGCTTTATGCTCCACGCGAGGAGGGGCTGCGGGAGCAGCCAGGCACCGGCAGGTTCGCGGATGACTGCGAAAGCTTACCCGTGTTCCCGCCGTACGGTGCGAGGAGAAAACACAGTGGGGGTTTAGCCGGTAAGAGTCCGGCATAACCCAGCTGCCGCCCCGGGTGGCTGGGTATCCATGAGGATTACAAAAATATAAAAAAAAAAAATTACATGTACGTAGTAAACGAGCGTGCAGTCCGCCTGACGGAAAATAACCACTACCGCTCATACAGGTCTTCACAGATCATTATTTTTCTCGAGGGGGAATCTTCAAAAGGTACCCGATACCGTGGGAGCGACGCAGGGTTGTCTGGGATTGTTACCGCGCCAAAATCTGCCGGGTAGCCATCTTAGGCGCAACGAATGAACTCCAGGATCTCTAAATGAACGAGACCAGAGTCTTCTGAGCGCGTCGCCAGGTTTCTATCTAAGTTCAATCTCAGTTACGTTGCTACTCCGAGGGACTAAGTTAGTAGCCTAATATAAATGTGAGCAACACTTTTCCACCGAAATGCAGGAACATTTTCACGCTAGAAATATGTGTGTCGTCGCCTGTCGTACATTATACTTTCTATTTCTATCACCCTGTAAAAATATATAATAATTTAACAATATTTCCGTAGTAAGTTGATTATGAGCTATCAAATACCAGTTCTTGCTTTACTTGAATATTCCTATAAATTCAATAACTAAGTATATGTATTGTTTAACGTGTTACTGTTTTATAGTAACAGAAAAATATAACGACTATTGTCACATTTCACATCACTACAATGTACAATTGGCACGAAATTTACCATCAATACAACCACTATACCACGGCTGGCAAGTTTTATGGTTTTTTGATCCGAATCTAAAATTACTTTTTACTGACTGACCAAGATTGCGTCTTGATTTATCCGAAAATCGAAAACTATAACGCACTAATGGATATAAATGGTAAAAAAGTTGGTTAAAGCGCATGTTAATCTCATCATAACTAAGTTTTAAAGTAATGTTTATAAGAAGGTATATTTATAAGAAAACCATTATAGTCTTGTGCACTTACTTTGTTTTCCTCACAATAGATTTATTTATTGAATTTGTAACCTATTGTAAGTCATAGGTATAGATTTTCAAACCATTCCTATTTAATAAAATATGGATATTAGAAGTAAAAAAATACCTAATTTTCAATTCGATTCAACAATATTTTTAGTAGTAGAATAATTTTACTAATTCGTTTATTTACTTATTGTATTAGTTAGAGCTTTAAAAAAACATTATAACTGACTATAATCATTCCAAGGCTAATGTAGAAGATATTATTAAAGGACCTTTAGAGAAAGTTCGGTAAAATAATTTTAAAATAGGCTATGTTTTCCACTGGATTTTTGGTTACGTAAGTATCTAAATGCCTATGTACATTCTAGTTTTGTCTTCATTTGTGTGTGGCGCATAATATTACAAAGACGAAAGTTTGACGATGATGTATGTGTGTTTACCCTTTAAAAACTACTGGTTGGAAATCGCTTTAATTTGGCACATACATAGTTAATAATCTAGATTAACACATAGGATAGTTATTGCAGTGATAAATGTCACCTAAACGAGCGAAGCCACGGCAATAACCAAGTTTAAAATATATGAATAAAGCAAGGAATATGTACCCAGTCAAATGTGTATATTATGTATAGTAGTGTAGTATGTGAACATTATATTCCAGTATAAGCCAGTGGTTCATGCTGGAATGATCACTGACATCAATTAAACGCCCAATCAATCAATCCCGCCGATGCTCATTAAAGTGGAACCAGCTTTTTATTTAAAATTCTCATTCCACGCCACCTACACAATGTTTTCATCGTACCTCAATCTTAAATAAAACCTCTCATACATAAAATAGAGTGTAAATTACCTGTGATCTGGTTCTACATTTAATAGGTACACAATGTAATTACATTTCTAGTTGGTAATAATAAGAAAGGCATATTCATAACAAAAACTCATCCGGCCGATACGTGTATTAAATCGGTGGCAATCTAATGAAATCGATACTGACGTAATGCGGCAAATAACCAGTGTGGAGTGGCTCAGAAATTACTATAATCGTACCGGACTCGAACCAGCTACCGTCGCGTTGCGTTAACTGGCCCCAGATATAAAATTTTAGAGATAAGGCCGAGACCAGAGATGATGCTTAAAATTAATATTTTAACAACTCCCTGTGTACAGGCGGGTGCGTCAGTGGTTTTGTATCATAAAACATTGATGTGTATATCCACAATCGTTAAAAGTATAACAAAAACCGGCAAAGTGCAAGCCGGATTTGCGCACGAAGAGACCGTACCATTATAAATAAAAAACGGCAAGAAAAATCACGTTTTTATTGTATGGAAGCCCCCTTTTAAATTTTCTTCAGTATTTATATTTATGGCGAAAACAGAAATATATCATTTGTAAAATTTTAAGTTTGTGAGATACAGCCTGGTGACAGACGGACAGACAGACAAACAGCCAGATGGTGAGCGGAATCTTAATAATAGGGTCCTATTTTTACCTTTTGGCAACGAAACCTGCAAAAACATTACCCTCTTTAGGCGGTTGGGAGTTGGAAGTATTTCTTCATAAGGCCCAAAGAAAACGTATCATGAAATGTCAAACGAATGACACTTGAGGCGGAGCTTTCATAGTCCTTAAAATCAATAATGTTTATTCCTACAATAACGAAATTAAACTTTTCAACGCGACTGTACAATAACGCTCCCTTAACCGTTATTGTAAAACGGTCCGCCATTTGCATTTACGGTTGCTCTGATTGAACAAATTAATGTAGGTCTTAATTACGATCTATATTGTGAAGTAAAACTTCACGCTCATTGCCCGATTAGTACAACAGTTAGAGCTTTTAAACTTTTCCAACATTGGCCAATATTATTTGGAATCTGTCTGTACTAATTAAAGCCTTAATATATTTCAGTTTATAGGTGTTTTTGTTAAGTGCAACTTTCTTTTGTTTATTTTAATATAGTTCTAACGCTTAAGAACACTGCCTTTTTTTGGGAAGGTAGGTATTGTTGGTGGTTTTTGTTACAGTATATAGTGACATCAATCCTATCATGTGAGCTATCTATGGTGATTTTTAAATATAATTTCAGATAACCTTGGAAACCGGTGAAATAGCAAAAAACACACTGAAGTAGATTTTTTTTATAATATTGAAGTAGCAAACGAGCGTGCAGTCCAACTGATGGTAAGTGGCCTATGGACATCTGTAACTAAATTCATATAGAACATAAGTTCTATCTGAAGTCAAACACAGATGCGTTGCTAATCCGAAAGACTGAGATTGTCCCCTCATGTAAAAGTGTGCCGGCAACCACACCCTTCCATCGAAACAATAAATGCTTCACCCTACAAATAGGTGTGGCGGTGCTACTTCCCCTGTTGAACTCTACTACCTACTACCTATAAAGATACAAAGATATAAAGATATAAAAAACACAGTTTAATTATTAATGATTTTCGGAAATAAATCATGTTTCAAGACTTCACCACTGTTCTTCCCTTAATTCAATAAAAATTGAATCTAGGAGCTAAAATAAAAAAAAAACAGACAATCAATTTCATTTATCTCCATTGTAGCAATGATTACGTAACACCTCTTACCTGCCAGCGATTACAAACATACATTTACAGACGTATTCAAAGCAGCGCGTCAAACCTCCACGGACTTATTGCAGGCTTAAAGTGAGCTGTAAATTAGACAGTAACACAGGAAATGGCTTCTTAGCCCGTCAGTGGCGCGCGATCAGTGATCAATGATCAGCCGCTATCCGATAGCTGATTCACTGACGGCTTGCTAGTAAAAAGTTTTCAAAGAATATTAGAACAGAAGGGCCATGAATAGATAATGTTAGTGCCTACTCAAAATGGCTTCTCAGAGATATGCTCTAAAATACAGAGGTTTCGTTGCAATTTAAAGACGTTTGTTAACGTTCGTTAAGACGCTATTCTGAAGTTTTCTACAATCATAGTCTAACACTATGGAATTCTATTGAGTCTTGGGCTCTTGGTGCAATAGAGGCATTCAAAGTCGAATACACAAACCCAAAAAAAATCCAAATCATTCATTGTATGGCTGTAGGTCGAGCCTGGAACCCACTGCGTGTCAAACGATCTCCATTATAATTATAGTGTAAATTTTATTATCCGACTTCATCAGCAGGAAGATAATGTAGTAACTTTAATAGTATTTACTGCTTATCCTGTTTTAAATAGGTTACCTTATTACACTAGATCTAGTTTACCTAATAGCGATTCATAGAGTAGGTACTAGCTGACAACCGCAGCTTCACCCGCGTTCAAAAAATCGATTTATCGATTGTCCCGTGAGAATAAGATATTTTTCTACAGTAAAAAGTAGCTTATATGCTAATCCAGAGTGTCAACTAACTCTGTATCAAATTTTATGAAAATCGCACCAGCTGTCTAGACGTGAAGAAGTAACAAACATACACACTCGCAAACTTTCGCCTTTATAATATTAGTATGATAAAATAATGTGATTAAATATAAAATAATTTTACTTTATGAAGATTTTAAGAAAAGTTTAGTAATAACAGATTTATAGAAAAAAGTTTTAGATAATATCAGAGGCATACATATAGGAGGAATACATATAGCAAGGGAACGACAAAACTTAACAATTTTAGCAAATTAATGTAAACCACTGATCTACGTGCTCCTTACTCTTAACTCATCTGTACATTGGGAACTAACTTAATCTATATCAAACTGGTAAGCGTGGTTACCGTGTGTTTAAGTAAGGCACGATAATTGAAGATATGCTCCTATCATACACGGAGCGGGATGCAGGTTGAGTGACGTGTGATTACTCTCCAATATGAACCACGATCAAATTTCATTGGTAAGCAAATGGTGTTGTTGAAAATACTTACTCATTCGATATGTAACTCTTTTAAAATTTTGTTCGTGAAACATCATTATGTTTAGTTCCAGAACTACGAATTCATGATATTATAGATGTATAGATTTTATAAAATTAAAATAGCAAACGAATATGCGGTCTACTTGAACCTAAGTGTCGTCACTGCAGCAAGTGGATCTGTAAGCAACTTCATACAAAATAAGTCTGCTATTTACATAGCAGCCTTGTTCGGAATGAAGTTTTTTATATGAACGACAGAAACCACTTACCATCAGGTGAACTACCTACTAGTTTGGTCCTTCAATCAGACAAAAATAAATAAAGTTCATCCTAAGTGATAATAAACCTAAGTCAAGTACATACCAAGTACATCAAAGCAACATTAGCTGATTATACACTACAGCTTATGGTGTACAGCTAAACATCGTCTTGCTTTAACAACTTGTCTGGTTACTAAAACAGTTTGCGTATATGCAAATTAATAACTCAGATGTTACGATTCTCGGAAACTACAATTTATTAATACCTGTTAAATAAAATCAATGATTACTTAACGCTACACTTATCTAACTATAAGTGTAACGTACCTATGTGTGTTTTTACCAGATGGTAGAAACAGTGTAATTCAGTCTGGAGGTACCATCGTCGCATTTATTTCTAGCGTGAAACATCTCTTGCGTTTCGATGGAAGGGCTGATGTTTCCGACTCCCTTTCTTGAGAAGACAGTCTCAGTCCTAGGGAACAGCAACGCATCTGTGATTGAATTCAGATGGAAACCATGTTCTGTATGTAGTTGATTACAGATGTCCATGGGCGGCAGTGACCACTTACCATCAGGTGGACTGCATGCTCGTTTGCTTCTTCAGTCAGATAAAAATAGTACATTTAAAAAGTGCCCATGTCACAGAAACGTTATTAAAATTGTCTCATAAAAAAAACAATATCACGTGAAACGGTCTTAAAACCTACATCAAATACTTTTTGGCTTTTGAAATAGGATATAATTATATAATCACCACACTAAAAACAAAACTAGAATGATCGTTAGAATCATACGATGAATAAATATTTGTAATGATTTACATAATTTATTCAACAATAAGGTAACAATATTGTTACCCGATTCCTGGTAACGCACGATACAGCATTGTAAAGCTTACACTTGACCGTAATTCTTCTCGTGCTGCTAAATAACACCACGGATACAATATCACTATATCATTGTACGACACAATTTTTTGACTGTACGATTTAGGGTATGCCTTCACTTAACACAGTAAATCGGTTAGAATCGAACTATCGATTTTTAGATACGCGTCAGAAGTTCTTTTTTTTTAAATTCGAGAACAAATATAAATAATCAAATATCTAATTTATTGTGAAGAACAATTCTTATATAAAGTAATACAAATTCTAGTAAAGTAATAAATCTTCAATAACACTAAAGAATCTCTCTCCGCTCAGAGGAGGGATAAAGCTAAAAGGTGTTGAAATTCCCCGAAAATCATTTTAAATGCATAATCCATCTATCCATGACTTGTGAAGCGGCAAACGAAATAGAAAAACTTAATCACCAACCTCTTAATCAAAAGGTAAACTTTGTATGTGGACTCCTTTTTTCCATCAACTCTTACCTTCGCCTTAGACAAGAAAAAAATCCTAGTTTCGCGAGTGTTCAAGGGCACATGATGGTTGACTATTTGTAAAAAATACTCTACTATTGGCAGGTTATATAGTTACTGAACAAATCTCTAGTCAAATTCATCAAACTTTAAAACGGTAAAATTCCACTTATTCAACGGATTGTGACAGAAGAAGTTGGGAGAGACCCTTAAAAGAGCAATAAAGTGCTCAGAAGTGGCACAACACGGTTGCAGAGGTACAAAGCCACAAATCACGGATGTCGAACGAAATTAACAATATCGTCCCCGGGATGAGTTGTGGGGTAATCAAGGAACCACGGGCGTTTTTTGTTTCGCTCCTGATGCATAATGTTCGTGGGATGACTACACTACTAACATCGTTTGAGGATATGAATTATATCATAGCCTTTACTTTGTTTTACGATCTAATTGTATTTTGATTCAAATATAACGTAATAAATCTAGACATAAACTTCATCATATTAAGAAAGGAATTTAAGATTGATCTCTCAAACTTGTAATTTTCCTTCTTCTGATTATTGGAATTAGAATATGAAAATCGTAAACTGCCAAAATGCCACACGATAATAAGATGTTGTGATTACAATAACATCTAATTATTTTCCATTTATCCTTTGTCAAAGTAATTATTCTATTACAATCTACTTTTTTATTATTCTATTAGGTCATTTGGGTTTATACCCAAATTACTTATGTAAGGATGAACGCCGATGTAATACATAAATTAATTGTTGCACTTTTATCTGTTGTTTGTGTTCAGTTAAAAATTGTTTTGAGCTTAACAATATCTTGTAAGATACAAACTAAGTGCAATTTCTAAAGTAGGTAAATAAATACGTAAATGAAAGCATTTTTTTAACAATGTTGTTATCTGAGAATCCCAGGGTATCCTCCTGTACAAGAAAATCGGTGTCTTCGCATTAATAACTGGTAGCAAGTATCGAACGTTAATGACGCGCCCTGCAGCCGGTATCAACCCATCGAGAGGATCCTCTACCTCCATGCCAATGTATGCTTATTGTGTTCTGCCATAATGATTATATTCTCATGCATGTGTTCTGATAGAATCCTGATATTGATGGATGTAATCATAGTTCGCTGCTTTGCTTGCGGGTTTTATCGCGATTTTTTTGAAATGTTCTGATTCGAATAGTTCTGGCGCCATCGATTTGATCTCGTCTAACGCCAGTTTCATTACTGTCGTTTTTGTTGCTGATGCCTTTGTTATATTGTTATCCTATAAAATTACATTTTTTATATCTCGTCAACACATTATTGTCCCACTGCTGAGCACGGGCCTTCTTTCATAATGAGAGAGGCCAGTCCACCGCGCTGGAAAAGTGAGAATTTGTGGACATTTTTTATTATACAAAAGTATATAACATAACTTCATTTCATGATCTTGTTAGTTTTGTAAGTAGTTTTAATATAACCTGCGTTAAAATATATTCTTCCATCTAACCTAATCTAATGATAACTATTTCCGAGTAGGAGATTAGAACGTTCTACGTAACCCACCCCGACTTTTCCTTTCTATAATCTCTTCTCTCGATTTTTTCTGTAATCCAACCATGGATTATGCTACAACCACTTAACTATTCCATATTTTATAATTTAGATATCTCTATCTGTTTAAAAGGTTAATGGTCGCATCATAATAATCATAATTGATATGGACAATCAAAATATTTATTTCCTGTAACTCTTTATCTTCCTGGTATTAACAAAAAGTCAATACTTTTAAAATTCTTGCCACACTCGATTTTGGACTACTTAAAAATGCATTAAAATAATGACGATTAGGTTCTTCATAAACGTTTTTGAGATCCGAACGAGCTTAATTTTAAATTCGACAAGGGTTACAGAAAATCGTCAGCACATTATTACGTCATTAGCCATTACCATAATGCACCGAAATTTTGATATTTTGTATAAAATGTTCATTTGTATGTATGAGAAGAATATGAGATGTGTTTTACTTGTAAGATTGTTAATGGAAAATTCCTTATAAGAACTTGCGTAGTGTCTCTCGGTAAAAACATTTTGGGATAATAGTGGTAAACCAAATTTTAATAAAAAAATTAAAAGCAGTAACATTTCAAAGATATTATGAATATTTGTATTATGAATCATGAGTTTGATTAAAAAATTGATGAAATAAATACTTTAATACTAACTTATTAATTATCACCCGTGGAAAAATTGTCTAATGCACACAATTTTAATGACAATGAACTTTAAAGCTTAATAAATAATAATTACAATAAACTGCAACTCTTTATATCCTAGCATTGAGCGCTTGTGTAATAAACTGGAATAAACTAGACCTAATTTAGGAATAAAAATGATCATTAACTTAATGAAATTTTCGAAATGGCAGCCCAAAAGTTAAATTGCCTTGCAATTATCCATACAGTTTCATACAATAATTACCGTTTGCTAGTATGTAGCATGATTTTTAATATCAACCGAACGCTGCATTGGAATAATCTGTATAATCACTGTTGTCGATAGATCGATACCATCTATTCAATCTCGATCCATTATACACGAGGGGTGCTTTACATTTATTCGTGTGCAGCAAGTTACAACGTCAAGAGTTGTACTTATATATCTGTTAATTTACCGTACATTTTATGTTGATACGATATGTAATCTATAAATTATCTATTATTGAAGAAATTTATTCAATACAAAGTTCGAAAGTGTGTATATGATTTTGATTTTGATTACTTATTTATCATAAATCTTTCTACGCTATTTATTATCTAAATTAATAATGTTATCGTCACGTTTATCATGCCACTAATTTATGAGCCATCACAGTTCAGTGCAGTACCTCTTTCTTCTCTCGTAGTACTAACAATAATAGTAGAATAGTAACTACACTCCAACACATTGTGAGAAAAAATGTTTAATCGTACTAAGAGTAATATTTCTGACTAATGCCAAACTTTTTTAAAATAATTTACTAGCTTCATCAGCTTTAGTCACGTTTACTATGGTAGTAAGTAGGGATTATATGTGTTAATCCAAATCACTAACTTATTTGCCAGCAAAATTTTAACAATATGAAATTAATACTTGATTTTTGCGAAAAACCCTGTCAAACACACATACCTTCTCACAAACATTCTCCTTTGTAATATTAGTAAGATTAATTAGTGATAGATATGGGGAGACCCTCAGAGAGCAGACTATCAGACCTCATATGAATGAAGGATACGAAAGACCGGTTCCCGATACAGGATATTACTTACCGGTAATTATTGGGAGGGATTCATTATGACGTTACGTGACAGTGGAGGCACTTGGTATGCAATTTGTTGAAATTGTTCTCAGAGGTGTATTGAATACCATCTGTCAGTGATACGAGTTACAATACAATGTCGCTGAGTGTGGTAAGGATCTTAAAGTTAGTTCTATCTTGCTCATTTGCCATGAAATTATGTTACATTTCATATCTAATGTTTCAAGTGTTTCCAATGTTGTTTGAATTCATGTTAGTAACTCCGCTCTTTATTGATTTTAATGTTTATATGAGACGAGGAAGGATTGTGACAATTTGGACTATACTCAATAGTCTAATTTCATTATCTTCTTTTCATGACTTTAAAATAATTTTACTATGTTCTATTCTTTTAATCAAATCTATGATTTGGATGATTTAAATAAGGAAACAGGTATGAGAAATTTTAGACGTTCTCAATTATCTAATTTGAATACTTTAAAGCCTCTGAGATTTGAAATCTTGGATTTCTGTTACTTACTTTTGTAAAATTACTGGTGTCAGTAGCCACTGACAGAAAGTAAATAGAAGAAAGTAAATAAAATATTACATTTAAGAAAAAGCTTAGAAACCTTTTTCCTTTATAATACGAGTAGTTGTCTATAATTTTCATAATGCCACACGGAAATAAAACCCGTTACGTTCAAAACAGACACAAAACCGTCATTTAGATTCTCCAATTAAGTACTATTATTTTAAATACAGTTCAGCTAATTGTTTCTATAGTCACAATTCGTTGCGAGAATTTAATGTTCATGAAAGTTTACGCTGTTTCCTCCTCTATATGAATTGTAATATGAGTTATAATTGGTTGAATTATTTTGACTGTATCTGCAGTAGAAACGCGGCTGGTATTTAAACTTACGATGAATATTTATTCTCACGTTCGCATTGTGCAAATAATTTTTCTGGCGACAATTTTGTACTTCTTATGTATTTATGAGCGAGCTGCCATTCCATTTCCTGAAATAATTACTACGAAAGAATTGGTAGCGTGAGTTGAGTCATAAAGAATTCATAAAGATAAAGCGGCTTTATAGTGATGAGAATCAGCGGAATTCGGAATGTAAATTACCATTTTTTTTCTTATTACGTAAATCAAATAAAATTATACAAAGTTTTTATTAGAGTATGAATGGACTTTGTTGAAACCAACGAGCAAACAAGTTTATTTTGAAGTTTTGAAGAATAAACTGATTTTCTGAAGATGTGCAAGATGATAGGCCGAATACGGTGCGATTTGGGATGTACTCTCACTAAATTCTCTAAGGCAACTAGCTCAGTCCTTGAAAAAAGCAACGCCTCAGTACATTATAATACTTAACGGGTACTCACGATATGCGGTTTATGAATTCTTATAGAATTCTTTTTGCCGATATTTCGACCCAGTTGCATAGATCGTGGTCACGGCCAAACTGCAGAAGCAAGGAAAAACCGTTGACAAGCACTAGTGGTAAATTAACCTGTCTACCCTACGTCTAGTTTATTTTTGACTGTAGTTTATGACGACCCGCGTGGCGCAGCGGTTATCATACTGGTCTGAAGCGCATTGGGTCCCGGGTTCGATTCCCGGCCAGACAGGTATCTGAATGATGAGTTTAGATTCCTGTTCTGGGTCTGGGTGTTTGTGTATTCGTCTTGTGTGTCCATGGTACCCACAACACAGGAGAAAATCCTAGTGTGGGACTATGAGTGTAGAAAGCGTGTTTTCTTTTTAGGCACTACACTTTGCACTATATGCGATTTACATAAAGATAAGTATTATAATGTATCAATTCCGCGATAATACTAGCCTAAAATCATATAACGCATCAGTAATTGACATCATATAAAACCCTTGTTCTATATTTCTGAATACTCCGTAATTTATCTCTGGCACTACAGCTATATTTAACTTTGGGGACATTCCCACGCCATTACGAGTAGATTTGAATCAAATTTAATCAGATTAATTATCTTATCATAGTCCATTTAACAGATAGTCCATCTAATCGAGTTTCATCGATCCAATTAATTAAACGAAATTAATCTCATACATTCTTGTTTGTAGCTTCTATTGCATAAAACGATAAAACTATGTGTGTTTAATTGCCTATTAGACGTAAAGTACTAATTTTTATTACAAACGGACAAATATTATTTAAAATCATGTCTATAACTAAAAGTACGCTAGAAACTAATGGAAACACTACCTTACTAGCATATTGAAACATGCGTGATGCTGATGAGACAAATAGAATAGTTGCTTATGAATGTGGATGGCAATTATTGTGGAAAAAATATAATGAGCGTGTAGACGCTTACGAGACGCGAGAACTTGGGTTCCGTGGTTTTAACACGAGATTTGCTATAAAATAGTGGTTATGTATTATTCAGTTGTAAGCTGAAACAAGGAAACAATATTTGAAACAAAGTAAATACTTGCCTATGTAAGAAACACTATAAATAATATCAAATGATTTGGATACATGTCAATATCGGTTTTGAAAGTCTTTTAAAAGTACTACTATTATCTGTTGTAGAAAACCCTAATCCATACATACAAATCAAATCTTCGAAACCAGCAGACGCAGTAATATTCCCCAATTACTCTAAAGAGCACTGTCATCAGAGCACCAATTGATGGCGAAACACCACAATTGGTACGTAATACAATATTAATTGTAACCCTAACTCAGACCCCTAAACCCGGGAGCTGCAATGGAGCTGTGATTACGATAATTCCATCGCTCCACGTGTCTCGGGACGCCACAAAAACTGGTAATAATCACAGTGCGGCGTATAGTTGAGTGCAAAAGTGGTTTCGATTTTATGTTCTTATATTTAGGCAAATTCTGAGAGAAGACCCGTGCCCAGCAGTGGGACAATAATGGGTTGACGAGAGATACATAGGCAAGACATAAAATTCAATATTAGGCTGTAGCTATCCTTTAATATTTATAGTTAAATAAAAATGAGGTTAATCATTTTTATTTAAAACTGCTTGATAATTATAATGACAATGACAAAGAATAAGGAGTAAGCCTTTTACTTCAATTTTTATTATTGTCCCTAAAGTTCCGTTAAAGGAATAGGTCTACGGCATTGCTTGTTTGTCATAATGGGGCGACTAAAAAAGAATATTTCAGAAGTGCGGAATAGTCGAATCTTGAGACCCTGGGAGGGATGGCAGTATAAGTTGTGACATCCATTGTAAATACTAAACGATATGTAGAAGTAGAAATACACATTTCTACTTCTGCACTTACATGGGAGAAGGTCGTCGAAGCAACGCGCTCAGAGGACTCCGATGCATTCCTTTGGAAATAACTGAACCCTATAGATATAAGAGTATTCTATGGAAGGTTACTTACTTATATGTATACGTATCACTTTCTCTTTGTATACCGGATAGCTTTTAAAACCTTAAAATAAATATTTTTAGACATCCTATAACATCATAACCACTTTTTCTCCCACCTGTACATCCCAGTAGTCGCTGCTCCCGGCGCGAGCTACTGTGTCGTGTAATAGCTTTTTTCCTCAGTACGTCTCGGCTTCAAATCGGCTGTCACATTTTGTTGCTTGTAGTGCTGCCCTAGGCACCCTTTATACTCATTCTTTACGGCCGCTATTATTGGAGATGAATGAGATTGTGATAGCTACATTACCTTAGAAGGAATATTCATATCGGAAGAGTCTGTTTTTATGCACCATATTTCATACAGCGTTTAGTATGTAAAATTTTGTTCGGACTGCTTAAAAAGTAAGATGTAGGTACCTAAATCATAATTAAATACAATACTTTCTTGTTTTTGGACACAATTATTGTTATAGAATAAGACAGGTTCGTATATTAAAAAAAAACTACAAAGTAAACTTTTCTATACCTATCAACTATCATGAAATAGTTCATCGCAATATTTCTATTACATCCTGTTGTAGTCTTCATGGTATAATTATGCTTGATACACATTTTACTTGAAAATAAGTAGAAAAAAAAGCATAATTGCTTTGTCAAAATAAATAACATTTAACTTAAGTAATATCAAGAGAGAAAAATGATTCAGATTACTTGGTCCGGGTGGTTTCGGCATAGTAGCATCACTCCCTCTCTTGTTGTAGATGTCATAGAAGGCGACTAAGAACGCTTTCACGTTAGGTTGCAAGTAGCGCGGCTGCAGCGCGACAGCCGCACGACTGTAGAGAATGCTTTCTTTTTACGACTATATCCGCGGGATTTTTTTGATTGGGGTGGCGGGCTGTACTTTTATAATGTAAATAATAATAACAAATAATAATACTGAATAATTATTTCATATAATAAGAAAGCATCATTTGCAGTCGCGCGGCTGCCGCCCTGCGGCTGCGCTACTTGCGACCTAATATGAAACTGCTCTATAGGTCAAAATCCAGGAGACAGGCAACGTTTTCTTGTGATCATCAACGTCCACTGCGGTCACCAATACGCCAAACACGGTGACGAATACAAAAAAAACCTATTTGGCAAGACATTCCAGCAGTGGACTTCGATAGGCTGATAAATGGGTGGAACTTTTAGATTAGTTTATAAACCAATCAAAGAAGGTATTATAGAACCCACCGAAGCGTATTTATTTAATATGGTATGTAGAGATTTATCTAATACAGAAAGATTTACGTTTACAAAGATCTCATCGCAACAAAAACGATTCAAAAGAGTCGGATGTACACCTACCTTGATTAGAGATACATAGAAGATACGAAAATGAGATCCGATAAGTCTAATGTAAATAGCCGTCTCATTCACCTAATTGGCGTTTAAATTAATAATGATTGAGACAAAAAATCCTCTGAGAATCACATTTGAATCCAATTAGACCATAAAGGCTTATCATGATGCCATTAACCGACAACAAACACGTAGGGAGGTTTATGAGTTTTACTACACAAAATCGTAGCGGGTCCATTTCGAACAATCTACCTCCGATTTACAACCAATTAACTCAATAAATACAGAGGCTTGGCTGTACTATTGGCGGTTACTTTGGGGCCACTAAATTGAGGATAAAGCGACTATGTTATAAGAAAATAAATAAAATGTAATTTTTACTTAGGGCGTTGATTTGTTAAAGGCGTTGTCGTCGAAGAAAATATAAACAACAGGGGTGGAATTAAGCAGCCCAAAAATGTCTAAATAAATAATTAAAATTAGTATTAAATTTTGCAGAGAAATGTACGTGACGAATATAGTATTTGTCATTGCCTGAGGTTGTAAATTTCTTTTAAAACTTACACTGGATAAAATAATTTTAAAACCAACTAGGTCATTCATCTTAACTCAGTTTACTCTATTCTAAATAGTGTTTTGAATATCTTCTTCTTCTTTATAAAAATGAATGTTTGTCTGTATGTCCTCTATAGTAACAGTAAACTATTATTTTGATCATGTTGCAAAGTTGCAAAGTTGTTATTCGTGAGCTCGAAAAGGTTTCTGGTTTTTTGTGATGGCGTAGCAACGCGCGCAGGGTAGGTACAGCTAGTTGGGTATAAAAATTCGGGATGTTATATTAGATATCAAAAGCAATTTCTATTACATATATCTGTTAAGTTGAAATGACATTTAATATTAAATCTTACCCACGATTCGCTTATTTAATAGCCTCATTTTATGAATAGGAGCAGTAAAACCATCAAATGCGAGCCGAATTGACGAATATGCCTTGTTTATGGGAAACTATAGACAAAGGCGGCGTCTAATTGAACATAAAATATAATTATTGGAATGGCGTACAGTAGCATCAGGATTTGAGCACGGTAATAAAAGTAAAAGCTTTTGACGTGATAATGTTTTTGATTGGAAATGCCCGCTCTTGTTTAGATTGAATCGTATATTTTAGTGACAGGGTTAGATATCACTCATAAGACGAACACTGTCGTCTTAGTTAACAAGAATATAAATACAATAAACCCGACTTCTGGAACTAAAATGTGCCGTTGGGTATTTTATTTTTCCGTAAGTTGCATAGTTTAACTCATTTTTTTCAACAGGAAATTGCTACAAAGCAGAAACATAAAAGTGTTATAACATATTTTGTTATATGGATATGATAATATAAATAAAAAACACCCATTTTTCTTTGGCCACAGGCGACCTATTTGAAAGTTACGTAACCTGTTACGTAACGTGTAACTTAGCAAACTGAAATGAATTCAGTGATGTGTAATATGTCACAACCCATCAAGTGCGCGGTAGACTATGGCCTTTTTTTTTTTTGTTTTCGAGGGGGAAACCTTCCAAAGGTACCCGACGCCGTGGGAGCGACGCAGGGTTATGTGGGATTTTTACCGCACTAAAACCCCCCCGGTGGCCGTCCTCGGCGCTGAAAAGGAGGACTCCGGGATCTCGAAACGACTTCAACCGGAATCCTCCGAGCGCGTTGCCCCATCGGGCTCCTCCCAGATGGGCGGCTGGGCCCACCGCTCCGTCTAGTCTTTATGACGGTATGCGACCACACATACCGCCGTCCTTCCCGGGATTGCCTGACCGAACGGTTCGAACTCCCACTCTAGCCGTCTGCAACCCCGGAAGCCCCTTTTAGTCGCCTCTTACGACAGGCAGGGGATACCGTAGAGACTATGGCCTAAAATTCACTCATTCTGAGAGACAACCTGTGCCCAGCGGTGGGACAATAATCGGTTGTACCCAATTATTTGGCACCCAAAGTCTGCTCAAAGATCAAAGCAGACAAAAAACGTCTACGTGTCTGACCAGTATGGTGACTGCCCCGCATCGCAGGTCGTCTATATATTGCAATTATTTATGTTTCTTCTATATTTTCTCCTTAAGTTAGAGAAGTGACTCGAAGACACAGTACCTGTAAGTACTGTCTCTTATCGTAAAGAAGAACAAATATTTGTTAGAGTAAGTAGTGTTCTAACATTGTAACAGCGAATATAGTATTGAAATATAACAAATGTCATTCATTGATTTAATTTGATTTCATTGATTGTAGTTTTTGTATTTTGGTGGAAAGGGGTGGTTGCCGGGTCACTTTTATATGAGGCGACCATCTTAGACTGAAGTAGACAACGAGCGTGCAGACCACCTGATTATAAGTGGTCACTGCCGCCCATGGACATCTGTAATCAACTTCATACAGAACATGAGTTCCATCTGAAGTCAATCACAGATGCGTTGCTACTCCCGAGGACTATGATGGTCTCCTCATGTAAAAGTGTGCCGGCAACCACACCCATCCATCGAAACGCAAGAAATGCTTCACGCTAGAAATAGGGGTGGCGGTGGTACTTTTTCGGTGGAACTATGCTGGTTCCACCACCTTCAAATTATTGTCCGGAGGCGGCAGCTTACCGCCAGGTAGACTGCATACTCGGACTTGGATTATAAATCTGATGAAATCTGGAAATTAGAGGACAATCAGAACCATGATAAACGACTTTAATCAATGTGGAAAAGTCTACTTAACTAATTAAGACCGGCTGATTTAATCGTTTTAATTTACCCCTTACTCTTAGGGCGGAGTCAAACCAAAATTGAATGCTAGTGATTGATCACTTCAGAAGTACCATACATCTCAATTGCATCATAACTCAAAAATCAGAATGAAGATCTCACTTACTGGTGAAATCTTAACCGTCTTTGTCTAACCAGAACTATCGAATGGACGAACATTAATAAATTCTGGCCCCAGGCCATATTGAGTGACCGGATATCGTACTATGGTTCAGCGTCGTCTAAGAACCATTCAAAATTTAACGCTACAAGGTTCTTTTTTGTATGAGCGGAGTAACGATTTGCATTCTCAAATTCATTGACCAAAATTAAGGTGGTTCCCGATCACTGTTACAGCAATAACATTATGGCCTCAAGCGTTACCTACGGAATTATTAGGTGCTTCCTTTGGCGTTTTTTTATTAATAAAATTCTCTACTCTTTAATATACGATATGGAAAATAATCGGTTACGTATGCTCATAACAGTAATTACGATTTTATGGCTTCATGCCTCTGGTCCATATGGGAGTTGTTGTGGGCAAAAATCATGTTTTTTTACAAGAATGTCAGCGGTGATATGTAATATCGGATCCAGATTATTGTCAGATACGGATACACACAATACGGATCATTTTTTTAAATATATAGATAAATATATTTCTTGAAAAAAATATGTTTCAATGTAAAGAACGTAACATCCTAATAAGTCTGTTTCTGCTAAAGTTTTCACTCAATTCGTACTTATTGAGTATCAAAAAATGCAATACATACATGGCCTGACCTACTGTATGGATCAAAATACACATATGTTTATTTTTCATACACACAGTAGGTATGTACGTAATACCGCAATGCTAACGTCCAATTTGGTATAAAATAATATTATAATAATTACTCTTTATTGAGCTTAGCCTAGTCAAATGGTAGACAAATTAACAGTATAGTACTTATTACAATTATTACAACTTGTTCCCGCAACTCCTCGTGCTTTTATCACGTGGGAATCCCATGTGGTAATCCGGGTTATAAACTATGAGTCTTGTAAAATCCGAACAGTACTTTTCTATGTCGACCTGCGAGGCGGAGCGGTTACCATACTGGTCTGACTCGCAATGAGTCCCGGGTTCGATTCCCGGCCAGACAGGTATCTGAATGATGAGTTTAGATTCATGTTCTGGGTCTGGGTGTTAATGAATTTTTTTGTGTGTGTCCATGACACCCACGACACAGGAGAAAATCCTAGTGTGGGAATGTGCATAGAAAGCGTATTTTTTTTTATCTAGAAAGAGTAACAGACAGACACACATCCTCTCAAACTATCACATTTATAATATTGATAAGATAACCTTACAAAATAAACTCTACGTGTATCAACTTACTTTCAATTTGAAAAACTCGGTTAGAACAGCAAGAAGCGGGCTATTAGTAAAGTGTCTAGAAATCAACGCGTTACATTCATATTTATTCCCCATAATGATATAGTGGTATTTATTCAATAACTACCATCAAGATAAGCACCCAAACATTACTGGTACGATCACATCTGGTATTATTTATGAAGCAAGCCAATAATGAAACAGTTTCCAAAAAGCTCCGAGCGATTACGGTAAGCCAATTCGTAGACTAGTGATACTGTTTTTTATCGATCGCATTGAACAGTCATCAGTATCTGGATATTTATTAATATACAATTTGAATGGAATGGTGTCTGTTTTAGATAAAGGTCATTTGTCTGGTATTTACAAATACCAGACAAATGACTTGATGAGAAATCTTTAAACCTGGCAAATGTATCGAGAACTTCTCGATACATTTGCAAGGCTTAAAGAAACCCTTACCCAGCAGGACTACATAAAAAAATGTCATATCTAATGGAGTTGTAGAATGACACAGAAGGTGATGCTTCAGTCTACCTTGGATAAAGAATAAAGAATTGAATCTATATCCTAAATTAAATTCTTTAGCTGCCTCTTTAAATACGCTGGGCTGAAAGCAGTACCTTTTTACAAAGTTATTTTTGTTATTGGAGCAACATTTACAGCAAAGCAGAACGGCAAATTACTCATTTTAGGAATGGCTTTTGCCTTTTGCTTATCCATTAGTTAATAAATACAAGAATACCAACTTTATGACGTAACACACCAGATGGAAGTAGTCATCGCAGGTTCCTACGTTTTTTAGATGTCAAAATCGTGGATAGAAGACTAGTTTAAACGGTTGATAGGAATCGGCACGAGCCGCCTGCGGTTCCAATCAGATATTTATCTGTCGAGGAAAGTTTTGATAGTTTCTCGTTAAAACCAACCGATTGTAGGTATATCATAGCAATTATTGAACAGCCGTGTCTGATGCCATGATAAATTTGTTATTACGACTGATGTGAATGATACTCTTTATTGGTATTGGAAGTAGAGTAGATTGGGTACAGTAGTGTTAAGTAGACAAAAGAAAAAAAGCATTTTTTTGTGTTTTGAAGGTTGAAGTAGGTAACGAGCCTGCACCTTTTGAAGGTGGTAGAACCAGTGTAGTTCAACCGGGGAAATACCACCGCCACAACTATTTTTAGCGTGAAGTGTTTCTTGCATTTCGTTGGAAGGGTGAGGTTGCCGGCACGCTTTTATATGAGGCAACCGTCATAGTCTTCGGGAATAGCAGCGCATCTGTGATTGACTTCAGATAGAACCCATGTTCTGTATGAATTTGATTACAGATATCCATAGGCGGCAATGACCACTTACCGTCAAGTGGACTGCACGTTCGTTTGCTACAACAATCCGTTAAAAAAAGTTCTTACTACCGCCCATGGAAATTTGTAAGCTCCTTCATATACCTACTTACAACCAGGAATCCGAAACCAATCACACGATGCGTTGTTGCTACTACTAAGCAATAAGCAGGACGCCTCATATGACAGCGAGTCAGCCACTGCACCGTTCCATCAGAACTGTTTCACGATAGAAATAGATGTGGTAGTGGTAACTTGTGCGGAAGAATATTTTTTTACCCCTTTGTGATTTATACATACTAATATAACCTGTACAAAGTAACCTGAACATATTTCATTCATTTTTAACTTTTAATCATCTTATATCAATTAGAGTTGAATAAGAAGAGTTTGGCAATTTACGTGCAAGGAGGAAGATTTAACACCTGATCTTACTACCTGTATAAACCGTAAACTTATTACACCTTTATTTTATAGTATGAAATGTAATCGAAAGCCAAATTAAATTCCATGGTTTTTCATGCTACATTATAAAGACAAAACATTAATAAATGTCGGTAAACGCTAATATTAAATTCACCTAAACTTATATACCATTGTTAAACACTTAGATTTATTTCTTTGGTCTTGAACCTCTGTAGTTACTTTTAATTTTTCCTATATAATATCAATGAGTTAATAAATTTTATAAACGTTACAAGTATTTATACCAAATACGAAGCTTGATCTATATTACATAGTCAGTAATTTCCAACTAAAATAGCATGCAAGTTACAATTTGGCCCGTAGTACCGTTGGCTGTACATCAGTTCAGGTGTTGTCTGCCTGCGGGCTACCATATGGTCTAAGTTATAAGCTGAAGTTAATAGAAATTTCATTGTAATCACTTTCTTATGAAATAATATTATATATTTTGTGTCCAAATATTATATTATTGAGTGTTCTTATCAGATACTAAATGAACCCCGTAGCTTCGCACCACGTAAAAAAAAACGATGTGTCGACTGTCCCGTGGGAATAAGGTATTTTTCCACGGAAAAAATAGCTTATATGTTAATCCAGAATGTCAGTTAATTCTCTACCAAATTTTATGAAAATCGCTCCAGCCATTTAGACGTGAAGAAGTAACAAACATACACACTCATAAACATTCGCCTTTATAATATTAGTATGATATATAGTACAGTATGATAAGTAATAAGTATTAGCTTATATATTACTTTGTTTCTTTATACAAACATTGCCTTAGATAATAAGATACTACCAGAACTGTGCCTTGGTTTTTTTATATTTAAAATCAAAAAATATGCAGATATCAGACATTTAAAGGAGATTTAGGATTAATCGTAGGATGATCATATAAGCAATTATTAGGATAAGATAACAGCTATTCATCTAGAAGAAAGATGAGGTGATCATAATAAATTAAGGCCTGTATTAGTGATGCGACTCGTGTCCGGTTTTTACTCAAGTCGCTGAACGTGTTAGCTAGTTAGCTTAACTTATAACAAAATTGATTTATTTGTCTATAAAAATATGATACGCGTAATTTTGAGTGTTTCATTACTTGATGTCACAAGTGTTGGCGTATATTACTTTTACAAAAACATAATTAAACATAAACATTACTAATGTTACTCGTCTCCACAAAATTAATAATTCTTTTATGGGTCAATGTATACGCTTTTATAATAAACTACCAATTCAAATCAGAAATTTGTCAATCAATAACTTTAAAGCATTTATTAAGATCAAGCTTAGTCGTAAAGCATATTACAAAATTTCTGATTATATAGATGATAAAACAGCTTGGGACTGAACAATACGTAATTAATAAAATGTCAAAGTGTAGCGTATCCTGCCAAACGTGCTCCTTGTTAGGCCAAATGTAGGGCAGGATACTGGAGCTAACTATTGTTACCCATGTAAAAACAAGATGGCAAATAAAAAAAATAAATAAAAAAAGATATACAAAGAAAAAAGACAAACCCACTGAGTTTCTTGCCGGATCTTCTCAGTTGAGGTCGTGTTCCGATCCGGTGGTAGTGTAAAAAAATATATATAAATGTAACTGACAATTTGTAAGCGCCCCCGAAGGCCTATGCAAAATAAAGACATTTCATTTCATTTCATTTCATTTCACTAAAAAAATTCTCTCCAATTGCAAATTTGTGACTAGTGTGACTCGAAAAATCGAGTATAACTTGAGTGATGTAGTGAAATTTCTCGAGTAACTGTAGTTAGAAAATTTTACAAATCATTATTCTGTATCCGCTCCCGCTATATCTTATAGCTTGCGCACTGCACTAACGAATGGCAGGTGAGCTACGTTATAGTGGCCACCACTCCCATCCATATGGAAGAATATATTTGAGGCTGTTGGTAAATTATTATTTTGTTCCCCATAGTACTGTCAACGGATTTCAAAAACATTAATTTTCCGGTGTACTAGACGTGTTTTGTACATTCAAATATTTCTTATTACTACACGCATATGTCTTTCTTATTACTACACGCGTATGTCGTGGGGATTTTGTTTGGCCCTGGATTTTATGTTATAATGGATCTTTTCTTAGAGTATTATGGTTTTATACTTTGGGTATGATATTATTATTTATAGTAATTTCATTTCAAAAGAGTCATCATATATAAAATACTATATTACTTTTCTTACGAGCCTAACTACTAGTACCTACTGGTACAAATATGGTATACATATCATGTGCTTCAGATGAATCTGTTAATTATCCTTTTTCTCATAAAATAGGATATTGTTGTAACGTTATTTTATCAACAATAAGACAGCGTTTAAACGACAAAAAGGGTATATTTTTTCAAACTTTCTAACTCCAAAACGAATCCAAAGTACAAAATCGCCAACATAGGTCCTACAATATATGTATATGGAACTAATTTATCTTTGTTGACATTCGATCTTATTTGTTACTGAACTTTAAATGGAGTATGTAAAACATTTTTTTGATGCGTAGGCGCAACACCGAATGAGTGCCCTAAGCATGTACCGCGATGTCAACTTGATCACGTTACGTCACTACATTGATCGATATACAACAGTGGTTGGAAAGTGTTGCCACCTTCAAACCATCACTTTCCCTTTAAATGCAGTTTTTGGTTTTTATTTTTGTTCTTTGAAAAATAGTGTGTAGTTTTTTTTTTCATTTTTCGTGTAGATAGATGGAGCCAAACGATAGAGTTGCTTGATGAGAGTTGTCCTACTTGATACACTTTACATACAGCCTACAATTACCTCGTAACACCTAATACATAAATACCGTGGTAAGTAAAAGATGCTGCCTTTATCGTTATCCTTCGGTGTCGCAGAGCGGTCACTGCATCACTAATATAAAACTAATTCCAGATTTATTACCTTGCTGTCTCTTCGCTATAACAGACCTGGTAACCATGTTCTTTCATCGAAACGATAGAACTGTTGTACGGAAGACAGAGATATGCCGGTGGTAGCTCTCCTGTCAAACCATAGCTACTTGTTCTACAACCTTGCAGAGTCATTAGTCAAACCATATTTATAAAATATCCATTACTAAGTCTAATATCATATAGTCTAATATAGAGCAGTGATAGCATAATAGTTGAAACTTGCCCTCTCCATCGGGAGGTCCGAGGTTCAAACCCAGGCACGCACCGCAGATTTATGCGCATATTAGAAATTGACTATTACTGCTTTTTGTTGAAGGAAGGTATGTACATCATGAGGAAACCTACACACCTTCTTCTTTAAAGTTCTTTAAAAATAGAGTTCTTTAAAAAAACAAAAAAGTTTTCGGAGGTGTGTGAAGTCCACCAATTCACACTTGGCCAGCGCGGTGGGATGGGGCCTAAAAGTCTCTCATTCCGAGAGAAGACCCGTGCCTAGCAGGGACAATAATGGATTGATTATATATGTTTATTTTGCATATAATTATACATTTATAATTTTATTAATAAAAATATGCCAATCTGGCAACATCGTCCGTTCTAATTACGATCGTGTCGCCTACGCTAGCGGGCTCTTTAAACTCGCTTGTTATCACGCTCGTAAATGATTTATTGCTTGACATTTGTAATTATCATTTTATACACCGCGATGTGTAAACGAAAGCCGAGTGTATGCTTATTTATCTATTAACAGCGGAACGGCTACTAATTTAGGAATTAAATTGTATTTGTAGAAGAAAATATATGTATTGACCTAAACATTTAATGTTGTCTTTTCGTGACTTGTGGAATGCTGATAATGTTTTTTGTACCTGCGTAATTTATGAAAACATTTGATAATAATTTAAAAATGTATTTAATAGAGCGCTATATACATGGTCAATGGTGGATTGATGATCTTTGTTTGAGCAGACCTTGATGGAAACAAAGGATTGAAGTCGAAAAAAAGTCTTCAAAATGTTATGGATAAAATTTAAAGTACATTATTTCTTGATGAGGTCTTGGATTTCTTGGAACATACCAGTTTACTAAGTCCCGTTTAACTACATAGGTATTAAAAAAATGTCAAACTCTCGGGAATTCTAAGTTGGATAATTGTTTTAGTTTATTGATATAACTATATCTACCCAAAAAATAGAAATATACTTTGGCCTTAAGCCACTAAAGGTTCTTTAAAGATCGCGTTACAAGTTACAAGCAATACCGAGTACCGAAATCGAATTAAGTTGTGACCACGATCTGACGAACAACGCAGTTTTTTCGTCGATGAACTCGCTCGTGCCAGGACCACGAAATTTCCGTTCGTCACCGTCTGATGGTGATCTATTCTGTCGAGTTCGGGGATCCTTACTGACACTTCTCTTTAAACACTTTACATCATAAATAGAATAGATAGAAGTAGATACCTCATAAAACATCTCTCATTGTGAAATTAATTCTGAATATTACATTGAACATGATGGAGTAAATTCCTCCTAAGACTAATCTTCTTATCACGAATTTAGTTCCGAATATTAACATAATGTCATATAAAGTTATCATATTAATTTTAGTATGTGTTATGTTTTCATCAGATGATCTAAATGAGGATTATTTTTTTTAACGAGTGTGTTATCGAAGATTTTATAATCCTATTCAATAAATATATACTTACCAATTCCCACTTGGCCAGCGCGGTAGCCTAAATTCTCTTACTCTGGGAGAAGACCCGTGTCCAGCAGTAGGACAATAATCGGTTGTGGACATACTAGTCAATAAATAAAACACTTTCTTTCTACACTTATAGCCCCACAGTAGGATTTTCTCACGAGCAGTGATAGCCTATTGGTTGAAATTTGCCCTCTCGATCGAGAGGTCCGAGTTTCAAACCAAACAAGACCCGTGCCCAGCAGTGGGACCATAACGGGTTGACGAGAACTTAGGTTCATACATTATAAACTGGAACTATTAGGTTAATATTAATGTAATAAAAAATAACTTACATTGTAAATTTCAATTCCAATTCAAACATTAAAAATCGATTTAATGAATAGAATATGAACTATAAATAATTCTCATTCCATACGAACTCAATCAGTCACACCACCGATCCGATAGCGAAACCTTATTACAGACGCATACAAAGCAGTATAATACAGAACCCTTCGAATGCCAGTGGCCATTTTTTAAGCAAAAAGAGCAAGGTGCGATGCGATGGACCGGAGTGAATCAGACCACGCGACAGCGTGACGGTTGGGGTGCTACCATGCTCCAATAGCATTTTACAAACGAAATGTAGCAATACTTTCAAAATACACGCTATACATTGCCCGTTTTACAAGGAACTGCTTTCTGTATTGTAAAGAATGACGGCAATGTATATCACATTAGTATTTATCGAAGTTGTTTGGGTTTTATAAAATGACATTATGATGGCACGGGGCGGACTTGGGCCGATGAAAAAATTATCATTAAGTACGGTCGAGATTGGAATGAGATGGTTTGAGAATAAGGCACGTTGCAGGAGTTCGTGGTTAGTGCAATGCTTTGTTTGGTTCGGTATGAACATTAGTTACATTTACATTATAGCAGATGGGTACTTTATAACAGGAAAGTTGGAAGGTGCAAGTCATATGACATGTTAGGAAGAAACTTGGAATGTGCCTACGTGTCTAGAATATTAAAGTAAAAAATACAATCCAAAATGGTAATAAAAACAGGATAAACGATTGGCCACGCATTTGTAACTGAAATTAGTACGTGTATCTAAAATTGACGTCCGATGATCATGGATAGGAATGAAGGTGCACTGCATTTCCACTGACTTTTATTAGATAAAAAATGGCTACATCCTAAACCCTCCTTGTGATCCTCAACAGGTGTTAGTACCATAATCCACGGAAAGAAAACACTACCATTCACCAATAAACCATGTCAGTACCGAACAACACGAATTAATGAGGGCAAAAACGTACGATTTTATCGTTAAAGGAAATAAAAATATCCGATGCATTATCAATACCGACCGTATGCTCCAATGAGCATATGTCGCGCATATGTTCAACATAATGATACTTGTGTATTCATAACAGTAATTTGTACTTATAACACCTTTGTGAGGTTTTTTGTTCAACCCTTTGATGAAGAATGGTAGCGGATAGTGTCAATTAGGAACAGCGTTTGAGGGTTGGAGAAGACGGATTATTGTGTTCTGAATACGGGTTGATTTTATAATTCAGTGCTGACCGGAAATATACGTAATTTTTGTGAAAGGATTTTCTTACTAACTTAGAAATAATATCAATTTTAGGAAAAGGTAATTAACTTCATATAATTCTTGTGTTTCCGATTTTTTTTAAGGTATAAGTAGGTAGATAATTAGGATTTGTTGAATTATTTAACATCAATTTTAAACGTAAAACCATGCATTTTTTTAAATATTAGTATTTAGTAAAAACATTAACCAATGTACTTAACTTGTAAACATTTTTATAAGATTGATATATAAATTAGACATGCATAATCCAATCACAGATTTATCGATTTATCAGGTGGTAGAACCAGTGTCGTTCGACAGGGGAAGCATTTCTTGCGTTTCAATGGAAGGGTGTGGTTGCCGGCACACTTTTATAAGAGGCGACCATCATAGTCCTTGAGAGTAGTAACGCATCTATGATTGACTTCAGATAGAACCCATGTTTTATATGAAGTTGATTACAGATGTCCATGGCAGTGACCACTTACCATCAGGTGGACTGCATGCTCGTTTACTACTTCATTCAGATAAGATAAAAAGAAAGATGCGTTGTTACTCCTGAGGATTCACATGATCGCCTCATATGTAAGTAAAGGTATACGTGGTCTTCTACCGAAACTATTTGGTTTGAATAGATAGAATAGCGCTCATATCTCCCCGATGGAAACAGGTACAGGTGCAATGTGCTTTGCGTTTGAGATAGTGTTCTGCTCTCACCTTGTCAATGCAATTTTCTCGACTTCAATAGCTTTTATCACATGTGGTTGCTTTGCATGAATAATCAAACAATTAAAAATCCATGAATGTTAAGTTAAAGATACAGGTTAAAGATTACAGATAAAAAGCCCTAGAATTGAGAACTTGGGGCTATAAATTATTTTTTTTGTAATGCCGTTCTAATTTATTTTTATTATTTTTTATTTATAAAAAATGAAAATTAAAAAAATATTTAATCTTATTACTAGTTCTTCTGTATAATTGAAGTTTTTAGTTGGGTTATTATTCAAGCAGCGATATAATTATATTGCAATTTAAGAATAATATAATTTCTCGTAAGGAAATAGTTTTTTTGCAACATCCTTGTTTATGTACCTAACAAACGAATGAAAATTTCTTTCTTCGTCATAGAGTGTACCAGAAGATGCAAGGCATGCCAGACATATCACACATTCGAAACGATAACTTAACAGCACTTGTGTTAGTTCTTAACCTTACTAATTCGATTTGAAATAGAAGATTTTTGACCCGTTAATAAATAATGAAATAACGTTACCTACCGCATTTCGTACTGAATTATCAGTAATGTTCAACCATTTTAATTTCAACAGGAAATTGTTTTCTTCGTAAATAATAAAAATCGAGAGGGTTTACTTCTGGCTACTACCAAACTAAACGACCTGCCACTACTGTAGCACGCTAAAAAAATATTTGTAATTGTATACAATACATTGCTCGTTTTCTTAAGTGGAAGGTTTATTATAGAGTAATAGAACAGCAATGTATTAGGAAATACATGCTTTCGTTGATTATCGATGTTGCCCGATACCAAGATTGTCATCGTAAATTCTGAGATCGTGTGAAAGAACCACGCCTGCTTCGAGATACTTGCAGCAAGCAATCGGTAGATAATAATTATTTTATTAATACCAGACACCTTTTCGCCTATTTTCTTAAAATGATTTAGTGTTTATTGATAATTAATACAGTGTAAACGGTTTCTGCTAGTGATTTCTCTTAATTACCACCGGTTTTTTGTTAGTCCATTTCCTCGCTGCTTTGCGCTTAATTTGACGTACGTAATTGCGGATCGATTAATCAATAGTTCGGGTGCTTAAGGGCTTGTCAGCTGCAATTTGAACTGTAATTACAATCAATCATACAAAAACATGTTTCAAGAGAAATTGGTGAAATTGCTATCTACATATATACATGTGACTTCTTATTTTACTTGTTTCTTATAACTTACAATATACCTTACAAAGTATTATGCAAGGTACGCATAAAATATACAGCATCTACTATACAAAAAAGCTTAAATTTAAATATATGTAAATGCATTATATTTTACTACCTTTTTTGTGACGGGAAGGAAAAAAAGTACACCGAAGCCTTCGGAGATTTTTACCCACTAAAACCTTCTCGGTGGCCTTCCTTCCTTGTAGGGGACCAAAGGATCTCCAATGGAACGCACCGGTGTCTCCTAGCACGGCGCCCCTCACAGGCTCATCTCTTGTACGTACCATCCTCCTTCACCATCCGGTGCTTACGGGGAGCCACACATACCGCGATCCTTCTCGGGGTTGCTTGTTAAATTTTACTACCTGGTTTTTATATTTTACTACCTACTTTTATGACACTTTAAATAACATTTCTTCCACTGTCCTAACACTACATACTTGTAATACATACATTACTAATAAACTATTTAATTACCTTTCATCTCCATTAATCTCACCCTATCCCATCACATCACATCTCATTTAAGTTTTCCATTCACGAACAATGTTGCTTAGGTAGCTAGTAAGTGCCGTAGAAAAGAAACCACCTTTTTTCTATATTCTGAGCAAGGTGTGTTGAACATAAATTTACGACATCAGAAGTTGCAATCGTATGCATTAGATGTAAAAAGTTTTATCCTTTTTTCTCTGAATAGAAACACGGGCGCTATGATGGCGAGCAGGTGAAGACCTGTCTCTTTAATGTCAAGTCAATTAGGTCCGCCGATAGAAGAATAATTTAGAGTATTTCCAGCAAAAGTAACGGGCGATGTAAGTACACTTGACAGGTTTGAAGGTAAGTTCAAATATGTTGTCATCTCGGTAGTATCCTAGTGTTGGGCATCTCTCGTAGAGTGGTTGAGGCCTTAGTGTTCGGCGCTGGCTAAGTGTAGATTTGCAGACTTACAGACGTTACATGAGAGCTTTTGAAGAATAGCTTGTCTCAGTATTTTTTCTTAACTCTCAGTAAATGTTTTTTTTAACTGTAGATGCAAACCTAGGTTTGAACTCCATACAGAAGTAAGCCGAGTTTTTAACTACAAGGCATTTACTATTTTAATTTTATTCTTATAGACAGATTTACAGGCATTTAGATTACATTTATATTGAAAAATTTTAAGAAAAAGGAGTAAAGAAGGAAGGTGGCTGATTCTATTTGGTACAAATTTTTAAACAAAGTTTATAAAGTTCTTATGATTCGGCAGAGAATTCTAAACTTTCGATTCGTTATCGGAAATTAATGAATAAATTGCTTATTTCAGAGTTATTTATAATAACTGTAAAATATATCTGTCGAAATAAAGATAAAATTGTATTGATGCGAAAAATGTGTGCAACTATCTAACAGTCTTACTTTTCATTGGTTGCAAATAGTTTTGCGTTTCAAAAGTCCGTCCATTAATCAGTAGGGTGCCTTGCGTGCAAGTAGGATTAGCTTAGCTCCATAGATTCAGATTGCAACATACCTATATCTGTGACTAAATTTACTAGATACTTTAAACTTGTACATTTCTAGTGATATAATTATTTTAGAGAAGATAGGCGTAGGGAGATATTAAAGTTATATTTTCGTAAAGCAAATTTATTTTAACAATCTATGCTGATGCGTCTTGATTTATTTTCAGAAATGATTTTCGGCTTGACAGTTATCTGAATTATGTATTTAGATTTCTGTTCTAGATGTCTACGGTACCCATGATACCCAGAATACCCTAGAGCTACGAGCGTAGAAAGCATTGTTACCTACATAGACAATTATTTTACCCTCTATTTGATCCTTCTATTTTACCCTTTAAAACTTTCACAGTGACTGAAAAACGCACCATTTCAAAAATAAAGAAATATGTCTCTCTAAGTAGGAGTAAAAGCTTGTTAAAAGATACTTAGGCAAGACTTCTTTATTTATTGCCTGAGTCGTAAATGTCCTCTACCCTTGACTTATTTGAAACAACATGCATCCACTTAAGGTCGTAGAAGGTAGTGTAACGTGTAGGATTCATGTGGGAAGTCATCAAAGTGGTAGAACCAGCGTAGTTCGACCGGGGAAGTACCACCGCCACACCTATTTCTAGCGTGAAGTATTTCTTGCGTTTTGATAGAGGGGTGTGGTTGCCGGCACACTTTCACATAAGGCGACCATCATAGTCCTCGGAAGTAGCAACGCATCTATTATTGACTTCAGATGGAACTCATGGAAGTGGCCACTTACCATCAGGTGGACTGCATGTTCGTTTGCTACTTCAGTCAAATAAAAAAAACCCAGTACGTTCCATAACACGTAACCTCACAGCACTACTGTTTCAGTAATGCTTTTTTGATTACCCATACACACACGCGAGAAAATCTTCCATTGAAATACCGCAACTATTAAAATTTATACGAACATTACGTTACATATGTAAAAATAAATAATTATCCCTCGCTCATTTCTCAACCGAACTGTTTTAGTGTGCTACCTAAGTACCTGCTGTAATAATGCTAAATGACGATTTAATTCCAGGCTCCGTTGCGTATATCTGCTTCGTCAAAGATTAAAGCGCATGACAGAGAAAACAACTATGTCAGACGTTTTTACCTACTATTTTTTAGATGATAAAAAGCAGTGGAGACATTTAGGTAAAACCTTTGCTAAGTAGTGGCATAACGTAGGTTAAAAAAATGAAGTAGTAAACGAGCATGCAGTTCACCTTAAGGTAATTATTCTTTGCCGTCAGCTGTAAGCACCTTCATACAGAACAGGAGTTCTAACTGAAGTCAATCTTAGATTTGTTGCTACTCCCGAGTACCTACTAAGATTGTCGTTTCACAATAACACTTAAACTGATAAATATTATGAAATAAATTATTCGATTTTTGATGGCTAACTCCTATTGAGTCTTAGTCAATATCTTATTACAAAAATTAGCCAAAAATATTACGAATTCGTGAATTTTTTGACAGTTATGTGATATAATACATACATTTACAGTACGAAAAATATACGTCTTAAATTATTTTAAAGCTTTAAATCTGCGCCATATTTTACAAATTTTAAATTTCCACCATTTTTTAACTGTTCTTTTGTGTAGTAAATATCTACATAAGCTTATCTCTCTAGGCATAAGTAGTGTACCCCGTCTACGCTAGAACCTACTCTGCCGTACAGATGAAGTGTTCTAAACAATTTTTCTAAGACATTAACAACTGCTCTACATTCGTACAGACGGACAAAAAACGCAGGCGTGCAGTTAAGTAGATAAAACAACACCAGCCGTCGAATTTCCATCGGACATTAATCACACTAGTATGTTCGGTAAGCTGGTGGGTGACCAGATATTATAGAATTAATGAGACATAAAAATATTTATAATTTTCGCTAAATTATGCCATGATGTACAGCTTCGTACACCTTGTTTCCAGTTGTAACATTTTCTCAATGGTGCAGTTGCGTTAAACACATAGTATGCAACCCCAAATCCAATACATAAATCTAAAATAATTATCGAGATTTCTGTTCTACTAGTACTAGAGTTTGCATCTCTCCGCCTAACAGACCGGTTACCTAAACGGGCCGACACATTATGTCTGTATGTCACATTATTACAGTAAATTATTTACTATTAAATAACAGGATTAAACACTTTATTATTATGTGCAGAAACCATTAAAATTCGATGTTCATGAATATTATATATTTATAGTTTATTTTTTATAAACAGTAGGTAAAATATTTCAGATTACATTTTTATTTTATGTTATTAAAGTGAAAACTTTTTAGACTCGTTAAACGATTTTTGGCAGGTGGAAGACGTTCAGGTTAGCGTCACAAACCTGTGACGTAGTTATAAGAATGCGATAACTATCCGTGACTGCGAACTGTTGAAAACATTTTAACTTCTATCGGCACTATAATTGCTGTTTTTATTTTCATAAACATGATTTTTATAGCATTATTGCTTAGTACTTTCTTATTTAATTTTATATCCATAAATAACAATACTATAGAATAAGACCGCTAAGATTTATTTTATTATTTTACTAGGATAATAATTTTGTATAACGTGTCAAAGTCTGCTGAATTACTGCATTTTTTTTATAAATTTGTATCGACCTTTCCGTTTCCCACACATTAAATCCAAGTCTCGATTATTCCTGCATCATGGTCACCATACTCGCGTGCTTGCGCGGGCGCACTTTCTACCGCTAACGGTCGGCGCGTGCGCGCGCACCTGTCCCGCGACCCCGGCCAGTGTGGTTAGCGTCTTGCGTTTCTTATTATACGGGATACGGAATTGCCGATAGAATGTGTGGATATACGTGGTGGAAGTCTGAATTATTGTATGTATCGATTGCATTGTTAATTGTTCATTATTTATTAAGTAAAAAAATAATACGATATAGTAGATCTTATCTATATTTCAAATATTGCAGATACTCAAGGTGGTAGAACCAGTGTAGTTCGACCGGGGAAGTACCACCTCGCGTGAAGTATTTCTTGCGTTTCGATAGGTTGCCGGCACACTTTCACATGAGGCGACCATCATAGTCTTCGGGAGTAGCAACGCATCTGTGATTGACTTCAGATGGAACCCATGTTCTGTATGTAGTTGCTTACAGATGTCGCAGGGCGGCAGTAACCACTTACCATCAGGTGGACTGCATGCTCGTTTGCTGCCTCAATCAAATAAAAAAAAGATAGAAAACGTAATTTTATGCTGCGACACCACCGTTTCTATTTTATTCAGTGATTCGCAGTGGTAGTTGCTGTAATAATCTTTTATGTGTTTGCTTTGAAGAACATATTTCAAGGGTAGTAGAACGACCGTGATTCTACTAGGAAAGTACCACCACCTATTTTGATCGTGAGGTGGTTCTTGTATTTCGGTGGTGTTAATGCTGTTCAGATTTTAATTAGGCGACCATTTCAGTCGTCGCCAGTAGCAACGCATCTGTGATTGACCGTAGGTAGAGTCTGTATGGAGGAGGAAACAATGTTAATGCACACTGTACATGGGATTCCGTTTCACTTATTATGAACAAAACTGAGATGAAAACCCTTATTTTAACGACCCACGCGGCAAGCCGATCAAAATATCGTCAACCCATTATTGTCCTACTGCTGGGCACGGGTCTTCTCTCTAAATGAGCCTGGCTATAACATGGCCTATAACAGGCCATAGTCCACCGCGCTGGCCTTGTGCGAATTGGTGGACTTCACACACCTCCGAGAACTTTTTTTTTAAGAACTCTCGGGTGGGTAGGTTTCCTCAGGATGTTTTCCTGAAAAGCAGTGATAATTAATTTCTAACACGCACATAAATCAGTGGTGCGTGCCTGGGTTTGAACCTCGGAGCTCCCGATTGTGAGGGCATGTTTCAACCATTGGGCTATCACTGCTCTATCACCGGTCACCATAACAATCTGTAACGCAGTGGCTATCTGGATTGATCTGATTGATTGTAAGTTGTTTATGGTATCTACGATACAGAAAAAATACATGTGTATGTGGGTCCCGGGTTCGATTCCCGGCCAGACAGGTATGTGAATGATGAGTTTAGATGATTGTTCTGGGTCTGGGTGTTTGTGTATTCGTCTTTATGTGTGTCCATGTCACCCACGACACAGGAGAAAATCCTACGGTGAGTCTATGAGTGTAGAAAGCGTTCTAAGTTTAAGTTTTTTTTAAGTTTATTAGTACAGTGCTTTAGGATATGTTACCATTTTATTAACCCTCCGCAACGGTCAAAACTCGACCGTAATTCAGCTTAAAAACTAAAATTGTCCAAAGTACCACATTTTTTTTTATTTAATTAAATTGTATACATTTTCAAGTTATTTTAAATATACTCGTTAAAGGTTTAATTAACTAAGCTGCATTTACAAGCAAAAGCGGGTATTTTGTCAACTTCTGACAATATTGACGTTATGTGTTTTCATAGTAGGACATTAAATGTTGTACCTATTTTGTTTATTATATACTAGCTATACCCTACGTGCGTTGCTACACCATCACAAAAAGAAAAACAAAAAAATACACCAGAAATCTTCATGAGCTCCCTAATAACAACTATGCTAAAGATCATCCTATGATCAAATGGATAGTTTACGATTCTATAGAGGACATACAGACAAATATTCATTTTCATAAAGAAGAAGAAAGTAAATGTTCGTGTCAAATGCACGGTAGTGTATTAAATGTTTTGGTGTTTTGTTTAAAAAAAATACTTCTCTACATCAACTACATAAAACCGTGCGTAATTTCATATTCCTCCGTGCGGGGCAAACATCTTAAAAACGGATCTCAAGTTTTTGCTTCAAGTGTCAGTATAGATATAACTAGTCTACACCAAAATTTTTCAACAGCTTCTCATATAAATTTAAACTACTGTGCTTGAAACTGGTCAGATAATAATTAATAAGCGCATTTAGACACACTAATAGCTTAAGACGGTCACGCCGACGTCCCAGACAAATTAATTGCATCAAAATGCGATTTGAATTTTTAAATTTCTCGCTAATGAAATTCTAATTTCGATTATACTACCACTCGATCAGTGTCAAATCGTTGCAGATTTACAGAATCGAAAAACTCGCGCGACTAAAGAATGAATTTTAATTACAAGTGAAAAACTACTCCATCTTAATAAATCATCATGTAACACGCCCACTGCAACATACATACATACACACTTAACGTACAAGAGTAATAACACATTAGAAAAAAATCTAACTTTAACACACATACATTACTTGTACATATATGTTGCATAGTAGGCACAATTTCGATAGATATAATCAATCACCCTGCTTAAATTTAAAAAACCAAATACTACTGATTTTAATATTTCTTAAGTAGATGTGTCCCATGGTTTCACTAGCATAAATTATTATTAGTTATTTCTTTTGGTATAGTAGACAGATTTAAATGACATAATATATGAAATGTTACCTACAGACTATAAACATATTACATATTTTTATTTAAATTTAGTTTTGTTTTCATGGTTTAAAATATAGAGACAAACTAACAGGTAAATATGCCTTAAAAATGAGTAATTCCAGTTACCTATTTTATTTATAATAATGAAGTAGCAAACGAGCATGCAGTCCACCTGATGGTAAGCGGTCACCGCTGCCCATGGACGTCTGTAAGCAACTCCAAATATAACATAGTATAGTCGCCTCATATAAAAGTGTATCGGCAACCACACCCTTCCATCGAAACGCAATGAATGCTTCACGTTAGAGATAGGTGTGGTGGTGGTACCTCCCCGGTCGAACTACACTGGTTCTACCACCTTTAGACTGTTTGTAATTCTTTTGTTTTTTTTTGCGATAAAAATATTCAAAGAACATACATGCGAAACGTTTATGCGGATTTTGCTACAAAATGAGAGTGGTGATATTATTTTAAAAGTGTTAGATGTGTATTCTTATATTCCAACATAGCCGTCAAGCCTAGTAATGCACCTGCAGCGAGTTCAGTCCACCTTTCCTTTTATTGCAAGACGTTTGTCTGTGTTCTAGGGATTTTGAAATCATTAGACAAATGTTATACTATCACCTGATATCTTATTAATATTATGAAGCGAAAGTTTGTAAGGATGATCTTGATGAATCTTTGTTGTTACTCATTGTGGAATTTTGTGTGAAATTTTAGCGAAATCCGAACAGTACGTTGTGCTTGGAAGAGTACCAAACAAACATATACCTTTTTTTTATCTGACTCAAGTAGCAAACGAGCATGCAGTCCACCTGATGGTAAGTGGTCACTGCCGCCCATGGACATCTGTGATCAACTTCAAACACATGTTGGGTTCCATTTGAAGTCAAAGTTATATATCAAATTCATAATTTAAAGTATAAAGTATATCTTCACAACGTTTGATATTGGATGCTTATTACGGTGCGGTGGTTTACGCGATTGCGTTAAGCCACAGGAGTATAGATATATAATATCAAAAACAATCGTAAGCCACGTTGTGAAAACGATGAATGAAATAAAAAAAAAACAATATAATTGCACATTGACTGTTCTTTTCAAAGTATACCTAAACATATTTTAAAGCGTATTTTGTATATTTTTTTGCATAATGAATTAATATCGTTAATGAGCGATCCATTATTTATGAGTCGAGTTATTTTCTCTACTAAATTACGCTTGCCTCCACTTTAAGTCGGTGCACCATTTTTCTTAGCACACGACGTGAACCATTTTTCTCATCGCTTTGACAACTATCTTGATGAAATAGCTCAAGTTATAAATAATAGCATTTGACCTTATCACATAATTATTCTTTTGGAGAATGTCAAATACTTTAACATCAGTAAATAATCAGCGGTATTGATAAATATTGTTTTATTTTTTATGGAAAAATAAGACTTATTTTTCATTGCCTATTCTAATTGAAGGAAGCAATAATTGAATATTTTCTTAACATAGTTTGTCATAACTAAATTGTAATAACTGTTAAAAGTGGCAATTAATTTACACGATATTTTTTTGTTTAGTAAATATATATTTGCTATCTTTAAAAACCTAGTAATCTCATAAGCTGGAGATGTATTTTTATTTAATAATTACTTTTCTTAATCCTAAAATATCTTAAACGTATATATTGTTATCGAAACTATATTGTTATCGAAACTATACGGTGTACTCTTGGTAAAAATTAATTCACTTTAAACATTTCTTCAAGCATTAATGCAGTCATTCATTTTTATATTCATTTCAATTCATTTATATATTTTTTTGTAGTTCTAATAGCAATAAATTTCGCATGCACTGACCACAACGAAATGTGAAAACGAATTAGCTTTCCGTTAAAAGAAACAATTATCTTCGCCTTTTTCCACTTGCATACCAATTGAAATTTTCAAATGTCTGTTTACAAGCAAAGTTGCAATAGTTTGCAATAAATCAGTTTCCAGAGTATTGGGAGAACTACAGAGTTGCAAATCTAACAGAATAAGCATAGTTCACAGGTTCAGGTACTTGTTGTCCCTGTAGTTCCGGAACCAGAATAGGGCTACGGTATCCCCTGCTTGTCGTAAGAGGCGACTAAAGGGGGCTTTCGGGGTTGCGGGCGGCTAGTGTGGGAGTTCGAACCGTCCAGACAAGTTACCCCGGGTAGGACGAAGGCATGTGTAGTCGCATCGCGTTCGGAGGACTCTGGTTGTGTTCCGTTGGAGATCCCGGATTTCTCCTCACAGCGCTGAGAACGGCCACCGGGGGGGTTTTAGTGAGGCTAAAGATCCCACATAACCCGGCGTTATTTGGGATAACAAAAAAAAGGTTCAGGTACTTGTAATTTTATATGCAGATGATAAAACCTTTTGTCTCTTGACTTCAGTTGAGCGATGCTGTGTTCTGGTCTGACGTAGAAGAAACATACTCATACTGATCCAAGACGTTCCAACTTAGGCCTCAGAATTAGCAAGACATTTGTAGCAAAACCCAGATAAACCAGATCTACACTGGAGTTAATCACATATAGCCAAGATGGAAATGGCCACCACCACGTGGACAAGCTTGTGAGCTGATTAAATATTAAAAAAAACTTTTATCACTTGCAGTAACCTTAAAGCAGATTTAAATGTTGTTCGATAAATTGCAAGGTATGTGGTTCGACCGGGCTGGTACCACTGCCACGCCTATTTCTAGCGTAAAGCATTTTTTGCGTTTCGGTTGAAGGGCGTGTTTGCCGGATCACTTTTAAATGAGGCATCCATTTTAGCAATTCGGGTAGCAACGCATCTGTAATTGACTTTAGATAGAATTTTTGTTCTGTAATTGCTTACAGACCACGTGCTTATTCGGTCTTATAAAAAACTTCAGTCTCATAAAATTCAATGTTACAAAAAAGTTGTTTACATATTAATATTGTAGACGACTTTTCTATTTCTTTTTTGCTCTATGAATGGAACGATACACTGTGACCCAGACATAAGACAAAAACTGACAGTGACCAAATGAAACTACGGATTACGGATGTTTTTGTACAGTATTGCAAACATTCAGACGATGACAAAGAGACATCTTCCTTTTATTGTCGCAAACGATCTTATTGAAACGAATCGTTTTATTCAATTTCGATTCTAACATGACTGTTTCTATATGAACTTTTAATATTTCTGAATATATTTATTTTAATTAAACAAACCAAGTTAACTTTCCAATTATTTTTGTGTAGTTTAACGTTTATAGGCTTTTATGCAAATAGAAGATTTAGAACTAACCAATAACTAAATCCGTTTTAATAAAGGACAGGGCTATTTAAAAAAATGTTAGGGCGATGGCAAATATTGAGTTGTTCGGAAAGTAATTTCGTATTTTACCACAGAGAATTTAATTGTATTTTTTTGATCCGAACTCACACATAAGCCGCATAATAATTATAATTATGTTTGAATAGGTGATAAAGCGAGGCTTGCGAAAAAGTTCGATAGATTTTACGCAGTAATTCTTTTAGACGTCGTTTTAAATATGGAAAGCAATTTCGTCATATTTTACTCTTTTACCATAGAAAAGGTAGAAATACTGTTCACGCCAGAAAGAAATAAACCGATGTGTATGGAGAAGATGTATTGATAATACGCTAGTGCCAGAACTGGTTTGCAAAATTTCGATCCTTCAATTTTGATGTCGAAGATGCACCACATTCTGGAAGGCCAGTTGAAGCTGATAAAGACACGATAAAGGCATTAGTTGATGCTAACCGGCAAATAACTACATGTGAGATCGGTTACCAATTCGTGGTCCACCAATACGCACTTGGCCAGCGCGGTGGACTATGGCCTAATACTCTCTCTTGAGAGAAGACCCGTGCCTAGCAGTGGGACAATAATGGGTTGACGACGAGATCGGTTAGAGGTTAAATATATCGAATTCATCTGTTTATGACCACCTGAAAGGCCTGGTTTTAACGTCGATGCTCGATATATGGGTTCCTCGTATCGTCTCGCAGCAAACTTGTGTCATCGCGTTGACGTCTGTGATTCTCTCCTCAAACCATTTATCCATTTGACGATCCGCGTGGCACCGCGCTTACCATACCGGTCTGACACACAGTGGGTCCCAGGTTCGATTCCCGACCAGACAGGTATCTGAATGATGAGTTTAGATTCTGTTCTGTTCTCGGTCTGGGTGTTTGTGAAAAACGTCTTTCATTTTCACCTTAAAAACAAATCGAATTTCCGAACAACCCAATACAAAACTTTCACATACTTACCAATTCTCAATTGATTCTGTAGGTACCTACACGAAACAAAGGGTCCTGTTATACTTAATACTATTTATTTAAAAACGGCTACGCAACTAAGACAAAGAGATAACAACCAATTCGGACTTCCGTAGTGATTAGGGTTGCTAACTTCTTTCAAGATTAAACTGAAACGTTTTATAGACATTTTCTATAAAAACTGGAAAGAAAAGAAGTTATTTTATACGTTATTTTCGAAATAAAGAAAGATTAAATTTTGATTTTTTTATTTGAAGCAACTTTTACAAATGCATACGAACAAACTTTTGTAATCCAATGTCACTTAAAATAAATTATGTTCCCGTTGTTTATTCCCCTAAATCATAAAGTACAGTTAAATACTATATATTACAATATGGGTAGCAACCCTAGTACCCATGTACAACCCCCATCCACCATTTGATCGGATTACGTCAGCAACGTACGCCAACGGTCGGCGAACAGGTGAAGGCGCACCTGCCAACCGTCGACTTCGTGACATTACGATCGGTTAGATTAGGCTTTTACTGTGCGTCAGTTTAATTGATTGTTTTAGAAGATCTCGTTTTAAAGACTTTGGTACGACCATGGGTGTATTTAGACGACCCGCGTGGCGGAGCGGTTACCATACCGGTCTGACACGCAATGGGTCCCGGGTTCGATTCCCGGTCAGGTATCTGAATGATGAGTTTATATTCATGTTCTGGATATGGGTGTTTGTGTATTCGTCTTGTGTGTGTCCATGGTATCCACGATACAGGAAAAAATCCTAGTGTGGGGCTATGAGTGTAGAAACCCTTTTTTTCATTTGCTTGCTTGTCTTGTATTAGAATATTCCACCTGAAGGTAAGTGGTCACTGCCGCCAATTACAGATGCGTCGCTGATCTCGAGGACTATGATGGTCGCCTCCAATAAAAGTATGTCGGCAACCGGACCCTTCCATCGAAACGCAAGAACTGCTTCACGCTAAAAACAGGTGTGGCGGTGGTACTTCCCCGGGCGAACCACACTGTCTCTCCCACCTATAAAGTGTTTTAACAGATTGAAAAAATAATGTTTATTTACTATTTTTTCAGTTTCTCTGGCTATCTAATAGTGATCTCTACTTTTGTGGTTTGTTTTGGCCGGCACACTTTTAAAGGCAACGATTCGATTCCAGATAGAATCTTTATTAGGTTGAGTCGGTTATAGATAAATAATAATTTAAAAGCCGTGATAGCCTAATGATTGAAACTTGCCCTCTCGATCGAGAGGTCCGAGGTTCAAACCCAGGCACGCACCACTGATTCATGTGCGTATTAGAAATTAATTATCACTGCTTTTCGGTGAAGGAAAACATCGTGAGGAAACCTACACACCCGAGAGTACTTTAAAAAAAAAAGTTCTCGGAGGTGTGTGAAGGCCACCAATTCGCACTTGGCCAGCGCGGTGGACTATGGCCTAAACTCTCTCATTCTAAGAGAAGACCCGTGCCCAGCAGTGGGATAATAATGGGTTGACGAGAGAATAATTTATTACAGTTGACTGTATTATAATTAGATGGACTCTACGTAATAATACCAGTTATTGAGACATAGGTAAATCCATAACTCAGAATTCGATTTATAAAATAAAATCACAATACCATAACAATAAAATAAAAATCAATGACTAAGCGCAAAAGCTCCAATTTCCCATAATAACACAACATCCATTCTCAAAAGCTTTGAACAAACAATTTTACCTTGAACCAAATAGATTTAAAAGCAATAATCAGTACAGCAAACAATATTTGAACGTGATAGCGAGATCTCATCACTGCTATGCGCAAAATAAGCTTTATCAAATTGTAATAGGAACAAAAAACCGAACAAAATAGAAATCATTATGCAACTACAGAAAACATAGCTACAGAAAATAGAACCTTCTGTACTTCTAATAGGAATAAAAGGTGCAAATGCTTCTATAATATAGTCATGGTGAAATTGTTCTAATGCCACGTGCCGTAGACGGTCGAGGGCAGGGATGTTATAAAGCTTCGTAACTGTAACCGAAAGTATCGGATAATCGAAATAAAAATGTATCCGTAACCGAATCCGTAATAAAAGTTTCGGATAATTTCGGATAGGGCTGATACCTGAATGAGACATAATTAATTGTAGCTATTATGATAACTGATATGACGAATTGTAACACCAAATGATAATTAAAAAATGTTAAAAATTGCAATCTATTTCTGTTTTATTTATAAAATTCAATAAAAAATTATATATGCGTAACTGAAAGTATCCGAAACAACGGTTCATCCGAAACAATTACATAGTTTGAACCGAATCCGAAACCGGAATAATATCATGCCTATATATTTCGGATCCCGATACGGATCCAGATCCGATATATCATATCCATTACATCCCTGTTCGACGGTTTGCGTATAGGGATGTTTACATGTCGATAACGACGTCCTATCGTAATTTTACGAAGCTAAAGGCCAAACAAAGGTTAAGGTCATGGTTATTACATTTTTACGATGCCTGTAACACCGCTTCTGCAATAATAGACTTTTATAATCATACTAACTTTTGCTAGTAACTGTATGCGTAATATTGCTAATGTACGGTATACACACTTCTGTAGATCTGCAATATATTTTTATGGTGGTAGAACCAGTGTAGTTTGACCGAGGAACTACCACCGCCACTCTTATTTCTAGCGTTTCGATAGATGGGTGTGGTTGCCGGCACACTTTCACATGCGGCGACCATCATAGTTCTCGAGAGTAGCAACGCATCTGTGATTGACTTCAGATGGAACCCATGTTCTGTATGAGGTTGATTATAGCTGCCCATGAGCGGCAGTGACCACTTACCATCAGCAGGACTGCATGCTCGTTTGCTACTTCAGTAAAAGAGAAATACTACTTTAAAATAGTATCTTTTCATGATTCATGATTTCAAACATAAGTTGTATCTTTTTATACTTTTCGGTTTTCTAGTTCATACTTCCATCTATGAACAAGGTCCATTGCTCGATATAGGTGTCCCCAAATGGGGACTTTTTTCCACAAGCCACCACGTCTGGCATGCGTCTTTTGGACTGCAGTAAGTTGATGTTACACAAAAAGAATTTGCTGACTGCCACGGGAAGAGTAGGAGTGGCGTTATTCATTAAAAACTGACCCCTCACCGCACAATACTCTTGTAGCCGCTTAAAACTCATTTAATATGAATGTTTGAAATAGGAGGAAATAGATCTAAGTAATCACTACATATTTCAACCGGAAGGTATTGCAAATACACCACGGATTATAAAGAAAACACCATATTTTAGCTTGGTTAATTCTTAAGTCCGAATCATTAGAAAATCCAATAAATAACTACGTCATAATAACAAAATAACTATGACAATTGGTCGATGATATGATAAGATTTAAAGTTAAGACTGCTTAAATTTCAGATTGATAGAGCGTTTATCTTGATAACAAGACTGTCAAGTGGACGTCGTAATGCAATGAACTGGTTCTGTCAATGGAACCATAATCGCCAAGATAATTTTATTGTTAGACACTTGGATAAAAAAAAATTAGATAATACTCTACGATACTTTTTGTATTGTAAATCAGGATTTATGTTGTTGTCGTATGCAACAACATGTACTTATGATTATCAGTATGTCACGTCATGATTGTATATGGCAGGTCATGTTTCGTTTCTAGATTTTTTTTTTATTATAACACAAAAACACAGACTGATCGTCCGTGCCTTTTGTCACAATAATTCTTCTTTTTTTTAACAATAAGTCTTTATTTCTTAGCTCCACGTTACGCCATCGCTGTCACCATCACACTGTCGTGTGCGGTGGTAACAAAGTTGGCAATTAAAGAAGTCTTACAATTACGCTTAATATATATAGGGCCATTTATCCTTTTTAGGTTTCTAGATATTTGTAGTTCTTAGTATGATAATTTGTATCTTAGTATATCTATGTCACTCATAACAACAAGAATGAAAATGCCTTAACTAACCAGAACTTGACAAGTGATATTGGTGGAACATGATTGATCCTCAACCTTAATAAAAATTTGCTATTTACACTCAGAGCCCGACACTTGGATTTTCTTCTTAGGATAATCACTCCAGATCAATAATTTTATCATTAAAAATACTGTCTACTTTTGTTAGGTAGTAGAACCAGTGTAGATCGATCCGAAATTACCACCGCCACACCTATTACTAGCGTGAAGCATTTCTTGCGTTTCAAAAGAAGGGTGTGGTTGCCGGCACACTTTCACATGAGGCGACCATCATAGTAGCAACGCATCTGTGATTGACTTCGGTTGGAACCCATGTTCTGTATGAAGCTGATTTCAGAGGTCCATATGGATGGCAGTGGCCACTGGTCATCGGGTGGACTGCATGCTCGTTTGCTACTTCAGCCAGATTAAAAAAAATAGACAGTATTTATAAAAAAATACTAATTTATTTTATCAAATAGTAATTTATTTTATCGATATTTTTATATACCAGGCCTATCTACACCGAAAGCTAAGTACATCGACATAATATTTCGAACAATCACAGCGGTTTTACACTACTATTAGATGAAATTACAGCTTATGTTTGTTTGTGGTCCAGATAAACTTGTATTAGCTTCCTTATAACACTTGTTTGTTTTAGTTCAAATACAAAATAAAGGTATCGATACAGTTTAGATTGAGAGTTATCGATCAATCGGAAATATATTTTGCTTGGGTAATCTGAACTATATTACGATACGAACGAAACATGTTTCAGTATAACAACGAAATATCGTGAGGTATATACGGTTGTATTAGAATATCATGAGAAATAATATTGATAGGAATATGATGTAGGTAATTTTTTAGTTAATTTCATAATTAATGTATGATTATCGGGGATATTACCCTCAATAGCTTGGTTTATTTGCCCTATATATGTATATATCATGACTAATAAAACATTTATATGGAACTTGCACTATAAAAATACATTACAACAGATTTCTCAGTAATCACATGTATGTACGTATAACTATAGCCCGTGTTACAAAATAATATAATAAGATTTCTTACATATAATTAGAATTAAAATTCTTCGTATTTTTAGATAACATATTATATTTATATTATATTTATATTCATATTATATAAATCATGTAAACATGAAGTAGTATGTAGTTTTAAAGATCTAAGCATAAATAGGGACAGACACCGCGAAGCGACTTTGTTTTATACTAGGTATGTAGTGATTATTTAATTTGTATTGTTTCTTTCGTACAAGCCATACAAGAGTATGGATGTTTTATATGTGTTATATAATGACGGTGTTAAGCGCCACTGTTCTTTTTCAAAACTTGTAGTTAGAGATGTTTACAAGTTGTATTCAACGTAATTCTCAGGGAAGTTAATAAGTTTATGGGCGGCAGTGGCCACTTACGACATGTAGGTACATATATTTTAGGTAATTAGATAATTAGTCACCCGTCGCAACTAAACTCCGTCTGTGGCAAGTATATTAAAAACAAATCAAAAATTTTTGTTTCACGTATGTATTTTATATGACACATATCATTTAGCATACATGCAATATGAACATACATGAGGTATAAATAATGCCTTTGCTCCCGCTAGGATTGAACACCGATGATTTATCCTCGATTATCGATTAGTGTTACCAACGATTGTAAATTTCATTGGTATTAAGCCGAGCTATCTTGAAGCGAATAACTGTATCTAAATAGGTCTTTATATATATATATAATATATATATATATATATATGTATATATATAATATATATATATATATATATATATATATCCGACCGAAGTAGGAGACGAGCATGAACTGTATGCTGGTAAACCTAAGTGTAAAAGGATTATTACAGGTGGTAGAACAAGAGTAGTTCGACCGGGGAATTATCATGCCACACCTCTAGCGTGAAGCAGATCTCGTGTTTTCACATGAGGCGACCATCATAGTCCTCGGGAGTAGCAACGCATCTGTGATTGACTTCAGATAGCACCTATTTTCTATTTGAAGTTGCTTACAGATGTCCATGAGGGGTAGTGACTACTTACCATCAGGTGGACTGCATGCTTGTTTACTACTTCAATCAAATAAAAAAATCTGCTGCCAACGGATATCTGTAAAAATCTTTATGTAAGAACAGTAGGCTAGATATAGGTGTGGCCGTGGTACGATCGAAGGACACTCATTAGATATTTAACATGCAATATGAACATACAAGTGGTATAAATAAGCCCCCTGCTCCCGCTAGGATTGAACATCGATGATTTATCCTCGATTATCGATTAGTGTTACCAACGATTGTAAATTTCATCGGTATTAAGACGAGCTAACGTTAAGCGAATAACTGTATCTAAATAGGTCTTGATAATGATTGTACTATGGCAGTGATAGCCTAATGGCTGAAACTTGCCCTCTCGATCGGGTCCGAGGTACAGACCCGGGCACGCACCACTGATTTTCAAAAATTATGTGTATTACAAATTAATTATAACTGCTTTTCGGTGAAGGAAAACATCGTGAGGAAACCTACACACCTTTAAAAAGAAAAGTTCTCGAAGGCGTGTGAAGTCCATCGATTCGCACTTGGCCGGCGCTGTGGACTAAAGTCTAAAACTCTCTCATTCTGAGAGAACACCTAGCAGTGGGACAATAATTGGTTCTACAGCCATGCAATATTTGAGATTTACAATGTCATCATTTGATTTTATAATATGGTACCGTATATAGCGATCACTTTGTCTGTAAGCTAATGAAGATATTTTGTTTGATTCTCGCCCAAACACGTATATGCAGGATGTGAATATTAAGTTCCATTACACTTTTTTATCGTCACCCTTCAAAAAAATGGCAATATTCCTTGTTGGCCAAGAACGAACTGATAGAAGTCACGATACTTGATTTTTTTAACAACTGTATGTGTAAGTATCCTCCCGATGTTTACCTACCTATACGTCAAAGTATTTTGTTGGTAATTATTTTCTAATACTCACTTAACAACAAATATCAATGGCTGTTTGTCTTGCGCGACACAGCCCAAAACCCACAAAGCTTTGCTATCACATTATATTATAGAGCGATGTAGCTAATAATAATAAAGTTGCAGAGATTATCTCGCCATAAACCCGGATCGGTCGGGAGCTATGCGCGGTGAGCACGCATGGGATATCGCATTGTACGAACATACTTGATTTATGCGCGATTACCGATTAATTCAAGCAGCGATCATAAATTTCAGAGATGAGGTGCCGAGTGCGAATCGAGTCGCTAAGGTATGGACCAATTAACACTGTTCGTTCAACCCTTTTAATGGTGTGTGTAACTATTTAATAATGTAACTAAATAAATATTGAATTTAATTTTGTACTCCTATGATAATAAGTTTTTGTTGAAAGGGATTCAGTGAGATTAGAATTGAAGACAAATAACTGATATTAACATTATTTCTTAAATTATTCTTATATTACACAATACTGTATCATAGCCAAAAGTGCTTGTACATCGTTGGTCCATTGTAAACTGATAGAGGAAAGTGTGGATTATGGGCTAATCTATGTCGGATATGCTTGCGTGGGGGTTGAATCTGAAATCCACTGTTATTCAGATTTTTATATTGTATTAATAAATGATTAATTAAGCATGAAATCTTTCACACAATTTTAATTGCATTACTTCTATTTCTATACAAAAAATGCCTTGGATGGGCTTCCCAAATAATGAGTTTTCGCTTGAGTAGATCGTTTCATGCTGTATCTTCTTTGATTGTCGATCTGTCGACCTAGGTTTCAATGATTCAGGAAGTGCCATGACAAGAAAAATCTTGTTCTTATAGTCCAAAAGCCATTAGATAAAAAGATTTCTAAAGAATTGTGATTTATCTTGGTGCCTATTTCGCGTTTTCCTTTCAATAGATTGACGCGAACACTACCTTATTTGGTTAAAAGATCTAATGACAAAATCAAGGAAATGGTTTTGTACAATAGGTCTCGTTTAATTGTATTAAATCAATGTTTACCTACTAGTCTCGTGGACGTATATTAAGGGAGATGATCAAAGATTCGAATCCGAATCCCTCCCCTCAAAACATAGACCAGAAGTATCACTTTTGGTTTCTTTGTCGACAAACTTCGGAGTCTATTTATTCGACACCTCCCTCTTCGTTATAAGATGAGAAAAAACTAAGTCTAGCCAACCTTTTTAGGCGGACCGCAAATAATGGCCTCCCACCTTATGAAAACAATAGCTACACCCTAGCTAGAACTCGTGTCGTAAGTCTATACATATTATACGGCTATTAAAATACAATAGCACCAAAATCCCGTACAGTTTGAAGACAACGATCGACACCAAACATTTGATTAGAAGAGAAATCCTCAGAGATGAGTTTACCAACGAGGTGTAGGAGCGATTGTCGGCGAGACGTGCGACCGATAGGTTTTTTGTGAACAGAATAGGAGCACTCATCAGATAGCGTAACAAAAAGCCGACGATAGCCTCCACACAAAGGCGCCACCGTCCGTCGATTACGCTATATGTCAAAGCAGTTTGGCTCGAACAACGCACCATATTGATCCAAACAACTCGTCTATTTTGCTTCGGCTTTATTAGATTTTTTCTACCGCTGATAGTCTCATCATAACCAGTTTTAATTGGTCCGCCGGCTAAAGTTTTTAGAAGGTGTGTACAGGTGTTCCTCTCTGGTCAGGTCAGTAGTTGTTGCTGACTCCCGTCGCGCGATCTATGGCATTGTATGGGCGCTCCAAATTGTTGGTTTAATCGAGCTTTTTATGAACACAGTTTGAATTGTGAACGCAATACCATTATGATTGTCTGATGGCTGCAAAAAGTGAACGGGCGATATAGTAATCATATTATTTATGTCACGTTCTGCTGACTCTCTTATATTGAAGTACCATTATTGTAAAACGAGATGCACGAATATATTCCTTGATTTTTTTATCTGTTATAGAAAACTCGATTCGTTTTTCCGTTGACATAAATAACGTCATATAGTTGTAATGTAACGAATTTGATAAGAAGGCGACGAATAAAGCTTTGCTTTATTGTGAATATGTAGGGGAGAGCGGGGCTGGTTTTAACGGAGGTAAGAATTAACAAGCTTATTCCCGCTAAACTAAAAGTGTTAAAAATTTGATATTCCGTTTAGATACACTAGATACATAGCCAAACCTACTGCGACTTGCCAATTGCCAGCGAGTCGTTGCTTGTAATAGTTGTGTGCAGCGGCTTAGGATTGACAGGTAATTAATCATTTTTGATTTTGCAAAAAATTGATTTGAGACTTATTTAATCGCTGAATCGAATTGAAGTATGTTTTGAATCGAAGCCTATTTTATTGACAGTAACACTATATTATTTGTTTGTAATTATTTTGTCCAAATTATTTTCTGTGATTTATTACCTAAAAAAAGTGATCTTGGGGCTAAAATTAACAAACTGAGTGGTGATGATTTAAATGATCTTTAAATGTGCAAGAAACATCAAATGAAAAGTCTACAGAAAAGTTTAACATAGAGTTAATAAGGCTTTGGATCCTAACGAAAGCGTGTAAGGAAATCAACAATTCCCACACACACTCCCGAAAAAATGGCCTTAGAGGAAGAAGTAAAATTAAAATAAAAGTCAAAAAAGATAAAAAGTAGTCAGATGAAAACGAAAAATAAAGTTAAAGGTAAGGTAAAAGGGAGAGGTAAAGGTATATAAACCTGGAGAGTAGAAGCAAAAAAGATTCAGAAGCGTATTCTAAAGGATGATAGCGAAGAAGATGGTTGCTTTTGTTTAGATGGCGCTGAGTCTTATAATCAAGACACATCTGGACTCGACTGGATACAATGTATTTTATGTAAAAGATGGGCTCACATCACTGGTATCAAATGTGACACAAGAAAATACATGTCTTCATTGTTTGACAAATAATTATTGCCTCAAATGGAGAAGGTATTTCCGTCTAAAAATGCCAAATAGACTATTGTTATTTTTATATGTTCAAGTAAAAATTAGATTAACAACTAATAAATGAGACTTTATTACCTTATTAGGATAGCCAGAGAATGTCTGAGACTAAAAAGTTTATATATTAAATTTAAAGGCTGAGTATTAGTATTTGTAGGCAAAGAAAATCTTTAAATTTTGTCAATCATTAATAGATAGTGAAGATTTAAAAGAATAAACGTTTATTGTACCTTATTGACATTGCTTAAGACTGTTGACACTATAGTTTATATATAACTTTTAAATATAAAGTATAATGTGTGTGTATTAATGTTTATTGCCTTAGAAATCTTAAAATTGTGACAATAATTATTAATGAGTGTAGATTTAAAAGAATACACTACATTCTTGTTATACCTCTTACAAAAAGTACTGATTTGTTTAACTCTAAAGACAATAAATCATTTGTAATAATATAAATGACACTTTATTTAAATATTTGACTTAATTGTAGTATATGTTAATACCAACCCCCTTACGTTAATACTTACCCCAGCTCTGTTAATATTTGCCCCAGATGCGGGGTACATATTAACTAATGACTTTTTTGGTTTTGATGACTCTGTTTCTAAAACCACTTACAAAACTGATTGTTTTTGTTACTTATATCGTAGCTGATTAACCAAAGCATGTTATAAATTAAAAATATTATAAAAAAGTTCATTATTATTGAAAATATCAACCATAATGCAAAATTTGTTAGTACCAGCCCCGCCTTCCCCTACTTTGGTCTCTTTTCAAAACATATTTTAAAGCTAGAGCTACGAATAGCATATTCATTGCCATCTCGGCTCAAACAAATGTTATAAAAATGTAGTATTTGTTTAAAACATATTATTATCTGAAATTAATAAAGTAATATTTCGTCTTGTTTTATATCATTTATCTATCTATCTGTAAGTGTAAAAATCGATTTTACCTAAAAAAAATAACAAAAAATTGAACTGACTTCCATGCCACAAAAAAGTAAAAAAATAAATAAACATTCGTTAGTTTTGAACATACTCAGTACTTCAATGTGATGACACGCGTTTATGTCTTATGTATGGGTGCATGTTATGTTTCAAGGTAACGTATTCTTAAGGACATATCTTCCTTTTTTTCAATAATTTAATTAGTCTATTTGTTCCAAATCCTCTCCCCCTTATTTACATAGGATAAAAATGCAATTTGAAAAAGGAATCTTCCGTAATATGTTATGTATGTTTCAGTCAAAAATGTTATTCAGTAATATTTGTTCGATTTACATTTTTAAAATACGTACCATATGATTCATTTATGAAATTATTCTTCTGTTAACTATTCCATGTAAACTTTTGAATCCCTAGTTAGAGTTTACGTTGATAGTATAAATCCTTTTTTTATTTGTTCGTATAGAGAAGAGCCGAAAAATTAACACTAACTGTACGATACATGCCCATAGTGATAGTGTATTAAGTTACCTAAAAACAATAATAGTTTACATTTTTGTCCATACATTGTAGGTACATAACACGTAATGTTTCCGTATTCGAACATACGTTGCAATATCACTACATAAAACAAAGTCGCTTCCCGCTGTATGTCCCTATATAAGCTTAGATTTATAAAACTACGCTACGGATTTTAATGTAGTGTCTTTTTAATAGAGTAATTCAAGATGGAGCTTTTTATGTTTAATACATGCTTAATATATTGGAGGAACGCTGATAATTCTAGATTATGGTCTTTTAGGCGTAACTAAGTTCGCCGGGTCAACTAGGACTTTACGATAATTGGCGAAAACAATAAAAAAAATCGAGTAAATTTAATGAACTTGTAATTAAACCTACCTTTACTTTACGTTAATCAAATATGAAAATTCGTATGTATATTACGATCAGGATCCAAATTAACAATCAAATGATCAACGATTAATTAAACAGCAGTATAGTTTTGATTCACTCACGCCACTTATCTATAAACGATTCGTGTAATAGATTTTAACATTTTAATTTTGTCGTGATCAATTGTGTACACTATCGTTGTAGAGCGAACGATTTGGTGGTCCAGCCGACCACCCAGCGAAGCAGACGCTATAATTGTTGCAGTTAAGATTTATAATGCACCGAACTAGAGATGTTTTGGAGTAAACATACTACAGAGTGTTTCTAAAAGTAAAATACTGGAAATATTTAATTTTGTAAACTATAAATACAATGAGACAGTGGCGCGTGCTTGGGATCAAATCTAGGCACCACAGATTTTTCTTAAATTCTGTGCGTATTAGAAATCAATTAATTTGACCGCCGCCGGTGTCCTCAGCGTGTGCCCCATTGAGCTCTTTTCTAGTGGGCGTGAACTGCTCACCGCACCTTCTGGTTTTTACGGCAACATGCAACCACACATGCCGCCGTCCTTCCCGGGGTCACTTGACCGGACGGTTCGAGCTCCCACTCTTCCCGCCCGCAACCCCGGAAGCCTCTTTTAGTCGCCTCTTACGACAGGCAGAGGGTACCGTAGTCTTATTCTGGTCCCGGAACTACAGGGACAATCGTGAGGAAACCTACACACCACAGAGTTTTTTTTTAAAAAGTTCTCGGATGTGTGTGAAGTCCACCAATTTGCACTTGGCCAGCGCGGTGGATCTAAATTCCCTCATTCTGAGAGAATACCTGTGTGTAATCTTTTTATCTTAAAAATAGTGTAATTCGTCAAAAAATATGCAATACGTTAATTCATTTATAACGATTAAAAATTAACTATCCGTGGGTCCTCTCGCTTCTGTCGGCTCTACTGTAATTAAATGTGTCCTATGCTTTAATCCGGGTGAAAAACTGTTTTCTAAATCTGTCTGCTAAATTTTTGTGAAATCCAACTACTAATAATAGTGTGATACACTAAGAAAATACAGTAATACCTCGACTTACGCTACCTCGACATATGCGATCTCGGAGTTACGCGATTTTCAAATCACGACAATTCGACTTTTATTTGAGGTCACACAATCTCTTTACTATTAATAAGATAAAGATTTATGGTCCTATACTATTTCTTAGCTAATATACATGTTTGAATCTGTCGCACGAAAACAACGCACAGACACAATTTATTTTATGTTACGTATTTCTTATACCCCGACTTACGCGAATTCGACTTACGCGGTTATCACTCTGTCCTACCTATTGCGTAAATTCGGGGTATTACTGTACATACATCTTCATAAACTTTTGTAATTTCTTATACAAAAAAGATAGGATCACCCTTTATCCATGATTCGAACAAGTACCTAACTTGTACGTATATTATGCTCATTAATTAACCGATCAATATTAATATAACTTCTAATTGATAGGTGCGTACACGGGTAAGTGAAAGTTAATGATATTGTTAAATGTTTGATGCATTTGTTATGATCCATACTTATCTTTACGTAAAACCGTGGGGGGCATGTGTTCACCTTTGGTCGATTTATGAGTAAAAAACAATATTGTGCTGACTTAAAAATAAGCTAGCATTAGGTATAATCTTCTTTGACAGAATAGAACTACGGTATCGCCTGGCTGTTGCAAGAGGCGGCTAAAAGTGTCTTCTGGAATTGCTGGCGGCAAGAGTGGGAGCTTGAACCATCCAGTAAAGCCACTCCGGGAAAATCATGTGTGGTCACATATTAAAATCAGACAATTACCTTCGATTTCGACAACTATCGAAATTGTTTTAGCACTATAATAGTAGAGTTTTAGCACATACATTGACGTTGCTCCCACCGCGATGCCTTTTGAAGGCTCAATAACAAAAAAATTGTATGATCTACATCTTTTGTAACATCGAAAGGATATTCACAATTGAGCAATTGAAACTTGAGAGATACATTGAATTTGAAAAATAAGTAATTTTTGGAAAATCATGTTCAGTATAAATTCTATGACAACTTATGGGCTTTTGTAGCCTGAAATAAATAATAAAAAAAAAAATATGCGTGCGTACAAAGTACACATGTCAGAAGTGAAACTTCTTTGGCGAACTAATTTATAAATCTTGTTTATATTTATACAAATCTAAAACTTTAAATTTCCAAGATTAAGAGGAAGGGAAAAAGGAAGATAGGTTAGGAATTTAATTGTCATTAAAATAAAACAAAAAGTGTTGAAAATTAATGTAAATTATAAATTTAATTTTTTCTATAAAATTCACTTACTGTTTATTCACTGTAGAAGTGCCTAATAATATTGTAAATATTACGCTATGCGACAGAAATGCCATCTAAAGTTCTAATAATTAACTAGTAAACGAATACACAACCAATAGGGCGTGTATTCTTTCTCGATATCCCGTATTCTCTCTCTCTCTTGTTCAATCTTTCTCACTATAGCTCTCTCCCACCTCACACTCCATAGCACTATGCGTGATACGACGTTCGCTCTGTCTCACTTTTTCTCTCAATTTTTCTCATTCGCTTGCTCCCTACTCTCACTCCACGGCTAGTTTCTCATGCTACGTTCGCCCTGTCTTACTCCCTCTCAATCGGTCTCGATCACTCTCTCTCTCTTTTCCGACACTTCCGTTGCATACCGGCGTGACGTTTCATCTGTAAAAATTTTACCCTCATGCGCCTAAAGAAGTTTCACTTCAAAAAGTAAATGTCTGTTATATTCTTCTAGCAAGTGAAAGCCGGTTGCTGTTGTAAATAATAATTGTGAAAATTATATCCAGATTATACCCTGGATCAAAACCTCAGAAACTCATGCGATTCCGAAATTTATTAGAATAAGTTCTATTCAAATGTGATTTAATAGGAAAGAGAAAGTTTATGTAAAAATACTAAAATCATATGTACTTTAGCTTAAAAGGATTCGAGGTTAAGTGGTTACTATTTTTCCACTATTTAATATGCAATTGTGACCGTGTAAATAGAAATAAATTAGACATGAACGTATTTGCAAACGACTCAATGAATATTAGCAACTTTGTAAAGCGAATGTAGAAATAAAATGCTAATGCACAAACATCATACTTACGTATATTTATATCAAGTACTTGTATCGCCTCATATTGACGCTTTTCTTAATAGCTTTAGCTCTTTGGTCCATTTACATAAAACTAGACTAATAACGCGGTTACACTCGGCGACTTTTTGCAGCTATTCAGTAGCGATACTATCGCAAGGAGACCGCAGTAAAATCGCTATGTTGTTGCGACAATACCTCTTTCCCTCCCTTCATTGTTTTATTCCTCGTAGCCCAAAACAGTCGTAGTAGCATATACATTTTATTATTTAACGGGTATTCACGATATGCGATTTTTGAATTTCTTTCTGCCGATATTTCGACCCAGTTGCATGGATCGTGGTCGCGGCCAAACTATGGTGGCGGAGAGTAACCGTTGACAAGCACTAGTGGTAAAATAACCTATCTACCCTACGTCTAATTCGTTTTTCTTTTTTATGTTCCATATCACGACACATAATACTATCTATATCCTAGCGCACCACACTTTGCACTATTTGCGATTTACATAAACTAACCACCAAAGTCGTAGTAGCGACACAAGCTGCGTTCACGCTACTCAAAACTGCAAAACCTTTTGACACATTTTACATATATCTTTACTTTGAAAGATAAATACCTTTTAGAGAATAATATTTGTTATAGATGTATCTAAGGATAAGGCGTAAACAAACTGAATGAAAGTAGTCACCGTCATCTATGAATATTGGTAACACGAGGAATCGTTAATGTAAAATATGCTTTATTCTATTAACGAAATTATACGACTTTATGATATACATACTTATCTGATCGAGATATGCTGCATTCTTTTAAATAGAGGTATTGCATATAATCAAACGTTTTAAAAAGTAACATATTTATTTAATTTCTAATTGTCTCTTAGCAATTATAACAGTTTTCATATTAAATCTTGTGATAGCATAACAAACAATAATTTCGCGTTTATGATTAGTATGAATATCCATTACTAAGACGTTATTGGCTAGCTGACATCCTAGCATGAAAAACGAGAAAGTTAACTGAAGGCTTATCAATAAATCGTATGCTAATCCTGTGGCGCACTGCGTGGTCTATGCTGGCTCCCGTGGCTTCACGCTTCGAATATCGTAGTGCCCGTTTAAATGCCGGAAGTAATGGTAAGTTTAAGCATTTATCACGTAATAAGCATGATATATTACTGCAAGGAGTTGGATACGTAATTTGTATGACTATGTTATTGACTTGTTTTTAAAGGTAAAGAATTCCGTATGGTTCGGTAGTAGTAAAACAATCTTATGGTAAACTAGCTTTACCCGCGGCTCCGCCTGCGTTCAAATCAATGTATCACAAAGTTTTTCCCATTTCACCCGCTCAGGGGTTTCATAAATTCCCTTCATTTCATAAATTCCCTTTTTAGTGAGCACTTACGTCCTTAAAAGAACCCACATGCAAAATTTGAAACTCCTAGCCTTTGTAGTTTCTGAGATTTCGTGATGAGTGAGTGAGTGAGTGACCTTTCGCTTTTATATATATAGATTAATTCTTATTATTGTTGCATAGTTAAATTATGCTAATTTCTGGTTTGTCTGGTAGAAACATGGATAACAAAAAAAACGCATCTGTGGCTAAGGTAATAAGATATATATATCATACCATAATAGAAGTCATGGATAACTTTATTGTTAAACCTGGAGGCACCACTACTTAGTTTACTTATGTCTAATATGAGAGATAAGAGGTTTAGTTTGAACGTTTAAGACTAATTTCAAGACTGGTATGGGAGACATAATCTTAATAATTCTCCTTGGCATTCCAATCCACCTTTTTTTTTTTTTTGTTTTTGAGGGGGAAACCTTCCAAAGGTACCCGACGCCGTGGGAGCGTCGCAGGGTTATGTGTGATTTTTACCGCACTAAAACCCCCCCGGTGGCCGTCCTCGGCGCTGAAAAAGGAGGACTCCGGGATCTCGAAACGACTTCAACCGGAATCCTCGAGCGCGCTGCCCCATCGGGCTCCTCCCAGATGGGCGGCTGGGCCCACCGCTCCGTCTAATCTTTACAACGATATGCGACCACACATACCGCCGTCCTTCCCGGGATTGCCTGACCGAACGGTTTGAGCTCCCACTCTAGCCGTCTGCAACCCCGGATGCCCCTTTTAGTCGCCTCTTACGACAGGCAGGGGATACCGTAGCCCTATTCTGACCCCGAGGCTATTCCAATCCACCTACCGACACGTAGGACTCTAGTATTTTCTGGGGTTTGACTGCAAATGTCCATTAGTTCCAGTGGTCATCCATTATCATATAGGCTGCTTGTTTAGTTCCTATTTCAAATAAAAAAATAATCAGCATATTTTAATGCATATTCAATTGAAATACTCTTTTAGCGAAGCGTTTGAGTGGTGATTTATTTACTTTCGAGAGCTTCAACGAGATTATTATCTATGTTTAATTGCTACGTTAATGGTTCGCATTTGAAGGGCTTTCTAAACTAATGTGGCGAAGCACGAATCATCGGGCAAGTGACGCACGGAACCTTTTTGGATGAGCTTCGAAACCTTTTTTAACATGCCAAGTTATCGTATGCCTAGTTGTTTGGGATTTTTTACTTAAAAAAACACAAATACTTTTAGTATTCTTTTTTATCCTTTTTTACTTATATAATGTTCATTACAATAGCAAATTTACTTCATAGTGATAAACATTATTGACACACATTAAGAACGTGTTAATTTTTTACAAGTAGGTATCTTAACAATAATCAAAAATGAATGTAAATCAAAAATTAAAAGAAGTATAATATATTTTACATATATTCAAAAGCTACGCAAAGTTAAAATTTATAAAGAAAATTTATAAATCAGTTGTCCCTATTATATCATCGTTATAACTTTCTGTTTCTGCTACATCCTTCTACATAATACAATAAAATATAACAAACAACATATAACAACGTAATATAATATACCAAAGTTACTATTAATTCATTGCTATACCCTTATCTTTCTTTTATATCCTTCTATATAATTCAATAAAAATAAACCCTATTAACTACAAATAAGCCTTTGACTTACTACGACGTTGTACATGACTACGAGAGCTACAACCGAACAAATTCAATGAAGTTACAACAGAATACAAGTTAGCGCGTCATTCACTAAGTCCATTAAGGCTGTGCTACACTAGCGCGAGAACAGCCCATCGGTGTACCTGTAATGGTATCGAAGTGTTAACTTCCTTCCTACAAGAATAGACTACATACTGGTTTATACCGGGGTGTTTTGTACGGATTATTCTAGTGCAGAACCATACGTTCGCTTACACTTTATAGTTCGCTTTTTTTGAGACCTTCTTAGTCTTCGGGAGTAGCTACGCATTTGTGATTGACTTTTGATAGAACCCTTGTTCTGCATGGAGTTGAGTGATAGTGATCACTTAACATCAGATGGACTATGGATGGTTCAGCAAATACCTTCTCTCGACTTACTTTAGCTTAGATAATAGCAAATATTATTAGTCACAAGAATTTCTTTCTTGCGTTTCGATAGAATGGTGTGGTTGCCGGCACACTTTATATATGAGGTGACCATCCTAGTCCTCGGGAGTAGTAACGCATCTGTGATTAACTTCAGATAGTATCCATGTTCAACATCAAGTTGGTTACAAATGTCCACGGACGGCAGGGACTACTTACCATCAGGTGGACTGCATGTTCGTTTGCTACTCCGATAAGATAAAAAAATTAAATAATGAAAGTGATATTTAAAATTTGAAAACAAAATAATTTTGAAAAATCCTCTCATTCAAACCTCAGATCCGTAAATAATCCTAATTTAAAATCACTAGATTATCACCGCTAGTCCCACTAAACTCCCAACTCCTTTCACTAAATAATAACCCTTAATTCCAAATTTATTCACCACATTCAAAAATAAAATTACCATAACGGTGCTATACAAACTTAAAATAAAACCGATTTAAATTAGTATCAAATAAAGTTATCCCGTATAGGTGTCTACGGCTGGCAGCCGTCCTAGGGATAAAATGCAGCGCATTTATTCCCAGGAGCCTGTTGCGTCCCACCACCATGTTCCACGGCTTCGACAATTAAGACTTAATACTTCCAACTGAAGTTGTTTTATGCAAATGGGTACGAGGATTGCGTGTTCGGACGCCTACTCAGTCTTTGAACTCGGAGCTATATTTAAAATGGACGCTATAAATATTCTAAGGAGTGTGATTGGTTTGTCTAAGACGGTCCTTCGAGCCCGTTAACTCTAATCGATCGCAAATCGTAAGCGTGAAATCTCGTTTTTTGCTCGAGTTCAGAGCTCATAAAACGGCAATGCACATGTAATGAGTTATATGTAAGTTGTTATTAAGTATAGCAAATACTTATTATGTATAGCAAAACTTAGTGTGATTTAGTTAATGTGACGAATATTTTGTTAATGTTCTAAATGTAGATGTTTGTGAGGATTTGTTATGTTTCACACTTAACGGGTACTCACGATATGCGGTTTTTAAATTCTTATTGAATTAATTTTGCCGATATTTCGACCCAGTTGCATGGATCATGGTCACGGCGAAACTGTAATGGCGGAGAGAAACCGTCGACAAGCACTTGTGATAGATTAACCTATCTACCATACGTCTAGTTAGTTTTTCTTTTTAGGTTCCGTATCACGACACACTACACTGATTCCTTACGCACCGAACATTGAACTACTTGTGTTTCACATAAACTAACCACTGGATTCCACGTTTGCGCTAACTTAAAACCGTCTTCTCTATTAAAGCTCTATTAAAAACCTCATATCGTGAGTACCCGTTAAGTATTAAAATGTATCAATTCCGCGATAATGCTAGTCTAAAATCAAATAATTTGTTATGTGTTTGTTACTCTTTCATTAAAAAGTACCAGTCACATAGTTTGTGACCTAAATTAATACATAGGATACTCTTTACCATGGTAGATGTGACCAAAGCGAGCGAAGCCGCGATAATACTTCATGTAGTGTAACATATAGATATCCAATGAAGTGTATGCACATAAATCACTACATAGTACAAAACAAAGTCGCTTCCCGCTGTCTGTCCCTATATATGCTTAGATCTCAAAAACTACGCTATGGATTTTAATTCAGTTCTTTAGTAGATAGAGCGATTCAAGAGGAAGGTTTTTATCTATAATATATGCGTAATATAGAGGAGGAGCACTGATAATTTTAGATTTTTGACTTTTAGGCGTAAGTTCGCCGGGTCAGCCATTTAAATATAGGTAACTTTAAATCTATAATTTTCATACATACACGGAATTCATCAGTAAGATAACTGTCGTGAAGTAATCCCTGTATACATATTCATGTCATTGTATTTAATAGTTTCGTAAACTAGTAAAAATAACAATTTCGGAGATATATCTATTTTTATATCTTTTTTGCATATAGTTATACGTGTCTCTTTCATCGAAGACTAGTTAGTAGTTAGGAGTTCTAACGTAACAATCTCAAGGCAAATATATAACTAACTTGTTGTAATATTTTTTATTAAAAGAAAGGTTAGATAATAAAAATACAGGTTTAATAATACTTTAAAGAAAATTTATTTGTATATCCAAAGACTTAAAATAATAATATAAATACTTTTCATAACTTAATAATTCGTTTTATACATAATTTGGACGGAATTGATCATCACAATATACATACGCAATGTAAGTATATTATACCTTACCGTTACATATAAATAATACTATGTAAATTTTATGTTACTTGTTTACCAACAGGTAAAATCAATGCCATGTATCAACTTTTTAGCACTAATACGCTTAGTGCAATTTAAGTACAAAAAATACTTTTTTTATAAACTTGAATTAACGAGCTTGCAGTCCACTTAAAATTAAGTGATAAATGAACACCTGCAACTAACCTCAAAAAGAACGAGCGTTCTGTCTGAAGTCAAACACAGATGCGTTGCTTCTCCCAAGGATTAAGACTGTCGCCTCATTTAAAGTAAGCTGGCAACCACACACTTCCACCGAAACGCAAGGCACAATAAATATTTTTCAAGATCGTGGTGTTATAATAAAAGTGTAATCCATATTATTTTCTAAGCGATGAATAGTATAAACGATCTTAATGCATTTTGTTGAAATTTCTTTGTAATCCTTTAGTCACTCACTCTATTCCTCATCTACTGAGCTCTAGTGTATCACTAAGCTACAAGCAAACACAGTGTTTTCTAGCAACACTAGATACTGATAATAGTAAATATATAAAAAATAGGAGTCAATCAACGTTCAATAACAGAACTTGGAAACGAGATAGTAATTTTTTTACTGAATTTGACGGACCGGAAATACAATGGAAATTTTCTTATAATTTTACAATTATCGTCAGCGTGAGCAAATTCAAAAAAAATCGCAATTCGCAGCGAAATTTATAAAAAAAAATACCCATCCAACGTACACAGGTAGCTCCTGATAGGAGTTGCCTATAAGTGTTGGATGAAAATATAAATATGTACAATAATTTACAAAAAAGCCTGGAAAATTTCTGTACATTAATATAATTTACCGTATTTTTTACAATATTCTCAAAAGTGCACGAAAATGTTTTGAAAAAGCCTAATAGTGTTATTTACACTCAGTATTAGTGAATGTTTTAATCAAAATATTACATACCAAGTTTACCAGTAATTTATATTCTAAGACATTATCTTTTGATTTCATAAATTCCTACTAACAATCAATTTTAAAGTTACTTCTTGACGAATTACCATTGTTCAGGATAACAAATATGTTAAATCAATACACATTTTCATTAATTACATGTCTGGTATTCCTAAATTATACAGAAATTTTCATAAAATATATTTATCGTCTACGATTTGTATCATGTCCTTATATTTTTGTACGTATAATTGTCATGGATGTATTTAAAAACTTAAACAATGTGTATAATACAAAAAATATAGCTATCAGAATAAATTAACGCTTACAACTAGTTTACTTCTAATATCACACTTTTTATACTAAGACTTGTGTTAAGATTCTGTTTACCGAAGTGGGTACCTAATTAGGTGTTGGCGACAGAGATTCAAGTCGCGTCTCTAGCGCTGTTCCGTTGATGTTTAGCTGCAACAAAATAAAATTAGTTATTAATTCGTATTACATTTTAAAATGCAAGAAACAAACAAACTTGAAGACAGCGTAAAAGTTTATTGAAACACAGTTAAAAGGTAACTGTGCTCGTAGGTACGAGTTTATTACATTTCTTCAAAGTCTTAACTGTTTATGTTTTTGCATTGTATTGTCTTGTACTGTACGAGTTTACGTTTCCGTTTTCAGTAGTAAATCGTAAACAATGATTTTTTCGAGGAACACTAAAAACTTTCACCAAGGACACTGAAATCTTTAGACGAAAAGCGTTACTATCTGATTCTAGTTTCTAGTACTAATTTCTAGTCTAGAAGTCCCATAAAAAAAAATTATGGGACTTCTAGAGAGATTTAAAAAAAATATTACCACGCAACGATTAATACTTGTATACTTTTTAATGTCTAGATTATACTTATTACTCAAATTATGAAGCATGGTAAATGTGTTTACTTACCGGTATGCAAAAATAAGTGGTTCTTAAGGTTGGTATGTTTGGAGAATCCTCGGGAGCAGATGTGGCACTTGTAAGGCCAGGATCCACTGTGGACGTACATGTGAGACTTGAGGTCCCCGGGCGTCGGGAACGACTTGGAACACAGACTGCATTTGTGAGGTTTCTCCTGTTGAAGAAGAAAGAAAGGTTAAGTACTGTTGGGTGACGTGGTATTGTTGGGACAAAGATCGATGTTAATAAAGAATACTTGTGGATAAAATCGGAGTATTAGATTAAGCTCAGTAAAGTATATCTACTTCTTACTTCTAAAGTGTATACAAACGTCACGTGACATTGAATAAGGAACCGAAGATTAATTTGTAGCTAAATACAATAAACAACTCACGTCACAGATAGTAAGTTTTTTTTTGTAAAATCGCTGAGACAAACGCAATCGTAGAAACAATTATATTAAATAAATATATACATTTGTACAAGAAAAACTAAATAAGTCATGATAATAGTCAGGAAGACAATAATACTCGTAGATTAACATTTAAACAAAATTGTAAATTGAATAGTAAGAATATTCATTTTCTCCTAGTTCTTACAAAACAGCTTAAAATTTACAAATAGAAATCGATCTACCATTTAATCTGACTGTTTCTATATCATAACCAACTGGTTACTGTAGTATCGCTCGAGCTTGAATGAACGAACAGTAGAACCCGAGAATTCCGTAGCATAATCGCGTAATCGCCGGATCTACCGACCGGTCTGAACCGCCTTTCATTATAAATTCATTTGCGCACGCATGATGTGCAATGTCATGACTCTGATTATATTGGAGATGATGATGATTATTAGCCGTTTTATTGTCTTCCAACATTGATTTCGTTTTCTTTTTCTGGTCATTACCTGGCTTTATGATCATAGCGTTCAGTTGTGGTAATGACGTGCTCTCTGTAACGTGTTGTATCGATTGTGGTGTGTTTTGATTAAAGCTTGACGTGCGTTATTTGTGCTGATTTCTTATGCATGTATTGATCTGATTAGTTTTTTTTATTTTTTAAATTATTTTAATGAGATTAACTGCATTTTATTTCTTCAGCTAGTGACTTTTTTACTACTATTAACTAACTCATTATTAAATTTGTTTAAATCCTTGTGGAAGCAAAATATCTTAAAGAGAAAACCATTATACCAATCATTTGAAATATTGAGTCACTTTACTATCGATAAAATTATGCGTCGACAGGTATCATCCATTTTCATTCATTCAGGTGTACAAAGTGGAACAATCCTAAATCACCGCCTACACGTCGACGGAATGCGTGCCGTGAAATGTTCAGACAGACATTAGTATACTAATTTCGACCACAAACTTCTATAGTAGGAACATTTGTCCAATCACCGACCCTAGAAATGTCACGCTATTAGATGAACTTAATAGTCGTTTACGACTACACGTGGCGACGAATCGTCAGTGGTAGCTAATGTCGGGCTATAAAGACTACCACTGATTACATGTATTAGGGCTGTCTAGCTAGAAAAAAGTTGACATAGCTTTTTAAAAATTAATATATAATATAAACTTTAATAAGTTGAATCAATGTGCCTATTTGAAATATATTTACAACATACGAGTAGGTTTCGTAACGTACTCGTATGTTTTTTATTATTGAGATAGTGATCGCTTGTAAAAAAACTATCCTTAACTAGCTGTCCCGACAAACGTTGTTTTGCCATATAAAAAATAAAAAAATGTTAAGGATGGACAACCCTTAAGGGGTATGAAAAATAGATGTTGGCCGATTCTCAGACCTACTGAATAAGCATATAAAATTTGGTAAAAATCGGTCAAGCCGTTTCGGAGGAGTATGGCAACAAAAACTGTGACACGAGAATTTTATATATTAGATATGCTATACCCAATCACCATAGTAAGAATATAAATCATTAAAACGTTGATGCCACTGTATAGTTATATTAAGATTTTGAAATAAGATTCTTAAAGTTATTAGATGAACGTTTTTTTTATGTTCATGAGAATAGTTTTCTCAAACATTGCTATTGCTACAATATGTAGTTATAGCAAACATATGTCATTTGTTTACGTGACAACCCTATATCACTTGTGCGACAGAACAAATTGAATAAACCATATCGTCATTTCTTCGCGGCTTCCTCTGCACGGCTAAACGTCATTACCTATTTCACTTTTTGTGTACGAGTAATGGAATGACGCTACATACGCTGCGGTCAACCGGACACTTCATTTGAATCTGTATTGTTTTATTTCACGTTAATATTGAAAATAATTTGATGCCACAAAACAGCTTAATGTTTAACAGGTGTGGTAGAGTGGTGTTCTCAATGGCATATGTTTATAAATATAAGAGCAAACGACACACAATCTCGCAGCTTTCAAGTAAATTGCTTTGGATATTATCTTATTGATATGAGGGTTTTGTGGTACGAATAAATAACAATTCGGATACCTATAATAGATCTTAGTGTTCCTACTTATATAATTACGATAAAGTCTTGAAACCACCATTTGATAATAAGATGAGAAAAAATGATTATAATTATGTATAAAATACTGCTATACAAAGAATAATGGCATAGTAAACGATTGGTAAATATTGTTTGTAATTTAGAAAATGATGTAAAAAACAAGATAGTTCACACAGATGGCATAAATTGACCAAAAAACGACTGAAACTTACATATGTTTATTGTAATTAACACATTTTGTAATTAAAATTCTGTATTAATTTGTTTCGCTTCCTGCGGTCCTAATACCATGAATGATCAAGTCGTCCACATCTGATCCAATTTTAGTTCAACAACAACTCCCATTCAATTTTCACCCGCCCGCCCACAGCACACCCACCAAAAAAGTGTAATTACACGCGACCAGTTTAAAAAGATCTCTCAAACCATATATCAGTGACGGAGGAGCGTACATGCCTTTTTGTCGAGTTATCAAATCCTCAGTGGCTCAATCAAGCCCCACAAAAAACCGCTTCCAATATTATTTCGCCCTTCCCGCTACCGAATATTGCAATATATAAATCAATAAACAAAGAGCCATTAGTTGTCTGACAATTTCCGTTGGATAAATCACGACATACGCAAAAACTGGTCCCGTACGATAACGAAGGCGGCTTTTCGCGACTATACGATATTAAAACGATATTAATGTGAATATTCGTTGCGTTTAGTGATTTATGGACACCTGCATGTTGAGCGAAGTAATCGTTTTTAAATCGTAGGGAAACTACACCGGATCTGTGGAAGATTAGTTTACGTGACACTGTTGTTATAGTATACGAGAATTTTACATACCTAAAAAAAATTTTAAACAAAAAATACAACCGACTTCCATGCCACATAAAAGTAAAAAATAATTTAAATACATGTTGGTTTAGAGCAAACACAGTTCTTAGTACATAGTCCCGAAGTCGGCGCTTACCATATTTTGCTGGATCATGACGAAACTACATGTATCTTATATGAGCGCCGACTTCGGGACTATGTACTAAGAACTGTGTTTGCTCTAAACCAACATGTATTTAAATTATTTTTTACTTTTATGTGGCATGGAAGTCGGTTGTATTTTTTGTTTAAAATTTTTTTTTTCACGCTTTTCAGTCACGATAAAATCAGTTATGGCTGTTGCTAGTCGTCCGCTAACCGGATGAATAAAATTAATTATTCGTCCGATTTTCGGATGAATAAAATTATGTGCTGACGTCATCATATAAAAATAGACTTCTTTGACACAACCGGTCGGGGGCGCTACCGCGCCCCCTCCCTTAGATTCTGAATTGGAAAAATCTGTTCGAACCTAACCTAACCGAATAAAACAACTTTTTCTGAGTAAACATTTATTTAAAGAATAGACCTATAATTATCAATATTTAAAGTAGAAAAAGTAATATAAACCTTATAACTAAGAGTATAATTCAACTAATTCAACTGATACTGATAAAAATAACCCATCCAATTTAAAAAGGTTGGTAGTACTCTTGCATCTTTCAGGTAATTGTATTCAAAGTGGAATTTTTGATCATAATTATATCCTCTCCGAAACTCATTGTTGGTATTGTGAACAACAACATTATGTATACGTAAGCACAATATGGCCGATGCCTACGGTTTAAACTTGAAGGACCCCAGCATTATCAGGGTTGAGGAGTTGAAGGTCAAAATTATCATGTCATATCTTTGCTTAGTAATCTCATTACATATACGTAAGCACCATATGGCCGATGCTTATGGTTTAAACTTGCAGTACCCTGCATCATCAGGGTTGAGGAGTTGAAGGTCAATTTTCTTATCATACGTCTTTGCTTTGTAAATATATTATATATCCATAAGTATCAAATGGCCAACGCCTATGGTTTAAGCCTGAAGTACCCCTGCATCATCAGGGCCGAAGAGTTGAAGGTCAAAATTATCATGTCATATCTTTTCTATGTAATCTCATCGCATGCACGTAAGCAACAGATCCCCAACTTCTATGGCTTGGGCTTACAGTACCCTGCATCATCAGGGTTGAGGAGTTGAAGGTCAACTTTTTTATCATACGTCTTCGCTTTGTAAATATATTACATACCCATAAGCATCAAATGGCCAACGCCTATAGTTTAAGCCTGAAGTACCCCTGCATCATCAGAGTTGAGGAGTTGAAGGTCAAATTTTTCATCTTATATCTTTGCTTAGTAATCTTATCAGATATACGTAGCGATCATGTAGCTAACGCCTATAGTTTAAGCTTGAAGCACCCCAGCATCATCAGGATTGAGGAGTTGAAGGTCCAATTTTCCACCGTATACAACCATTTTTCTAATGTTTTACCTTACATTTTTTTAAATATCATTTTGAATGCGTAAGATTGAAATAGCTAAGTTTTATGGCTTAGGCATTCAATACCCTTGCATCATCAGGATTGAGGAGTTGAAGGTCCAATTTTTCGTCGTATACCTTTGCTTAGCAATGTTATTACAAATCCGTGAGCAACAAATGTCTAACGTTTATGGTTTAAGCCTGCAGTACCCCTGCATCATCAGGGTTGAGGAGTTGAAGGTCAAATTTGTCATCGTACATCTTTGCCTTGCTATCTTATTATATATCCGTAAGCACTAAATGGCCATCACCTACGGCTTGGGCTTACAGCACCCTGCATCATCAGGGTTGAGGAGTTGAAGGTCATTTTTTTATAATATGTCTTTGCTTAGTATTGTTATAACATACCCATAAGCATCAAATGGTCAACCCCAATGGTTTAGGCTTGAGGCACCCCTGCATCATCAGGATTGAGGAGTTGAAGGTCAAATTTTCATCACATGTCTCTGCTTAGTAGTCTTGTTACATATATGTAAGCACCAAATAGCTAATGTTATAGTTTAGGATAGCTGTAACCCTGCATCATCAGGATCGAAGAGTTGAAGGTCAAATTTTTCGTCAACCTATATAAGCATAGATATATAATACATATTCCAAGTTTCATAAGAATCGATTCAGCAGAAGCCGAGTGATCTCAAATTATCTAAAAAACTTGAGGAGTGGTGGTGGTTTCTACCCCATAACTCAAAGAGTTAAGCATCACAGCATACCCATGTCCAAGAGAAAAAGTTGCGTGACGAAATTTCCTATCAAATGAAAGAAAGAAAATGGAAATCGGTTTATAAACACCCAAGTTATTCAAGATTTTAATAAACCGACATTTTCCAATTTTCCGGGAAAATTGCCGGAAGGTTTTCATTTTCCTCAATATGGGACTGCCTGTGAAACTAGTCGCATACAATGTCGTATGAATCGTGTCGGTAGGTCGACGATTTCTAGCCATTTCGCCCGAACATACATAAAAAAAAAAAAAAAAAAAAAAAAAAAAAAAAAAAAAAAAAAAAAATATACGTGACGAATAGATAACCTCTTTCCTTTGGGAAGTCGGTTAATAAGGGGATAATGTATGTCGGCGAGACACCGCATATTTACGTTGCCTAAAATAATTATTTTATTTAGTTTAAAGATTGAAAATTGTTTGTTTATTAAGTTAGCATTATTTAGTGATTCCTAGAGATGTTAATTTAGTAACATCTCTAGGAATCTAGTTCCATAAATGTGTTATTGTGACCTCACGCAATTCTGTTATAAAAAGCGAGTGCCTGGCGTTATAAAAAGATTTTTGTTCAACCGTCGAAGCGATCAGACCTCCTCAACTTTGAATAAATCGAAGAAGAATAACTCTTGCGTTTTACTTGAAATCGTCAAGAATGGATAGTATTGAAGACCCTGACCTTTCTGATATCACTACCACTTTGTCATGTATGATGTAATTTTTAAATCATTTAAAAGTAGTGGAACACTTAGTGGTTCGACTCCGGAGTTCCAAACGCTTCACCTAAATCTGCCTAATACAGGCAGTGGTTAGAGCTATTTTAATTTATGGGGTGTAGAGAGGGAGATAGACTTAAACGATTTCTACTTATTCCTTGACTTCTTCAGATGACATCTGGTACTGACTGAGGCCTATTTAGAATCATTTGATTATTGGTGTCCATGTCTGGCATTAGCCACGAGAACTGCTAAAGTTCGTACCTACTTCTATATTATAAAAAACCTAGTTTATACATCGCCGTCCACTGATCAATGCAATACTGGGCACCTCTTGGAGCCCTCAAAGCCACATAAAACACTAACAGCTACCCATAAAACCGTTTAACCGGAGCTGAATCTCGTTGCAGTGACGTATGGGCAGGTGATACCGTCCCGCGTTATGGAAATCGAATGCAAATGCGATTCGCCGCTTAATTTAACTAAATAAATTGATGCGGTACGGTGCGTGCGTGGCTATTACGTCGTATTGCTCGTTAGCGTTTATTCTCGCCAGTCAGGATATGCGTGCCGGAGATAATAGTTGAAATCGGGAGCGATAATTCGATCGAATATCACCGAGGAATAGCTTTGTGGTCAAATTGTATCCTAAAGTTCTTGTAAAATGCAATAAATTTCTATTAAACAAGTAGATTACGGCTATGTGATTCATCTAATGGCAAGTACTATTATACATCTCAGGTCAGCCCAGATACCTCGTCAACCCATTATCGTCCCACTGCTGGACATGGGTTTTCTCTCAGAATGAGAGAGTTTAGACCATAGCCTACCGCGCTGGCCAAGTGCGAATTGGTAGATTTCACACACCTCCGAGAACTTTTTTCTTTTAACTCTGGGGTGTGTAGGTTTCCTTACGATGTTTTCGTTTACCGAAAAGCAGTGATAATTAATTTCTAATATGCACATGAATCAGTGGTGCGTGCCTGGGTTTGAATCTCGGACCTCCCGATCGAGAGGGCAAGTTTCAACCATTAGGCTATCACTGCTCTAACCCAGATACCATTAGAATCTTACTTCTGGTCAGCAACATAATAATAAATGTGGTTACACGTTAAGACTAAAATGCAACGTCACTAATTAGATCTTCATTCACCACGTCTGGACCGGGTTTAACTCCTAAATTGAAGAGGCCTGAAGGTTATCCACTACCTTCGTTATTATTTTGCAGATATTCTCGTATATTATAATATACTAGCTGAACCCCGCAGCTTCGCCCGCGTTGAAAAAAAATCGATGTATCGATTGTCTCGTGGGAATAAGATATTTTTCCACATTAAAAAGTAACCTATATGTTAATCCAAAGTATCAGCTAAGTCCCTAGCAAATTTTATGAAAATCGCTTCAGCCGTTTAGACGTGAAGAAGTACCAAACATACACACTCACAAACTTTCGTCATTGTAAGTAGTATGATATTTTTAATATCAATTAATCATTTTTATAATTTGGATATTTTACAGCTAAAACTTCTGCTTATAATTTGTTGATTACAAATAAAATAAAAAAAATACTGGTTGCCGTTTCTTAATCTCAAAAATACTTATGTGCGCATTTTTAATTGAAATAGCACACAAGCGACAGCTGTAAACAACTTTATATATGTAGTAAAGCGAGGATCCCGACGACTAAAATGGTCGCCTCGCATAAGAGTTAGTCAGTAACTAGGATCATACCTAATAGTAAATTATGAAGCTTTTTGTTTGTATATTCACGTGTTTGTTTGGACCGATTTACAATTAACTGAACATTTCAACGGGATGTAAATTCATGGGACTTTAGGAGAGATCGGGGTTAATTAAAACAGAGGTTCAAGTGGGCGTAACACCACGCAGTCCCGTAATAAATATAGAGTGTTTAATGTTTTCTCGATGCATATTCTAAAATATTCACGTCTGAAGTCATGCGTCATAACCTGTCCCATTTTATCATTCTAATCCAAGCCCAGAACTAATTAATAACCGTAGCCCAATTATCTAGGAGCTACCTTAATCAATATTGTGGTGTCGGAGCAATCTGAATACGATGCATATTAATTGAGATCCCATATATCTTGTGATAGCTCGACCACATTAGGCTGACCGTTGGTTTATTATGTTTTGTATAAATATTCGTGTAGGTAGGTATATTGGATATTGGGCTATAGGTTATTCCAAAATGTTATAATATGTTGTTACCCTCAATTTTATACGCAAAACTTCTAGGTAGAGATAAAATTATATGAAGTAAATTTTGACCACCTACTCCTGTTTAACACTTTTAGAGGAAGAAAATCATAGAATCCTTTCTAAGAACGTACTGTCGAAATTTCATGGGTTTAGCTTCTATAGCCTTTGCAATGATTGTTAAGAAGTGAAAGAATATCATTAAGGACTTAATTTATTTTTATTCTATTTAAGGCGATTTACGTAGTCAAGTTTTAAAAGTTCTTTTTATTTAAATATTGTGCACAATATAAAACGTATCTAACATACTTCTTTATATTATATTTCATACATTCAGGTGAAACCGCGGGCCATCGCTAGTGCATAATAATAGTAAGGGTTTCGCCCGTGCAATATTACCGCTACTAATGAATCTCGAAGCAATCAACTCTAACCGTTCGTGCTATCTTATCGACTTTGTCGTTCCAACCACGCTCTGATTGGGATAAAGCGGTTGCTGATAAAATTGCGAGACATTTATTCGGGATAAAATATTTTAAACGCTTGTGAGGTACTTAAAAAGAAATAATGCTTACAAAAACACAAGGCCACAAGAGAGATTCCTAAATATAAATTTTAATTAGCTTGCTAGGCATTGAATCAATATAAAGAATTGCAGTTGAATGCAAATAAGCCAAAAAAATCTAGAGTAGCAAAAATATGCAAACCATTTAGTTGTCAAAAAACATCTGGCTACTAATTTCGAGTGAAATTAATCATAAAATGCTTTCTATCCTTGTTACTTCTGTCCCTAGAGTATAAATTGTTAAGCATTAGAAAACTCTACTAATTTCTCTAGCAAATGACAAATAAAAATCAACAGATAACTTGTTCTTAAAACATTATAAGTTTTTAGTCATTTTTAGTCATACTACACACAGGCACAGTGCTACTTTCGACTCAGAAATTCTCATGGCCAGCCACGAGTCTATTAATTTAGGTACATCGAGATGAATCACTCCGTTCGAGCGCTCCCGACCGGCTATTTCATTAAGTCACCTTGCTGGAATAATTTAATCAGCAGTAGCAAAAGAACGATAAAGTATGATTGATAGCGAATGGTGCGACGATGCAACGATGCAATCGGTCCCCGTTTTAACAGAGACATGAAAGAGTGTACTTGGAAATGGTGCGTATGTAAACTTGAAATTATTTTAATATTTATATCATTTATTAATGTCAGATTAACTTATAAAAATAAATGACATGATTAAAATACGTCTTGAAATTACAATGACTTTTATTAATAAGAAAGTAATAGTGTTCACCTGACAAATACCTATGTCTTATTGATAAAATACACTTTAAATACAAGTGCAAATTTAATATTGTTACAAGAACTTTTACATCGCTCGATAGTCTATGCCATCAGTCGAGCGTTTGCAGTTCAACTTCAATTCTTTATTGCCACAACTTACACACTTTTTATAAAGTTTTTTCTGTTTTTTATTCGATGGTAGGGGCGATTTTGCACGAGACAGATTACTCTGTGTTGTTCTCTATGGAATAATAAATAAGTAACACCACATCATAATCGGATCCTGAGCCATACATTTATTTTTAGTACAATTAATTTTAATTTTCTTAAAGAGGACTCTTTATACCCACGAGCGGTCATAAATATATTAAACGTATTCTTATGTTAAACATACGTATATCAAACAAACATAGAGATTCTGATATTTGTCATGTTACGTGTTACGTACACAAACATCCAAACCACAAAAAGAAATTTTTCGTCAGTTAATCTGTTTTGTCGGGAGCTGAACCCGGAACACTGTATGCGAGATTGTGAACACCTTACCATACTAGTTAGCATTGTTAGCATTGCTTTTAAGTCCGGAAATACAGTCTTTATAAAATGGCTGCAGCCTTACTTTATTGGCTTGATATATTAATTTAATAGTATTAGTTAAGTTGAAGCGAGGACCATTCCGTGTGTACGGTAGAGTCCGTGTAATGCCTAAAAGGTCAGATCGTTGTCGCCCTAAAAGCCTCGTTCCCGCTAGGAGCGGACTATTTATAAATTGGAACCGCTTAAGTGAACAATTCATGTGCAAATCCCGTTTTATCCCGCCAAGAGGATTGAACCACGCTTAATGCTCTATACTCGCTTATTAACGCGGCTTTGTTTGCTTCGATCTCGTCTACCATGATAGTGAGTAGCCTATATGTTAATGTGCGTCATTAACTATGTGTGTGCAAAATTTCAGTGAAATCCAACCGGTATCTGTTGTGTGAAATAGTAATAAACACACATACATCCTCAAAGCTCTCGCATATACCTAATGTTGAGAATTTTTTCAGGCTTAATACAAACAAAAATTATACTTTTTATTATAACATTGACATAGCACAAACAATACATATTGAAGTAACAAATTATCGTGCAGTCTTCTTGACGTTAATGGTAATTGGCCATTGCTGCCAATTTTGATCAATGACAAATATACTGTCTTCTCACTTGATCACAAATGCGTTGAGACCACTGAGAAGATTGCCTCGCCTTATTGCTTAGATACGACACCATAATACTGTTACTGTGCATAAGTATGACAATGGTGCCGGACCTAACCGAAGGAGTAATGCAACCCATACCTATATTTCACCTACAGCATCTCAACTAAGGTCATGAGTTTTCTCTGCAAAGGTTCGAATTTTGAGCTTTTTTTACGTCTATAGTTTTAACTCTGTTAGTTAAATAGGTGGCTTACAAGCAGAGGTCAGGTAATTAATGGATGTGCTAGTATCCAAAATGTTATGTCGCTCTATGCTAAGGTTGCGCTTTAGACCTTTAATATACTAATATTCTTTGGCGTCTTATTTCGAATCAAAGGCTTCGATAATTTATATATGATACGACCTAATTCTAGTGTGACGCCTTTTTTACCGATTTTTATGATATAGATTACACAATTTATTTTCCTCTCTGAATGTTATGCCCCTAGCAGTTATTTAAGGCCCTAGCTACAATGTCAATTACCAACCCATAAGGGTGTGGTTGCCGGTATAATATCATAATCTTCGGGAGTAGCAACGCATCTGTGATTCACTTCAAACCCATGTTCTATTTGAAGTTGCTTACAGATGTCCATGGGCAGCAGTGACCACTTACCATCAGGTGGACTGCATGCTCGTTTGCTACTTCAATCAGCTAAAAACGTCTTACCATGACTTTAAATTTCAAATCTTAACATAATGTATCTATGTAACATGTTCACCTGCCTAAGTAAGCTGTTATATTATATTAAGCTTTCATATCCAAAATTAGGTACATATGGAAAATTATAATCGAATATTATCGTTTATTTGCACCTGCGCCATCATATTACGTCACACCATAAAAAATTATAAACCAATACCTTTTTCCATTCCCTACTACCTTCTCTACAATGTTAAGCAAACTTTCGATGCCCGAATGCAGTCATTTATAACAATTTGTTCTAGATACAGATATTTCATACTATTAAGCTAACAGTCGCTGACATAAAAAACTAAAAGTGTATATTATTGATAAAGTACTATTTACTTCCTTGAAGGCCTTTTGTTTAAGGCTAGGGTGATCGTGATCGTTTCCTGCTTTTTGGAACGTGTAGGTTAAAGCGTCAGGTTGTTATTTTTTTATCTAAAATATATAAAAGTGGATCTATTTTCTTGATCAAACAACTAGAGATCATCAGTAAAAATTGCTCTCGATTTGTAGTGTTGATGGTACAATTTTATAGGATTAAATAAACGAACATGTAGTCTACTCGATGGTAACTAGTGTCTGCCACCTGTGAACATCTGAAAGCAACTTCATATAGAACAAGAGTTCTATCTGAAGTCAATCACAGATGCGTTGCTACTCCCGAAGACTAAGGCCTATATGAAAGCGAGTTGATAAATGCTGCTAAAAGTGGCTTTATAAATCAATAACCTGTAAGATTACAAAATTTTATGCAGGAATTTAAAAAGTTGACGGTTAACCGTGTCCGCGATAAGGGACGGCAATCAGACTTAGCCCTACTTTCGTTGTTTTAAGGTTCTTGTTACAATGTAGGGAGGAATTCTAAATCATTTTAACGTAATGACACCTCCGAAAGTACTTAACGTTTTAATTCATTTCATGTTGCCGCTACTGATAACGCCCGCTCGGTTATCTACATGTTTGATAGTGCACTTCTTTTTAATTATGATCTCATGAGAATCTATTATATGGGAATGTCGTGATTATTTGTAATAAGTGTTTTTTTATATATTATGGCAGTAGCAAACGCGCATGCCATCTGTTAATATGCAATTTTTTGGACACTCACAAGACGAGTACACGAACACCCAGACACCTGTCTGGATCGGGAATCGAACCCAGAACCCACTGCGCGTCAGACCGGTATGGTAACGGTTCCATCACGCGGGTCGTCGAGTTGAGCCGATGCAGCGAAACTAATTATTGGCTAATTTGTCTAGAAGCCTTTTTTAAAGTAAATAGTGTTACGATAAAAAAAAAACTATTCAAATAGTTAAGAGTGAAGACAACATTTATTTATTAATAAACTATAAGCCAAATAGCCAATTTGCTAAAATGTTCATATTTCACGATAATGTAGCAAAACATAATTTATAAACATAATAGTGCAATACTCCTGATCTATTTTTTTTGTATTTATCAATAGTTTTTAAGGCACTACCTATTTACTTTTCGATTGCTTCTGTCAAAAAATCGATACAGTAACTTTTGATGCACTTATATCGATTTCAATTTGCATCAAAATATTGAAGAACATAAAAACATAATAAATCAATATGATACGGATGGCCATTGGCAAAGGAAATTGCAAACGATTTAAAAATGTGCATCTAAAAATATAACTCGCTGTTGACAGTCAATCAACGGAGGTACATGACAAAACATAAGGGTCGTCCCTCATTTGTCAACGACAAATCGGAATAGTTTATTGAACGGACAGTTTATTGGGTGTCGTGCGTTTTCGTTTTATCCGCTTATATTTTCATGTCCTTGTCACACCAATTTCATCTTATAACAAAATAGTGGATTATAAAGCGCTACAGAGTAATGGCTAAGTGATGTCCTGGAATCTCTGTCCTAGTATAATATAATATCTGTAGTAATTATGTCTGCACTAACTTAAGTTATTCTAAATTAATATTTAAGGGAAGCATCGAAACATTAGTTCAGGCAGAATTTTTATGGTACTTCTTTGATTACAGATGTAAATAAACAACTTAAAATTAGGCTTACATGATCTACTGATACTTTTATGTTAAATAAATAAGTGTAATTTACTAGAGTTCCATCCGAATCCATCTTATTTAATGAGAGCAGACCCACAACGGAGGTTCTCGTGACAAAACATTATCAGCGTGTCATCACAGCATCTGTCATTACAAGGAAGCTAAACTATTGCAGATGTGTTTTTTTGCGGTTTTTTATAAAACAATATCTGGTCATTACGCCGCACTCAACTGAACCGGAAAATGGTAAACTACACGCTTTTGTAAGAACACCGCCACATTGTTGCGTTTTTTGTTTGCATTTCTTATGCAGGTGGTATGACTCGATGTGTCATGCCTAGATCGCGAAGATAATTATGTTTACTTTGCCGCTAAGTAGATACTTTAAATGTTTGTTGGGAAAAATATACAATACAACTTCGCACTGGCTGAAATAATGAGCTTTGTTCCGCTAAAAAGTGTATGCTAAGTGAAATTTATTGCGAGAAAGAGTTTTATCTGTTAATTAACTTTTTGGGCACGAGTATTTTTATGTCCCACTGGTAACTGGTGTCTACCTACCTATTGAGGGGAGTTTCATATGTGCAGATTAACATAAATTACCCAGAAGTTTACATAAATAGTAATAATCCATTTTTAGTCAAACATGTGGCATTTTAGGCGCTCGTGCATATTAACACCCTTATTAAAATTTTAGTATTTAAATTTTAGCAGTTTTAAACGCAATTTTCTTAGAACCTTTACTACTTTACACAGATGCCCATATTTTAAAGACTGTATATTTTTTTAATTTCATACAAAATTGATTGAAGCTGCTGTTCAAATAGTATCATGGCCTACCGTATTATATCGTTTCACAAAACCACGCAACAAGATAATCGAGATGTGGCCTCACCTTTACAATAAGACTAAAATTGAACAAAATGGCGTCGCACACGCGTTCGTGCTGATTAAAATGAATTATGATTGTTAGCGATACGCCATTGGTTATTATTTGTAAATCAAGTGCATTGTTGAGATTATTACTTCGGTGTAACACGCGATCTTTGATGGCACTTTGATACTTTGAAATAGCCGTATAAAGTTGCGCATACGCAACGAATAAATTGTTAGTTGAGCAGATTATTCTCTGTATGAGTGCGGGTGATGTGGAGTTGTAACAATTTTAGTTTTGGTTACGTACCGAGATTAGTAGTAGGTTTTATTATGTATATAAGTACCTACTATTATTAGATATTTATTAAGTGGCAAGGTGGTAGAACGTTTGTTCGACCAGGGCGGTACCACCATCCCACCTATTTCTAGCGTAAAATGAGTAGAATGGGTTGCCCCTCACTTTCATAGAATATAGTTGTGTATATGATTTTCAATAATATTTTATTGTTATCTGCGTGAGGTTAAAAAACAAATATATAAAAAACAACAAGTAGGTATGTATGTCAACAAAATAGTTCCTTTAAGTATTTTATATTATAAAGCTATCATTTATTCTTCTTGGTATTTAACACCTAAAACATATATTGGCCGACACTTAGAAACCGTCCACCACAATCTACCAGGAACACATAAGTTCTCAATACCTTTCGCGGATCGAGGCGTTTAATCATAACCAACACAATGCCCTGTATTTCTCCCATATACGTAGGGCCACAATGTACGGACTGTTTACGCTCCGATGGAAAATGTATGAGCCTGGATTTATGATAGCCTGGTACAGTTTCGCATGATTTGCTCCGCGACTATGGAAATTCTGGTAAGATTTAGTTTTGTGCTAGGTTTCCGGTTTGAGATATTTAATACTTCGTACCCACGATTTTATACGTTTGAATTTGTTAAATAGTTATCAAATCAATTTAATATATTTATCACTACTTCTAAACAGTTTCACTTCAGGATACATAATTACTTATAAAGAGAGACAACTGCTAAGGCTTGTAAAAATAATGAGTTTTATTAATTGATAGCTGTAGGTACCAAAATATTAAAAACTATTTCAACAAATAATAGTATATCTAATTTTGATTATACGCCTTGAGCAGTGGTAGCCTAATGGTTGAAACTTGCACTCTCAATCGTGAGGTCCGAGGTTCAAATCCCGGCATGCACCACTAATTTATGTTACCCGAGAGTTCTTATAAAAATAATAAGAAATAAGTTCTCGGAAGTGTGTGAAGTCCAACAATTCGCACTTGGACAGCGCGGTGGACTATGGCCTAAAACTCTCTCATTTTGAGAGAAGACCCCAGCCCAGCAGTGGGACAATAATGGGTTGTACCCCGAGATACGCCTTACTTCGAATATTCCAGACCATAAAATACCCTTAAATGTTTTTTCAATTAGTTTTATTAATTTTTAAAACGTTTTTTATTGCAGGTAAAGCCGCGGGCTACAGCTAGCAGTAAATTAGTGTAAATCGTACATATTAAATGTTTATTTTGGTAGTCGTTAAGATAAATCTTGTCATTTACATTTCAATTTACTTTGACTCAATATCAATTGATAACATCCTATCATAGGTTTATTTTTTGTCGTTTCCATTTTATGTTTCCTTAAGAAATAAAACACTGCAACTAAATTTTTGAATAAGAAGCATTTAATGATATCTGGCTTAAAAATACGTTTCTTATTTCATGTTTCTCATCATAAAATAACAAACTCTATTTAAATGTCTTCCTTAGGAAATAGAAAACCAATAGACAAATCATTAATACACATTTATTTCAATCAGTCTACTGTCTCGGTGTCAAATGATCTCGTTTATTTCTCGCTGACGATAAATATTCAATCGAAATTTATATTACGGGCAATCAGTACTAACCATCAAATAAAGGTCTGTTTAAACCAACACGTACCAGAAAAACCACTGGATAAAACGAAAGTTCTGAAGAAAGTGATCCGTGGAAGACTTACTAAAACTAAAACTATTAAAATAACCAAGACTATAAATTGAAATAAAAAATATATTAGAGCTATGGTATTTAAATTAATATATGTCTTAACAATAAAAGAAAAATATACCGTCTTCGACTAGAGTAAAGCTCCCTGTTCTCGATTTCTGTAATTTTGTTTTCAGTATTCGCGAGTTAAAAAATGGTGACCATTTTCTTATATTCACAACTAAAAACTGTATTTGCGCAAATAATCGGTACATGTTAAAAGATGTTCAGATGTAAAAAAATTAAAAAAAAATTCTGGTTTTCCGTCAGCTTTTTTTGAATACTGCTGCCGTTGACGGGTTTTGTATTTAATGCATAAGGCGGAATATAACCCTCGCGAATAAGAAGCTTTATTGAACACTTATAACTTATACTCTTCTATGTCAAAAACATTTTTCTAATACGACAACATGTATTATTAGTACGACGAATTTGAATACGCTCTGTTCATTTACGCTCAGGTTTAACCCGCTTCTCACATTCACTTCATTTTGGACATACCTTTATTCGGTAATCGAGCAGGTCGTAATGTGCAAGTCTGTAGTTTGTAGTTACTTTATTTGAAAGTTAAGTTCAATAAATATGTTGATTGACTTCCTGTTGTATATCAATCTACTTAATTCTGTGGTTTTCTTTTAAATGAGTGTTATGCTTCTTATCGTAAAACGATCGTTCTGGTAGCTAGTACCGGTTTTAGAAATTGTTTTATGTCCATGCTAAAATATATGTGTAGCTTTTAAACTAGTAGAATTGACAAATATTGTCTTTAGTCATGCTTCATTCTTTAGAGAGTTTTAATTATTTCTTAATATTTTTATCATGAACCCTAAGACATATGCGTATTTTTTTAAAGGGTTATTCAGAATCTATATATTAATACGTGAAACAAAAACTTGTGAAACATTTTTATGTCGTAGTAATATGTCGCAGACGGATAAGTATGAAACTTTGCACGGTTATAGTGGACGTAGAGAAGGAGTGCAGAATGTTAATATTTCTTTCAAATAATGCTCAATACATACATAAAATCCACTAAAACACATTACAGAACCGTGCATTTGTCACAAACACATAAATAAACGAAATAGAACATTCAATGTCTTACTATGAAAACACATAACGTCAGAAATGTCAGTGTTTTTGTCAAAATACCCGCTATTGCTTTACAATTTATTTAAATTAGATAATATTGGTGCTACTTTGTACAATATAAGGTTTTGTTTTTTATTTATTTAAATTTGGGCCGAATTTCGACCATTGTGACGGGTGACTAGTAAGTTTCTATTATGCAAATAAAGTCTAAAATACAACCTTGGATTCAAATTTTAGACTAGCTGCTGCAGTACATCTTCAGTATCATTTGTATCAAAAACAACCTATATTAAATTACTTCAGTACAACCAGCGTTTAATCCAGAACAGAATTAGAATATAAAGTATCGAATCAAAATGATTGACTGTTAATGATGGTCGACCAAACAGCACCTTAGCAATTAAAATTAAAAATTCATCGCGTAAGTAAGAGCCATATAAAGGCAGGTGCAACGCATGGCACGCTTAATGAGATTATAAAAACAGTATGGCGCCAACCGCCAAGGAACTCTTTTTGCTTCACGGTATGAATAATCAATTGACGGCACTCTCAAATGAGGGTAATATATAACGAAATTGCAAATGCGACAGGTTTTGAAAAGAAAGTAATAAGCGGAAATAAATAAGGATTGTGATTCATATTTCCAATATGATTCTGCTTCTTTTTATTAGATCAAAAAACAAACGAACGTGCATCCACCCGAGGGTAAGTGGTCACTGCCACCTAAGTACATCTGTACGCAGTTCATGTAGACCGTGGGGTGGGTTGCGTTGCTCCTTCTGAGGACTCAGATGATCGCCTAATACGAAAGAAATCCGGCAACTACGCCTTTTTATCAAAACAAAATATACAGGTACTTACTATTAGCAACTCCCTACAACCTTGCTATCTGCTTAGTTTTTATTTTTTTACTTTACGGTTTTAATTAGTCAACAATAAACGACGTATAAAAATATATTTTGGGTTTATAAAATAAATATATTAAGGTTCTCTGAAAAAAAAGCATACGTAATCATACTAACTCATAAAGCGATTTTAAAACTCTTTGTTCTCAGCATCTTAGTTATAATAATAATTAAAATACATGATAATCGCGGTAATAAATATTACGTCTTTTCCCATATAACTTTATGGGTGTAAAAAACCTGAACAATACAAACCAGAAACAGATACGAATATTTTGCATACCGACACGCGAATATATTTGAATCCACCACAAATCTCTTTGATTCCTCGTTAGTCAAAGGCAACGCGCAAGGGACAAGCGACGAGCGTTTACTGAGGAATTTAATGAAAGATTTTTTTGAGATTACTGAATAACTGCTTCTACATGTATCACTCTCTTTTTCCTATGATGACGTATGAGGCAAAGTTGTCTACAAGGTGATTAATTCGCAACGCATCTGTGATTGCCTTCAAGTAGAACCCCTGTTACATATTTATAAAAAATGTTACGGATATTCCAAGTTATCATCAGATTATCTGCATGCAAGTGTGCTACTTCAATCTGGTAACAAAAACTACGCGATTAAATACAAGTGTATTATGCAGTAATTTAAACTTTCTTTAAAATTACTTAGCTACTACGATCTTTAAGACGCAAAGAGAAGTACAGAATATACTAAAAAATCTGATTCTTTTAAGGACAATGAGATGTAGTGTTTTTAATTGTATTTTATCAGGATGAAGTAGAGAGCTAAGGTTTAAGAGCATGATTCGCTACGAAGATATTGCCCGTTTAACTGTTTAACAGTGGGTGTTTATTTTGAAAACGAATCATCTTAAACTTAAATAAGCTTAAACGTTGAAAATGATTAGAGATAACCTATCCTTTTGTCATCTGTAATTTTCAAAACGGTGTATAAACATAAAATATATTGCATCGCTAACGTCTAACACATAGACTGCTGGTGAATTTTCTTTGTGTGACCAGCAATTGTGTGGACGGTGTCCACTGTCCTGATGACTTGCGCGTTGACAAGTAACAAATAACGAGCCTCTAACGAGTGGAGTGACGAACGGGTGCCCAGGCTGACATGCAAAGGATCGGGACAATAAAATTGATGGCGCACGAGCGAATTGAGGCGAATATTTGCTTACGAGTAACATAGAGTGACTTTCAAATAAGTTATATAGTTTTTAACGGGGACAAATAGGGATTTTTCTTTGAATTAAAAATAACGCCAAGAGGCATGGAGGCAAGTATTTATTTGAAGTCTGCCGTACCTGCCTTTCAAATGAATTAAAGTTAAATATGTAAAATATAATTTGGTTTGGTCTATCCATTATTCCGATTGTATGGGTCTCTACTCAGATTGAGAGGGGCCCACGACCCAAGCGCGACTTGGTAGGCTTAATAAAACTTTTTTAAGGTATATGAAATACCTTAAAAAAGTTTTATTAAGGAATACTCAAGTATGTAGGTTTCCTCATGATATTTTTTTCAATAAAAAGCGGTTAAAATTTCTAATACGCAATTAATAAAAAAAAACTTTAGTGCTGTACCTAAAATTCGAACCTTGGACCATCGATTGACAGAGTTTCAACCATTAGGTTCAATAGTAACCTAACCCGAGCATATACACGCACCGCATTCCATTGTGAGTCATTGACATATATCAGGCTATTGTAAAGTCCTCCATTATTCAACCTTCAGTTCCCCTGGCCGATGGTTGACAGCTGGACCGAAGAATGCCTGATCCATCAGGACCTGTCGATCCTGTCGGGTTGAGGATGGAGGATATGTTATTGCGTAAAGACAGACCAATTAATTAAATTACTGAATCACATCTTTACTTTCGTTGATGTACGTGAAGTTTTTCGTTTAATGGCAGATACTGTTTTTTGTTAGTTATGTGACTCACAATACATTTTCACGTAATATCTTTATTATCTTTCTGTGGGGTTAATGTTCATTTCAACATTAATGTGATTTGATATATCGAAGAGAGAGCGTGACATCAGGATGGTCAAGGTCTTCATTATTGTCCATTCTTGAAGATTTCAAGTAAAACACAGGAGTAAACTTCTTCGATTTATTCACAGTATAGGAGGTCCGATCGCTTCGACGGTTAAACAAGAATCTTTTCTACCGGCGTTCGCTCGCCTTTTTATAACAATATTTGGTGGTGTGACAATAACAAATGAATGGAGGGTAAACTAAATTACAATTCTAAAAATCATTAAATGTTGCTAATTCATTAAACAAACAATTTTCGATCTTTAAACTAACTAAAATAATTATTATCGGCGACGTGTTTTTCATAAATACGCGGTGTCGCGCCGACACGATACGATAGTAAGTACTCAAATCTTCCTGATGAGTATAAAAATATTTACAAATTACGCAATTACAAAATACTCAATTCTCTCTTTGTTTTTCTATGGAGAAAGTTATTCTCAATACTGATTTTATTTGTATCGTGGGACCGCGGTTATGTACGATAATCCCAAATATTTAGTTACTTTAATGGTAATTGTAACCGAACTTTCTGTAAGTTCATTTACTATTTTGCATATCACAGGACATAAAGGAGTATAAGCGAACTTTTGAGAATACTAAATGTTAAACGGTTCGCGAACAAAGAAACTCCCCTGAATAAAGTAAACTGAATTTCAGGCCTCAAAAGCAGCCACACATTTATATTCATTTTTTATTTTTATCAGACTGAAGTGGCAAACGAGCATTCAGTCCACCTGATGCTAAGTGGTCACTGCCGCCCACGGACATCTGTAATCAACTTCATATAGAACTTGGGATCTATCTGAAGTCAATCTCAGATGCGTTGGTACTTCCGAGGACTATGATGGTCGCCTCATGTGAAAGTGTGCCGGCAACCACACCCTTCTATCGAAACGCTAGGAATGTTTCACTCTAGAAATAGATGTGGCGGTGGTAGTTCCCCGGTCGAACTACACTGGTTCTACCACCTTGAATAAAGTTTTGAATTTCGAGTTCAATTTGTTATCAGACAAAATTGTCCATCGCGGTCATTGGCCTTTTATTGACTGCTCATCACAAGAGGTTCAAAAAGACGTAGAAACACTTAGAATATCGTAAAATATAACACGTATACAATAGTAACGTCAGCGGTCATCTCATATAGCGTGGGTTCACACACGAGCGTGTGAACCCACGGTTGGGTGGTTCCGTCTTCAGTATCGTCTTGTTCAGACACGGTTCCTTGGGTCCGTGGGAATGGTCAATTCGGGGATGAATCGAGAACAATAAATTCCTAATAGGATATTAATTGATTGTGACTTGGAATTGTCTTGGATTCGTTGTGCGAAAATGTTTTGTTATGCGCTAGTTAAAGTCGTTTCTAACATGTCTGATATGTCTAATAACACGCTACGGCTAAACGTTTATAAGTATACGGCCCGTCAAAGCTTTGCCACGCAATGGGTTTCGGGTTTGATTCCGGGCCAGACAGGTATCTAAATGATGAGTTTCGATTCATGTTCTGAGTCTCGGTATTTGTGTATTCGTCTTGTGTGTCCATGGTACCCACGACACAGGAGAAAATCCTAGTGTGGGGCTATGAGTGTAGAAAGCTTGTGTTAGAATGAAAGACGTCTTAATTTTACATTTCGCGTAGATATTAAAGGACCTTATCAGACAGGTGTGTATCAGACGTTATTATCGTCTCAATTATACTGAAAAAGCTTTCGTTGGAATTTAATATGTCTTAATTTTATATTTTGTGTAGATATAAGACGTAATTTGTGAAAGAAAACATTTTAAAGGATATTATCAGTCGCGTGTGTATCAGACATTATTATCGTACCAATTAGAGCATGAATTTCTAATTAAAATTTCCATCTGACTAATTTGGCAACTCCAATTGAGCGCAAATCTAAGAGACTAAAATGGATTTATGGTAATGATGTATTACTTATATTTTTCTCTGCTCTACATGGCTTTCTTTATGATATGTTCATGATAGGTATGCTTTCACGTGCCGCCCAAGAAGAACGGCATGTTTCTTGAGTTGGGCTTTGAGACATTTCACAAAGGGCCAAATTTGCATTTTGGAAAAAAGAAATGGTAGTAATTAAAATAATGTAATCTGAGAAGGCTTCACAAATAATACTTTTGGTAGCCGCTGTATATAATCCACTAGCTTCACTACATAGTATAAAAAAAACGCTTCACGCTGTCTGTCCCTATGTATGCTTAGATCTTTAAAACTACACGACGGATTATAATGCTTTTTTTAATAGATAGAGTGATTCAAGAAGAAGGTTATAATGTATAATACATGCATAATATAGAGGAGGAATACTTGTAATTTACTTAGATTTTTGAGTTTTAGGCGGAACAAAGTTCGCCGGGTCAGTAATAGATAAAAGAAGAGCCTTATTGGATATAGGATTACAGTACTTACATATAGCAGCAGCATACATATAATATATTTATAACATATAGAGCAGGAATACATATAATATATTTGCCATAGTCAACCATGGTAAACTGAACTTTTTGGGCTTCATTTTTCATTTATCTTCTACTTTCCTATTCAATTATGCTAGCGCTTATGCTAGTACTTTGAACATTTATACAAAAACCAAATTCAGGGTTCCTTAAAAAAATATCACACCGGAACGCATAACTAATTCAATATAACCCATTGGAGCATCGCACAAATCAAGGGAAGTCTGTGACCGATCGGGCCGTCACAGTGCCTGGCCACTGGTGTTCCCACGTTGACCTGACCCGGTAATTTATTGCCCCCAGTGCAGGTGCGTCTTAAGGAGCTGGCTAGGGCTGCCACTTGTGTGAATTTGTATAAATTTCTTTTTTTTCATTTCTTTATAATATTTTTTTTTTGTTTTTATTTCTTTGTTACAATTAGTTCTTCGTTAATTTTTTTACATAAATAACGTATATAAATATTATTTGGAAGTAGATATGGTAAGCAGTGTTAGTCTAAATGGATGGTCACAGATTACAATGCCATACCTGACATACTTTTTTAATTATTACGCGTATTAGTAGAAATTAATTATCCCATGTTTTAGCGGTAAAGAAAAAATATTGTAAGAAATCGAGAGCCTGGGAGTTCTTGAAAGTATTTTAAGTCTACGTGTTCGGTTTTTGCTAGTGCGATGGCACATGGCCCAAAAACTTCTCAATAAATCCAGATATGCTGTTTATTACATATTTACATACATCCTACGTTGATCCTAAAATAAAAAGTGTAGTAAGTAAAATTACGAAAATAAGAGAAAGTTTTCATAACTAATAAAATAATGAAAACGACGCAGGCACAACCCTGCGCCCACTTACAGCTAGTGATTTTCTTAAGTCGTGGACACATGAGGTCATAGTTAAGTAAAAACCGGAGGGGCGTTATGGGAAGTGAGCACAGTAACATCACCATATAATGCACCAAGCTTTACCGACAGTAATATACCATTCGGAATATATTATCATCACTTACAATGGCTAATTAACTTAGGCGGCCATCATTTTGAAAATTACGCGCTTAAGAACCAAACAATCAAGCTCGGTTTTTGTTTTGCTTTTGTATTGTAATTTTATTGCGAATTATATTTAATTAAGATATATTTCATTTTAGTTATGGGTAAATTTATCGTGGTGTTTTTAATTAAATATGTATTTAATTTATTTATTATTTTGTAATCAAAATTTTGTTTATCTGTTTCTCATTCAGTATGTGATCAATTCTCTTAATATAGAAATTATACACTCACTGTGTATAATTTCTATATTAAGAGAATTGATCTTGGTAAACAATTTCTAACGGGATAAGCTTCACAATACTAATGCACATTATAAAGATACTACTACTAGATACTATACAAATATACAGAATATATAAACAGACAAACAGAATGTCCCGGGTTTCATACCAGACCGGATAGACGTTGAAATCATGCATTCGCCGTTACGTATTTGATATCTAAAAATCAGGTACATACATTATATACGCGATTCAGTTATTATCGGCACGACACCACAATACAATTAAAACGATATAAGGCATAATAGAGCATAGTTAACACGGAAACCAAATTAGTGCCTACGCTGTTTGTTCACGGATTTGCCTGAAAAAACGCAATTAATATCATAATGTAATGCAAAAGGATACGGAGGCATGTGAATTATCTTAGAAAAAACTGTAATGACACCATTGTCTCATCAAGGATAACGCGTTTTTACGCCATTTCGCAAAACAATTGTGTGGTGATGTGTAAGATGCCGTGATTGAGAAAACTAGCGTTTATCACAGCGTTATTTGCTAGTAATTGTGATTGGCATGTATAAGGAACTGTATATTGTTGATAATAAAGGTCTTTATGTACTTATGGGAGAATGATTGTTCTACTTATTTATCTCTCGACAACTCATTATTGTCCCACTGCTGGGCACGGGTCTTCTCTCTCGGAATGAGAGAGTTTAGGCCATAGTCCACCGCGCTGGCCAAGTGCGAATTGGTGGACTTCACACACCTCCGAGAACTTTTTTTTTTTTTAGAACTCTCGGGTGTGTAGGTTTCCTCACGATCTTTTCCTTCACCGAAAAGCAGTGATAATTAATTTCTAATACGCACATGAATCAGTGGTGCGTGCCTGGGTTTGATCTTTGGACCTTACTTCGGACCTTCGGACTTTACTTATTTCTATTATGAACAATTTTAATATCTAACACTAACGGATTTTACAGACGTCTTTAGATTTTCAAACAAGTATCACTCATGTTACTGCCTTGTTTATTTTTTATGATATGCAAATAGCAAACGAGTAGTCGCTGCCGCCTATGCACGTAAGGTTCTTCATACAGAATAGGGGTTCAGTCTGACGTCAGTGACAGATCCGTTACTGTTCCTGAGGGTACGATAGTGATTATATCAGTAGTGTTAAGTTTGGAGCATTAAACTTAACACTGCTGATATTCAAACCAAACCTTAAAAATGGTTTGGTTTGAAGAGTGTTTGGTGAGACACAAGAAGTGTTTGCACTTAGTCAGAGGAGCAAAAGTTTGTAGACATCAATAGGTAATGTAGATATCATTTCCCATACACGTAGCTCTGCTATTTATGTACCATTAAAATTTTCATTCCTTAACTATCCAAAGCTTATAAAGACCCTTGTTGGTGTTTATTTAATTTATTCTAAGTTCTGTCAACAGATTTTAATTTTTGTGCAAATTCTTTGCCTTTTAATAAGTATTTTATTTATAGATGTAAACTTACCATAACAAAAAAGTCAAAATCATAACTGATTAACATTTTCCATGCTTTACACCCAACCTACGACCTAAGGTCCCACGTCTACGGTCGAGTGACCACGACTCGCCCCGCTGGTCACGACCACATAAGGAACCACTTAACCCCGTTTATTTGGTTACCACAATAAATTTTTCTTTGTCAACGACCTATGACTCGAAAGCTTTTGTAAAGTTCTTATATAATTTCCGTCTGAAATTACAATGCATTCTTCGAATACGCTTCACCTTTGATAAAAGTGAATCATGAACACTAAATTATCACTACATAGTATAAAACAAAGTCGCTTCCCGCTGTCTGTATCTTTGTATGCTTAGATCTTTAAAACGACGCTACGGATTTCAATACATTTTTAATAGCTAGAGTGATTTAAGAGGGAGGTTTATATGTGTATAATACATACATAATATAGTGGAGAAACACTGATAATTTTAGATTTTAGACTTTTTGGCGGAACGAAGTTCGCCGGGTTAACTCGTTATATATAATCTTAATGTAATGTTTACATTTTCAATATTAAATGCTATTAATAAACGAACAATACGGTGAAAAATGTACTGATCCAACGATATGTAAATATTTTTTCAATAAATTATTATCATATACTGGGGAGTACCCCACCAGGCGGACCGATGACCCAAAGAAGATGGTATAAACCTATGTCCAGCAGTGGACCTCAGAAGGCTTATGGATGGTTGAAGTTATTATCCTTTCAGGTCTTTTCACTGCTTCTTTGCTTCACATATTTTCGAAGCCACTAATATTACCTTTTTTTATTAAATTTCACATTAAACTTTCTTACTAATTGAGTAAAAAAACATGCAGGCTTTTAAAAGCTCCTTCACTTCAAAGGAATTGATGCTTTGAAGTTCAGTTTCACGTTTTTAATACGCGAATTACTTTTTCTTCTATGATAAATACATATAATATTTTCCTTACCTTTATATGTGTCATCCGATGGTAGTACAAGTTCGAACTAGCTGTGAATCTCTTCCCGCAATGCTGACACTGATGAGGCTTCTCTCCTGAGTGTATTCGCCTGTGGGTGTTGAGGCTACTCGACGTACTGAACCCTTTGTTGCACACCATACAAACGTGGGGTTTTTCGCCTAGAAGATATTTGAAATCTAAATATTTGCAGACATCATAAAACGCATGTGTTGTACAACATAATTGAGAATTAAATACTAGAAAGACAATATTAAAAAAACATGTGTATCGATAGTTTAAAAACTAAAACACGCCATCACCTTTGTAAGAGTTTAAGTAAGATTCAACTGTTGAATTTAAATTGATTGTGAATGTTCATGGGCGACAGTGAGATAGAAGCGGCCATTTAACATCAAGTGAACTACATACTCTTTGCTACTTAAAGTACAATAATGTACAAAATTATGAGTGAATACCATACTGGTCAAACGCGCAATGGTTCCCGGGTTCGATTCCCGGTCAGACAAGTATCTGAATGATGAGTTTAGATTCTTGTTCTGGATCTGGGTGTTTGTGTCTTGTGTGTGTCCACGGTACCCACGACACAGGAAAAAAATCTAGTGTGGGGCTATGAGTGTAGAAAGCGTGTGTTTTTTTTTTAATAACAGATGCTATAGAGAGTATTGAAATAAAGCTATACAAAGGTGTAAACATCTCTTCGATGCAACCCACTATAGAGACGTCGAGCGTGGGTGAAGGCGAATGCGCTCGTCTCTATTAATATGAATTCATATGACATAGAAATTCCGTATTTGAACCATACTATCTCTTACATGTCACAATATTCTTAATAAGCATATGATGTCTTTATTGATAATTTATAAATAGACACATATAAAATCATCCGCTAGGATCAGCTCTACTGCCGCCCATGGATCTACAAGCAACCTCTGGAGGCTAAATTAAAATGCCCAAAAAGAACTTTGTTCATCTCGTCAACCCATTTTTGTCCCACTGCTGGGCACGGGTCTTCTCTCAGAATGAGAGAGTTTAGGCCATATTCCACCGCGCTGGCCAAGTGCGAATTGGTGGACAACACAGTATTATTTTACTTATCTAGGTGGTTCCTTTAAATAGAAAACATTCCACCATTCCTTCAGAATTTATACTCGAACTCACCCGTATGTGTCCTCATATGCCTTTTCAGCAATGATGGCCTATCAAATGCCTTTCCACATACTTCACACGGTAGTAATGCTCTTTCAGATTTCGTTGGTCTTCTTGGAATTTTAGGTGTCATTTCTAGTAATTCACTCGAAGATCCAATAGAAGATGATGTTAGAGAATCTCCCGAAACTGACTTGTGTTCATCTTCTGCTCCGGAAGGTGGGGATATTGGTAATAGAACACGGGAAAGGAGGGATGTTGAAAGGTCTAATGGAGAATCTGTAAAAGATTATATTAATATTAGCTTGAAACTCAACAATTGTTCCTTAATAAGTCTTAAAATAGGCACAGTAAACAAACTTTGTAAGATTATCACTATACCAAATTAAAGCTAATTAAGATACAGGTTAAAAAGTGATTTAAGGTAATATAAAAACTACAACTTAATTAAAATTATATTAGGAAATGAAGTTGATCACAATAAAATTCTCACACTGCGTGTGTCCAGTGAGGAAAGATCTTCACACGAAATATCAAGTTTCCATTTAAAGGGATATGTCCGATGATTCAGGCATTGGGTGTTTTGCTTCAAATTTTGCCATTAAAAATCCTGATCCAATCAAGCCAAAATTTTTAATGAACCAGTTAATTGACAACCGTAAAAATGTTATTATAGTAGTATAATGTTTATTGCGAAGTGTTTTAGTTTTGCCGTCTTAATTAGACTTACGATTCCGTACTGAGGACTAAACTTCATTTGTGCTACGCATAAAGTTATAATCTATGGATATTGGCAATAAATCTTCGTAGCGAAGCGGCTGTTAGATGGAACAGATTAATTAGCCTCGGAGTGTTTCTGTTCTAGATCGTTGGATAGGTGTGTTTGCTATCAGTCGCGTAGGTATGTTTCATGATTAGTGGAATGGAAACTCTCGATATGGAGCGACGAGCGTCAGAGCGATACCATCGCTTCAGCATTCACGCTTGCGTCTATTTTATTTGCAAATTGATTAGCATTTGCGTCAGCCGTTTTGAGAATAATATTTCCATTTATAGCTTGTATTATATTGATAAAATAGTTAACATTATGATCATTATAAAAATCTCATAATCATAATCATTTATTTGTCAGTAAGCACAATATATAGATGGTTACAGTAGTAGGAGCAACGCTTACTGTTGCCTTATGTTGGCGTACAAATGTCAAATTGCGATGCATTAATATTAAAATCTAATGAGATGAATGAGAAACGAGAATACATTAATAGGTACTTAATTAAAAATGTTTGAACTTACTAGCAAATCAGAATCAGGCCGTGTTAGGTATATGCATTACTGTCATTAAGATATTCGTTAATGTTATAGTAACATTTTTCTGTTAGATACGTGTGGACCTTTTGTTTAAATAAATAAATGTCGACTAAGTTACGTATTCCTATTGGAATTTTATTATATACATTTGAGATCTTTTAATAAGTCGCTGAAACTCTTTCTATTTTCACCGCTTAAAATTAATTTACGTCGATTTAAAGAAGTCATTAAAGCCCGCGATTTACTACTTGAAATAAAACATTAAAATGTCACTTTAAGGTAAATGATGTTGCATAATGAAAGTGAATAAAATAAATATGTTTGTGTGTGCTGTCTAAATATTTCCAAGATATTAAATCGAATCAATTGACTTAAGAAAATCGTAGTTGTTGTTGATTGTCAAACCTTATTTTACAATCGCTTATCTTGCTACGGCCATTCCGTGCATTCAATGCATTCAATTAAATCTCAATTGGATTCATACATTTTTTAGGGAGAATCAACAATCAAAAAGGAACTTAATTATTAGGAACTTTATCAACTGCCATATAGGTCTGCTCATTATCAATCATCATCAAGTAAAATTCCAATTGCAAAAAGTATTTGCTAAAGTAAAGACTCTGACATATTGGGTTAGGTAAGCAATTTTTTTTGAAGTTACTTAAAAAGATTCGGTGGTTAATTTATGTAAATTGCAAATAGAGCACAGTGTAGTGCGTAAGGATACAGTTAGTGTTGTGTGTCGTGATATGGAACCTAAAAAATATAAACGAACTAGACATAGGGTACGTAGGTTAATTTACCACTAGTGCTTGTCAACGGTTTCTCCCCGCCACCGCAGATTAACCGCCATGACCAGGATCTATGCAACTGAGTCGAAATATCGGCAGAAGGAAATTAAAAAATCGCATATCGTGGGTACCCGTTACATAATAAAATGTATAAATTCCGCGATAATATTAGTCTAAAATCAAGAAATATATCAAAATAAGTGAACAATTTTTAATAAAATATGTTTATGTTAAAGTGTGTTTCGATCTTTAACATATTCCTGTATTTCATACGATAAAGTCAGATTACTTTGCATCTAATTTACGAGAAGTTCAGATGTCGATACGGGAATACCATTCTACTTAACATTAGCGATGTTTTTGCGGTACAGTACGTTTCCGTCGACAGCTGCGTTCGAATTATCGATACGGTTGCCGATCGGATCGCCTTTGCCGCGGCAAACGGTGCCGCGTTCGTTATCGTATCGCGTATAACTTAACTGGTCGTTTAGGCCGTGTTCATTGTGACGTGGAATTGTTTAATGCGATTCTTTAATTTATGAGGGTTTTGTAAATTTTATGTGTTTTAAGTTTCGTATGTAGAGTGTTTCTATGCTCGTCAAATATTATTTCTGACATGATAAAAATAATAAAAAAAAAACATGCGTGCGTACAAAGTACACATGTCAGAAGTGAAACTTCTTTCGCGAACTAATTTATAAATCTTGTTTATATTTATACAAATCTAAAACTTTAAATTTCCAAGATTAAGAGGAAGGGAAAAAGGCGTGATACGACGTTCGCTCTGTCTCACTTTTTCTCTCAATCTTTCTCACTCGCTTGCTCCCTACTCTCACTCCATGGCTAGTTGCTCATGCTACGTTCGCCCTGTCTTACTCTCTCTCAATCGGTCTCGATCACGCTCTCTCTCTTTTCCGACACTTCCGTTGCATACCGGCGTGACGTTTCATCTGTAAAAATTTTACCCTCATGCGCCTAAAGAAGTTTCACTTCAAAAACATGCGTGCGTACAAAGTACACATGTCAGAAGTGAAACTTCTTTGGCGAACTAATTTATAAATCTTGTTTATATTTATACAAATTTAAAACTTTAAATTTCCAAGATTAAGAGGAAGGGAAAAAGGCGTGATACGACGTTCGCTCTGTCTCACTTTTTCTCTCAATCTTTCTCACTCGCTTGCTCCCTACTCTCACTCCACGGCTAGTTGCTCATGCTACGTTCGCCCTGTCTTACTCTCTCTCAATCGGTCTCGATCACGCTCTCTCTCTTTTCCGACACTTCCGTTGCATACCGGCGTGACGTTTCATCTGTAAAAAATTTACCCTCATGCGCCTAAAGAAGTTTCACTTCAAAAATTGTTCGTCCCTCGCCCCTTTTTCTCTGATTGCAGGCGTTATTTTTTCAAATTATATAGCCTATGTCACTCTCACAGCTGAGTCGTTTCAATTGATATTTGATATGTTACAATCTGTCGAGCCGTTTGGGTTGTATTGGGTACCAAATAAATTGACATACATAATAAATTTGCATACATACATACATACACTCGATATATACTTTGCATATATAGTTACATTGATCAGTTCTTATGTCGATACGAAAAGTGACGTTATAATATCATTCAACTAAATATGTAAAGCCTTAGCATATAAGGTTACAAATCCTCATAAGAAACTTATTACCCACTGTGTCCTCTCCCTTCGCGCGATAAAAAAGCAATCACAAACCGAACTACCGGAGCGGGCCCTTTGTGAATCGACTAGCTGTTTATACAATTGTATGTGGGACAATTTGGTACAAGGATGAAAAACAACGGCAATATCATTATGCTATTAAAATGAAGCTTCTGCTTCGGCTACTGAAGCTTGGCAAGAGTTTGACTGTGGTGAATGGGACGGAATTAACATGTGTGAAAAGTTCTATCGGCTGTACTTTTTATTAGAGCCTCTTTCACATTTGCTTCTAGAATAATCGTTAGCTATTCTTTAATATTTTTCGGACCTTTACATTCCTTAACTATGTTTTTAAAATTTTCTTATTCACCATTGATGAACAGACAAAACTGTTTGACAAAACCTTATTAGTGTTAGTTCCCAAAACGCTACCATTTTTTTTTTCAGTTACACAGACTAAAAACTTATCTCCCTTATTATGTTCTTTACATTTTTTAAATAAATTAAAAAGAATATTCTAAACCCACCTTCTAAAATAGAGTCCATTGTCTGTCTATACAAGTTGTTTCTCATCCTGACGAAAAAGAGTTCTTCAGGTCTTTCGGGTAAGTAGTACACCACAAGTTCTGTATGCGCCGATACAGGTTTCACTGCTTCATATACTGGTTCTCCTTTCACCTTTGTACAGACTAGGTTTACCTAGAACAAGTAATACCTTTTACTAGGATCAGTTATTACAACATAAAAAATAAAATGTACTTATTAATTATCTATAAATTATACCAAAGAAAACGAAGGCCTTAGGAGGCTAGAGAATACTTCAATAACACTGATCTTGACTTTGTAAGTCGTCCTATGCCGCGGCGTGGCGTCGCCGCTTGGCATAAGGTCTGCGGGCCTCGAGGATCCCCTCCTTACCCGGGCAATTCCCTCAGTGGAAACACTGTCCACCGGTGATGTGAGCTGCCGTCAGGCAGTGTTGCAGCCTTCGGCCTTCTGTGACCGCGCTATGCTGCTACGCAGATTTAATCCTCCAGATGGTCGGAGGACACCTGGCCCTCGAGTTCACGAGGGAGCGGACGCCCCTCGGTGGTCGAGCATGATCAGTTCAATAACACAGAGCACCCTTATCAGGTGCAGTATCATTTAAGTAACAACCGTCAAATACGAATCTTCGACTTAAACATTTCTTATTTAGTAGGAAGTAATATCTTATAATTGTGTATCACCTTAGACAAAATAAAATATTACTTGCAGAGTATATTGACCAGGTGGCGGAACCAGTGTACTTTGACCAGGTTGGTACCGCCACCACACCTATTTCTAGCGTGAAGCATTTCTTGCGTTTCGATGGGAGGGAATGGCTCATTTTTATATAAGACGACCATCATAGTCCTCGGGAGCAACGCATCTGTGATTGAATTCAGATAGAACGTTCGTTTGCTACTTCAATTGGTTATAGAATACTAATTACTAGAGATGCGCCGAATATTCGATTAGTATTCGGTATTCGGCATCTTTTCTCTACCGCAAAACTTGTAATAGCTACGCACATAATTTAAAAAAAAATCTGTGGTGCGTGCCTGAGTTTGAACCTCGGACCTCCCGATTAAGAGGGCAAGTTTTAACCATTAGGCTATCACTGCTATAGCCTACATGAGAATATGTTAAAATCACGTATATACTTATCCTGCAATATATTAATTTATACTAAACTTATGGAGGCATCATGTTATGTACGTTCAAGAAGTAACACACTACAACACATGTGTTTTATAGTCGTTGGTAATGTACTAAAAAGGTCCCGACCGACACCTTTAAGTACAAGAATTTATATTACTTACTTGGGGTCCATAATTTTCTGAGGTGCGCAAGAATCGAACCCAATTACAATGTCGCACCTGCACACCACCGGACGTACACACCTCGTCGAATAATCCGAATCGGTGACGTATCTGCAACAAAGTAACAAAAATTTTACATAGCACATAATTTGAATTTATAAACTCTTGAAGTAAGATTTTCTCGTGTGTCGTGGGTGCCATGAACACACACAAAGACGAATACACAAACACCCAGAACAGAACAGAATCTAAACTCATAATTCAGATACCTGCCTGGTCGGGAATCGAACCCGGGACCCACTGCGTGTCAGACCGGTATGGTCACCACTGCGCCACGCGGGTCGTCAAGAATAATATGGTACATTTAAAATCAATCTTTGCATCTGGCTCAAAGGAGCAAAATAGTAGCAAAAGTCAAAGAAATCACCATTTTAATTTTAAAAATAAAATAAAAGAAGAGATAGACGTTAATTAGTTATCAAAAATGCATATAAAAGTTCTTATTAGCATCTCATTGACAAGTAATTAATGCCGCATATAAGTTAAATTTCAAAAAGACCGAAATTAAAACATTTTCTATGTAATACAAATAAAAACTTTTTAACAAAAAATATCTACCGACTTCCATGTCACAAAAAAGTAAAAAATAATTTAAATATATTTTGGTCTAGAACATACTCAGTACTTAGTACATAGTCCTGAAGTCGGTGCTCGACATATTTCGCTGGACGACGGTAACTACGTCCTATATGAGCACCGACTTCAGAACTATGTACTAAGTACTGAGTATGTTCTAGACCAAAATATATTTAAATTATTTTTTACTTTTTTGTGACATGGAAGTCGGTAGATATTTTTTGTTAAAAAGTTTTTATTTTACACTTTTTAGTGACTATATTTTTATGTTTGTATTTAAATAAAGCCTCTAAGTTTGCTTTGTGCATCTACATATTCACAAAAATTAAACATAAAACACTTTTACAATTCATACAAACAGGGCGCCCCCTCTGGAAGTACCCCTCCATCATCAGGGTTGAGGAGTTGAAGGTCAAATTTTTCATCTTATATTGTTGCTTAGTAATCTTATAACATATACGTTAGTACCAGGTGGCTAACTTCTATGGCTCAGGCTTGCAGTACCCTGCATCATCAGGGTTTAGGAGTTGAAGGTCAAAATTTTAATTTTGTGCCTCTGTTTGGTATTATTTTTACATACCCGTAAGCACCAAATTGCCAACTCCTATGGTTTAGAATTGAAGTACCCCTTCATCATCAGGGTCGAGGAGTTGAAGGTCAAAATTTTAATTTTGTGCCTCTGCTTAGTATTATTTTTACATAACCGTAAGCACCAAATTGCCAACTCCTATGGTTTAGGATTGAAGTACCCCTTCATCATCAGGGTTGAGGAGTTGAAGGTCAAATTTTTGATTTTATATTTTTGCTTAGTATTTTCTTTACATAACCGTAAGCACCAAATTGCCAACTTCTATGGTTTAGGATTGAAGTACCCCTCCATCATCAGGGTTGAGGAGTTGAAGGTCAAATTTTTCATCTTATGTTTTTGCTCAGTAATCTTATAACATATACGTAAGCACCAAATGGCTTATTCCTATGGTTTTGGCTTTAAGTACCCCTGCATCATCAGGGTTGAGGAGTTGAAGGTCAAATTTTTGTCCCATGAATTTGCTTAACAATTTCATTATATATTCGCAAACATCAAACGACCAACTTTTATAGTTCAGGTTAGCAGTACCCCTGCATCATCAGGATTGAAGAGTTGAAGGTCAAATTTTTCATAGTAAATACCTACATAGTAATTTTATTCTATATTTTACTCAATTGGACTTCTCCAGCTAAGGTTCGGCCGACTATCACTAATTTTATTATTTTGCTCCAAAAAGTTGAAGATCCTATGATTAGAACCTTATCAAACTCTTATCAGAATACCCCTGGAGTACATCCTTTCTAATAAAAAAAGAATCATCAAAATCGGTTGGCGGGATATTGAGTTATTCATACATTTATCGCGTACATTGAAAATGCAAATTTAAGACTTATGCGTTTTTCTTATGGATGCCCTAGTCAAAAAAATACTAAAAAAAATGGGACCCTATGACACGCACTACCTTTCAAATAAAAAAAAATCATCTAAATCGGTTCACCCAGTCCGGAGAAATGAGGTAACAAATATAAAAAAAAAAAAAAAAAAAAAAAAAAAAATACAGACGAATTGATAACCTCCTCCTTTTTGGAAGTCGGTTAATGACTATATATTATGCAAACGTAATACGACAGAATCTGCAGCACATGAATAAAAACTGTCTTAAGATCTAGAATCTGGAACTATAAATAACTTAAACATTGCAACGCGGTACATTTTAAATGAAAATTAATTGACCTTATCAAATCTTTATTCTCGGACTTATCTCCGTATATAATATTTTCTTTAGAACACGCCGCGAATAAGCAATTTCTATTGAAGCGATCCGTTTTGATTGTATTCGCATATCAATTAGATATAACAGTCATTGGGTATTAGAAAATGTTAGACGGTAAGGTACGTGCTTTACTGTAGACAGGATACGATTTTTTTTATCTGACTGAAGTAGAAAACGAGTATGCAGTCCACCGCCACAAACTATTTCTAGCGTGAAGCATTTCTTGCATTGCGATGGAAGGGTGTGGTTGCCGGCACACTTTTATATGAGGCGACCTTCATAGTCCTCGGGAGTAGCAACGCATCTGTGATTGACTTCAGATAGAACCTATTTTGTGTATGAAGTTGATTACAGATGTCCTTGACCGGCAGTGACCACTTACCATCAGGTGGACTGCATGCTGACTGCAACACGTGGAACAGTTTTTCCTTGATGGTGTAGTTACTGGCACACTTTCATATTACCAGATGGCCAGATGATAATTATAGCATAGTCATAAATAATGAACACATCCATGTTTGTCATCAAATTGTTAACAGACATTCACGGGCGCCTTCACATGACCTACGTGCTCATTTGTTACTTCAATTTTATAAAAAATACGGCATAATATTTATTGGAACACTTCATTAAACCCATTTATGTTAAAATTTATTGTGATGTTATACTTTTTACGTTGGACGCGTCCTATTTAATTCTGGAGAGAATTTTCTTAAGACCGTTTTTAATTGAGAGTAGGCAATTTTTTTCACCAACGACAGACTAAATGGGTGGATCAACTCAAATCACAACCACATTAGTCTATTTTATCAGCGCAATAAAAATCTCTTTATCGCTTTTCGCTTATCCCTAGCATTGAAACAAGTCATTTAGCCGTTAAGTAGTTTGAGTGCAATATGCATAACTGGCTTATCATAACAGATGTAAATTGCGAGCATTTCTCTAATAGGTTCGTAATAGATGGCGCAGATAAGCAGACGCGGCAAGAGCGGCGTGGTATCGTAAAGTGCCTATCATGAGAACGGATCTGAGAGGCAATGCAAGACATTAGCCTAGTCTTTTTGCTATAAATATTCTTAATTTGTTTTCTAAAACATTGTTGGATATGTTGCATTCTGTTATAACATTATTTGTAAAATAAATTTGTCAAGATATACGTATAACTACATTAATCTTGATTTTGTATAATGGTTAATACATTATATATTATAATAAAGATATTTGTGTGTTATTTAACTTTAAAAGCTTTAAAACGATAGCCTAATTCTAAAATAAATAAACTTTGACATAAAAAAGTATGTCAGATGTTTGGAGATAGTAAAGGTAAATTAATTACATTTATTAATTATTATCTCTTTAATGCATTCCTTAATCTATGCCTGTTTTACCTTTCAAGTAACCGCCGACCAAGCCCATGCGTAATGACGTGAAAATTGCAACAAATGTTAGCCACTCAGACGCAGCCGAGCCGCAAGATTCAATTCGCCATGTTGCAATTAACTCAGGTATGAGCTGAGCTAACTCAACTGTATTCAGTTCAGCTCAAATCAGCGGCGTGCGCGTCTTAGATTCTAATAGGTACGAAACCAGTGTTATGTGTTGACGGAATGTTTGAGTTCAGTTTTAGGGGTGAGCTAACAATATACGTCGGTGCTTAAATAAAATTAAATATTTTACTCTTTTATCGTCATTCATGACCATTAGCACCATCGAGTCATCACGGCTTTGCGTTCTAGATTTTTATATTCAGAAAACTAGTGTATTGACGAAAAGTTTGTTTAACTTCTGTTTTGGGGTGATAAAAACGATCTGTTTTGTTACTCAAAAAATAAACAGTTTGCCCTTTCACCATCGTACAGTATGGTCAACTTTAAGTCTTAAATAATGGAAAAATCTGCTAATTAGCAGTAATTCGTTGAATAGTTTGAGTAGGAAGGATGTTGAAAAAGTGGTTTATATATAAAGTAAATACTATCAGGTTCCTTAAATGAGAAAAAAACAGTGTGATTAAATGTATTTTAAAAGGTATGTAAAGTTAATTAGTCGTAATAATTATATTTGAATGTAAAACGAGTAAAAAATATTTTTTTAAATAATATTGGTTAACATTGAAACGGCAAACGTAAATAATGCCACTGAAATTGTAAACTTTCACTAACGCGCACTGGATAGATTATTTTACATACATGTACATCGAGTAAATATATGTGCTATGAGTTATAGCATTACATTTTTATGCACTGTTGTACATGTATTGTAAAGACCGGCCTGATAATTATTGTTAAAATATTATTTCTTTATTTATCTAATAGATCGTAAAAAAAATCAATGTAGGATATTTTTATACAATTATTAAAGATGTATTCTAAGCGATTTTTTATGAATCAATGTATCAAAACGGTAATACGCAGAGAAATAACTTCTATTGGAAGCTTATACCCATCCTAAGAAGCGTAAATAAAATATGATTGGTGTTATTGTTAATTGATTATTTCTAGTTAATTATGAGAGATTCGATTCACCGCTGTATTTAATCTAAAATGTTTATAGTTTTATAGCGGTAATTATACACTATAGTCAGTTTTTATTACTATTTGGTACAATATGGGAGTTGCCTTAATAATCATTCGCCTAGCCGTTATTTCTAATTAGTGTTCTTTCATTTTATGAATAATTTCCGCACTATAAATTATCTTGGATTAATAATCAAAATTAATTGATTAAATCTTTTATACGAAATCAATAATTTCTTTTCACACCTCATTTGCCACTTACATTAATAGCTCAATTCAATAAACAGTCAATTGAACGGGAGATTGAATCAACAGCTCTAACCCGATCATTAATGATCCCAAAATATGCATAATAGTAATAAAAATGCAAATTTATACAGATATTGTACGTGTGGTAGGAGATTAAATTGAAATATATTGGGCTCAAGCGAGCCCACACATAATGGTGTGTTTTATGGAGATTCCAGATTTAAAAACAGATGTAGTAATGTATTTTATAAGCTAACACTAATCGTGAAGATTTATTGAAGTTAACGATAATAATAATAAACCTATCACATCCCATCTCTTTAATTTGATTTAATTTTGATTTAACTACGTCTATATGATTTGTTGTTTATATAATTTTATAAATGTTTAAGGTATAAATGTTGTCAATTTGTATATTGCCAAATTGACATAATATATCAAGCAGATATAAGGTACAGTATGTTAAGTTCAGGAAAGAGACATAAAAGTTCATGATAATTAAAAACCGCAGGTGACTAAATGGAGAATACTCCCAAAAATGTTAATAAACTGCACACAAATATCCTCGCATATGTACACTATCTGTATATTAATACGTGAGGCAAAAACTTGTAACAATAACTACTTTATTAAACGCGGCATCGGTTTTCAGAAAGAGTCACGTATTTCAATTAGGCGTCGGGAATGCTCACTGTTTAACAATAATATATTTTAATTTTTATTTCTGTTAAAAGTGAATATTATATTTTTAACACCCTGATTTGTTTAACTACCTTTATAACTGATTGCTTTATTTAATATTTAATTTATTTTGTTAATATGTTTTTTTCTGTAGCTGCTTAATAATAAATCCTTAAGCTTACGCTCATATGTGTCCAAGCAAACGTTCCCAGTAAATTAAGTTAATGTAATGTTAATTACCCCTTTTTCCATCCCTTAATTGTCCGTCGCGATATGCTCGCATCCACGTTTGGTCACACTAAAATTTTATTACTTCATCTCTAAGTCGAATTCGGGAATCTCGATGAAGTGCATCGATTCCATAAATTCCATACCATAAATCAGCCGTACCGCTATCCCGAACTCCGAATATATTGGCTTTGTCTGGAATATCTTCAGGCACGGTACTTTTTGTGGTAATTCTGCGAAGAAATTTTCTCGCAAAAAGCGAGTCTTCGCCCGCCTGTGGCGTAGCTGTTGCTGATTAGCGGAATGACAAAACCTATGAAGTTTATGGCAGCCTTAAAACATTAATATGGAATGATTTCTGCATGGACCTTTAGACTTAATTTATGTGCATAATCGTCGTAAGCCTTTTCTCTCGCAAAGTTTATCATTATATTTTCCATAATCAATCCAGTTCATTTCTGGATTCGATACGTTTTGTAACATTCTTGGATCGATAAAGAAATTGCTTGCCATCATATTGTTTATCGCTTACTCCCGTACAATTTTATGATAGCAACTTAAAATTCTACTTGGCCGCTACGGAGCGATCGATCCGAATTCATTACCGAGCTCGCAATCGATTCTGTATCGATTTTTAATCAATCTCCCAAATGATCTCTATCAAATTTAATTGACGTCAGACGTGCAGCTCAAAAAGCGTTCACGTATTGACCGAATGCTTTCCAAACAATTATTGAGACGTGAGTAACGAGCATCGTATCGGTAACAGTTGTGTTGTGTTTTTTGTGATCTCGTAAATCAGTAACGAGTCAAAACAACTTTTTTATTGTTGCTCACTGCGGTTGGACTATAGAAAGTACTAGCAATAAATTCATCTCAATCGTAGCTACGTTTTGTTTATCTTTGTATCATAAATGGTACTATTCCTTTTAGAGTAATCGATCTCTTAAGCTTTCATTAATATTTGAGTTTCTTCAATGAGCTTGTCGTATTTTTATTTTACGTTTCAAGGTAGGCTCTCTCTCGTCAACCCATTATTGTCCCACTGCTGGGCACGGGTCTTCTCTCAGAATGAGAGAGTTATACGCCTTAGTTAACCGCGCTGGCCAAGTGCGGATTGGTGGACTTCACACACCTCCGAGAACTTTTTTTAAAGAACTCTCGGGTGTGTAGGTTTCCTCACGATGTTTTCCTTCACTGAAGAGCAGTGATAATTAATTTTCAATACGCACATAATTTTAGAAAAACCAGTGGTGAAGTGCGGTGCCAGGGCTTGAACCTCAGACCTCCCGATCCAGAGGGTAAGTTTCAACCATGACAACCATTAGGCTATCATTGCACTCAAGGTAGGCTCACATTAACCCTTTTAGAGAATTATATACAAAATTGACCGTTAAATCCAATTTTCGTATTTTTTTGCAGGCGTGCGCGCACCCCGAGCAGTCACGCTTCCGACAGAAGCGTGCCAGAGGCAGAGGAGTTGCGTGTGGTTAGTGAGTCCCATACTGAAGGTCGAGTGTTCAATTATATGGAAGTTATTTACTTACTTAGTACCTTTTAAAAATGGGTCGCTGAGTTCGGTTTACTACTGAACTGATATAATATCTTAGATCCTACGTGTGTGGTACAATGCCCGATTTAGGTCTTTAACCTATTGTTTTTATTAGTGAACAGAAACTTTATCATACTTAATTTAGGTCAATTTATTTCGTACTTTTAGTATTCCTTGTTGGTTGGACAGACATCATACTTCATATTTCATAGTATCATACTAATCATGCTTCATACTATTATTATAAAGACGAAGGTTTGTGAGTGTGTATGTTTGTTACCTCTTCACGTCTAATAGGCTAGAGCGATTTTCATAAAATTTAGTAGGGAGTTAACTGATACTCTGGATTAACAAATAGGGTACTTTTTACAGTGGGAAAATATCTTATTCCCACGGGAAAATCAATACATCGTTTTTATTAACGCGGGCGAAGCTGCGGTGCTTAGCTAGTTTATTAATAAATTTTATAGTGTGTACATTGTATTTCAGTATAACTTCTTACTTAAATTTACTCAACAATTTAGTGTTTTTCTATAGCCGATATTCATGAGTAGTTATACCTATATCTATATATTTGAATATTTCAACTGATTCAATATCCATTAGGTACGCGTGTGTCGAATTAGCGACAGTTTAGCAAACGAGCCCTTCGCGTTTTCGAGCGTTTGACGAAGAAATTATGTAGATGATACTCATAATGGTCGTATCTACATACGAAAGTAATACATTAATTTCATGATCGCGTTTTTAAACAGAAGCCAAAATGAACGTCCGCGCCCCGGGCGCGCATTACTGACATCCACATGCTATGGCGGTTAAATTTAGTGATGCTTTGTTTCCATTGGACTAGTGTAATGAACCGGTTGCAGACAATGCATTGGCGACTGCTCGGTTCAAATTTCCATAGACGACTGTGACTGCTTTCTATCAGATAGCTTGTCTGCCTTATCGATAGTTACATTAATAATAACGGTATTCAAAACACTCGTGAACAAATATAATTTATAGAAATATAATATTTTTTTGATAAATTTGTAATCGATACATTAGCCTCGCGAGCGTCTCTAATTTTAACGCATGTGTATACCATTGTTGTTAGAAGTGTTAAATTCATGAATTTCTATTTAACTATACCAATATGATTAAACTAATCAATCAGGTTATTTTGGGAAAAATACAACTATTTTAGGTGCACATTATTACATTATTTTTAAGAAATAAAACTAAAAATAAGCCATTAACGTGTCGTACAATTGATTACGCAATTGCAATCCCCGCGGGATACGAATATTCCAACTAGATAACCCGGGTAGTTTTAATACAGTATTCTGTTCACAAAACAAAAGAAAGTCTCCGTTAACGTGCCGTGCGTACAATGGAAACCGATCAGCGCATGATTGCCGCGATGCGGTCCCCGCGGGCGATTATTTGCCGCACTTCCACCAAATTGCGCTCGTTCGTGCGCACGCGCTATTATGCCCGAGAATGTCGACTCTCAATGAAAAGCCTTGTTAGACGACTCGATTTGAATCATTATTCCTACGTCGAGAAATTAACGCAAAAAATTTAACGAAACGTGGCCGGGTGAAAGGTCTACCGCGTAGTGGGGTGCCTATTACAGCTAAATTGTTAATACGCCTAAACATTTCGAAACGAAGAAAATTCGGGCCTACGTGCTGTTCGTGTCAAAGCAAAACGAGAAGTTTTTTTCCAAGAAAAATGTAATTTTAAATCAAAGAACAATTAAAAAGATGGATACATTACACAAAAATAAACGATAGCATTATTTGTTGCAAGTAAGATTACAAAGAGTTATACCGCGATTAGATACAGATACGTCATTTTATTTATTTGTATCAATTTAGATAGCTTACATACTTTATCATTTCATTATTCGTACGACAGACAAAGTGATATCCGAAACGATGGTATTAAACTAAAACCTCATAAAATATTTTTTTCTAATATTTGTAACAACAAATGATAAGAATTAAATTACCACAGTTCTTAGAGATTGCATTCCAGATAACACATTTTTCTTAAAGAAATTACTACTTGCAGCTCTGAATCAAATAAAACAGTAACTCCAGGAAGGAATGCGAGTAGCGGGCAGCAAATAATACCATTAAAGGATAAGTGAAACAACTCACGTACGGGAAACACTTAATTCCGATACAGCACGTGCCCTGAGACAAGTGTAAGCAATGATTTCTGAAACAGAACAGTCGTGAAGGCCGCAGGTAAATCGTAATAATAGGATATTACGCCAACTGGACACATCAACTGTACGTTGGGGATGGAGCAATCTGGAGAAGAAGGAGATTTTTTACCGATTTAGAAAAGTAAAACCAGTGTAGAACCAGTGTAGTAGAGTAATTCGACCGGGGAAATACCACCATTACACTTAATTCTTGCGTAAAGTACCTCTTACGTTTCGTTGGAAGGGGGTGATTGCTGGATCACTTTCATATTAGGCGACCATCTCAGTCTTTGCGGAGTAACTACATATCTTTGATTGACTTCAGAAAACCTTGTGTTATATGAAGTGGCTTACAGATGTTGATGGGCGGCACTGACCACTTACCATCAAGGGACTGCATGCTCGTTTGCTACTTTAATCAGACAAAAAATGAAATAGTGCAGGCAACCTAATGGCAAGTGGTCACTGCTGCTAATGGACATCTATAAGCAACTTCATATAGAACATAGGTTTTATCTGAAGTCAATCACAGATGCGTTACTACCACCTGAGATGGTCGCCTCATATAAAAGTATGCACCCTTCCAGAATCAACAGACACAGGTGTGGTGGTGGTACCTCCCCGGTCGACCTACACTATTTCTTCCACGTGATAAAATACTTTACTGCAGTGGAATCAAATCTGTGTTCGTAATAAACAATACAAAACACTTAAAATTAAATTAGTTTTAAATAATGACTCTACGTCTTCTCTGTCCGCTCTTGCTTTGTTATTTAGACCACCTATGTCTTCGGGGCGACTGCGTCGGGCCCAAGTGGTGCAGTCATGGACGAAATTGCATCTCATTTCGTTGCAGAAGCGGTTGCAATGATTGTGTACCAATTGACAGCTAGCGCATTACGATTGGAAATAAATAACAGTGTGTAAATATCATGAGGCTGGAGTATAAACGCGAGGCTAGAATAGCGGATAAATAACCTGAATGACGCCCTTTGTGCGATTTTAAAGAGGCAATGAAAGTAGCGCAAGCCTTAGGACAATCCGTTTGATCGCATTCTGTTATATGTCGTAGATTTGTTTTTCATATAAATTTTTGAGGTGATATATAAACAAATCTACAATGTATAAAACAGATAGTTCATTAAACTATTGTGTAAATTGTGTTATTAGAGATATTGAATATAAATTTAATAACAAATGATAAATCAGTTATTTGTAGAATAAACATATTATTTTTAATAAACGTATGACACTTTCCATAAACCCACTATTTTTAAAAGTGTTCATATACTTATTAAGAAATTACAATGAACTAATTTATATTTTTGCTGAAATCTCTCTCACGCTTTAATACTGCTTAATATTTTTTAGCATCATCTACCTATTTATCAACAAATATTTACAACGTTTTTGCAATAATTTTACAAATAGAAGAGCAATAATCCATCGGAATTATTCACTATCTGCTGGCTTATGTGATTTCAAATTACGGCACTTATGAATATTATATTTCAACGCAAATTACCTATCACACGAGCTTAAGATAGCACCTGACAAAATTAACTTATCACTCAATCTTGTAATTGATTATGACATCAAACATGCGTTTACGTGGCATTTACACGCCTGTTGCGTGCATTACCAGCCGTGACAGTGCATGCGTCACGCTCGGGTATACCACGTGACGTGACGGCGGCAGTGCGTGACAGTGACAACTGTTTTAACATGATATTTAAATAATTCAATTAAAGAATGTTTGATTGAATTGTATGAATTGAAATGAAATTGAATGTAGATATTTCCTGTAATTAACATAATTTTGAAATTATACCATGAATAATAATTTAAATCAACAGTCAGTTCTAGATAATTCGTCAAAATACCTGTAGTGTCACTAACATTTTCCTAAAAATCTAATTTACAAGTAATAAATGAACACCAGCGAGTAATAGACGGAATTTTAGAAAACCCGTACTGTTTAAGATATAGGGGATATTTTACGTTAGAATTCATTTAGGTTTTTTTTTTTGTTCTAGTGGGGGAACCTTCAAAAGGTAGCTAATTCCGTGGGAACTAGGCCTAGTTACGTAGTATGTTTACCGGACTAAAACCCCCCGGTGTCCATCCTCGACGCTGCGAAGAGGACTCTGGGTTCTTCAAGGAAACCTAACCAGAGTCTTCATAGCCCATTGTGCCATCGGGCTCCACTTTGGCAAGTAGCTGGGCTGTGGCTGCCACAACGCCTGGTCTTTACGATAGTATGCGATCGAAAAATATTATGGTATAATATTATGGTAATATTATGGTATATTATGGTAAAAATATTATGGTATAATATTTTTTGGGGTGCCTGGTTGGACGGTTCAAGGAAGGTGCTTAAGCCGTTCTTGAATCTTTCACTTTAAGTCGCCTCTTACGACAGGTAGAGAGTAGCCCTATTCTACTCCCGAAACTACAGGGGAGATTTGGGTACAGCCAACTATTAACGTTAAAATAGCAGCATTGCGATAATAATATTCTTTAGAAATTTGATGTTTTATACAGCCATATCAATTTAACTGCGTTGATGCCTCGTTATTCGTAATTATGGTTGCAACAAAATGATGTCACGTGTAAATAGCATTTAATCGGTATTACACGCTAGTTGGGTGCAATACGGAGCATAACAAGCACGTGCGCACCAGTATATCACCTATGTAGGGTGGGTGTTAGACCGTAACGTACTTTTTCTGATTACCTACATGGCGCCGGGGGCTATACTATTACTACTACTACATGGGTATTGAGACGACCTTGCAGCCCACATGATAAGTATCACTTCTGACTTTAGATATCTGTAAGCGACTTCTTGAAGAACAAGAGTTCTATCTAAATCACAATTGCATTGCCACTGCTGAGGACTATGTTTCTTGGATGGTCGCCTAATATGAAAGTAAACCGGCAACCATATCCACCGAAACGTTGGAACTACCTCATGCTAGAAGTAGGTGTGAGTGACGGCACCACCGCCATTATTATTGGTATATTGTATCTTGTAAAAAAATTCAATCAGGACTTTGGATTGGACTGTTATAGATTAATTAAGGTGACACTTATCCGGTGATAAATATTTAATTTTGATAGAAGGCGTTAGAAAAATAACATTGTTTGGAAAATACATGATATAATCTCTACATTCCTTTATTTTATATAAGAATACCTCCATAAAAATCGACCTTGTCATTGTAATCGAAATAGATAAAAAATATTTCATCATAAAATGATTAACAATTTGTCATTAAATTACAGCAGATACGGAAAGATACCGATTAAGGCATTATCAGAAGAGCCGTTATCTTTCAGGTGGCATTAATTTTGCAAGATAAAATTAAAATACCTACTTCTTATTTATGTGGTTGATAAAGTGCAATTTTCCATTAGTTGTCACTTTACATACTATAAAACTGAAGAAAAATTGAATTATAGTAATTTCGATAGTTCGCGTATTTCTGCTTTAGAATCTAATTGATTTAATCCGGTTTGGAGAATTTGGTAAAACTCTTTCTAACCTCAGTGATAACAATGCAGCTGCAGCCCTAAAGTAGGACCTTAATGCAGCTTCATCCCAACCAAAGATGGGCCCGGACGCAGGCAAACTCCATCGGGAGCACAGACGAGTGCTATTAGAGTACTCGTGATCTCGACAAAGGGCCAGAGAAACACCATGGGGCATTAGCCACTAAAAGTCTAGCATATCCTCTCAGTTGTCCCCACTCAGAGAGGGGTTTCCCTAGGTGAAAAAAGACCTTAACACTAAAATTCTTACGGAGCTTCCAATTTCCAAAAAAAACGGAATTTGGGTTTGATGTTAAATCTCTGACTCAGATTTTGACGTTACCGCTACGACTTTGACTACCACGAAGGTTTTATTAGAACTTTTTTAACGCCAATTTGGATTTCGATAAATCAAATTTGCAGCTATTTATTGGTTTCAATGATTAGTACAGTTTCAATGATTAGTTAAAGGCACTTCGTTTTCTATTTTAATTTCAGAAAGAAAATTATTTTATTCATAATTTCAACCTTCTCTTTTCAAAAGCAACCCGAAGCATATTTTACGAAATAAATAATATTTTTATTGCTTTTATTTTTTCTTATACTTTATCACCCTCAGAAATATTGTAACAGTTATTGTCTTTTATCACTACATAGTATAAAACAAAAGTCGCTTCTCGCTGTCTGTCCCTATGTATGCTTAGATCTTTTAAAGTACGCCACGGATTGTAATGCAGTTTTTCTTAATAGATAGATTGATTCAACAGGATGGTTTTTATGTATAGTATTTATAATATGTATAATATATTAGAGAAAAAACTGATAATTTTAGATTTTTACTTTTAGGCGGAACGAAATTCGACGGGTCAACTAGTTTTATTATAACGGGATGTAAGAAAGTCATGCTTCAGTACTTTAACACAGGCTTATAACAGGTGGTAATTGCAACCTGTAATGTACAGGTGTGGTGTACCACAGAGGTACAATACCGTGAAGCCGTTCCGCTTCGGTATACCACGTGTGAGATATGCTATCTGCAGGGGTGGGTAACGAGCCGTGTAATCGTCAGCCATTCATTAGGATGTTGTGACTTATTCTTATGAAGGAGGAAAATGTGTTTTTGTTTAATTTAAGGAGTAACAAGTACAATGGAGATAAGTTTTTATCTACTTATGAGTAGTTTTTGTATCGAATATTATTAAATCTCTAAGTTAAGTACCATGAGAAATGCTGTGGTTTATATTTTGTTATATGACGAAATTGGTAACGACAAATCGGAAGAAGAAAAAAAGTTAAAAGCAAAAATCACAAAATTGGTAAGCCAAAATGATAATGAGCCCGCCACATTGCTTTAAAAGAAAACGAAGTTTACTGCAGAGCGAGCCCAGGAACCACATAATCTACAAAGGGTTTCTCGAAGGGACCGATGTTCAAAAGAAGATTCTTGATCATCTAAATAATACACCTGGATGCAGGAAACAATATCATTATAAACTAATTAGTAGAGGTGAACTAATTGTGGTAGGTCTAGCTTCTAAAAGCTGATAAACTAAAGACTAAGACAAAGTGTCGCATGAACACAGTATGACATAGCTTAACAGGTAGAACTAATAGAATCTTTGTAACACTTTGATTGAACAACATGGAAATTTGTCGTCTGTTAAAATACTTACACTTTATATTAATTACGATATAAAGAAAGATGTGTTAAAAATCATAACACTTGTTAATAACAATTTCACGAAGTGTATATCAAAATTAGGGTTAGCAAAGATTCTGCCAGCAATATTTAAAAGCCTTTCATTTCATACCACTGTTTCTCTTTCCTTCACCTTTCCACCTTTCAAATATATATTTGCAAACCTGTCTAAACATGATCTTTAAACCCAATTACCTCAAGTAGATACTCAATCTGTACATAGGTGTCAATTCTATCACAATCTCAATTATTTCGTTGATAGCAACATCTTTGTTGGACTGCCGTCAACGTGATTGATGGCAAGCGATTCTATAAAGAGCGTTTTAATTTTGGCAAATACTATCAAGCCAACAGTGCTAGAATTACGCACGTACTATTCCTATCAAGTACATGGCAACACCGTCTCTATGGCTGTCTTGCGAGGATTTAAACTGCGTAAGCAGATCTCTAAGAAAGCGTAGCCCATTGAGCATTGTACAGCCTTCAACGAGTTCTGAAGCGTTAAATTGGATTACCATTGTTTGCCATCTCACCGAGATGTCGGGTCGTTCCGGTTGTGATCGAGTCGTGAGCGAGTTTTTTTAATTAGAAAAGATTTATAGAATGGATGATAGATATGGTTCGATGTGTATAAATGGTACAGTAAAACTTGTATTTTTTCTGTTTTTTGCTATAAAAATAACTAACGAGCGTGAAGTCCGTCTGATGTTAAGTGGTCACCTGTCACCAAATCTGATTACCAAAAAGTTAGCAGTATTTGATAAAGGTACCTAATGTTCCCTTTTATGATTATATCTTACTTTTAGAGAAAATACAACAACAGGGTAAGTGTTAGAGTATTATGAAGTTCGGTAAGTAAATATGTATAACAATAGTGCTTCTGCGAATCAAAAAAAACAAGGTGTACACGTAGCTATCACATATTTTACTTGATTGAAAAAATCCTTTACTTATAATTGTAAAAGAGATCTTTTTATTAGAAAAAACGCAAATTTTAAGATTTTTAACTTACAAACACATTAGGTAACAGATTTAAGTTAAAATCAGTAATTTCATGTACTACTCCATTTTCATCCGCTACTGGATCATCATCCCAAAAAGACCAGACGCAACCACCCAATCAACCCGTCACAGTTTTAATCAAGGGCTTGCGAATTCTATCGCTTCTTTTACTTTTGAATTCCTTTGCGACGTTATAATTGCGCTAAATAACAGGGCGGGGTCCCTCAGGGTCTGATCCGAACAGTTGCATTTCGGTGGCCTTATTGTCTGCTATAAACTGGCCTTATTGTATTTAAATTAATATTTAAAAGACCAATCTACTAATGCATTTATGTTTAGAGTTAAAGCTTGTGCCATTAAACTTAATAATTATAATTGATTATAGAGAAATAATGAGTGTTTTTTTTTCTTATTTTATTTGATAGAATTTTTAAGTTTTAGTATCCTTATGTGAAGTAGAGCAGTAATAGCCTAATATTTGCCCTCAAACTTGCCCTCTCGATCGGGAGTTCCGAGGATCAGACCCAGGCGCACACCACTAATTTTTCTAAAATTATGTGCGTATTAAAAATTATTATCACTGCTTTTCGGTGAAGGAAAACATCGTGAAAAAACCTACACACCCGAGAGTTCTTTTAAAAAAAAGTGCTCGGAGGTGTGTGAAGTCCACCAATTCGCACTTGGCCAGTGCGGTGGCCTATGGCCTAAACTCTCTCACTCAGAGAAGACCCGTGCCCAGCAGTGGGACAATAATTGGTTGATCAGCCAGTAAAGTTATTTTGGAAGCGTATAAAAATACGAATATAACATTATCTATTGCATCAGTATGGTTCTGTTACAGCGGTTTAATTCCCGCACACAAACCCATAAGCTTTGTAATTATTTCGTAATTGGTGGGCCGAGCTGCCTCGGTAGCCGATACATCACGGCTCCAGATTAAAACTAAAGCTATCGCCACATGTTACTGGAATTTAAAAGTGAATATAAACCTTGAAAATTTTCTAACTATTAACAGTGATAAATTAATTTTCTTTATGTCGTAACGCTCGCATATTTCCCTTTACACTGTTTGATCGCATATCGCATATCGAAATATATTTTTATACATATAATAAATAAAAATGTAAAATACATTTACAGTGCTATCATCTTGCCCATTTTAATTTACGTATTCATCATGATACATAACATATATTGTCAATAGAAGAATTAGATTAAGATCCGGCTGCAAGTATGTGTAGTTATCGTGTGCGTGCTGAAATCCACATTTTTACTCATATTTATGATTAGGAGAATAAAAATCTACCAGGTTGCCAATCAAAATGTGGCCGATAATATTTTTAATTAAATTATTGTTAATTGATTTCGCGGGAAAAATTTCACTAATCAAATTTTTAAGTAAAATATTGTTCATTTCACGGAAATAGGTATAAAGACTATGAAAAATCGTAGTTGCCGTTGCGCACTTGACCGCACCTCTTCGTAGCCAGGTATAAACAGGTATGATTTCGATATATTTATTCGTCCATAACGAATGTTTATGTTTTATACATCAAAATAAAGCTATATTTTTTCTCATTATTATGATATACGGCAACCTAATTAAATCTGGCCGCAGGTTAGGGTTACTGGCTGTTAAAGATGGTAAATATTTAAGGGTGAGTGAAAGGAAGCTAGCGCGTAACATCACCAGTCTAACAAGGATAGCAATAATTGTCAGCTGTACGACATTTTAAAGCTGTTGCACATACGTCAGATGCTAGTGTTCTCAATCACCAGTTCTAACAATAGCAAGAACGACTAAGAAATAAATACTCCAAAAGAATTGTCATCCTTTCAAAACTACGAATTTTATAGTTAGGTACAACAAAAACTTAATATTGATCAAAATAAAGCCAAGGTTAGATATGTAAAGAAAATTATATTGGGCAAGTACCGTATGAAATAGTTTTCTATTTTATTCAAGTACTCAATCATTTATTACATATAAATTAAACATTCAAGCGTATGGAAAATAAAAAAAATATCATGTGATTTCGTATGGCGCAATAGCTTTAAAACGTCGTACAGCTGGCAATCTCTATCCTTGTTAGACTGGTGATGTTACGCGCTAGCTTCCTCTCACTCACCTTTCAATATTTACCATCTTTAACAGCCAGTAACCCTAACTTGCGGCCAGATTTAATTAGGTTGCCGTATATTATAATAATGAGAAAAAAATTAGCTTTATTTTGATGTATAAAACATAAACATTCGTTATGGACGAATAAATATATCGAAATCACCTGTTTAAACCTGGCTGCGAAGAGGTGCGGTCAAGTGCGCAACGGCAACTACGATTTTTCATAGTCTTTATACCTATTTCTGTGAAGTGAACGATATTTTATTTCAAAATTTGATAAGTGATTTTTTTCCCGCGAAATCAAATAATAATAATTTAATTAAAAATATTATCGGCCACATTTTGATTGGCAACCTGGTGGATTTTTATTCTCCCAATCATAAATACGAGTAAAAATGTGGATTTCAGCACGCACACGATAACTACACATTTTTGCAGCCGGATCTTAATCTAAATCTATTTAAAAATAATAATTGCCTACAGATTATGACTAGCAAAAAAAATCAGAAAGATAAAAAATGTCAAAGATATCCTTTATTTTGCCATAAACACACTTGAACACGCTTTTTGAACATAAACGATATTCCTTATTTTGCCAATATGGACAGTAAAAAGAACATCTTACTATGCATGAAGTTCTTCTTCTTTTACATTTTGGTATTTTAAGTTTTATGAATTTAAAATTAACGAGAAATAGTATATATTTATATTTTTTCTCATCAATCTAAAGCCTCCTTTACAACTCATAACTCTATTGGTGATGGGGCTATAGCTGCAGGCTACGCGGCTGTTAAACGTCGGTTCTTTTAAATCAAGTCTCAAATAATAGTCCGGTTTAGAATAAAAAAATAACGTGACAAACTATACGATACCCGTGAGATAGGAGATACAAGAGATATATGAATGCAAAATATAAGGTGCCATATGCGGTTGTAAATTGAGATCGGTGGAATAAATTACAAGTTCTTTTTGACTTTTCATACCGTCAGTTTCTTTTGTTTGGTTTACATTTTTGTAATTAAGTTAATTAAACACATCTGAATATTTATCTTAATTGTTTATACAGGCAGTCCTCGACTTACGTCGAACCAAATTTTGACACTATTCTTCAAACATAGGTCAATTGTTTCGATTTACGGCATATGAGTATTCATTTGTCGCGTGGTCGACGTCTACTGAAAAGTCTAGCACGACGGCAGCGAGCAGGGAATATCCACCCCGCATAAAGAAATAGCTTCTTCTAACACAGGACACAGAAAGGAACTGACACTAAATAAACTGCAGCCTTTGCAAGCTTGGATAATGCTATGAATATGATACAAACCACTGTGAATATATTTGATGAAAATGATATTTTAATTGTAGGAAAGGTTTTAATGATAATAACTTTAATGACAATAAATTATACAAGGCTGACATTACACAGCATTTCATAATATGCTAATTTATCATAACTCAATTAGTTTGTATGAAAAATAACTTCAATTTGTCTATAGAACAAAGTTATTATTGCCATTAAATCACACAAATATTATTGAAATTAAAATTGAAGTTAAATCCCAAACACCAATTAAAACTAATTGATGTCTGAAAGAAAAAATCAACAGCGGCAATCCTTATACGTTAATATGAAAACTCTAGGCAAAAATTTAAATGGATATAACAAAGAGAAATGTATTAAGACATTTGAATTTACAAAGCCAATCGGTATATAAAAACAGGATAGCATAGTTTACACCTCCACGTCGTATATGGAACAAAGATCGTTAAGATAGGGACGGACATTGGACAAGAAGCACGCTCTAGGACGCTAATAAAACTAATACTATATTGCACGCCTTTACGATGTTAACTTTGAACGTTGCGTAAACAGCGAAAGTTATTTACTTAACATATTTTTGCCTAAACACAAAACATTCGCTATAGCAGGCAAATTTTAAAATCTATATACTAATACGTGAAGCAAAAACTTGTGAAACATTAAGTAATATGCCGCGGACGGATTAGTATGAAATATTGCACGGTTATAGTGGACGTAGAGGAGTGCGGAATAATAATATTTTTTTTCAAATAATGCTTATAACATACATAAAATCAACTAAAAACACATTACACGCACTACCGTGCATTTGTCACAAACAATTATTTATGTCAAAATAATTAATTATGTCAAAATACCCGCTATTGGTTTTAAATGCGGTTTAGCTAATTAAACCTCTTTTTATATTTAACGGGTGCGTTCAAAATTATTTGAAAATTATTACATTTTATTTGAATTTGAGAAATATTCGTACTACTTTGGACAATATGAAGTTTTTAAATTTAAATTACGGTATAATTTTGACCGATGTAACGGGTGACTAGTATTTTTAATCGTCAATTACCAACTTATTAATGGCATTTTGATATTCATGCTATAAATGTGGTATATTCAAATTTAAGTTAGGTAATTAAAGTGTAAGATAAATTGTGTTTGACTTGTAGACATAAATTCTTATATATTTACGAAGACAGCAATTTAAATTAAACACGGAGTTAAACAGTTTATTGCTTTAGCTGCACATGTAAAATCAACTAGCAAGATTAACCAAGATGGATCTAACCTACTGTTAATTCGGACCAAGATGGGATTGAACGCCTTATAAGCCTGAAGCTGTATTACCAATTACATTGGTTCATTTGATCTCATAATTATTTATACGCTGAATGTTACACTTCAAACTAAGGCGAGAAGTAAGGTCTAAGGAATTCAATTAAGAATTTTATTGCACGGCGAATAAACACAAAAACATGTTCCGATCTGGTTACAACACGAAATAAAAACACTTAATTTATCCACCACGTCCGATCAATTATGCAACACGACGCGAGTGTGTTACCACGTTTTATATGCATTACTGGTTTTGCTTGGAGATGCTCGACAAAATGGTATAGAGGAATTAGTAGATCGTAAAGTTATCGATGTTACCGTTACGTTGTATAGAGTAGGAGCTGTCAAATAAATCAATAGCGAGCATGCCAACGAGTATAAGTTCATTCATTCGTTCAGATCGATGTATGGTGATCTCGAGATTAACGTCCGACGGGAAAGTAGAATTTTAAGCATCTCCCCAATAGTAATTAAGCATAATTCTTTATGAATAATTAATCAATATTTGGTTTTCCATAGCTATAACTAAAACAATTGAAACAAAAATGACGTTGTCAAGATAAAGCAACGAAAATAAACTAGCAATGTAGTTCTAATATTTATCATTGAGTGCGTATGCATGAATGAAGGAAACCACTTTAGGGATAATATAACATTACAGTTTATAATTAGTCTTTGAGTTATAATAAAGTTATTTTTCGTATGATAAAAGATTGCGGTACTACAAGCATACCCTGAGGTACTCCTATTCGTCGGCAAAGAATTAATCACCTACAATCAATTTCAATTCATATCTCGCCAGCAATAATTAAGAGAGTACATAAAGATTATCTCTCGAATTAAAGCACGCACCAGTTGCCTATGTTTTAGAGGAGATAAATGAGTATTGGTAGGTACCGAACGTATTAGCATTCCGGGTTTACCGTTATCCGATACAGATTCTTTGTCGGGCTTATTAATAAGCAAATCTACGAAACTCGTCTGTACTTACATGTACATTAGCGACTACCTCGAGGCACTTGACTCAATTTAAGACAGCCTTTTTACGTAGCGAATCACATAAAAGCAATTATTGATCATTTCCTCCTGATCTCAGACACGCTGTGTCTAACAAATTATTTCCTTTGCCGATTTTTTTATTTATAAGTATACATCGTGACTATATCGGCGTTGTTTATATCAACATCGTTGGTAAAACAACGTTGTGAAAGGGGCACAATCCGTTTTCACTATAAAGATTACTCAGAATGCTAAAATTAAGCATAATTAATATTATCCGCCATTTATTATTAGTACCAATGTATGAATCCGTTCGTCTATATATAAACTTTGATAGGCAGACGTTTTTTCAAATTTGTTAATTTTTAGACCACCAGCGTAACATATTAACATTTAATATAGCTCAAAGGAATATTGAAAATACAATGGAATGTATAATTCTATACTTGTTCAATGAAAAATATTTAACTTTTGTATGTTATATATAAAGTACCGAATAAGTAATAGGGTCCATCCATCCATCCATCCATCAGCCCTTTGATGTCCACTGCTGGACATAGGCCTCCCCTAAATGGCGCCACTCCAACCGGTCCTGTGCCCTCTGAATCCAACGGTTTCCCGCTGTCTTCTTCAGGTCATCGGTCCACCTGGTAGGGGGGCGACCTGTACTCCTTTTGCCTAAACGTGGTCGCCACTCGAGGACCTTTCGTCCCCATCGGTTATCCGTCCTTCGAGCGATATGGCCGGCCCACTGCCACTTCAGCTTGCTGATTTTGAGAGCTATGTCGGTAACCTTCGTTCGTCTACGGATTTCATCGTTACGAATCATGTCTCGTAGCGAAATTCCGAGCATAGCCCTCTCCATAGCACGCTGAGCGACTCTGAGCCTTCGAATGAGGCCTTTAGTGAAGGACCACGTTTCGGCGCCATAGGTCATCACTGGCAACACACATTGCTCGAACAATTTCGACTTCAGGCACTGAGGAATTGTGGACGAAAAGATACTACGAAATTTCCCGAACGCAGCCCAGCCGAGTTGGATTCTTCGAGTGACCTCCCTCTCAAAGTTGGACTTACCCATCCGGATCGTTTGTCCCAGGTAAATGTACTCGTCGACAACTTCGAGAGGAGTGCCGTCAACAACTACCGGTACGGGTGTGACATGGACATTAGACATGATTTTCGTCTTGTCCATGTTCATCTTAAGACCCACCCGTTGTGAGGCACTGTTGAGGTCGCCTAGCATTGTGCTGAGGTCCGTCAGCGAACCTGCCAAGATGACTATATCGTCGGCAAATCGAAGGTGTGTGACGTGTTCGCCATTGATGTTGATGCCAAGACCTTTCCACTCCATCAGCTTGAACACATCTTCCAACGCAGCGGTGAACAGTTTCGGCGATATGACATCGCCTTGCCTGACTCCCCGCTGCAATTGGATGGGGTTCGTGCTTTGGTCATGTACTCGGACTGACATGGTGGCGGCTGTGTATACACACTTCAACACCTCGATGTACCTATAGTCGATCTGGCATCGCTGAAGGGACTCCAGCACCGCCCAGTGCTCGATAGAATCGAAGGCTTTCTCATAGTCCACATAAGCAACACATAACGGCAGATTATACTCCTCGGTCTTCTGTATAATCTGCCGAAGCGTGTGTATGTGGTCCATGGTGCTGTAGCCTTTTCGGAATCCGGCTTGTTCGGGAGGCTGGAAGTCGTCAAGCCTGCGTGCAATACGGTTAGTGAGGACTCTCGAAAACAACTTATACACGTGGCTCAGAAGCGCAATGGGCCTGTAGTTCTTCAGGAGGGTTTTATCGCCCTTTTTGAAGAACAGCACCACTACGCTTCTGCTCCACGCTTCCGGGGTTGTCCCGCTAGTAATGACGGAATCGAACAACTTTTGGAGCGCCACTAGTACGGGTTTACCGCCAGCTTTTAGCAGCTCTGTTGTGATTCCGTCATCCCCCGGTGCCTTGTGGTTTTTCAGCTGTTTGAGAGCCTCTCTAATCTCGTACAGGCTGACGTCCGGGAGGTCCTCAGTATAGTGTCGGGTCAGTTTGGCACGTTTGTCGTCCGCCTTGTTACGGGCGGGAGCTCGTGCGGAAGCATACAACTGTCCGTAGTATTTCTCAATTTCTCTCAGAACATCGGGCTGAGACGAAACTACGGTGCCCGATTCGGTCTTCAACCTCGTCAGCAGGCTCTGCCCAATGCACAGATCCCTGGCGAACACTCTTGAGCCCCGGTTTCGCTCAATAGCGTCTTTTACGCGTCGGGTGTTGTGAGCACGCCAATCGCGTCGCCTACTCTGAGAGATCTGTTTATTGAGCAGTCTGTATCTCGACATTGAGGTTGGAGACTGCACACATAGTTCTCGCCTCTCCCTCATAAGACCGAGAGTATGCTCTGAGAGAACCTGAGAGCCACCACTGGAGTGGGTCTTAAAATACTTAGACCCCACGTCGTGGACAGTTGTTACTACCTTGGTGTTAATTTCGTCCACAGAAACGCAAGAATCGAGACACGCGAAACGGTTTCGGAGCTGTAGCTGGAACTCTTCGGAGCCCTGGATTTGGACAGGTGTTGGTCGGAGCGTAGACTTCATCAGGCGTGACCGTTCCAGCTTTACATTGATATTTAATGTGCCTCTTACCATCCGGTGATCACTTCCGGTTTTCACCCTGTTGATCACAGAGACATCATTAAATATGTGCCGTTTGTCTGCCAAAATGAAGTCTATCTCGTTCTTAGTGGAACCATCAGGACTTATCCAAGTCCACTTTCGCTGTGCCTTCTTCTCGAAGAAAGAGTTCATCATAAAGAAGTCTTCCCTCTCCAAGAAGTTGGCAAGCAAGTGACCTCGGTGGTTCCGTTGTCCAATTCCAAAGGGCCCCACCCTCCGTTCGTCACCATTTCGCACGCCTAGTCTTGCATTAAAATCCCCCATGACAACGGTAAAATGGGTTTTTGAGGTATGTATGGCTCTACTTATGTCCTCATACATAACCTCAACCTCATCGTCTGGGTGTGTCGAAGTCGGCGCATATACCTGTATGACCTTCAGCGAATACCATTTAGATATTCTGAGTATAAGGTACGCTACCCTTGACGACACACTGTCGACTGTTACAACGTTGTTCACGAGGGATTTGTGGACGAGGAACCCGACACCACCCTGGGACAGGTGATCGCCCTCCCGGTGATAGAGCAAGTTTCCAGATTTGAGGATTATCGTGTCCTCCCCCTGTCTTCGGACTTCAGACAATCCCAAAACACTCCAGTTTAACTTGTCTATTTCTTCTTCCAGCTCCTGTATCTTCTCGTCGGTCCTCAGTGTCCTGGTGTTGTATGTTGCCAGGTGCAGAAGTCGTCGGTTGTGGTAGCCGGATCTCTTCCGGAGATTCTTAGCACCCCCTGCCCCGCCGTTACCTTGGCCGCTACCATAGCCCGGAATAGCGGGGCCGCCGGGGACTGGGGGCCGTGGCTTTTCTGCACCTGTCATAAGGGGGTTTTACCAGTAGTCACCGCGCCTGGCAAGCGTGTTGGTGACCGCAGTAAATGTTGGAATTTCACAGGAGATGCTGCTGCCCATCTCCTGGATGTTTTTATCCCTTAGTCGCCTCGTACGACATCCACGGGAAGAGAGGGAGTGGTGCTATTCTAAAAGGCCGACACCACACAGTAATAGGGTACTTCATATTAATTACAATCTAGCCTTATATAAGGCTAATGAGTAATTTTAGTCTAACTTAAACTGCTAAATAATTATTTATTGAAGGAGGCGTCCATTGACACTGCACTTCTTTGTTCTAACATAAAGGGGTTGTTCATAAACATAAACACATTGTTCTTGTGTTCTATGATTCAATTAAGTCACTATTTCACTAACATTACACTATGTTATATCACTAGCTCAAAGGGCTTAGTCCGTTTGAATCTTCTCACTAGGTCCGTCGTATCGAGGATATATTTAACTGAAATATTTAACTGAATTTAAAAAGTAAGCTAAAATTAATAGTAGGTAAACTTAAAAATATATGTTACTGGGAGATGTATCAGTTCTGCCTTATCCAAGCAATTTTTAATATAAAATTCATCTGCAAAAAGTCACACAGACTCACAAATCTCGTGATAATTTTTGTGACATATCAAATAAATAATGATTATTTTTATCTATGTTTTAAGTGCAAAATTATTCAGTGATACGATTAATAGCTATGAAGGCCTGAGAATTAAGTTTTTATCTCATACCGCCTCTTGATTGATGGAATTGAAAGCCATATCAGTCTTCCCCTTGAATATTAATCTGAGATCGATTAAAATAATAGAAACTTCACCCGATCAGGGAGCCAACTGATAAGCGTTGGTGAGTTTACGTAATTCATGGATTGTTGGTAGTAATAATATAAAAGAGTGCTTAATTGCATCGTTATCTGAGTCGTAAACGAGAGAGACTCGGTCGGTGAAATTCAAACACGATTATTTTACAAAAACTCTTATAAAATAAACAAGTTGATCAGAATGAAGCCATAAATTGTCGAAAGCGGCACTTTTAGTCTCACGTCTAACAAATTAACAAGCGATTAAGCTACCGATTTGGGTTAGAAATGCTCTCGATGGAACATTAATGGGACCCAACAAATAACATTGATAGGGGAGTTACAGTCGGGAGGAAAACTCTATTTTATTAAATAAATATGATGTGACAAGGCGTATGGGTGTAGTTATGCAATTCACAACGTTATTGTAGAAATTGTGGTTGTATGTAATTATAATTGGTTTGTACTCCGGTATCCATCAAAATTGTGCAACATTAAAATAATTGACCTTTTGCTTCAAATATATTATACAAGTTGATGGTTGCACATTTCTAAAGTACTTCTAAAAAGTTTTAGGTTCTAATTGAAAATTAAATAATGTTAATTTTAAATAACATATCATTATGCCAGCAACTTAAATCTTTTATGTCTCAATGTACACCGAGGCATTTGAAATGTCTGTCAGTAACTTCTTTGATAGTGACATCTTTTACTTGAAAACATGATTCGTTACTAATTATAAAAATCTTTATATATGAACATGAACAATGAATTACATTACGTCGGATAACTTAATATTTAAACATGTGTAATATGATTATTCAACAAATGTTTTCTGTGAAACGAGTAGACCCGGTGAACTTCGTTCCGTCAAAACATACAAAAATTAAAATAATCAGTGTTTCTCTACTATTTTAATAATTGTATTATAGATAAAAACCTTCACTTTGTTAAATAACTGCATTATAATCCGTACCGTGAGTTTTATACTATGTAGTGAATCATATTATCAGTAAGAACAGATTGAAAGTTTAACCATTGCATATTTTACTCTTTTCCTGCGAAAATATTACCACGTAGTAATATTAGTCTTCATTTTTTTTTTTTTTTATATTTGTACCTAACGATAAGGCAGACGGGCCACCTGATGGAAAGTGGTCACCGTCGCCTATGGACATTTGCAACACCAGAGGAGTCACCAATGCATCGCCGGCCTTGAAGGAGAGCCGTTTTTGCACCTTTCTTGAAGAGCCCCATGTCATAGCGCTCCGGGAAAACCTCAGAAGGAAGCTCATTCCACAACTTGCACGTTGTACGTCAATAGTACGTTTCTTGAATAAATTAATCAATATCCTAACCTAACCTAACCTAACCTATCTATATTTTGATTTAAAATATTTAACACCACAGTCAGAACAAGGGTAATATTTTTATGTGAACGAAGATATGTATAGATACAAACCCACTGAGTTTCTTGTCGGCTTTTCTCGCTTCAGGTCGCTTCGGTTCTCCGGTTGTAATGTAAATAAAATGTTGTAACTGTCGATTTTTAGACCTTTACAAAATAATGATTTTTTTGTATGTATATGTCCATTTTTTGGCATGGTGACAAATTGTAACTTATGACATATCACTGGAATCGACTCAATTTGCAAAATGGCATAACCTTTATGATATTTAAATATGGCGCCTGTGGCCACTGAAAAAGGGAGAGCAGATGAACGATTTTTTTATTGTAATATCAATATAGGTAATAAATGGAAACGACTACTACGATATATCTATTTGAGCGTTATAATTTATATTATAATACTTGTGTTACTATTTGAAACAAAATTTCAAAAAGAGGTTATTAAAAAAAACATGTGTGCGTGTACTAGCGTACACTCGTAAGAAGTGAAACTTCTTTATGACGTTATTTTTCAAAAAATAATTTACTATATGCAACTTTACAAAAATTGGTTAAATAAAGTTAAATTAGATAAAGTTTAATAAAAGCGTTTTATTAAACTTTACCTAATAATCTAATCTATAATAATCTATCTAATATCACGCGTGGTAGGGATAAGAAAAAGATGGCGCGTAACGGAAAAGAAAAGATGGCGCGTAACGAAAAAATGTTACACTAAATTTTTTTCCAACCCCGATAAAGAAGTTTCACTTCAAAAACGAAATACCATATAGCATTTTTTTGCAGTCGGTTTTGTTTTCGTTATAATATCTAGTTTATCAGTGATTAGCGTTGTTGTTTCTGTTGTATATCTATATTTTGATTAGAATTATTCTTATCGGCGATTAGCGTTGTCAATACTATCTACTTTTAACTACTTATCCATATTATGTAAAAAAATCTGATAGCAAAAGTATTTATTGATTTTTATGCAAATTTAGTATTTTACCATTATTATAACTTACGCTTGAACTGAGATTTTTTTATCTGACTGAAGTAGTAAAAGAACATGCAGTCCACCTGATGGTAAGTGGTCACTGCCGCTCATGAACATCTGTAATCAACTTCATACAGAACATGGGTTCCATCTGAATTCAATCACAGTTGCGTTGCTACTCCCGAGTCGTCTCGTATAAAAGTGTGCCGCCAACCACACCCTTCCAACGAAATGCAAGTAACAGCTTCACACTAGAAATCTCTATATATTTTGAAGGTTCTACCACCTTCGAAATATATAGAGATATCTTTTTGATCTTAATATTCAAACAAAAATTGTATGATTTCCCATCTTCGATCAAATATGTACATGTTTGATCGAAGTTTTCTACATAATAATTTAATTATATTACTTTATTTTACCTATTCAATTTGGTGGCATTAGTACTAACATTGATTAACATCGTAATGCATTGCATGTTTTAGCAATAATGATTAAAATACTTTTCGCACACTGCTGCATACTATCGCTGTTTAAAAGTAAATTTTAAATAAATAATCTACGTCCAAGGTGGTAGAACCAGTGTAATTCGACCGGGGTAGTAGCACCGCCACACTTATTTCTAGCGTGAAGCATTTCTTGCTCGATAGAAGAGTGTGGTTGCCGGCACACTTTCACATGAGGCGACCATCATAGTCCTTGAGAGTAGCAACGCATCTGTGATTGACTTCAGATGGAACCTATGTTCTGTATGAAGTTGATTACAGATGTCCATGGGCGGCCGGCAGTGACCACTTACCTTCAGGTGGACTGCACGCTCGTTTGCTACTTCAGTCAAATAAGAAAAGTAAAAAAAAACGTAACTATACAGGAAATATATTTTAGTAAAACGTAACAATACAATAAGTAGGTACATGGTATTTCAAATAGTGCGCTTAGGAAATTTTGTCATTGGTGGATTATTTCGTTCGTCTATCCCTGATATCTGCAACTATTTTTTAAGTTAACAATATGAAGTAATGACAACTATCAGGATAGAAGAAGAAGGTTTTCCTTTTCTTTCTATTACAATAAAAGATGAAAGCTATAGAAAATGTAAAAGACAGCTACACAATCCATATTGGAGAACCAAAAACTGGTACTGGTGACAGGAAGCGTTCACTATTGAATCTGTATATTGCGAAACTCGCTACCATTTCAAAAACGTGAGAAACTAAAACACCGACAATTTGGTGACATTAATACCGAAACTAAATTTAAACTTATGTTTCAATGATTAATTAATACTATTAGCGTTGACAGTGATAATTTATGGTTTTATAGCGCTATTTCCTGAAGTGTCAAATTGGATGACGTTACCAATAGTGCAAGTTTGGATATGGTAATTTTAAAAGCAATAAATATGCTTTAAAATATAGAAAAAAATCAAAATCAGAAGTCTGAGAATGGGTAATTATGAAAACTAGTCACCCGTAGCATCGGCCGAAATTCGACCGTAATTTAAATTAAAAATCAAATGTCATCTGACATTCTTGACGTTGTGTCTTTTCATTTTCATTTACTAAGTACATATGTGTTTGTGACAAATGCAAGGCAGTGTGTGTAATGTGTTTTTAGTTGATTTTATGTATGAAAAATGCGTTATTTGAAAAAAATATTAACATTCTGCACTCCTTCTCTACGTCCACTATAACCGTGCAAAATTTCATACTAATCCGTCCGCGGCATATTACTTAAAAATCCGTCACAAATTTTTGCTTCACGTATTAATATAATAATATACGAAACACAATGTACATACTACTACTAAAAATGTAATAAGTCAAATACAGAAAACAAATTTGACGACGTATTACAAATATTTTTACGAATAAGTCAATGGATAACATAATATAAGTTTTAATATTTAGGTAAATAAAAAAAATACAGTCGAAATGAGAACCTCCTCCTTTTTGGAAGTCGGTAAAAAACGATGTATAACACTCACGACAAAAACATAACTGCTTGGCCGTACGTCTTCAAGAGTCATAGTATTAGCATACATATTGCTCCAGCAATTTGCTTTTAAGGACTGTTTTACACTTTGTGTCTAACTTGAACCGGATCCTGCTGGACTGGTCTCGTTTGCAACCTGTCTTTATGAATAAGTATATCGGTGGACCTCTTAAAAGTTAAAGTGCATATTAAAATCAATAAGTCTTCAGCTACGTAGATATTTTTTAGTAAGCATGTATGTGCTACTTAGCCTTCATATGAATAGACTTTATATAAAAAAAAAATGCATAATTATTAAATTCATTGATAATTCCGTATTTAGTGAATAATGTATTTAAGAAATTAATTAATACATATATATCAGTAATGTTTATAAAATTTTTGCTTATTTTTTTAATTACATTCCTAAAGGTTCATCGATCTTGTTACTTCCCTATTAAGTCTAACTTGTATATTTTCCTATAGTGACTTTATGGTAACATACGTTACAAGCATTTCCACTTTAAAGACCATTGGTCATTCTGGAATAATGTTAAGTTACATTTCAATTCCTCAGTTCAGACCGTGTCCACCTGGCAGGACGTCCCACGGTGGGACTTCCTGTACAGGGTCTTAATTTGATAACCAACCACGTTATTAGCTTCACAAGAGTCATCAATTCCTCTTTACAAGATAATTTCTTTATTGCTATCACATTAAATAAACCCTCGCACAAATTGATCACAATATTTAAAACATTAGAATTGCAGCTACACAAGTTATTATCAGGAAGCTGTTTGTATATTAAATAAAATTGTGGTCATTTTTCAAATACCGCTATTTCAAAAAAATGATGGTCATAATGTTTTGTAAGACCAATATTATGAGCGTGAGAAGTATAAATCGGACAACCGTTTTATTAATGTTACATTTAGTTTAATTTACTAAGCCCACGGTAAGGTTCTGCGTCATAATAACATAAGCAAGTGATTCTTTGATCATTCGATTAGCCGCACCACAAATTAATTACTAATAAAGAGCGCGCGAGAAAAATACGTTTTATCTTAAGCCGTGACATTCAAAGTCTATAATGTATTCATAATCTCGCGTGGGCGTGTTTCATTTCGCTCCCACTGTCTTACTACGATAACGTTGTAAAAAAGTAACAATAAATTATTTTCTGGACGGCTACCAACCGTCTGACTTTGAAGTACGCGATGAAGATTACTCCAACCAATTTATGACAAAATTTATGGAACTAACTTTTCATTTAGAAAAATAGCGATAGTGCGCCAAATTGGTCGGTGCCTTTCAAAACCTGCTCGGTACGTGCAACTATCGTGTATGTCAATAATTGGTTGATAAATCAATGTTCTAGACTATCGGTTTATGTTCTTCGAGTTTTTAAGAAACGGTTTCTTCTGAATACCAATGAATTAGCGATTAGTTGAGATATAATGAGAACTGCCAAAGGGTATGTTCCCACCAAACATGTTGAAAACGGTGAAACGTACCGCTATTCGACAGCAATTAAGGAATAGAGAGCAATTAAGTGTATAAAAAGAGCAATTAAGAACAAGGAAAACACAATGAACATATTATATCTATAACTTTGAATCAAATCTGTCATCGATGCTGTTAATTTATGTCAATAGCTTAATCTTTAATCATACGAAATGAATTTAAAACATGACCTAAATAAATTAACTAAATAAAAACAAAATACACGAAGCCCAACGCTCAATAGGTCGCTTCATACATCGTATTTCTTCGATACAGGTCTGATTATAAGAAATCATTTCGAACAAAAATCCAAAAGCTATTCAAATTATTATGACCAACATAGAAGTACAAGAAAAACAAGCCTTAACACCCAATAAACATAATGGTACAGTATAAATAGTATTAGTTTGAGACCATAGCAGCGATCACCGGAGCGATATTTACAGACGATCGCGTCACGAATAATCGTGGATGGGAATTGCTACTAATAAACCACTATCTATCACTAGCACGAATTCCCCTATTTAATGTCTAATAGTCAATAAAAAATGTGAGATATTTAGATATTTAACGCACCATTCAGTTGCAAGATATACATACATAATTGTAGACCGATTTATAAATGTACTCATAAGTCATTATTGTACTAAATAAATTATGAGCAAATTTTAAAAGTTATGGATTTTATTGATAAAATGTATTTACAAGGAATCGTTTATTTTAAGTCACATTCATTTGATATAAGACAATGTAAAAGTAAGACTGCTCCATATCATCGAAAACAAAACAAAAGTGTTAAATTCAAATCACTTGGTATTATTTTTTACGTACGTGATATTGAATCAGAGATGTGCCACGTAGCCACTAATATACAGGTTGGCGAAGAAATTCAATATGGAATGTCAAGTAATGCGGTGAAATATGAGTGAATTGTTTGCGGTGAATATGAATATGAGAAGGTTACGCGATTCGAAGGATACGCACGAGTTTAGATCATGGGCGAGGTTAAGACGAACTTGAATGTCACAACTGGTATTACTTTGTATGATCTATAAAATAATTTAAGATTAGACCGTGGATATAAGATAGAAAATTAAACTTTAGAAGAAAGGCTTATTCTAACAGTATGGGATAATATTGAAGATAAGTAATAACGAAGTGTTTTATTTGCATTAATATTACTTCTACAAAATTATTATTAAAACGTGTGATACAACTGCATTTAAAAACAAATTCGTAATTCAAATTAATTTTTGATATAAAATAAATGTTTGGATAGATTTTTGTAATGAGATTTTAAAAAAAATATTTGTATTTCAGTATACATATAGGATATTGATGTTTTTTTTTTATTTTACATACCTATATTGGAACAGGTTGACTACCAAGTATTATACATATATTTGATATTTAAAGCTACTTGTATTTCTGAACGCCATGCTACTGGCGCCAAACTTACCATATCAGAGGACCGAAAAATTTTATTCCAATCATTAGGAAATAAAAATAATGATATATTAAACGTGTTCTGTTATATGCTATGCTATTCGTACGATTTATTGCATTTATTATGATCAAACCTGACGTACGAATGACATACGAGGCATCTTATTTATTTAGCCGCCTCATATCCGCGCTTGTTAAATCAATCTCAAGTAGAACATTTTTATTTCAGTTTTTATTATTATAATCGCGTGATTATTCGTCGGCATTGGTTGATATTTAATGAGCATCATCGCAAATAATTACCAAATTAAGTCCTCAAATACTTAAGACAAATCTGCGTTAATAAAAACTTATAAAGCCGTCGTTGCGATTATCCGTGCGAATTTGTTCCCAGGCGTCTAAGTCTATGGCTTTAATTAAGATGTTTTCAACTTTATATGCTTCAACTTAGAATTCTTAATAATATTATTTTGTATGAGATATACGATCTACTTCATTAAACATTTTATAGTCTGTTATTTATGATATAGGTATTGAGACTTGCTTAATTATTGCGAGAAAATCATAAAATCTCACATTTGTCATTTTATACCGACAAAATACTTCCGACGCAAAATTATGGTTTTGAGAGGAAGCTACGGTATTTCATTTAAACATCTATATTAAAGACATGCGTAAAACGCTATAGAAAGTAAAAGTTAGAATCAAACTATATGTAATTTGGTTTTTGTAAATATGCATGAAAAACTAATAAACACGGCTACATGATTTGACTACTACTACTTTCTAACACATTTAAGCCTATTCTCCCACATTAAATTTCTTACAAAAGTCGATGACCACCGCGGATCTACTTTGATTAATAAAGGTTTACATATTGCAGACCCGCTAGGTGGCTAATGCATTTGACCTTCCATCTACGGGTGTTAGCGTTTGAACTATGCTCTTAATATTCATCCACAAATCACCAGCCAAACGTTTCCCATTACCCATCAAGCGGCAGTCACGACAAATTTTATTAGTATTAGAAGCGATCCATCAATTTGTGTATGTTTTTTGATGCCCAGTACCATTACCGTATCTTTTAAGAGCATAATATTCAAAAGAGTAGTACCACGGTATTGGATGTTGAACCAATAATTATCGCTGTATCTCTGATCGATGGTTCAGCGAGAGAACGTGTGATGTATAGAGGCCCGTCAACTATCAAATCGTTATAACTATAAACACTCATTTCACAATTAACAGATTATATTTGAATATATTTGCGTCAATCTACAATAGCATCACCATAAATCTAATTATCGTTATATTGTATATCGTTATATTTTATATGGTCGATGTTTTTGTGATAAATCGATGTGCATCTAATGACAACACATCAGTAACTACGAAAGTCGATCGTGAGAAGTTTATGTACCTCGATTTTATTGTTAGTTTATATTTTATTAGGCGAATAATTTGACGCCTATTCTTAAAACAATCGCTTATTTTCATAAAGGCTTACTCAATTTCCAAAAGTCAAGGATCTGCACTTTTACCACATCCGTATTATGTTGATACATTTTTATTTTCTCACACTTTTTAAGTATTATATTTCCCATAAGGTCTGGGAATCGGATCACCGTTACGTCGACAAACGGACGTCCTGACTGTTTCTTGTTCTATTAGCATAATCTGACTAATCAATTCATTTAGTTCTTAATTTTATACGCGTGTTTTATCGTTTTTAAGAAAGTGAAAACGATTTTTTGGTATATGGTGTCCATTTAGACTAACGACCGATGCTGTGGGAACTTCCCACAATAGATTGTTTTATGAATACGAATTTACACGTATTGATCTAGATAAAATCTTTGTTGATGAATGTTGTGTTTCAATTCAATTTTAATATTGTGATTTCATTTTAAACGGTTTTGTAGTTCGATTTAATTACTTACTCACGAATAATACTTTTATTACATATTTACATATGAAATTCATTAAATTTAAAGTGACCGATAAATTGATCTTAGTAAAGACTGCAACATTAAAGACTGGAAACTTATGATATTTTTATAGTATAAAAATATCTAATCTAATATCATATTGAAAAATGAACAAGAAGGTATTGTATAAGATTAAGTAATTCTCAGTTTGAATGGAATTTTGAATTTTATTTTTATTGTTTAGTTAAAAAATATTGTTAGAGTGTTTAATTAGTATCAGCTAGTTTTACATCTATGTTCATCATTCTTATTATTAAACATATTAGATTGAAAAATTTGAAAAAAATAAGTAGCTAGTAGAATTGCCATAAGTACTTCCTAGTACAACGTATCGATATAGAAAAAGTAACTACGTACGAGCCACTTGATCTCGAGATCGTAATCCGAGTGGTCACGGTCAGATACACGCATTTCTATTCCCATATCACGTGATATTGAAAACTACATACACGTGTGAATAAGTTCATCTGTTGGACAAATAATTTGATACCTTAAAAGATTGTGAATCTATTAAAGTACGTTTTTATGCGCTTCTGTTAAATGTACATGGGGATAAACAGTGGGAAGGTATTTTGTTTTATACTAGGTACATATGTGTAATGATGAAACTTTTATGTTTCTATCTTAAAGCAACATCTTAAAAAAAGTTTAATTTAATAAATTTTTATAACTCAAAACCCGACAAAATCGAGACAATCAATCGTCTTCAAGCAGTCGGGTCTTTGTTTTAATAATGTAACAATTCTTTTAGTCGATTTAATCATTTCTTCTTCTTCGTCTGAGAGCAGTGAAAGTCTAATGGTTGAAACTTGTTCTCTCAATCGGAAGGTCCGAAGTTCAAACCCAGGCATGCACCACTGATTTATGTGCGTATTAGAAATTAATTATCACTGCTTTTCGATGAAGGCAAGGCAAACATCGTAAGAAAACCTACACACCCGAGAGTTCTTTTAAAAGTAAAAGTTCTCGGACGTGTGTGAAGTTCACCAATTCGCACTTGGCCAGCGCTGTGGGCTATGGCCTAAAACTCTCTCATTCCGAGAGAAAACCCATGTCCAGCAGGGACAATAATGGGTTGATGGAAATCGTTTCTTGTTGTCCAAAGTAACATATTTTATGCCGAATTCGTCATTCACTTTATGTTTTTTGTTCGAAATATTTTTTGTTAATAAAAAGCCTATTCGCGTAGATCCCAAATTATATCGCATTAGCCATTTTTTTTATCACATGTCAATTTCCCCATTCATGTTTTTTTGTTCAAAGGAACAGGTAACTAAAAAGTTTTTTCGAATTAGCACCCCATGTTCAAAGGTTTTAAGGCTTTTATGCAATTTGGTTAATGATGCGATGGATTGTGGGTTTCCTGTCCTTTTTTATTTCCATTGCATTAATATAAGTGTTGTTTTTTGAGCTTTGAAATGTAAATGACTATTGGAACATATTGGCAAATTTAATTATTGAATGACTCCAAAGTGATGCTATGTAGTATGAGTATCAACAATATATTTAACTTGCAAAGCGATAGTAGATTTAGAGTTAATAACTAATTCTCTATTTTACATTTAATAGATTTTTTGATTCGATCTTTATTAAATTATTGAATGTAATGATTTATTAATGAAAATATAATATGAATGATAGGACATCTTATTTCTGATTTTTTTTTAACTCAGCGTTCCTACTTAATCTCTATTATTAGTAGTGATTATAAACTGTGTGAGACTAACCAGTATTATTTCTATTATACTTAAGACAAATGTCACAAGCCACATTAAGGGCAATACCAGCTCTGCTAAGATTACGTTGCACAAAAGTGTGAACGGAGCCTAAGTGCCCACATAAGGGCGCATCCAGAAGCAAATGTAATACCAGCTGTTGAACAATCCGCAATCCAGCCACAAATCACATCCATAACAAACAGCAAATTGGTTTTCTGTAAATAATTATATTTTATTGGCCGCACCGCTCGTTGTAGCGATAACGCCGTACACCATTATTTCACATGTTAACCATGGTAATAAAGTGTGTATTCGGTATTGATAAATACAGAGAAAACGGAAAATTTATTAATATTTTATATTAGATTGAAGTAGCAAATAAGCATGTAGTCCACCTAATGGTAAGTGGTAACTACCGCCGTGGATATTTGTAAGCAACTTCGTACTAACAAGGATTATGAAGTCAATCACAGATACATTGCTTCTCCTGAGGACTAAGACGCCTAATATAAACGCGAGTCGGCAAAGACACGCTTCTACCGAAAGGCAAGAATTTTAAGCTAGAAATACATGTGGTGGTACCTTCCCGGTCGCACCATATACTTTTTACCATCGACGGTGCAATGCACCTACGATAAAACTTCAGATAGAACCCCTATTCGGCTATTAATGGGTGGCAGTGACCACTTATAATCAGGTGGACTAGACGCTCGTTTGTTATTTTAATATTATAAAAAAATCAAATACATTCTTCATGAGCTCAGGTTATAACTAACTAGTAGAACGAGTGAACCCTACAGCTGTGATACATCTGTCTTTGTTTGTTAATAAATTTAGAATTGAAAGTGGAGTAACTGAGGAAATCGCGATTATAATATATGTTACTTTGCCTCGGGCTACGCGCCGGTTCGACGTAATGTATGTTCCCTGGATGTGCATAAATTTGCTCTCAAATTCTATTTAGGCTTGGTACTAACGTTTCAGTGTAAATATTACTGTTTTGATTCAATATTAACACATCACACGATAATTTAATAGGAGTGTCAGGTGAATAAAAACAACAAAAAAACGCATATTATACAAACAAAAACAGGTGAAAGTTAAACAACGGTTTATGTTATTATTTTTTGATGAATTGAGTTCAAATAAAAAAAAAATAAAGTCAATTATACAGCGGACATAAAGTACCAAGTTTAATATTCGTAATAATGCGTAACGATCACGCTAATAACTAAGTAGGTATTCGGTTAAGTAACGCTTTCTATATTAATATCCTCACACAACGATTTTCCTGTCGTGTGTATCATGAACACAAAGACAAAATCACAAACTAGTTTGGCCGTGAGCACGATCCATGGAACTGACTCGAAATATCGGCAAATAGAATTCTATAAGAATTCATAAACCACATATCGTGTCTACCCGTTAAAATGTAAAAAATCACAAACACCCAGACTTAGGAAAGACACCTAATTTCATCATTTCAATATCTTTCGAGGCGGTCTTGAACCAAGAACTACTGTGTGTCAGACCGGTATGTCGCCCGCTTGTGTCGTCAAATGTTTCAAACCAGAGAAATGAAATACAAAAAATCACTTAATATTAACCAATCTGCATACCGTTGTAAAAATGTTAAAATTAAAGACCACGCTATCGTTCCATTTCCATATAAATATCACTATTACTTAACACGAGATACTACAATCTCGCTTAGTGTGTTACTTTACATATATAGATACTAATATTATAAAGGCGACAGTTTGTGAGTGTGTATGTTTGTTACTTCTTCACGTGTAAACGGCTGGAGCGATTGTCATAAAATTTTGTAGGAAGTTAGCTTATACTCTGGATTAACATATAGGCTAGTTTTTACAGTGGGAAAACATCTTATTCCCATGGAACAATCGATTTTTGTTAACGCGGGCGAAGCTGCGGGATTCAACTAGTATAAATATAAATATCGCTATTACTTAACACGAGATACTACAATCTCGTTCAGTGTTTTACTTTACTCAGCTTATGATTATGCATGGCACGAGTAAATCTGGATTTTTAGTGCTACTCATAATTTAAATTGAATCGAGTGTCATTTGCCAGGTTCAAAATAGTTTATGCAGATATTATTTAAATTAGAATGATTTAAATGCCGATATAATTATACATCGGAGCTATGTCAAAACAGTAACTTTATAATTTGGACATATTTATGTTTGTCTGTTTTTTCGTTCTATTAAATACTAGCTGTTGCCCGCGACTTCGTCCGCGTATCCGTTGTTTTTCGTAAAAAAAGTAGCCTATGTCCTTCCTCACGGTTCAGTGGTTTTGATGTAACAAACAGATTAACTTTCGTATTTTAGTAGGGAAATATAATATGTCATATCTACAATACTGTTGAAAAATATCGCAATACGGAACCGCACAATATTATTGTTAATAGCTTTGCCCGCGACTCCGCCAGCGAGTAACTCCTTGTGTGTTATTGAGTTAATGTATTGGTAATATTGTTTAGATCACGTTCACATGAGGCTTAAGAACCTTTTTTATTTTTGTTTTCGAGGGGGAAACCTTCAAAAGGTACCCGACGCCGTGGGAGCGACGCAGAGTTATGTGGAATTTTTACCGCACTAAAACCCCCTCGGTGGCCGTCTTCGGTGCTATAAAGAGGACTCGGGCTCCTCCCAGATGGGCGGATGGGCCCACCACCCAATCTAGTCTTTACGGCGGTATGCGACCACACATATCGCCACCTTCCCGGTATCGCCTGGCTGGACGGTTCAAGCTCCCACTCTAGCCGCCCGCAACCCCGGAAGCCCCTTTTAGTCGCCTCTTACGACAGGCAGGGATACCGTAGCCCTATCCCGATCCTGCCGAAGGCTTAAAGTACTTATATAACAAAATATATATATAAATATAACGAAAATACTTCAATGCAAAGCTTCCGGGTAAACTATGTTGAATGTTGATCCATCCGGCACGTGAACGTAAAGATTTTTGGAACTACTGACCCGGGAAAGAGCGACGTACAACTGACCATGCGAGAAACAACTGACACCGAGATCTACTCCAGCAACACGAAAAGTCTGCCCTTGAGCCTTATTAATTGTCATTGCATAACACACCGATACTGGGAATTGCGTTCTTTTAAATTGGAATGGAAAATTATTAGGTACTAAGGGAATTCTGGGAATAAAGACGGTTTCTCCTGCACCGCAACCTGTTAAAATTTGAGCCTCGATAATATTTTGTTGCAACCGGGTTACTTTTAGCCGAGTTCCATTGCAAAGTTGTGGTGGTCTTAAATTTCGGAGCAGAATAATCGGAATGCCAATTTTTAAACAAATTTCATGAGAAGGAAGTCCGGGCATATTTAAAGAATTTAAAAATTCTATCGGGTAGTTAGTGGCGTCTTGTTCATCGACCATTCTATTTATTGAACTATAAACTTTGCTTTGTTACGTCACCGTGACACTGTTCACTGTTCACTGTTCACTGTTCACTTTTCATTTTTCATTTTTCATTTTTCATTTTTCATTTTTCATTTTTCATTTTTCATTTTTCATTTTTCATTTTTCATTTTTCATTTTCTTTTTCATTTTTCATTTTTCATTTTTCATTTTTCATTTTTCATTTTTCATTTTTCATTTTTCATTTTTCATTTTTCATTTTCATTTTTCATTTTCCATTTTTCATTTTTCATTTTTCATTTTTCATTTTTCATTTTTCATTTTCATGTTCATTTTCGTACAGATAGATGACTGAGTTATAAACGTAAGAGTAGACAAATATAATCAGAAAGCTTTGAACTGCTAAGCTATCGGGAGTTACACGTGTTATTGTGAGTCAACCATAAAAGATGGACATATGCTGTCGTAGGATATTTTTTAGATAATTTTAAGGAAAATATTTCCCTCATACATGATTTCTGTGTAGCTTTAACCATTAAGGTTGCACACGCGACAGAAGCTTAAAAAAGTAACTTCTCCCGTTTTCCCAACATTTCCCTTTACTGCTCTGCTCCTATTGATTGTAGCGGGATGAAAAGTATACTATAACCAGCCCAGGAGTATAAAGAATAATCGTACCAAGTTTCGTTAAAATCCAGTGAGTAGTTTTTGTTTCTATAACGGTTATACAGACAGACAGACAGACAGACAGACAGACAGACAGACAGACAAAAATTTTACTGATTGCATTTTTGGCATCAGTATCGATCCCTAATCACGCCCTGATAGTTATTTTGGAAAAATATTTCATGTACAGAATTGACCTCTCTACAACTTTATTATGAGTATAGATTATAAGTTGACGAGTATTTAAGTATCCGTGAAGATATCTGCCGTAATTTAACTATCAAACAATGGATGCTCTAGAGGTCTATTTATTGTGGCGAATCAACGTTTAACCAGGTACCTTAGTTGTTCATAAAATTATACAAAGTAGTAAAGAGTAAAGGACGTAGAGCTGTTTTTCGTTATCGAATGTTGTGCAATACCTCTTTCTGTCTGACAATAGTGTCAAATTCTGATGATGAGACTATTTTGGTTGTACCAGCGTAGTTAGAGACGTATTGTTATCGCTCCAACATAATCGTCAAAGGTAGTAAGAAAGTATAGTTAGTAACGTATCCATGACTGACCTCCAATAGGATTCTAATATTATCTGGAGTTAATGAAGGTGGTAGAACCAGTGTTGTTCGACCGGGGAAGTACCACCGCCATACCTATTTCTAGCGTTAAACAGTTCTTGCGTTTCATTGGAAGGGTGTGGCTGCCGGCACACTTTTATACAAGGAGACCATCATAGTCCTCAGGAGTAGCAACGCATCTGTGATTGACTCCAGATAGAACCCATGTTCTAAATGAAGTTGCTTACAGATGTCCATGGGCGGCAGTGACTACTTACCATCAGATGGACTGCATGCTCGATTGCTACTTCAATTGTACCTAATGTTTACCGGCCACTTACTTTAAGTGGACTACATGATCGTTTACTTATATAATTTAAAATAGAAATAAAGGAATTAGTATAATGTACATCTGTTGCTAAGTGGCAATTTCCGGCCACAGATGCCTTACTCTTGAAAACTTATTTATTTTACACTACGCACTTTAAATTAACACAAATTAACAAAGTTAATATTTTATGACTAAATTCCTACAATATACATATATAGACATCAGTTTGTTTTATATTGAGGATTGAATATAAATTGGAACTAGCGTCGAAAACTAAGTCTTACAATAAAAATGTTTGAACAGTTTTAAATTAACTACCCATTTATAACCATGATTACTTAAATACTGAAACATAGTAAATTTAATGGTTACAATTATGTAGTAAAAGCTACAACACGTAACCAATTAGATAGTATCAAAGCTTTAAGAAAATATCAGTAAACATGGATTTAAAGAATTACTAAAATGCGTACATTCCTGGATTTTCTGAAATAAGTAGGCCGTGACCGTGCGGAAAGTTGCTTTTTAATATTGTTTTGACTTAATTACGATAATTTTGCATTGGAACAAATGAATATAGGTACAAATGTTAAAACGAAAAACAGATATACAAGACACTCCCAGAGCCAGACAGAGGTTATAGAATAAACATATTTTAGTATGGTGTTTTAGCCCACTAGACGAACAAAAATTAGGAGGTTATAAGAAAGCCAGTAATTCTTCGTCTATCCAAAATGGAATGTGTAAGAGCAGCATGATTAAATCCCGAAATTGAAGACATTTCGGAATTAAGATGTATCGAGTCCAAAAATTCGTCGTTAGAGTTTCTACCCGGTATTTTCTATATTTAGGCTTTAAGTTCGTTAAGAGGTAGTTGGTTGTTTTTTTTATCTGACTGAAGTAGGAAACGAGCATGCAGATTATCTGATGGTAAGTGGCCACTGCCACTCATGGACCTCTGTAATCAACTTCATACACAACATAGGTTCTATCTGAAATCAATCACAGATAGGTTGCTACTCCCGAGGACTATGATGGTCGCCTCACATAAAAGTGTACCGGCAACCACACCCTTCCATCAAAACGCAAGAAATGCTTCACGCTAGGTGCGGCGGTGGTACTTTCCCGATCGAACAATACTGGTTCTTCGTCTATCAAAAATGGAATATGTAAGAGCAGCAAAAGTAAATCCCGCAACAGATGAAATTTCGAAATTAATATGTATCAAGTCCAAAAATACGTGTTTAGATGTTTCTCTACGTTTAGACAAAATGTTGCCTAACATACAGGTCATTATAACCGTGTTTCTCACCTATAGCACGAAGTACCATCTAATTGCCGATTTTGTGACCATATGAACAATAGGTGATTACGCCTTTGTAGAAAGCTGGTAGCGCCGCGGGGCGATCATTGTGTTTGTGCGATCACCAGTTATCGAATAATCGTTTTATGCGGAATCAATTAAACATCGATTCAAAGGCTAACAAGCCACCATCTGTTTTCAATTAATTAACCCTCTATGAATAATCGATTGATCAAGTCAACTGTTAATACCCCATATGCTGGATCATGATTGAATGCCGAATTGTTCTACAAATTTATTAACACTTCGTAACAAAGCGTGTGGATAGAGACTCCATTAAAGGAAGAAATCTATTCAATGTCAAGTAAAATTTTAAACCATTAATTTTATAGATGCTGTTTTTACTTATTTTGTATGTGAAAAGTACATAGGAAGGTACATATAATGGAACAATTCAGGGTCCATACCACAAAAGGTGGTCCCTGGACCATGTGGTGTGGTGGTGGTCCACCCACGAAAGGTCCAAACACTCATGTATAGCGGGACCGCCGTAACACCCATTTTTATCTTATTATATGCTTATAATGTAAAAAGCTACTGTAGTCTAATTTTTGAATGTTGATAAAGACATTAATTTAAACAGACTACTTTACCAGTCTTTCCAGTTTATCTGTCTGGCGTAATGCAGCGTAATGCATCTGTTTCTCATTTCAAGAAGGACACAATACGGGGACTTCTTACCCTTCTCGCTCTCACATACTCCGGCCGTATCAGCGGTATGGAGGAAGGGTAAGGGATTTTCGGGTCACGAGGGTCTCCTCTTTTACCGGGCAGTTCTCGAGGGGGTTAATACCCCCCGGTACCTTAGTAACTTAGTATTGCTTTACGACGCTGAAATATTAAGTAAAAATTTTAAAATGTAGAGAGACAATATTAAATATATAAGATCATCTATTCTATTCTATCATCACTGCTTAGAGAGTGGTGCAGATATCCAGAGATTATCCTGTCATTGAGGACTCATGCCGTCTGGTCAAACAATGCATCTTTTACCCACATCGAGAAGGACTCAGGCCATCATTACATTTCCTCAAAAAAACATTATATAAATTGACAAAGACACTGACACTTCTTACGTTCTGACTGAATGTTCTATTTCGTTTATTATTTATGTGTTTGTGACAAATGCACGGTAGTGTATGTAATGTGTTTTTAGTTGATTTTATGTATGATATACGCATTATTTGATAAAAATATTTACATTCTGCACTCGTTCTCTACGTCCACCATAACCGTGCAAAATTTAATACCAAACCGCGGCATATTAATTACAACTGCGACACAAATTTTTGCTTCACGTATTAATATATAGATTTCCATCATCTTCATTATCTGCTAGATGTAATATCTGACGTATTTCAAATATCAACACATATTGTTTCTTTGCAATATTTTTTACATGAATTTATTAAATGTGAGTAAGCTGTTCTGACAAAGTGAAAGGTATAGTAAACATCAATAAGTTTATCTAAATTATGTTTTTGATCATAAACGTGTTCCTAAAATTATGCTGGAAATAAGTGTAGGCAGTAGATCTAAAGCGGAAACAGGTGTCACACTGATAGACGAACTTCCGAAAGACATACCTTTTTCGAAGGAAGTTTCTATTTTGTCGTTCAATATATTAGTAAAAGTATGAATAAATCTAATATATAAAAGTCTCGTGTCACAATGTTTGTTCCCGTACTCCTCCGAAACGGCTTGATCGATTCTCATGAAAATTTGTGAGCATATTTAGTAAGTCTGAGAATCCGCCAACATCTATTTTTCATACCCCTTAGAGATAAGGGTTGCCCACCCTTAACATTTTTTAAATCTATATGGCAAAACAAGGTTTGCCGGGCCACCTAATAATATACAAAAAATAACTAAGTCTACTTCAAAAATCAACCATCTGCGGTTAACTAAAAGATACATAACGGGTAGGCGTGGTGGTCTGTTAACTTTGACATGACGCGAACATTTTGATTCGGTTTTATGGAAATTGCTTATAAATGTCCACAAGCAATTGTACCCTAATGGTAGACTGCATATTCGTGTGCTACTTCAATCTTTACCAATTTGATAGTTTATTTATTTTTGGTCACTAACCTACTAAGCACTAATACATATAAATAATTAATTAAAGACTAAGACGCATAAATAAGTGGCAATGCAATTATGAGTGACAACAGCATTAAATACATCGTCATTATTTTTGTAGATATAATAATAAACTTGACATAAAGTAAACTACACAACACAACACAAAAAAACAACACAAATTAGAATAAAACCTTATACATTAGGTATATTGCTATTATAATAATTTAGATATTGATAAAAAAAATAATCGAGTACTGTCGAGAATTGAGACTATGGATAGATTAGTGGCCACAGCCACTCACCTGGGAGGAGCCGGATGAGGCAACGCTCCAGAGGACGAGCGACAGAGCTTCGTAGCGTCGAGAACGGCCACCAAGGGGAGCGACAGGAATCGCACATAATCCTGCGTCACTCCCACGGGCTAAGGGTACCTAAATACAAAATAAAAGTCCCATATTTCTAGCGTGAAGTATTTTTTGCGTTTTGATAGAAGGGGTGTGGTTGCCGGCACACTTTCACATGAGGCGACCATCATAGTCCTCGGGAGTAGCAACGTTGTGATTGACTTTAGATGAAACCCATCTTCTGTATATAGTTGATCACAGATGTCCATGGGCGGCAGTGACCACTTACCATCAGGTGGACTGCATGCTCGTTCGCTACTTCAGATAAAAAAGTCTACGTTGATGTGTTACCCTTTACTACGGTACCTGGTAATTTAACTTTTGATTTCGTATCGTGGGTGTATCAATAAAAGCTTGTAAAGTAGGTCTCGATAAAGTCGCTTGTATTAGCATATTATGTTTATGCACTAATAATTTCACTACTTTATTCACATGTGTTTACTCGCTTTCGTAATGTATCTGGTAGTCTGTTTGAATGTCATTAAGATAGGCTGATACACAGAACGATATGTGAATAGAAACCTAGTAAAGAGGTTATCTTAATGATATCGTCCTTTTAGTTATAGGTAAGTGGTTATCCGCCCATGGGTATTCATCATCGATTCAAGTTTAGTTCATTTTGAGTTCATTACGTTTTCTTAAAACTATCATTGTTTACGTTTTCGTCCATTATTTTAAAGTACATTGCAAGGTATAGCCTTACGAAAACGTTAACGTATAATGAACATTCTAATGTATGGGCAAAAATTTTTGACAGCGACACACGAGAGGTTTAAATCCCCGCTATTGGTTTTTAAATGCGGCTTAGCTAATTAAACCTCATTTTATATTTAACGGATGCGATCAAAATTACTTGAAAATTATTACATTTTATTTGAATTTGAGAAATATTCGTACTACTTTGGACAATGAAATTTATTTTTTTAATGTAAATTACGGTCGAAATTCGACCGATGTGACGGGTGACTAGTAAACTTAATTTTACATTAAGGGTGCGGTTCCGGGCCTATTTACGAGTAGTTATCGCTTATATACTTGTAGAAATTTTATACATCAGATTGTCATATCAATCGATTTATTAACTTAGTTTCAGTGTGGTTACACCCTAAAGAAAATACTTTAATGTAGGTAGTTGGGGACACTTTACAAATACTTTTACTATTTTTTTTCAAAAATGTTATATTTAATCAGAAAGTTACTTTGATCAATACATAATTTTAAGGATTTACGTAATACAACACCTCGCCGCGTCGGTCGCCTATAATTAATTGGACTGATGATTAAAGATACAACGCAAATCCTCAGGATGCAGAAAGCACAGGAGCAGTTGGAATGGCGCCAATTAGGGCAGTCATATGTCTAGTAAGTAGTGCAATACGTAATGGATGGATACATAGTTAATTAACAGTTGTAATTAGATGAACTTTCTAAATATAACGCTATTAATAAAAGTATAATTCTGATACACACGGAACCGTGTTTAGATGTTACTAAAATAGATAGCATACAAAACAAAATTTATGGATTAAATTTGAAAAAATTAACAATACGTCATCAAGGTGTTGCCAAGCGACTAGGCTAACGAGGTACCAAAGGCGCAAACAAACAATATAAATCTAACGCTGATTAAATTCAAATCGCGCGAACTAAATATTCATTGGTTACCTCTCGCGTAGCACCATCCATATGAATAATAAGGACCAGACACTTGCACCGCTTCTGGGCGCATCTCGCATAACGCCTCCCAGTTTTGAAAGCTCGCCTCATAAACATGCGATGATTCCTTATTGTATTATGCTAATATTGACTTGTTTATCGTTAACAGGCTATGAATCCTGGTGTTGAATACTACACTTCAAGATATTTTTAGCTCCAAGAGATAAGGAAAGTACAAACTCTTGTCTCATACATTTATAGCATACCTTCAGCGTTCATATATCTGAGCAATTTGTAAGAATTAAATCGAACTATTTTAAATAGGATCAGTAAATTAAATTCAGGATTAAGAATACGATTTCAACTAGACAATTCCTTGCCTCCAAAATTCCAAATCAAATCGCGAGGGTTGCTACAATGTTTCGCTTTATATGTTCTAATATTCGGACATTTTTCATTTTTAACGGGAACTCTAAATGCTCTTCTCAACGGCAATTTTTTTATTTGTTCTTCGTAGACCAGTATTATCAGCTCTACACACTTGTAGCTTTATCTTAAAAAAATTGCTATCAAAAATTTCTATGGAATCCACTACGATAGAGCTAAACCAAACATTGTTGACAGAAATGATTCCGCGTGCAGTAAAATCATTTCTAATTACACAAAAACGCAACTTCACAGATTCATAAAGCGAGTAAAGTTAAACAACAATGAAGTCGTAGATCAACCACTAAAAACGACAATGAGCTACAACGTTTCCTACAAATCACAAAACAATATGCGCCTGTAAAAACTTTCTGACTCAAGTTCAGCGGCCACTGTGGAAAAACTATGACGCAATATCAGGTGAAACACCTAATTATCTCATAACGAATGAATGGACTTTCGCTTTTGTGTTTGAACAATGAACTAAACTCTCTTCTAGTGCGGTAATATATTCAGTTTTTACACGGTATTGTGTGTTAGGTTTATGCTCTCTGTGTCAGATTACTTGTTTATCTTAGTATTCAAAAAGACCAAGGTATATTCAAATATCTTGAGACATTCAAGAAATCAGGTTTCTTATCACAAACCTAATAAAAAAGTTGTACAGATTGCAATTACATGATCAAAATACGAGTGTATTATGATTTTTTAAACATTACACGTATAAACATTGCGCAATTTTTTAAAATCAAAAAAATGCAAATCGGAAACTGCTTGCTATATCTAGCACACTTGAAACATTTTTGTAACGATGCTCGTTTGCTGCTTCTAATTTATTTAAAAGTTCTAATTTGCCATCCATGCTTTTTTCATCTGATTGAGGTAGTAAACGCAGTCTACCTGAAGTAGCCACTGCCACCCATGGATATCTGTAAGCAACTTCAAATAAAACAACGGTTAATTCTAAAGTCAATCACAAATGCGTTGCTACTTCCGAGGACTATGATGGTCGCCTCGTATAAAAGTGCGCCGACAACCACACCCTTCGAAATGCAAGAAATGCTTCACGTGCAATAGGTGTGCTGCTGGCAATGATACTTCCCCGGTCGAACTACACTTGCTCTACTACCTGCTGGTAAGCAGCCACTGCCGCCCCAAGTTTCTTTGTTTAGAACATAGATTCTATGTAAAGTTAATATCAGATATGTTACTGCTCCCGAAGACTAACAAAAGTGAAGAACATATTGGCCACATGCTAGTTTTTCGTTATTTAAAGGTAGTCAATTAGCCTATATATTTTATAGTAGTTACGTAATTGAAAAACGTTCCATAATCATTTATGATAATTAATCACAGGCTTTAAAACCATAAGTCACAGCTACATATGCAAATGACCGTTACCGAAATGATGGACTCGGCCTGATAGGCACCGTTTACTAATATAAACATCGTCCACACAGAATCTCATTAGAAATTCATGTTCATATTATAATTAAAGGCGTTCATATACTTCCTCTAGTAGGTAATTACTGCTATACAGTTAATTGATGAATCACGAACGTTCAAAAGTGATTTGGTTGTACCGTACTCTTCACTCTTTGATTATAAATAAATTCAGATATGTGGTTGCACCGCGCATAGGTAAATTGTGAACGATAAAAATCATCAAACATTATTCTTTATACAAATCGTAACTATATTAGTGTTATTGTTAAGCTATTGCATTACTTTTATCGCGGGCTTTAAGCGCGGCGACCGAATCAAGAAATTTCGTATCGAAAAAACCTAACACCCTCCACTCCGCCTGGACGTGTATGTATATGGTACGACAGTACGAAGCTCGCACGGATTGAGACGAGAACGGATTGCTCGGAAATCGGACGAATATGTAAGCAGCTGTTTGTGAGAAAGTATATAGTATCAAAGAAAAAAACTTGAATTAATATCAATGAAGAAAAATACTGCATAAATAAATAAATAATTTATATTTCATAAGTAGATAAAAAATGCTATGCAATAGCTTTATCGCGGCGGTTCCAGAGTGCAGCATGTTTTTTTTATCCAGTGGAAGTAGCAAGCGAGCATGCAATCCACTTGATGGTAAATGCTCACTGTCGCACTGGGGCATACGCTGCTAGCACAGGGTTCTATCTGAAGTCGATCACAGAGGCGGTGTTACTCTCAGGATTACGGTCGCCTCGTAAGTGAGCCGACAACCAATTGTTACACTTTATTTGTGTTACATCAGGCAAATTATTTATTAGACTCTTTTCGTTTGGTTTTAGTTGTATTCTTATTCAATATAATAACAGTTTCTATACTTTTCTTATTATATCTTTTCGAAGTCTTACTCAGGTTAAACATTATTACAAATGTAATGCAGAATGTAATGCAAATTTCTTACAGTAACTGACTATCTGATATTTAACTATACAGCTAAGCTACACCTAAGTTTTTTCTAAAACTATCCTTTACGTATAACCTAATGTCTCGTTACTCGCTTGTAATGAAGCAAGTCTCTTACATAGGCATAGTTTATCATCTACTTGGATTATGCATGGAAATTCGACCCTTAAATAATAGGAAATGTAGCTGATAACGATATACAATCATTGTAAATGTCTTGTTATTTATACACAAGCGTAAATACTGGAAATGACATATTTTAAAATATTTATGACTGGCTGAACCCTGCAGCTTCGCCCGCGTTAAAAAAATCGATGTATCGATTGTCCCGTGGAAATAAGATATTTCCCCTCAGTAAAAAGTAGCCTATATGTTAATCCAGTGTGTCAACTAACGCTCAAGCCGTTTAGACGTGAAGAAGTAACAAACATACACACTCACAAACTTTCGCCTTTATAATATTAGTATAAAGTATAATAATACGTCAAAGACAAATTAGTTGCTGTTAAAGTAAAATAAAATGCAATGGGTCATAACAAAAAAGTTCATGAAGAAAATTGGAGAACAATTTAAATAATATATTTTCTTTACAATGATGTCTTACTTGATGACCACAAAACACGTGTCAACGTAAAAGTAAAAAAAAAATGTCGGATCTATTGCGCAAATTGTAGCGATTGGTCAAAAACGTGGGGCGTGCCAAGCGAGTGTTTTCAGATTCATGATTGTATACATTATGTTTTTCAAGTTGCAATTGGAAAATTTTGAATTAGCATTTATTAATATTACGGCAGATGTACAACGATGATGGGATGTTTTATTGCTTTCAATTAAATACCAATAAAAGTTTTCATCTAAATAATAAAAGCATGGTTAGCAATAATTGTTTAAGGCTCTTTTAATACTTATCAAATCACAGCTAAGCCCAAACCATGTCTTTATCCGCTATAAAATTTAGCATTACAAGGGATAACAGGCCGTTAAAATAATATACTATAAAATTTATATAGGAATTCATTACTTTTACAATATCGTAGAGGGTAATGCTAGATTTCAATTCTTTTAATAACTGTATATAGTCTATTTACACACCTCAAGCCCCACTCATTTATTTTATACCGCCTAATTTCACTCTCTTTATCCATTTAAGAGCAATATACGTTTATTAATTTAAATTTTCGGTTGATCTTTTCACTATGTTTCCTTCTATAATAAAGATGATCACAATGAAAAGATTTTTAGAAATTCGCACCATAAGGAGGTAAAAATGAGGAGGCAAAGAAACTTAGTAAAAAAATCAGTTTTACTATTTGTGGGAAATTAACCCCTAAGAGGGTAAAGTAGGAGTTGAAAGTTTTATCGGAAATCCGCCAAAGATGTCGCAAGCTTAATGAAATCTAGTATTTGGCTCTATGGTTCAATATGGTGCTCACTGTTGACAAAAGGGGGCAGGCGAGTGCCAGGTATGCCCAGCTTTCGAAGTCAGAGCGTAATAAATGAAGTCGCGGGTACTGCTAGTTAAAATAGTATCTAGTCCTAGCCTCTAAAAATCATACAATGGTTCTTCTAAGTACCTGTAACTCATTCCTCGGGAGTAGCAACGCATCGGCGATTGACTTCAGATGGAACCCATGTTCTGTATGAGGTTGATTACAGATGTCCATGGGCGGCAGTGACCACTTACCATTAGGTGTACTGTCTCAATCTCAAATACATGCTCGTTTGCTACTTCAGTCAGATGAAAAAAAATCAATTGTACAACAAACTTTTCATTAAGCGGATAGTATAATCGCTAGTCGACCTCGTATGAATTGAGTCACCCTCGTCACTCACTACCGCTTGGGTAGTGTCATCGTACCATAATTACTTCATTTTTGTCTCAGCACGCTTCACGCCCGTTCACACGTTTTCTTGCTTTGTCTCGACAAACAAAGAAGCCATGAACACCGTAATTTCCTAAAACATTTTGATTATTTAATTCGCGTAGTGTTCGCAATTTTGAGACGCGTTATGACGAAATTTTTACGGCTTTCTAGACTTTCTTTGAGGTGTGAATTACATTTAATTTATGTTATTTTGTTAGGTTTTTGTGAAAGGTAAGAATATATTATTTTTTAAGTGTTCATTAATTACGATTTAATGTTTATCATAAACCCCCCTAATGTCAAGTTGTGACAGCATCTATAACGAACTAAAATAGATATAGTGTCGGTGTTAATTAGCACCATTCTCCTTTCCCGTGAACGTCGTAGAAGGCAAAAAAATTACCAAAACCAGTGCAGTTTCACCGTGTGGTATAAGACGACCAACTTTTCCTTGGCAGTAGCGTCAGTGCCTTGCTGCTCCCGAGGAGCTTGACGTTAGATAGAAATCCTATTCTATATGACATTGCTTGCAGATGTCCATGAGCCTTACCATCCAGTAGACAGCTTGCTTCTTCAATTGGAACAAAATATTACCTTTAAATTAAACAATTTAATGTAGACAGCGTTACATTATACTGATTTAGAACCGAATAAAACGACACAAACCGAACGCAATAGAATAACTTCATTCTAAGTGACTCATACCGTGCTCTCGCTTAGAACTCAATCTGAGGCTTTGAAATCGATAGAGAGTGTTGTGTTATAAATGGGTGTTGTCAAAATATCCCGAACAATCGTAATTAGGCTCTTGTACGGAACAAAGCGGCGGTCGTAATGAACGGCGCGTGCGTTGAAACCCACAAAAAGCTACTAGTTAGAGTGGTGCAAGTTATAGGAATATGACGGTTAAGTTGGGAATGGATGTATACAAGTGCCAAAATGGTTTTGGTAATAAAGCGTAAAGAACAATAATAACACAATAACATATTCCACAAATTGTGAGAGTTAGTAGTGTGTAGTACTTGTGTAGTTAAACCTATCAAAAATTGTCTACTAGGATCAAAATTATATCGAAATATTGTATATTATTTGTACTATTTATAATACTATAAAATATTTAGTTATTATGCGTTGTTGTACAAATTTCATTTTAAGTTATTTAAATCTATTACAAATCTGGTTAGTAGTAAACAACGGCCATGATACCGATCTAAGTATAGAGGATTAGATCCTTGACCGAAATCTGAATGATGAATTTAGATTCATCTTTTTTCATGATTATTGCTTGTATGTAGACTACGCATGTGTAAAAAGCGATTGTAAGTGTTATTAATTTTAATTTTATACTAAAACATACCATTGCAAAAAAGAGATTGATTTTGCACATAAACGTCGTCGGTTTTATAGAATTATTTTTCTTCTTTCTTTAAGAACCCCGTGTCATAGCGTTGATAATAATCATCTAAAATCCTCTCCCTCCTATAACTTAGCGCCGTACAGTGGCGGGCTCAATGAACGGCTAACGAAGTGAAATTAATTACGAATACAATATTATGAACACAAATACCAGTTGTCAGGTGCACTTGTCTGATGAAATTTACAATTTGATGATCCGCGAACTCTCACGAGTTCATGATTATAATTTCTCTAATGCATAGTTATGTTATGGATTTAATTGCATGACTCTTATACAATTATTGTTTAACATTTATTATATGTTATTATAACTGAGTTACCTTCAAATTTATATCAATGTTCTGTTTCATTGCGAAATAGTGTAAAAAAGGCAGAAGCGTTCCAGCTTAGACCTCTGGAGTGACAATAGATCTGCGTTTGGCCCCATATAGACCTTTGATATAATATTATGTAATATTGTACCAATTACAGATGTCTAAGAGGTTAGTGGCGTAAGCGAGTACCTGCATAGCATATCTATACCGTTTGGTTTGATTGGTACGAGGGTAGAGGCTTCTCAACTTATTCCTTAGGTTAACAATTCATTTACGTTTGATCTAAGGTAGAAAGGACTTTTAAGTCATTTATTAATTATATTACAGCTCCTGCTGGTTACTAGTCTAGTGGTGGCGTAAGTTAGAACTAATTTGTCTGGAATCGGTTACAGGTATTGATGGGCAGCGATAATCACTGACGCTTTGGTGAAATGTAAGTTTGTTTGCTATTTCAGTCAATGGAATACAGAGGCCATTACAAATCAAACAACCAGCTTGATTTTCCTTTATCTTTGGGCTTAATTATATAAATAAAATTTATATAACTTAGATTGCGTATCATATCCGTTAGACCTGCAGTCAGACCTTTTTCTTGCTAGAAGATTACAAATAATGTCTTCGAAACTATGAGTGTTTTCATTCGTAACACCTATTTTTAATGAAAGGTGGTTTTATAAAAAACTTAGAACGTGTCCGATTTTTCCAATTACATGAGAATACGCGTTTCGTGAAAGGTGCGTTCCACTTGTGAGTTTAATATCAAGTTGTTTATCGATAATTTGAATATTATGTACAAATAATCTTGCCACTTTACATTTTTTGCGCACCAAATAGTCAGTGGTGGCTAGATACTACTAAATCGTCCCTGTAGCCTCGGGGTCAGAATAGGGCTACGGTATCCCCTGCCTGTCGCAAGAGGCGACTGAAAGGGGCTTCCGGGGTTGCAGACGGCTAGAGTGGGAGCTCGAACCGTTCGGTCAGGCAATCCCGGGAAGGACGGCGGTATGTGTGGTCGCATACCGTCGTAAAGACTTAGACGGAGCGGTGGGCCCAGCTGCCCATCTGGGAGGAGCCCGATGGGGCAGTGCGCTCGGAGGATTCCGGTTGAAGTCGTTTCGAGATCCCGGAGTCCTCCTTTTCAGTGCCGAGGACGGCCACCGGGGGGGTTTTAGTGCGGTAAAAATCCCACATAACCTTGCGTCGCTCCCACGGCGTCGGGTACCTTTGGAAGGTTTCCCCCTCGAAAACAAAAAAAAAAATGTCTAATTGGGTAGTGCCGCTCATTTGTCACATCTGTAACCATCTGTTATATCTGAAATTGACCACACATGCGTTGCTTTTCTTTACATCCTTTAGATCAAGACACATCCCTTAATACAACTGTTATCAGTAAGAAATAGGTGTTGGTGAGATTTTATTTCGTCATCAAAAAAAACAAAGCCCTGAATACATTTCATATTGTTGTATATCGGTTATAAGGTTATAATACTTTGAATTCTTCATCTCATATCTTTTTCATGTGATAATTTATTATTCTTAATTGAAATACATTTTTTTTTTATTTGGCTGAAGTAGCAAACGAGCATGCAGTCCACCTGATGGTAAGTGGTCACTGCCGCCCATGGACACCTGTAATCAACTTCATACAGAACATGGGTTCCATCTGAAGTTAATCACAGATGCGTAGCCACTCCCGAGGACTATGATGGTCGCCTCATGTGAAAGTGTGCCGGCAACCGCACCCTTCTATGGAAACGCAAGAAATGCTTCACGCTAGAAATAGGTGTGGCGGTGGTACTTCCCCGGTCGAACTACGATGGTTCTACCACCTTATTAGGTTTGCAAATTTTAAAGTCTAATTTAAGGTGTAGATTCCTACAGTAGTTGAATGAAATTAACTTATGGTACAAATAGTATTGACGCCAATAAGTAACTTAGCATAATGTGTACATAAAAAATATTGTTAGATTTATTCCTGCATACATGCAACGTTCACAGTACCAAGTGGTCAAGACATGCGCACGCATTCTCCCTTTTTTATACAACTTCCAGCACTATGCTTTGCTTACGAAACCAGTTCAAAGCGGTGAAAGTCCATATTTGTGCATACTATAACACCTGAACTAATGCCGGTTAACTTCCGGTTAAGTAACGCCTGAGGTGTTATTTTTGTAAATTATTATCCGCACCATCCACGCATACTTTGAAATGCGGTTCCGATTCGCTTTACGGCTGCGCCCAATCTCATTTTGTTAATTAACGAGAAATTTTTATATAGTACCTATTTCATTTTAGAGCATGTATGTTGAAACGTTGATAACGTCTAATTCAATTAATTCCTCATCATTTAACTGAGTTGATGTAACTTTCTTATACATCTGTCCGTTTCTCTATAACTCTGCGCTTTGTATTATAATGAATCAATAAAATATATCAGTAAAATAGATAAATCAATTAATATTTTCATCTTGTGCAAGTAGCATTTTATGCAAAATCATTATCGTGACTCAATCAACTTTGTTATAAAATACAAATAGAGAAAAGCAATTCGCTTTAACACAGCACTTCACAAAACAGATCAAAGTCCTTAGAAACTGCAATCTTATTGTACAATCATGCGGTTGTGGCCGATACAGTTTTTGTATGATTATTTGTAAAAACCCTCATCTCGTTGGCAACCGAAGGTGTACGTGAGGGAGCGAGTATTGATTTTAACTGGACCCACTTGCGGTTGGGCAGAGATTAGTTATTATTATTGTTTGCATCGCTTTATTCGAGGGCGTAACGAATGGCTCATAGCGGAACATATCATTTTCTGGATAATGTTTTTTTTTTATCAAAACAGGAATGTAGTAATGGTAATCACATTACTGGACGCATATTTGCAGTCATAATTGGCATAGTTTAAATGACTATAAATATGATGATTGTATCATAGTTAGGCATTTTCAAAAAGGTAGGTAATCTTTTTGGAAATGCCTAACTATGATTTTTGCACTTCACATTAATTTATGAACGTCAATTAATTTATGTATATATTATTTAAGACGTGTGTTTAAAAAATGTAAACTAAGGTGATAAAGCTAACCAATTTGAAAATTATAATATGTATTTCAATCTCAGGAATATTGATTAGTATAATGGACAGAGAATTGCATATTAACTATTACTAATACCTGTTTCATACCGAGAGCATCAAATTGCAATAAATATTGACGTACGCTAATCCGATCTCATTTCTATTCAACATTATTGCCTCCAGTCTGCTTCTGAAAGCTAATCAATAACTCCGCAGGGACATAACTTAGTAGCAACAAAGCATGCTATACTAAATCAAAAACGCGTAGCGTAATAAACAACCGCGGAAACACTAAATCGATACAAAATATTAGCGTTTCTAGTGAAAGGTGGCGTTTGTAACTTGTAGAACAAATGGACGATGAGCAATTGGTTTATTCGCACTGCGACACGGCATCAGCGCGACACCGGTACGACGTTAGCACGACTTCGACACGACGCACCTACGACTAATGGTGAATAAGGATAAAGGAAAACCGCTGAAACATATGTCAGTACTCGTGTCTCTTAGTTTTGACGCTTACACAACACAGAAGATACCTGTTTCATATCTAGAGTATCAAATCGTAATAAATATTGATGTACGCTAATCCGATCTCATTTCTATTCAACATTATTGCCTCCAGTCTGATTCTGAAAGCTAATCAATAACTCCGCAGGAACATAACTTAGTAGCAACAAAGCATGCTATACTAAATCAAAAACGCGTAGGGTAATAAACAACCACGGAAACACTAAATCGATACAAAATATTAGCGTTTCTAGTGAAAGGTGGCGTTTGTAACTTGTAGATGAAATGAACGATGAGCCATGCGTTTATTCGCACTGCGACACAGCATCAGCGCGACACCGGTACGACGTCAGCACGATTGCGACACGACGCACCTACGACTAATGTTAAATAAGGATAAAGAAAAACCGCTGAAACATATGTCAGTACTCTTGTCTCTTAGTTTTGACGCTTAATCAATAACTCCGCAGGGATATATCTTTTTTATTTTATTTTATTACTATTATTTTTTTAGTTGCAACAAAGCATGCTATACTAAATCAAAAAAGTGTACCGTAATAAACAACCCCGGAAAAACTAAATCGATACAATAAATTAGCGTTTTTAGTGAAAGGTGGCGTTTGTAACTTGTAGATGAAATGAACGATGAGCAATGGGTATACTCGCACTGCGACACAGCATCGGCGCGACACCGGTACAACGTCAGCTCGACATCACGACGTATGAGTCGAACGACTAATATTAAGCGAGGACAGAGAAAAACCTAAATATTAGGTAACTCTTTTTTCTAATAGGATTAGTTCATTAGTTTTGACACTTATACAACACGGAATAAGTTTTGGGCCAGCACATACCTACTAACATATTTTTAGTGATTTTTTAAACTCATCTATTTTTGCCTTATGACAACAGTGTTAAGTAAAACACGGTATAATAAAGCAGAAAAATTAGGCAATGGTCTACGATAAATAACGTATCGTAGACCAAGCTAATACAGTACATTAGTCCTGTATCAGGCAGATGCACATACGTCTATTTCTTTTTACACTCGACACTAGAATTTTTCATGCGACATCTATGGACTGTATTCTATGGACACACATAGTGAAAAATCCAAGACCCCAGACTCATACAGGATTAAAATGATCATTTAGACATTTTCTAACCGGGATACAATCGTTGAACCCACTGCATGACAGACCAGTATAGAACCGAACGCAGACGTCGTTTTCTACTTACGTTATAAAAACAACTTATTGGTATTATAAATTAAATGTCAGCTTCCATTACGACTAACAGTAGCGTGCCTTACTATTACTTAATTTGTATGCAAAATTGTAATTATATGAACAAGAAACTAGACTAAAGGGTAACGGGAAGTAATACTTAGCTAATTGAATTACAGTTTTAATGAGTATTCGCGATCTAAAATTATACCAGTAGATAACTAATTGAATTCTGATAACTTATTACGCGTGGATTAGGTGTTATCACTTGAATAGTTACGGAAATCATTATGAGTGTACATTCCTGGGAGTTGATGGAAATTTTTAAACGTACCTACCTACGTGAATTAGGTAGGTACCTACATTAATTTACTCCATTCCTCTCATTCAAAGAGGAGAACCATGTCCATGTCAAAACCAAAAAGTGTTCTACTACCTTCAAATTTAAGAATCTCATTAACCCATTATTGTCCCACTACTGGGCACGGATATTCTCTCAGAATGAGAGAGTTTAGGCCATAGTCTACCGCGCTGGCCAAGTGCAAATTGGTGGACTTCACACACCTTCGGGATCTTTTTATTTAAAGAATTCTCGGGTGTGTAGGTTTCCTCACGATGTTTTCCGTTACCGAAAAGCAGTGACTATTAATTTCTAATACTTAAATAAATCAGTGGTGCGTGCCTGGGTTTGAACCTCAGACCTCCTGATCGAGAGGGCATGTTTCAACCATTAGGCTATCACTGCTTTAATATAATAATTTAAGAATACGACATAACAAAGGACCATGTAGCATCTGAAGTTAATTGGCGACTACTGCCCTCGCATATTTGTAATTCATCGCAGTGGTAACGGAAACGCTTAAAAAACACGTTTTTTACACTCATAGCTCCACACTAGAATTTTCTCCTGCGTCGTGGGTACCATGGACACACACAAGACGAATACACAAACACCCAGACCCAGAACAAGAATCTAAACTCATCATTCAGATACCTGTCTGGCCAGGAAACGAACCCGGTACCCATCGCGAGTCAGATCGGTATGGTAACCGCTCCGCCAAGCGAGTCGTCAAACGTCATCAAACGTTCATTACGTTTCCGTTACTACTGGCCTTACTTGCCCTAAGGGTTGCTACAACTTTACCACGTTTCTTTAAGATAATTAGGCAACCAATAAAACGAATCCAAACGAATTTATACGTAAAAATAATTTACAATTGGTACATATTATGTATAACTCTCTCAATCCGAGAGAAGACCCGTGCCCAGCAGTGGGACAGAATAATGGGTTGAAGACGATGTATAAAATATACCTATATATAAAAAGGAAAACTGATTTCACTACTGTCATATCAACGCACAATCCAAACTAGTGTGATTAGAAACTTGAAATTGTGCACTAAGTGAATATTAAGATGGGATTTATTGAAATACGAAATAAGGACATAAAAATCCGATGCAAAAATATTGAAATTAGTGTTTCATTTTCTAGTTTGTTATAATGTTATATAATTGAAAATCTGTACCAATAAATTCGTAAAATCTATCCCCAAGGGGTAAAATAGAGGTTGGCAGTTTTTCGGAAATTTATGAAATTTGATGCAAGTTTGATAAAACTTATTGTTTATAGTTCCCGCGAACAAAGTCAAGGGATCTGCTAGTAATCAATAAATCCAAATGTCCTATATTTTCAAAATTAGAAAGATTCGAAGAAATGCACAGTAAAATATAAATATTACAAACTTATGCGTTAATCGTTGATATAAACACATAATTTTGCAATAATCTATATCACTGATAATATCAGTATCAGTGTCAAAAACAGATACATAATTAGGTATCTCAAGTGATTAAATATATTTTTATCGCGTATTTAAATAATTACTCACGTAGTTATGTGCGATACCCACAAATAGATCACATAAAGCCGATAAAATTCTAATCGCACACTATTTATCGGTTCTAGAAATTATGACAGCAATTTTTTATACTTGGTTTTTACGTACGTTCGTAAGTAGGAAATCATCATTGAAACTTACGTGGATATTTATAGCCAGGAAATAATGAGTGTCTTGATTAAGGTTACATGTGGATTAACTTGCATTGCAGTTAGTAGAACCAGTGTAGTTCGACCGGGGAGTACCACCGCCACACCTATTTCTAACGTAGAACAGTTCTTGCGTTTCGTTGGAACGGTGTGGTTGCCGACACACTTTTATATGAGGCCACCATCATGGACCTCAGGAGTGCAACGCATCTATGATTGACTTCAGACAGAACCCATGTTCTGTATGAAGTTCATTACAGATGTCCATGGGCGGCAGTGACCACTTACCATCAGGCGGACTGCATGCTCGTTTAACACTTCAATCAGATAAAAAAAATAACTAAATTTATCGCCTTTTTTATAACATTGAAGCAGGAGACGAGCATATAGTCCTGATAGAAGGTGGTAACTGCCGCCTATGGAGATAATATAAGATATGGTCCAATTGAAAACCTTTAAATGAAATACACGAATAAATTCACTGAAATTAAAAACAATAGGTACTTTTGGTTTCATGCGATTTCTTACAAACCGACAAGCTAAAATTGGAAATAATATTTAAACTATTATTACATCTTTTAAGGCCTCTAAGATTTTTTTGCAATGTCAAGACGCCGCAGATCTTTCATTTTTATTATGAGTAGGGATGAAACCTGAGGCAAAAAGCTACCTAATAGAAAGTAGTCACCGTCGCGTATGGTCATGTGCCACCGTTGCACGCTTGGTTTTACTAGAGATTTTTTCATACTAGAATTGTGAAAAGAGATTTTTTTTTAATTTAACCTGGCGATAAGGCAGACGGGCTACCTGATGGAAAGTTGTCACCGTCGCCTATGGACATTTGCATCACCACAGTTGTCAATGCATCGCCGTCTTTGAAGGAGAGCTCTTTTCGCGCATTTTATGAAGAGCCCCATGTCATAATGCTCCGATAATACCTCTGGAGGAAGCTCGTGACGAAGGATATAGGAAGTAACTAATTCCACACCTAGCACGTGTAGCAGTAGCAAAGTTTGACCCTCCCCAGGTATCGGTGTCCAGTAGAGCAAACAATTTTAAATGTAATTATATAAGTTAAAAGATTAAACGATAATATAACATGTATATTGATTAATTGACAAACATTCCTAGGACCATATATACTGATGAAAATAACTGAAAATTTGCTACTCTTGGTAACTAAAGAGAGATAGTTATCCGCGATTCTTACAATTTACTGTACAAACTGATATTTTTTAAAGCGAACCAAATCAATTTATTTTTGAATAAGTTTAATAAAATTTGTTCCGTGTTAATGATATAGAGGTTTGAGCGTTTGTAAACTTACAATACACGTTTATTTGGGAATCTTTTTTTTCAATACCTTTTTTTGCTACCATATGCCTAAAACTTATTCGTACACAAATAAAGAGATTTAATTATTATATCTTTTCATATAGTTATACTTAACGTGTTAGTTCCTAAGTTTCATTAAATAATTAAATGAATTTCACTTATCAGTTTAAATAACAATTAATGATTAGTTTGAATTAAAATGTCAACGAGTTTTTAAAAGTAATGTTTTTAATAACTCGCTTACATTTTTACAATGCAAAACAAACTTCATAAATAAGCGTGATGTCTTTAAATTTTTTTTAAGTAATTAATCTTACTTGTCTTCAAAGTCAATGGAATAAAGAAAGTACGAGGGAATTCTAGTTATAATCCATATTAGCAATGTAAAAAACCCGTACCCAATTTTACATAAAACATTAACTAAAGAGTTTAGTAAGTCTTCAAGTAGAGAAGGTAAGAATTAAATCATAAAACCAAATTTTAAATGAAAACAAAACGTTAATATTGTATATTAAATACTTTATCTTTAGCGAATTTATATTTTTTGATTTATTTTTATGATAGAATGAGAGCGTAAATATATTTTTATTTCCGCAAAATTAAATATTTTATGAATTTTTAAGACTTCCCTGTGACATTTCATTATACGAAATAAATCAGACTTTGATATTTAAATGTAAGTACAAAGCACCAAATTGCATATTCTTGTGTAATTCGATTTTTATCGATACTTATGATTCAGTTGTATCATCATAACAACCACGATAAAATTTTATTGACATATAAAATGGTCACAATTTTTATTTAGTCATTTAGTTTAAGCATAATACATTAACATTTTACAGTGATTTAAGTTTATTATGTTAAATAGTACATTGACTCTATATTACTAAGGAAAAGTGAATAATCCTTTCACTATTATCTATTTCATAGGAAGATAAACTTTACTGAAAAAATTCATTATAATAACAAATCTTCTTTATTTTTAAAACGGGATAAAATTGTATATTATGTATCTTCTCTGTCTAAAATAAGACAGTTATTTGATCTTAAACGAAGGCGTGAAGCTACCCTTGAAGTCTTAATTGATACACTAATGTTATGTACGAAAATGAAGGTAACGTAGATTGCTTCCGCAGTTGAACTGCTACGGGATTTACAGTTTTTGTATACACAGGGACATAGTTCATATCAAGTTATCATAAAATTAGTTACTTACATCATGATCAGGCACGTAAGAGTAAACGTGGAGCTTGTCGATTCTGATTGTACCCTGGAAAGGGTAGAGCAGCGCACCCCTTTGCAGCTCCGTGGAGGTCCAAACGCTAACCGAGGCCTCACGCCCTCTCGCTCCCCCGGGCCTTAAAGCTAAGCTCAACTCTTGAGGGATCAAAACTAGAGTCTCCATTGTCAATTCACTGGCACATAACGTTCTGTTAATAAACTTAAGGTCAGTTCCGAAAGTCCTAAACCTAAATCAATGTGTCATAAATGAGTAATCTCCGGGAATGCGACCGGTCTCGTCCATCACTGTTAATGAGGACAAATAAATTATTGGAAATAAAAAGAAAATGTTCGGCCTTTCCGATTATCGACCGACGATGTCGCCAACAAAATATCAGTCGTGTGATCGATCGCCCGGTGAAACGTCTGGCCGTATTAATCACTGCGCGCGCGCTGTCTTTTGTAATAACATCGGATTGTTCACTCGTTTGTTTCGAGATAACGTCTATGAACTGTCACAGTTAAACGTCCGTTGAAAAAATCCGGGATAAAAATGCAAGTTCGTTCAACCCTCCAATATTGTTCGATTAAGCACAATACTTGGGGCGGGTGGTATACGGGAGCGCAGGATGCGCGCGCGCTCTTCTCTGAACGTGCACTGAAGGAAGCGCTAACATTGACCTTAGCCACGGCCGTGATCGCGTTTACAGTTCATTTTTTGTTCGATAAAAAGGAGAGGAGTAAAGCCCTACAAGCCGTAGCTACGTCTCTGCGGAGGAAACTGAGTCTTATTGGTATGAGGATAAAGCGAGGTTGACAGTAAGATAAGTTTGTAAGACGTGGAGTAAGGTGCTCCCCTCCAAAGGCGGCACCTGCCTGCGCGTGCGCCGCCTCAGATCGCCGCTGCGCCGCGTGGTGCAAACACCTGATTCCATACGACGCACGCAATTGTTTATGATACCTGCTACTTTTTATGGTTTTTATAGTTTTATTCACGACATCTGCGCTTCTACGAAAGTCGTAGCGTAGTGGTCACAGCTTTCGAATTAGTTTTTTTAGCAGCCGTGGTGTCTTTGGATTATTATTTTGAGTTTTGATTTTAAAATGAGTATTGAGATTTTTTTTGTTTAATATGACATTAATGTGTAATAACGAGCCCTTATGCGAGTAATATTCTTATGTTTAAGATTAATTTTCAGGGGAAAAAAATATGGATTAAATGTTTATTCACACTATTTTGTGTCAATTAAAAATAAGTTAAAAGTGAATAAAATTCTGTATCTATATTTTATTTGAATATAATGTTTTTTATACTTGTTATCAATTTATAATCAGTATTCGCGTGTTGTTTCATAATGTATGGGAAAATCCAAGATTTAATTTTCTTTATCAGCTATTTGATCTCAATAACCTACCACTATTTCTATACCTATTTGTTTATGATAAAAATTCAAATAAATGTTAACCGCATCTCTCTCTGTCGCTTGTGGACATCTGAAATCAACCCTAAGTGAGATGAGATTGGCTTGAGCTCGAATCAGGACTGAGGAATACATCGTCACGGTGAATAGACTTTACTGCGTCCTTTAAACTAGAACGTGTGAATGAATGTTATAGTTTTTAGCTATACGTAGGGCTATAGAATATTCGCTTGGCGCGCCAAGTAACGATCGAGTTTTTTCAATTTTCTTTACAATTTTGAGCGACATATCGTGGCCTTATAAGATTGAACCCATAATCTACATAAGTTTTTAAAGCTCAGCGCTAATGCTTGCAGCGACAAGCGTACTTTTGAAGCTAATAGTTCGAGATCTTAGGCTTAGAGAACATTCTATATTATGTTTGTGTATTATGTTGTATAGCTTTATATTTACCTTAAATTTAAAAAGTGAAACTTAGAGACATAAATCTAGTGTGTATCGAGCACAATATTCATTTTTTTTTTATTATATAGGTAATAAAAAAAAATGAAAGTTGGTGTATACCTTATTTTATTATAATCGCGAAATTAAACTTGTCAGAGTAGGTACAGAAAATTATAATCAAAATCTTAATAAGTACCTATAGTAATCAAAATGGGTCTAACAATTCTATTCTAATAAACTCCGGCACAAATAAACTCCGAAATCTGTCAACAAAAGAAACAAAAATCCTTATGTTTGAAGAGTTTTTCTCTATCGACTATATTAAGGTTGTCTGAACCTCCGAACCTCTCCCCATATACACTCATAGGTAGAATATAGCGTACTTACCAAAGAACTGTTATGGGTACCCATAACAGTTTTTGCCATGGGTCATCCAACATTTTAATTTTTCGGTACATCGATATCAAATCAGATCTACGATTTAAGGTTCTGTAACTACCCAAAGGGAATTATTCTTAAAACTCCGACGTCCGTCCGTGTATTCGTCGTATTCTAATTAGGATGCAAGCGGTAGTTCGGTCGGCGTAAAAAAAAGTCGCCAAGCCCATAATAAGTTAACATAATTGTTATTTTTGGCAATGGTAAAAAAAAATGTTGATGACGGCCTTTCTAGGCTATTGTATTCACATTTAATTTCTTTTTTTTACATATTTTTAATTTCTATTTTATCATTTTATTATTATAATTAGACTTAATTGGCTGTGTAGTGTTAATTAATGTAAATTAAGCAGAAATTAGATAGGTATATTTCATATGAAGTTTATTACAGGTAGATATGTAAAAAAAGTTTGTGTAGGTTCTTTATAAACGTGTGAAAATAGGTACTCTTCTCTATTGAATTAATCCATTTGAAAATGATCTAAATAAACAACACTTCAAAAAATGCCTCTAAAATAGTCACTCTTCATTTATCATAATTATGGAAAATACCGATGAATACAATTATGCGATGAGGCTATGCTTAGGCAATGAAGCTATGCTTAGGTTTTTTTTATTTGTTTATCTGACTGAAGTAGCAAACGAACATGCAGTCCATCTGATGGTAAGTGGCTACTGCCGCCCATGGACATCTTCATACAGAACATGGATTCCATTTGAAGTCAATCACAGATGCGTTGCTACTCCCGAGGACTATGAGTGTCGCCTCATGTAAAAGTGTGCCGGCAACCACACCCTTCTATCGAAACGCAAGAAATGCTTCACGCTAGGAAATAGGTGTGGCGGAGGCACTTCCTCGGTCGAACTACACTGGTTTTACCAACTTAAAAGTTGTATGGTAATGTCAATGTTGAGGAACACTGTAGATCCATATTACGGGGCGCCTTCGATGCCAGTCTAACATGTAGAGTTACTGGGTTCTATTTCCGGTGAAATAAAAGGCTATAATAGTATACTTATTTAGATACTTTATTGTTTTGGTTTATAATACAAGTTTACAAAGCAGTGCGTTTTTAATGTAATAAGGTGGATCCTTATTACATTAAAAACGCGCTGCTTTTACGTTTTTGTAATAATTATAGGGCAGTAGATAAAGAATAAGTATAAAAGTAGGTACTTCGCTTACCTATGTTAAAGTTAAGCACCTCTATCAAAAACACACTGGTTATAAGTTTGTCGTAACATTTTACGGGAATAGATGGAAAATACTATCTATTCTTCATCTACCTACTTCTCTAATCTATAAACTTGATAAGCACCTACTTATATAAACACACACTGCTTGTGGGTTTTCCGTAATTATTGGAGAACAGATAGCTACTGTTTAGCAATGACAATAAGACCTACTTATGCAAAACAGAATCAACCCACACAACGACAGTTTTGAAAAAAAAAATTGCCAAGGTTTTGTATAGGTACCTTTTTTTTTTTTTTTTTGTTTTCGAGGGGGAAACTTTCAAAAAAAAAAAAAAAAAGTACCCGACGTCGTGGGAGCGACGCGGGTTATGTGGGATTCTTACCGCACTAAAACCCCCCCGGTGGCCGACGTCGACGCTGCGAAGAGGACTCCGGGAACTCCACTTGACCGCCGCCGGTGTCCTCAGCGTATGCCCCATCGGGCTCTTCCCTGGTGGGCGTGAACTGCTCACCGCACCTGCTGGTTTTTACGGCAGCATGCAACCACACATGCCACCGTCCTTCCCGGGGTCGCTTGGCCGGACGGGTCGAGCTCCCACTCTTCCCGCCCGCAACCCCGGAAGCCTCTTTTAGTCGCCTCTTACGACAGGCAGAGGGTACCGTAGTCCTATTCTGGTCCCGGAACTACAGGGACTTGTATAGGTACCTACTGTATGATTTTAGGTTTTTTTTGCTAAAATCTATTTTACAATGTTCCACGAAATAATTTGTTCTATTATACAAATATGATATTATTGAAAATCATCAACATTTTAAAAATAATAGGAGGAAAAATCGTTGGTTCCTTTTTGCTAAAGTAGGTCCATTATAGATAGGTAAATAATTACATGTTTGTTAAGAACAGAACATACACAGTACCTAGTACATAATCTTGAAGTCGGCGCTCAACATATTTTGCTGGAAGACGTCGACGAACCAACTTGTATTCCATTAAGGGCTCATAATCACGCTTTCTACACTCATAGCCCCACACTAGGATTTTCTCCTGTGCCGTGGGTACCATGGACACACACAAGACGATCATACAAACACCCAGACCCAGACCATGAATCTAAACTCATCATTCAGATACCTGTTTGGCCGGGAATCAAACCCGGGACCCGTTGCGCGTCAGACCGGTATGGTAACCACTCCGCCACGCGGGTCCGTCAAGTAGGTAAATACCTACTTATTTGAAAAAACGCACTGCTTATAAGTTTTGCGTAACATTTATTGGCATCAGTACCATACAAACATAATACCTAAACACATGCCTGTGGATTGCGGTTTGCGCCAGGTGTGTATAGGTCATCGACTTGACGTAACCCGCTCTCCCGAGGGATAAGGAGCCTTATTTAGTCCGAACTAAGCTTAGTTTCGCCCACAGGTAACTTAGGTTTAAGGTTCTTGTGGCGCAAAGGAATTTGAACTCTTTAATTTAAGAAATAAGCAGTAAATTAGATTAAGGAGGTAAGCGTCGAACCTTCGATCCGTCTTAGCACTGTTTGGACAAGGAATCGCTGTAATGATTTTCTTTATTAATAAAATTAATAAGCTTACTCATTCTTTGTTTAATACGCAACATGTAATTTTTCACATTTTGGTATGTGTGAGTCAACAGTTGGTATTTTTGAATGTAAAGTAATAAAGTTGGTAGATCTCTAAAGATCATCAAAAACAGTAGGATTGGTCTTATTTTTCTACTTTAGAAATATTAATTACTTAGGTTGGGTTCGGTTATAGCAGTAGTGTAGTTTTTTATTGTATCCTTACATAAATATCAAACGATAATACAGGTGGAAAGGTGTCATCGTTACCTATGGACATTACTACATACTATGTAAGAGCATGCATATAATTCACTACATAGTATAAAACAAAGTCGCTTCGCGCTGTCTGTCCCTATGTATGCTTGGATCTTTAAAACTACGCTACGGATTTTATTGTTTTCTCTAATAGATAGTGTGATTCAAGAGGAAGGTTTTTATGTAAATACATGCATAATATAGTGGAGGAAGACTGATAATTTTAGATTTTTTACTTTTAGGCGGAACGAAGTTCGCCGGGTCATCTAGTTTGCAACAACACAGTAGGTAGTCACCAATGTAACGCTTTAAAGAAGAGCTCTTATCGCAATTTTTTTCAAGAGCCCCGTAGCGAATACCTCAGGAAGGAATACCTATACCTTTATGACCGAAGTTAGATACAAACGCCAAAAGTCTCCAAAGGAACGCAACCGGAGTCCCCTAAACAAGTTACTCAATCGGGCTCCTCCCAGGTGAGCAGCTGAGCCCACCGCTCCGTCTGGTCTTTAAGACGGTATACGACCATGCATACCGCCGTCCTTCTCGGGTCGTCTGATCGAACGGTTCGAGCTCCCACTCTAGCCGCCGGCAACCCACCTAGGTACTACCTAAAACACGGGACTGCTCTTTGAATCAAAGAACCTGTAGTATACATATAGTATACCACGCTAGCCATGTGCGATAGTCGACTTCCTCTGTCCATCCGGCCCTGTCCTGTCCGTCTGTTTGGCACCAGTATTTATATCATGAAACGTGATAGCTTGACAATTGAAATGTTCACATTTCTGATAGGCATAACAACAAATCTATATCAATATAAACAACAAATCAATACCTATCTAGAGGGGCTCCCATACGGAACATTTCGTGCGCGAGACCGACTCGCACGTAGCCGGTTTTAATTTATCAGAGGTGCGTACACCTCTGATAAATTAAAACCGGCTAGCATTCGAACCCTCGATTGAGGAGCCAATTTTCAAACATTAAACTGTGACAGCTTTTCTTAAAAAGTTCTGTCTCAAATCACTAGGTTACACAGACGGATGCAGAGGGAATGGGGAGCTACTTAGGTTGATACCGGTATCGATACCTGTAGATACTTATATGTTTTTATACCTACATTATAGTTACAGCAACTGCGCACGCAGCCCTCGGTACAGTAGAAATATTGGGAACAGTATGGAAACTGCCTACAAGCGTTCGATAACGGCACACTCATACAAACATACGTATTGGCGAGGCCGCTAAGGGGTTTTCGCGGTGCTTCAGTAGCGAGTGTCGCGTCAAGACGAGTGGTCACGTTGCTATTTGTTTTCGCGATCTTTTTAAAAATGTCACTATTGTATTGCGTGGTATAATATAATTGCGTGGTGTAATAATTGCAGTTTGAAAAAAAGTAGGTACCGAGACAACCCTATTGCTTCAATAGAGTGTAGATAATTATTTCATAGACAAGGCTTGGTTACTATACTGTTCCATATTTGTACTGTACCATCGGAATGATAAGTCTATTGGGAAGAGCCCGATGGGGCACACGCTGAGGCCACCGGCGTCAGTCAATTGGAGTTCTCGGAGTCCTCTTCGCAGCGTCGAGGTCGGCCGCCGAAGGGGGGATTTAGTGCGGTAAGAATCCCACATAACCCGGGTCGCTCCCACGACGTCGGGTACTTTTTGGAAGTTTCCCCCTCGAAAACAAAAAAAAAAGGTAGATCTATTAGGAATAAAAGGTGACTACGAAGTCGAACAGCAAAGAATTATCAACTTTAAAAGTACTTCTATACCTATTAACTATAGGTTTTTTATTAATCTTCGAATAGCAAACGAACAACCAGTCCACAATGGTTCTATGTAAAGTCAATCACAGATGCGTTGCTACTCACGAGGACTAAGATGGTCGCCTCATCTAAGTGAGCCGGCAACCTCATCCTTCCACCGAAATGCAGAATTTCCGTCAGAATATTGTTTACCGAAATTAAACTAGTAACCTACTAATGTTATATATTTAGGGTTCCCTGCGCAAGGAGTTAAAACGGAACCTTAGTACTAAGACACCGCTGTCGGTGTATCCGCCTGTCTGTCAGTCACCAGCCTGTATCTCATGAACCGTGATAGCTAAAATTTTCACACATGATGTGTGATGATTTTCTGTTAGTGTTAACAAAAATATTAAAAACAAAGTAAAATAAATATTTAAGAAATATAACAAATAGCAAACGTGATTTGTTTGCCGTTATTTTTTTTATAGAAAACGGGTACGGAACCCTTCGTTGGCGAGCCCAACTCACACCGGTTATTATGCCTTGTTGATTTAAAATTGAGGGTTGTTTTGGTTCCGGGGAACTTTTTGATAAGTGGGTTAAAAATATAATAAGGAACGCAATATACCTAGGTGTGTAAAATTTAATCAATGGATTTGGTTTGATGCGAATACCAACACAGAGAGAAACAGAAAAAAATGGGGATAAATGTACTTATAATGCCGTAATTTTAAATAACTATTTATTTGCAAACGATAAGCGATGTATTCTTGTATGTAGGGAACTTTCGTTCCTGTTATATATCTATAGGGATTTAATTCAGTATTTTCGGTTCAATGTGATTTCCAACACCCAGATAAACAGACAAAAAATGAGAAAAAAACATTATAATCACCCATTTTTAATAACTATTTATTTGCAAATACAAGCGACGTATCATCTCTTGTTTGTACGGAACTTACGTTTCTATTATATGGTTTCAAAAAAGTCTCCATAAATCACTGCGGAACAGAGCTTATGGGCGGGGCGGGGCGTGGCCACGAGGCCCCGCCCCTGCGCCTGCGCGTGATATACCGAAACGAGCTATTGTTTTCGTACCGCTATTGGCTGGTTTTTAACTTTTGTCCGATTTTACAGGCTTTTGAGACCTGTATGGAGTTTACAGTTGCAGTTTTTTGTTCATGTTCAAGTTTGTAATGTTGGTTGGTTATAAACTTTTAGCAATACTGAAGATTGATCTAATCCATAGTTAGATGATTTGGTAAGTACGAGTAAATAGTAACTAATAGTGGTTACGATTTTAGGTAGTACCAAATTCTAAAGTATTAATATTAGATATCTATTTTATTTTTGTTTTATTTTTTTTAAATATGATTGGCATATAATATTTTTTAGTTAGTAGGTAGTAGATTTTTTAAAACCAATGTCAGATATTGCAAATATACTTAGGTACCCACCTAAATTGCAACTAACTACAATTATAAAATACGAACTTTAAAAAAAACGAACTTTCTACGCTCACAGACCCACATTTCAATTTTTTCTCCTGTGTCGTGGGTGCCATGAACACACATAAAGACGAATACACAAACGTTCAGACCCAGAACAAGAATCTAAACTCATCATTAAAATACTTGTCTGGAGGTAATCGAACCCAGGACCCACTCCGTGTCAGATCGTGTGGTAACCGTACCGCCTCGCGGGTCCTCAAATTAAAAAAACGCTATTTCAATCAATATTGCCTGCTTAGATACCCACTCCTATATCCATACTATTACTATCTATACCTACTCGATATACCTAGGTAGTATACCTACCTAAGATTGCCACTTTAGGACCACTTAGTTACCCATTAATGGCCTTCGAAATCTTAGATTAGGTACAAGTCCAATGTTCATTACCATACAATAAATAAAACTTATTTTACATATAGGTAGGTTCCTACTAATCTAGTTGCACTGTAACCTTAAAGTAATGAAAAAAACAATAAAACAATGGTATGTACTTCGGTAGATACATCCAGTCAAGCGACTCCTGAAAAGCCGGCGGTGTGTGCGACAAATGGTGCTATAGGCCACATGGTACGGTGGGCCCAGCTGCTCATCTGGATTGAGCTCGATAGGGTAACGCGCTCAGAGCAGTGCCGGATCAGCCACATAGCAAGAGTAGCGAATGCTACGACTAGAGGAGCCCCGCGGCCCATCACCTACCTGCTATATATATTTTACTATCTTTGCTATTCTCAAAATTTCTACCTGAAAGACGATATAGAAAGTAGATATAGAACGTGTCATCTCAAAATTTTCCCAGATTAAATCCATAAAAGTTTACTAGTAACAGTTTTGTTTTATTTAATACCCTTACCTAAGGCAAACTATGGGCCTCCTGTCAAAATTTGCTACAGGCCCCGCGCTGGCTTAATCCGGCATTGGCTCAGAGCATTCCGTTTGCGTTCCGTTGGAGATCCTGGAGTCCACGTAGCGCCGAGGACAGCCACCGGGAGGATTGTTGTAGTATAAATTCCATATACCTCAGCATTTCTGTCACAACATCGAATTACTTATGTAGGTTTCGCCCTCGACAACAAAGGAAACATAGGTGCTTTGGTAAATAATTAACCATGAAAAATAATTGTGAAAATTTGTGGCCGTAAAACACATGAATCCATCTTTCTCCTCAATAAAGCGCTGAGTAAAATCAGGGTTCTTCAATATCGTTTGCAACTCAAAAATACAGTTGTTTTTAAGCGGTCCAAACGAAGCGTGGGTTCCTTACTACCTTACACTAAGTCATCTTCTTTTTTGTACAATATTGAAATAGAAATCGAAAATGCGGACTGCAAATCTGACAGGAAGTGGCCATTGCCGCAAGTGGACTTCTGTTTTCAACCCCACATGAGATCAGAGTCTTACCTTAGGAAAGATTTGACCACCCGCGTGGCGGAGCGGTTACCACACCGATCTGACGCGCAATGGGTCCCGGGTTCGATTCCCGGCCAGACAGGTATCTGAATGATGAGTTTAGATTCATGTTCTGGGTCTGGGTGTTTGTATATTCGTCTTCTATGTGTCCATGGTACTCACGACACAGGAGAAAATCCTAGTGTGGGGCTATGAGTGTAGAAAGCGTGTGCGGGTGTGTATATGTTGTTACTTCTTATTGCCAAGTTTGAACCTTTCAGAAAAGTCTAACATACCTATAAATGGTTGTATATATCTAAAAGCACCCAATTTAAACGCTTAAGAAGACACATGATGCCCTTACATTACGTATCGGAACGTAACTTATTATAACCGCCATTCATACAAAACGTCTTTATACCGGTTTTAAATATTTCGTCGTCCTGACAAGGTTTGTGAGCACACGGAATTACATCCGTATTATAAACGTCGCGTCTTTATGTGTATTAAGCCACCTGTTATTTTATATGCCGCTGTGTGTTTCTCATAACTGAAGAACGCTTGGAAAATACCTTGACCACATTGCCTCAATACAAATTAGTTGCACAATTATTATGGTTTGACTAGGGAGGTTTTGTTTGTTTTCATGATGAAGTATTTTTTGTTTTCATGAAAAGGTAGATATAGGATTAGCTGCGGGCTCGTTTATATTAACAAGCTATTAAAGGCTACATAGGTAAATGTGAGATTATAAGACCTTACTAGTAGCAACGCATTAATAATTGAATTCAGATTGTTAAGTAGGTAATTCAGATGAAGAATTCCCTATTTAAGAAATTGATAATAAATGTTCATGGGCGGCACTGACCATTTATCATAATTTACTGATTGACTAATTTAATCTTATTAAATTATAAAAAATAAAAAAACCGTTTTTAATAAAATATTTGGCAGTTCCTGATACAGCAATTAGAATATCGAACTCAAACGGATTGCAATTCAACGTTGACGGCAGCAATGCATTTGTGATTAAGTACTTATTAGACATTCGGATCTATCTCGTCTAGAGGCAGGTGTCAATAACTTAGAATAAAATAGAATACATGCTCGCTCGTAACTAATTCACGAAAGCATAAGTTTGTACGCGTGTACGTGCATTTTTCTATCCGTATGTTTCCAATGATCCCACAAGGAACAGACGCTAAGCGGATTGCATCCCTCGGCTTAATCGTCATTAATTTCAACTCAATTTGAGCGGGAACTAAGCCGTGTCGGTCAGTATTGTTCGGAACTGTCGAATATTTTATTGAAACTTCTTGTTAAAAATGTTTGTTTTGTAGATATACCTATAGATACGTAAATGAAGCGTTGGGTCAGTTTTATTACTTTAATGTTAGTGGTTTAGATAATCGTTACTGGAAAGTAGTTTTATTTGTTTATTCGAATTGAATTCTTATATATTTTTATGTTATACTTATTGTTTCTCTGTGGGGTTGTTGATTGCAATTACGGGTTGGCGTTTATTGTTAATATTATTATATATTATTATACCTATATATTAAAAAAATCCTGCCGTAGTACTACGACTCAAATCTTTCTCACGAATCTATATTTATCTCAAACATTCTGTGCCCTTACTGCAAGTTTATGACGTTTTCGGAGTGTAAACGTAAACTACTATTGTTCTGATGAAGCTTAATAAACTCATACTAAGGGCACTGATCCTCTAATTGAGATTGTCTCGGAGAAATAAAAAAACACTAAAATTTAAAAGTATATAACAAAAAATCCTATTTGGTAGATATATATCTACCTATGTATTTAAAATTACTAGTCGCCCATCGTGGTCGAGTTTCGGTTATAATTATAAAAACTTGCTAAGTGCGTGTCAAACTCGCGCACGAAGGGTTCCGTGGCACTATCTAAAAAATTATGTTTGTTGTATAGGATCTCCTCTTCAATGTTTATCTTAGTCTATTTTTTGTATTTGTTGTTATAGCATTGTCTAGGTACCAAGCTTCATAAGATACAGCCTGGTGACAGACAAACTGACGGACAGCGAGGTCTTAGTAATAGGGTTCCGTTTTTACCCTTGGGTATGGAACCCTAATAAAAACAATATGGCCGAAAATAAAAACAAAATAGTACATCGCCGGATCATAAACACATCTCTAAACCTTTAACGAAGCCGACGTCACGATCGGATTGTCTCTAATCTTAAAGGACACGGACGGACAGTATGATTTTTTGTATTATTTTCATATAGGTAAAACAACAACTGATGTTTGTTTTAATTGTAATTTTGACTTCATTATTCCATCGTATATATTTAATTTGGAGCAGTGAAAAAATCCACCGTTACATAGTCTAACGGTTGAAATTTTCTCTCTCGATCGGGAGGTCCGAGATTCAAATCTCAGCCACGCACCACTGTTTTTTCTTAAATCATGTCCGTATTATAAATTAATTATCACTGCTTTACGGTGAAGGAAAACATCATGAGGGAACACAACTGAGAGTTCCTATAAAAAAGTTCTCAAAGGTGTGTGAAGACCAGTGGCGTAGCTAGGCGTGAGCGCAGTGGGCCATCGCCCACGGCCTTGCACTTAAAAGGCGTTGCGAGGACTCTTTTGCAGGAGGAGAGTCATTTTCAAGGGCACCATACAATGGAATCATCTGGGGCCTCTCTGATAGGAGTTTGCCCACGTCTACTTCGCGCTACGCCACTGGTGGAGACCACCAATTCGCACTTGGCCCACGCGGTAGACTATGGCCTAAAACTATATTATTCTGAGAGAAGACCCATGCCCAGCAGTGGGACAGTAATGGGTTGGCGACAATTATTAAATGTTATCATTATTTATTATCATATTTTACCTTGTAGTAGAAAGTGTAGTTCGACCAGACACACCTATCTAATTCTAGAATATTCTTGTGTTTCGGTATAGGAATGTGCATACCCGCTTATTTTTGTAATTAGGTATGAAGCGGTCAACATAGTCCTCGGGAGGACTGACTTTAGATAGAAGCTCTGTTCCATATAAAGTTGCTAGATAATTTTTTTATCACGCTTTCTATACTCATAGCCCCACACTAGGATTTTCTCCTGTGTCGTGGGTACCATGGACACACACGAGACGAATACATAAACACCCAGACCTAGAACATGAATCTATGATCCTTTTTTCTTTCAATGATCCTATTGTTTCCTTTTTATTTCATTGCATATTATTTTCTTTTTTATTTAATTGAATATTTACATTTTACGATAAATAACTTCTTATGATTTAATTAATTTTGTTTGATGTAAGTACAATGTAATTTGAATTGCAATTAATTGTTCTATTTAAAAAAAAAAAAAAATATTGTTATTAAATAATATTTTAACTGTAATTTCAACTTATATTTTTATTCAAGATAGGTAATGTATAATTTTTAAGCTTACTGTATATTTTAGGGTGCCTGCTCATTATGTATGCTGTGCTTACCTTTAATTGCGGGGACACGATGCATTTCATACTATGTTATGTTGTAATAAATTGTTATTATGGTTTCTGCGTTGGTAAGCCTTAATTAAATAGATAAATAATTAAATAAATCTAAACTCATCATTCAGATACCTGTCTGACCGGGAATCGAACGCGGAAACCATTGCGTGTTCGAACATATTTCACCGTTATGAGCTTACCTTTTTGAAATTTTACGAGTTAATGCTGTAGAGCTAAAGTAAAATAACAAAATAACATTTCGAGAATCCTGACTGTGGACCGTTGACTCGAGGGTCCAAGGTTCGAATAGATTTTTCTAAAATTATGTGCGTATTACAAATTAATTAACAATGCATACCTATAGATAGAGTTACAGGATGGATAAATCTATGTGTAAATAGTAAATATTACTGACTGAGTATATTCAACATGTTTTTATCTTAATGCGTCGTCAACCCATTACTGTTCCACTGATGGGCACGAGACTTCTTTTAGAATGAGAGATTTTGTAGGCTATAGCCCACCGCGCTGGCTAAGTGCGAATTGACAGATTAGAAAAACAGTACGCCAACTCTACACTCTACCGCCCTCTACACCGCCCTCTACACTACTACAACACTACATAATTTTTTTTTATTTTTTTTTATTAATAATATGTTAATAGTATGAGTCGATACAAATGTATCTACCTGGAAATAAACCTTTTTTTTGGCCTGTGGCCTTCCTCTGCACTTGTAGGTGACCCCGGGACCTCCAACGGATACTACCGGTGCCCCCTAGCGCTGCGCCCCTTACGGGCTCATCTCTTGGGGAGCGTGACTGTCCCTACGCCTTTCAGTGTACGACAACATGCAGCCACACATGCCGCCGTACTTCCAGGGGTTGTTGACTGGGCGGTCAGAGCTCCCACTCTAGTCGCCCGCAACCCCAGCCTGAAAATAAACCTAGTGGCTCCCATGTTAGCATCAAATCGGGGAGCCTCACACCTCGCGATAACAGCTATGCGGTAGTTTAAAAAACTGATTATTCGCATTCGTATTTGCGAATGTCGGTAGAAGACCATCGCATTCGTCTTCGGGAATGTACAAATAATTTGTTACATTACTTATACCTACTACGCCATAGGAAGTGGTAGTTTATCGTAAGGGATACGTGACTCCAGCTTCTGTGATTACGCAATTATTGCGGGCCGTATTTATTCGGTTGTGTTCCGGCCCCGAGGCGGCGCTGGCGCATTCTTACACGCCATACTTACACGGACAATAAATGGCAAGATGCTTATGTTCTTTGCATATGCGTGGACAATTTTTATCCGATTGTGTCAGATGGAGTGGAATGGTTTTCGAGCGAATATATTTAAAATGTTACTTTAAAAAAAGAAATAGGTAGATCTGCGTAATTTCCCTAAAATACTGGTCATTCATGGTATATCGGTTTGATGATGACAACATATACTTAGGTTGTGTTACGGGATGGATACATTTTGATTCCTGGCCTAAATAATGTTCTCTTACGTTCCTACTTGTTTAAACATCATTAGTAAATACAAGTGATTTTGGGCGTAACAAGCGATGCTTTATCTTAATACCAACTACGCCATAGGAAGTGGTAGTTTATCGTAAGGGATACGTGACTCCAGCTTCTGTGATTACGCAATTATTGCGGGCAGTATTTATTCGCTTGTGTTCCGGCCCCGAGGCGTCGCATTCTTACACGCCGCACTTAAAAAGAAATATTGGTAGGTAAGTGGAAAGATGCTTATGTTCTCTGCATATGCGTCGATAATTTCACCCGACTGCGGATTCAAGACGGTAATGTTTCGAGCATAATATATGTATGTGGGATTTATTAAAACATGGCAACATAAAAATGATTCTTCTTCACAAATAGGCATTACTATATTTGTCTTTCTCATTGCCATCACTCTACCATCTTTTCTTACATTTTCGGAACATTTACAGTGCTTTCAAACTTTAGATATTTTTCCCGATTTTCTTTGGAGTTTGTGTTCTTTTTTTGATCTTCTTACAATTTTGCTCGGTGGAATGTTTTCTTTATAACAACCTGTAAGATGGACTGCAATTTTTTTTCGAAATTCGGTAATGTGAATTTTCTGCTTCGTAATATTTTTGTATAGAATGTAATTATTTACAACCGTAGTATTTAATAATAATTCGAAAACTAGTTTCTTATACCTTACCATTGCCCTACAGTACCTACCAGGGCGTAGAAGCGGCTCGCGTGGCCTGAACAGAATTGTCTTAGAAATACGCGTGGCTCTCAAAGGGTTGATTGGTTAATCACCTTGTTAATTTAATAAGGCGTGTTTTACCTACAATATGTCGATATACAAAATTCTGGGCGCAACGTTAATAGCAAGATACGAGAATTCAAAAGAATTTTGTTTTACAGACTGCTACATAATGAATTTATAATTTGCGGTGTGGAGGAACAATTAGAGATCGGGATGGCCTCAGGAATGAATTTAAATAAACCAAAGCGTTCTTGCTAACCGCACGAGTTTAAGTTTTGTAGTGTTTTTTAGAAGTAAAATTTCAGAAGGAAATATTAGCGCTACGTATTAAAATGCGTTTTGATCATAATTACCCTTAGAAAAATCTACGGTTACAAAGGCATATTTTGCACCAAAAATATATAATTTCGTATTATTATGTAGATAGGTACCTATATATCTAGGGTTCCAATAAAAAAAACCGACCGTGGAAGGGTACACGCGCAAATATAAATAGCAATTTGAACTTCTTAAACATCAATTACAATAGTACATAATTAAATCTACCTGTTTTGGTTAAATTACATAGAATGTAAGAGATGAGTTCGTCCGCCGGCATAGGGTAGCCACTGTTCATACCGAACGAAAACAAGTTCCTTCTTCAATCTTTGGCGATGCTGACATAAAAAAGTCCATAGGCAGCAGTGGCGACCTACCATCTGGTAGACTGCATGCTCGTTTGCTATCGGTATATTATATAAACAAGTACCTAATATTGTCAAATTATTTGAAAAAAAAAAACTTTAATAATTTAGCTATACATCGTTGAATATCGCTTTTTTGGATTTTGCGTCAAATAGTTATAAGAAAATACTTAATATATTGCTATGCTAGGTGTACCCTGCGCGGGTTGCTACGCCATCACAAAAAAATACCTTCGCGAGCTAATGAATAACAACTTTGCTAAAGATCATGACATGATCAAACGAATAGTCTATGACTCTATAGAGGACATACAGACATAAATACATACGTACATACATACATACGCTCGAAAAACACAATCCTATAACTTATTTATTATTTGGAACATATGAAATTAGGTCAAACGCATACTTTCACGTCTATATATGCCCCGTAGCGAATTTACGGTTCTCGCGTGTTTCAAACGGGAGGAATTAATGAAATCGCCCACGGAAACAAAATGGCAACCGGGGTTCCTAATAGCTTGATGACTACTGTTCGTAAAGATCTTAGAGGGGGAATAAGCTATAGAGCGCTCTTGTTAAGGATGCATGATGCTATAGTGAAAAGGCCTATGTAGAAGACTTGGTTCATTAGTGGCGTTGACTTTGTAGTTTCGGGGACTAGAATAGAGCTACGGTATTCTTTGTCGATGATAAGAGATGCCTAAGAACGAGCTTCTAGGATAGCAGGCGGTAAGACTGGGGGCTCGAACCACTCAGTTAGTGACCCCATTAAGGATGACAGTGTGTGCGGTTGTATAAATTTGTAAATACCACACGGTGTAGCAGCTCTTTTCCCCTCACGGTGCTCGACGGGAGATCGCGCTCAGAGGACTCCTGTTGCTTTCCTATGGAGTGGAGTCCTTGTCATAGATCGAGGATGGTAACTGGTGGGGTTTTAGTGGGTAAGTTTTCGACACTCTCCGGCATCACTCTTGCGACAACGAATACATTTTGAAGGTTTCCCACTCGGAAGAAAAAAAGGAAGGCTAATCATTGACGTAGCGTGAGGGATTATGTCTCTGGACACCACGTCTTAGACAATACTATTTAATGCAATTGAAGTAGAAAATTAAAATAGAGTTCTCCTGTGTGGTCACTTAAGATCATTAATGCTTACCAATTTTATGAAATCGGCTAAACTGTTTGAGATAAGGTCGCGATATTTACGATGAATGAAGTCTAATTAAAATAAGCATATTCAAATATTAATACATGAAGCAAAAACTTGTGGTACATTTTTAAGTAATATGCCGCGAAGGGATTAGTATGAAATTTTGCACAGTTATCATGGACGTAGAGAAGGAGTGCAGAATGTTAATATTTTTTTCAAATAATACATATAACATACATAAAAATACATTACACACACTACCGTGCAATTTGTTACAAACACATAAATAATAAACAAAATTAAACATTCAACATATGAAAACGCAGAACGTCAAAAATGTCAGATGTCTTTGTCAAAATACCCGTTATTGATTTTAAATGCAGCTTTGTCACTTAAACCTCTTTTTACCTTTCGGGTGTGTTAGAATAATTTGAAATTAGGAGATACTTTGGACAATATCAAGTTTAGTTTTTGAGTTGAATTAGGGTCGAACCGTTGCGACGGGTGACTAGTAATCAATAATATAGTCAGTATAGTCAAGGCTTTTTTTTTTAAGGTTTTAACGGTTTAGCAGTTAAGTACTCTATTTTTATTCCTAGTCTGTGGTAAACCCGAATGTTCAATCAGACGTCGAAACGAATCGGGAATCTCGTATGCAAAGTTTAAAACGTTTATCTTTCCGATTCGAATTAGGTGTTCTAAATTGATACGAACATCGAACTTACTTAAATGCCTGGTTGTGAATTCTTCGTAATCGTCCGATTTGATAAGTATCTACAGAAAAGAGTTATTAATAACGTTTTGTTTTGAATTCAAAATGATAACATGGTACAGCTTCTGTTAGTATAATCGCTTAGGAATCTGCTCGACATAGTTATAGCTAGGTATATATAATGAAGATTTTCTTTGCATGCAACTAACGGTTTTCTTATAAAATTGAAGTAGCAAACAAGCATGCAGTCTAAGGTAAGGCACTGTATGGTAAGGACATAGGTACCTATAGGTAAAACAGGGATTCTATCTTATGTCAATCATAGATTCGTAGCTACTTTCGAGGACTAAGAAAACATTTATCTATTATGTAATCGATAGTAGCTATTGCTTCAGTACTTTAGATATATAGATGCTTAACTACTTTAATTAAATTCGCCATAATCGGACTAACTTAATTGATACAACTGATTCTAATATGGCGTAGATAATTGTTACTCCTTGGAACAAATGTTTGAATTTGATTTTGTGAATAATTCTGGCGATTGCCTCTGATTGATGCCTAGATATAGATATTTTCGTCAATATACTCTTAAAATTAGGGTGTTGTTATTCACCAATTCTTAAATCCTATTTTATTCGCTGCACCGGATCTTAAGACAGGTCTTGAAGGTAGCCCTAAATGGGCATCCATATGCTTCACGAGATAGGCGTCGCCAGCTGAGCTGTTTCAAAAAGTTAATGTACGTGGTTTTCGCAGTTTAAATGTAAACACATCGCCAATAGGGTCAAATAAAATGTTTAAGACATTTTTTGAAACTCCAGCTAGGGTATTTGACTTTCCCTGCTTAAACTTAACAACGTCTTTACAGCTCAATTATAGATCCCTTTATGACGAAATATAGTGCGTATGAAGTAGGTTCTCATGCTTTGAAGGGATATCGCATCAACCCATTATTAGCCCACTGCTGGGCACGGGTCTTCTCCCAGAATAAGAGAGTTTAGGCCATAGTCCACCACGCTGGCCAAGTGGGAATTGGTGGACTTCACACACCTCCGAGAACTTTTTTTTAAGAACTCTCGGGTGTGTAGGCTTCCTCACGATGTTTTCCTTCACCGAAAAGCAGTGATAATTAATTTCTAATACGCACATAAATCATTGGTGCGTGCCTGGGTTTGAACCTTGGACCATCCGATCGAGAGGGCAAGTTTCAACCATTAGGCTATCACTGCTCTCTGAAGGAATATGATAAGACTAAACTCCTATCTATTTATTCATAGCAATATTTGCAAGGTGTTAAAATGTTCATACTTGTATATTATTCGACAAAGGAAGCACGACCGCAACGCCTACTTCTAGCGCAAAACGGCTCTGCCGTATCGGTGGAAGGGTGTAATGGCTACATCATTTTTATACGAGGCAACATTCTTAGTTCTCGAAAATAGCAAAGTATCTATGATCAACTTCAGATAAACCTCTTGTTTTGCATGAAGTTGCTTATGCCCATGGGCGGCAGTGACCACTTACCATCAGGTAGACTGTATGCTTGTTTGCTAATTCATTTCTATACCCAAGAAATTAGTGTGACGGTGGCACCTGTACGGACCGCACTGCCTTTCAGAACTACAAATGATGCCAGACTACGCAAAATAAAGTTTGCTTTTTAAATTCAGTTAAAATAATAACCATATTTTTATAAGAAGGTACTTTTTATTTGTTATCGAGCGGGAAACCTTCAAAAGGTACCCGACGCCGTGGGAGCAATGCCGGGGTATGTGGGATTTATACCTACCTCACTTAAACCCCCCCGATGGCCATTCTCAGGGCTGCGTGGAAGATTCCGGGATCTCTAATGGAACACAACCGGAGTCCTCCGAGGCGATGCCCCCTTCGAGCTCTTCCCAGTGAGCATTGTACTCACTGCGCCTCCTGGTGTTTACGATAGCATGTGGCCACACATGCCGTCGTCCTACATGGGGTCGCTTAGCTGGACGGTTCGAGTTCCCACTCTTACTGCCCGCAACCCCAGAAGTCCCTTTTAGTCGCCTCTTACGACAGGCATGGGATACCGTAGCTCTATTCTGATCCCGGAACTACAGGGATAATATGCAGACGTACCTATTACTTGTGTATAGTACATAGTAAGTATAGTGCATACCTATACATTACTATAGTATTGTACGCACAGCTTTACATTCGATACGATACTGCATACTTCGGGATCTTTTATCTCAGTATTACAGCAGCGATATTCTTCAGAAAATTTCCGTACAAACTTATATTATCGAGTGCTAATTGCGGGTGAAATGAACGTCTAAAGCTTTCTACTCTGGGTACGATTTTTAGATGTAAGACATCTTTAATTCCTCCAACCTAAAATTGATGAATGTAATAACAATTAGATACCTTATCTACTTTTTATTCATTCGTTAAATACATAAGTATTATACGTAAATAAAAATTCACAACATTTTATTATTTCTCTTACTTATATGTTCATTTCAAAGCATCATATCATGAGCATATTCTGTTTTGTATGAATATTAACAATTTGCCATAATTGTATTATTAAGTTTAGACTTTCCATAGGTGGATACTATTTTCTAATATTATCAATAGGTGTCAAAAATGTTCTCTTTCCAAGACACATATACATAGAGTTACCACAAAGAAAGACTTGAGCTTCGTACCTAATTACGAGTAGGCATACGCAAAATAATTTTAATATCACCTGACATTTGTGTTTGAAATATGCCTATAATTGGCAACAATATTTACATTTAACAGCTTTTTTCATCCAACAGTCTAAAAATCGCATTTCCGTCTTATGTATTGCCGGCCTTATCTCCAGCGGAGTCCTGCCTCTCACAGAGATAAGGCGGACATCGCCAAAGAGATCCGGCCGCGATACGCTAACAATTAACAATGAGACATTATACTTACGCTGCCGATAATTACGAGGACTCCCGATTTGCTTAGACTTGAATTATAGCGTCTTGTTCGGCCAAGTGTTTTAATTGACTACGTTTAACGTTTGTGGCCGGACTGGAAGGGACTCACAATGGAATGCAATTGACAAAGCTCGGAAATGTATTAGCTCGTGGGTTATTTCTCTTTTGAATCGTTATTAATTTACAAGTAAATTGGCTTAGGATCGATGTTCTTGATGTGTTTTGGAATACTTGTGCTCGAACTTTTTTAATACATATTACCTACCTATATGTATTAAAAAAGTTCGAGCACAATGTGTGTATAATTATTGTGTACATTCTAATTTTAGATGGTAGATATTTGTGTTTGTAGGATGACAAAGGATTATGACAGTCGAGCTATCATTACCGAAGTTATGAACTAATTTTCGCTCTGTGCTCGTAGTAGACCTACCCTTAGTACGAAAGAATCTTGTTTTTGCGAAACAAGAATTTTTCTTGTATCGGCCCATATTTGATGGCAAGCTCAGTATAGAAACGTTGATATTTTTTTGAATTTTTGAATTTTAAAAGCGCGTTTGATAGGGAGAAAAGTTTTGATAGCGAAATATATCGATGACGAAGAAAATTATCATTGGCGAAACTTTTTTAAAATATCGACAAAGAATAATAATAACACAGTAGACATATTATAATATAAGTGTACCTATATATTTGTACTGTGCTAATAACATCGTATACCTACTTACTATCGTGAGTAAGTGCGTTATCACTTATTAAAAATGTGATAGACAATAAAATGTATATTATGTGGATCTGATTGTAAAATAAGCCACTCCTAGACTCCATTCATCATATTATTATGGCAAGTTTTAGAAATAGGAGAATCCAACTGATCCAAGACCCCCCTTCCTTTTTTACAATTTCGTTAACAATATTCAGCTGGCCAAACAATAAAACCGATGCCCTGTCGCCGCTATTCAATTCCGCGATAGTCAATGGGTAATTTTAATCGACATTTATTCACTGCAACTTTGTTAGAAAAGATGAAAAAAGACTCTTTCTTATGAGAATAAAAGGTAGTAGAACTAGTAAGTTTTGGCCGGCCATCTACCGCCGGTAGAACCAATATTATGATACTCTGAGGTACTGGCGATTCCATTTTCTGAGCTATTGGCGATTTTATATAAAATAAAATTATTTTGTATGTATAGTACAATTACGTTTCGAGTAAGTTATGCTTGTTTAAAACATGAAAATAGATACGATAAACAATAATTTAATATTAGTTTCAGAACGTTTATATCAATGTCATAATATTGAAACATGACAGACAGGGTTCCCAACTTAGGGGTTTTTCCCACAAATATACGGGATAATTAAGGAGGATGGGTATTTTTAGGGGTGTAATATTTTTAGAGGTATTTTTAGGGGTTTTTATAACTTCAACTCATAGGCGTTTTTAAAGGGAAATCTCCGCGCCAGGCTATACGATCATGCCTCACGACGAAAAAAAATAAAAGGACATGCACTACACCCGCAGACGTTATTTTTTTATTTTTCGTCGTCAGGTCAGGTTGCCACGAAGAATTCCAATTCATAATTCATTATCGAGAATTTTAGGGGTTTTTAGGGGGGAATACGTTTTTGAGACTTGGTAACCCTGTGACAGATGACAAGTGACATTAAATTGTTTCAATGTTTTTGTTTTGTAATTTGTAATGCTGTTTTGTTACGAGTTTAAAAATATTAGAAATGAACCCAAAACACATTTCTTTCACAGTTAAATGTGATGAACACTATAATTCTCATTATGCATTTAAAGGTGAGTCAAGTATTTCTTTTTAATCATTCTTATCTAGTGAATATATTGTATTTAATTTTTCCGGTTCGAGATTTCTCTATTTTAGTCAGTAATAATAAACAAAGATCTTCTAAGGCTTATTTTTGGTTTCACCCCTTAACTTTTTGTAGTGTCCAGAAAAGCAAACAAAATCCATATTTGCTTGTCAGTAGAAGTGTGTAGTTGCCGGCAAAGACGACTTAGGACTATTCCTTGAAGATGGGCACCAGGTTGAGCATGTGGTCGCTTATCGAACAGTATAGTTAAAATCGAAGGTTGGCTGGTTAATTTTCAGGTTAATTTTCATTCAAGTCTAAATAAAGTAAATGAGGTAAAAAATATAAACGGAATTCAACATCTCATGAAACCTTTAAACAGTTTTGCTTTAGTAAAAAGTGTCTTATATACTCTTGAAATTAATTATTAATGCAGTTATATTTTTACTTTTCTGTAAGGTTAATCAAAATGTTTTAAACATTGTTGTTCGACAAGTGTTGAAGTGCAACATCAATCATGCAAGCCAAGTACGGTGACTATTAGAACATGCCACACTTGTCCAGCATTGTACCTAAAGACTGTTAACTGAATGGACAATACATTAACATTGTTTCCCCATCTTATAGTATCGTTTAGATTCAAGGTGGTAGAACCAGCGTAGTTCGACCGGGGAAGTACCACCGCCACACCCATTTCTAGCGTGAAGCATTTCTTGCGTTTCAATAGAAGGGTGTGGTTGCCAGCACACTTTCACATGTGGCGACCATCATAGTCCTCGGGAGTAGCAATGCATCTGTGATTGACTTCAGATGGAACCCATGTTCTGTATGAAGTTGATTACAGATGTCCATGGGCGGCAGTGACCACTTACCATCAGGTGGACTGCATGCTCGTTTGCTACTTCAGTAAAATAAAAAAAAATAAAAATTGAGAGTAGACCTTAGTGTATCTATTTTAGTGATTTAGCAAATGTTAATATTTGATCATTCGTGAATGTCAAGTTTGGTTGACAAACTACAGTTCGATTTAGTTTTGTATAAATTTAGCAACCTGTTTTTGCAAAAGTCTACAATACAATATTTGCAAAACATTTCTTTTTCTATTTTTTTATAGGATCAAAATAGCAAACAAGCATGCCGTCTGCCTGATGGTAAGTGATCACTGCTGCCGTAGACATCTGTAAGCAACTTCAAATAGAACATAGATTCTGTGTGAAGTCAATCACAGACACATTTCTACTCCCGAGGACTACGAAGGTCGCCTCTTATAAAAGTGTGCCAGCAACCACACCCTTCCATCGGAACGCAAGAACTGCTTCATGCTGGAAATAGGTGTGGCGGTGGTACTTTCCCGGTCAAACTACACTGGTTCTACCACCTGTAAATTGTTACGTCTCTAATCTACATATCTACATACACTAAATGCTTAAGGCTTCTATATGATAAATTATTAATCAAGTTACAGGCCATTTATCTTCAATATCATGACCGTTTTATAACGGTAGAAGCAGGAGATGAACTTATGTTCATCTCCTGCTTCTAACTTTACCAAGGGTTTAATAGATAAGCAACATGTAGAATATATCATTTAATTGCTTGTTTAATGTGGGCAATTTGAATCCTTGTATACTAGTGGTAATAAGTGCAGATCAAAAACCTAAAATAGGTATTTATATTAATATTGATGTATTATAGCGTGTCAGAAATACTGAATATAGTGGATAGCTGTCTTATTATAGATCAGAAAATAATATAAGATTCATTATATCAATGTACAATACATCTTATACTACACATATAATTGTTATATAAATTGTGTCCTATATTTACTCATATACAATAATCTCTATATCTTTAATTTTTTTTCACATTATGAACATAATAGGATACGTAATAATTGTTTAACTGACCATTATATTAAAATTTATGTTTACAATGCTTCAAAATATAATTTTTTACTATTTGTAATAGGCTAGTGTGTAGATATTAAAAAAATTCACTATAATACACCTACCTAATTAAAAACAGTTTTTTTTGTCTATATATACTTACAATTATAAGAGTTAGAAACAACTTCTTGTTTCAGATAAGAAAGTGGCTGAATCGGCAACTAATGGCTGGCGAACTCAGCTATTAGTTGAAGATCGTGGACTTATTCCTGACCATAAGTTTGATCTATAGACCAGGTACACAGGGTAATTAAGGTAATCAATTAGTCTTTTGATCCTTTATAATATTTTTAATCCTTTATCCTTTAATCCAAGGATTATTGTGCGAGTGTATTTCCTGACATATCCCAAGCATTCAACAAGGTGTGACAATAAAATCCTTGTTCCGTGGCTGCGTGTATGTAGTTCTCAAGTCCTTCATAGAGAATAGACACTTCTTAGTACAGAACGGTGAAGCGCTCTCCGGCCTTTGTAGTAGTATCAACGCAAGGGTTCCACAGGGCAGCGTGCTTGGGCAGCTACTCTACCTGATTTACACCACTGACCTGCCAACATCAGATTGCATACCGACCGGAACCTAAGCCGACGATACTGCTATCCTGGCTTCGCATTGACTAAAAACATCTCGGACTGGCTCAAAAAGTTGAGAATCAAAGCAAATGAAAGCAAATCGGTCAATGTTAAATTTACTTTGAAGAAAGATACATGTCTGTCAGTAAAGTTAAACCACCTCGATATCTCACAAACAGATTGTGTAAGATACTTAGGCCAACAGCTGGACAAACGAAGGACGTGGTAAAAAAATAGTACTAAAGCCAATAGATTTTGCGTACAAATACGCAAAATCTATTTGCTAATAGGTCGACAGTGACAATTATCTATGAGCTATAAACTGCCCTTGTATAAAACTATAGTCAAATAACATCTTAATCTGGACCTATGGGATCCAATTATGGAGGAAAGCCTCTCACTCTAATATATAAATCGTGCAAATATTTCAGAATAAAATGCTGAGAATAGTAACCAATGCTCCGTGGGCCGTCACAAATGATCAGTTACATCACGACCTGCAAGTTAACTTAGTAAGACAAGAAATAATACAACATACTAAAACCAATCAGAAAAGAATAAAAAACCAGCCAAACCCCCTGGCAAAGGTCCTCACGAAGGAAACTCGCAGGACTCGCAGGCTGAAAAGAAAAATTCAAGACATTAAATAAACCTGTTTATACTAAGTAAAGTAGGAGGATGAGACATAGGTCATATCGAGCATGTCATAAACCCCAACCAACTTACTATTTAATGTCCCAGGTGTGAGAGATCGTAGTAAATAAAGAAACATATAAATAAGAAAGTGAAACTATTGAAAGTGGTGCAATGGGGAATAATTAAACTAATCAGACAACATCTCAAATTTGGTATAAGGTAAGAAATAATTGTAATATCAAGATTTATAAAGAAAATAATATAGACAGTGTATTGGGTTGGTTGGGTTAGGGTTGGGTTAGGTTTGGAGGTACAATCTATTAAAAGCGATTAAAATCTTCTTTTTTGATTTATCCAATGTGCACTTTATATGATGTAGCATTTTAAGGTAATTGCAGTTACGCTATCCGGAACTAATAGTTGCAGGAGCCAATGCAAATGATAAGATAATAAATGAATCATATCATTTCACTATAAACTTCACTTAAGTATCTAATCTATCGAGTGGGGAAGCCTTAAATCAGTCATAATTAAACATTAGTTGTAGCTTTGTAGTGCCTAGAAAATGCAGACCAAAAAGTTTTTATGTACATATTTATGTATATCCACATTTACATTAATTGTCGAAGGACATGTAAACTTGGACCTAGAGCCAAAAAATGGTGCATTTGATACGGAATTGTATGAAAATGTAATAGATACCAAACAATGTTTAGTAAAATTAACATATTTAACGACAAGCCCATTTTTATTGGCTAAATGTAAGTATACATGTAGGATATTGTTTACGTTACGTTATTGATTGATTGTGTTTGTTAGTATGTTTGTTGTTCCGAAATCATAGTAATGAGAAGGGATTTTTTATTTTATTTTATATAAAAATATATTTTTTAAACAATATGAAATGTTGTTAATCTATACGAAGTTAAGAATTGATTTTATCTTTTTACAGTTCTGGACGCTGGCATGAGGGTCCCAAAGAGTATTCTATTAGGTAACAACATTGACCTAGGCAGCTACCATGAATGTTTAGGTATAAATGAACAAGTGCAGAAACTGCTGATGGAAGGAAAGTATTGTATGATAAAGGTACCATTGAATCAGGACTTTAGCCTCATAAATAAACAATTTAAAACCTCATTTGATTCGTATAACATGTCAATGAATAGGGAAGTTGCAGAACGTTTGGAAGAATTGGATGCATTGAAAAGCAGATATATAAACATTTTGGGAGGCGATTTAGGAGATCATTTACGGTGAGTTGATTTTTATATTTATCTTACATTAGTTGATAGGTACCTACATATAAGAAATTATATATTTTTTGATGCAAAATATGCCTTTGTAACCGTAGAATTTTCTATGGGTTATGATGATCAAAACGAATTTCAAAGTATAACTAGTTGAACCGGCGACCTTCGTTTCGCCTAAAAGACAAAAATCTAAAATCATCAGTGTTTCTCTACTATATTATACATGTATTATACATAAAACCCTTCCTTTTGAATCACTCTATCTATTAACAAAAACTTCATTAAAATCCGTAGCGTAGTTTTATAGATCAAAGCATGCATAGGGACAGACAGCGAGAAGCGAGTTTGTTTTATACTATGCAGTGATTATTGTAGTAGTAATAGTGTAGTTTAATTACATTACTATTTGTATTTCCTTTGACTAGGTCTAGAATCTAGGTCCCTATGTATGAAGTAATGTCGAAAACAGGTTTACAGAAGAGGATATTTAATTTACACAGCTCTTGTACTATATATTTCTATTTACTGTCTTGTGTTTCTATAATCATTTCTATAAAAAAATACTTAACGAACTAAAATGAACAAAAAATTATACATTATAGAAAATGTTTTTTTGTAAATTATTAATAAGACGAAACATATTAGATGCCATATGTTTATATTACGTTTTTTTTTTAAACAAAGCGTTTTATCTACTACTCATTTGGAGCAGTATTTACGTATTATAGTACATTTTTATTTTACATGGAAATATTAAATAGAAGCATAGTTTTCTACCATGCTTGTCATACCATTTCCTTCATTATTGCTTGCATCAAAATATCGATGAGACAGCATGGTAGAGACTTTTCTAGGAAAATATATCATTTACTATTTGATAGTACATGAGTCATGGCACTTTTAACATAAGGCACGGAATTGTTTCCATTAAAATTATAATATAATATAGCTTATGAAATGTTTGGTATCTATATAAAATATTTGCAATATACAAATCTTACATATTATTTAAAATATAATTTCGAAGAGCACCTATGTATAAATACAATTGACTTAAATTGTATGTTTAGAAAGTTATTGCAACACTTACTGAAAAACTTTTTATTTATTTTCTTACAGGACAATATCAATTAATCAGCTTGAGGGATTGAGCGTCAGATTAGCAATATGCATACCCAAAGCATGCAGTACTAAGCTGTTTATAAACACACTATTGCCATTCTTAAAATATTCTGATGAATTTTGCCGCATAAAAGGCGACAAGCCATGGGTGCCTGCAGATACTATTGCTGTGTAAGTATGATGTTTTTTTTATCTGGCAAAAGTAGCAAACGAGCATGCAGTCCACCTGATGGTAAGTGATCACTGCCGGCCATGGGCATCTGTAATCAACTACACACAGAACATGTGTTTCATATGAAGTCTATCACAGATGCGTTGCTGCTCCCGAGGACTATGATGGTCGCCTCATGTGAAAGTGTGTGCAACCACACCCTTCTATCGAAATGCAAGAAATGTTTCACGCTAGAAATAAGTGTGGCGGTGGTACTTTCTCGGTGGAACTACACTCGTTCTACCACCTTAACTTAATCGTATTATCTTATTTAATATTATGAAAGCGAAAGTTTTCGAGGATGTACGTGTGTTTCTTACTGTCCCGCAAAAACTACTGGTCAGTTTTTTTATCTGATTTAAGTAGCAAATGAGCATGCAGTCCACCTGATAGTAAGTGGTCACTGCCGTCCATAGACATCGATGAGCAACTTCAAATAGAACATGGGTTGTATCTAAAGTGAATCACCGATGCGTTCACTCACGTCACGTGACTCACAGATGCGTTACTGCTCCCGAGGACTATGATGGTCGCCTCGTAAAAAGTGTGCCGGCAACTACACCCTTCCATAGAAACGCAAGAAATTCTCCACGTAGAAAATAGGTAAAATTTTACTGCAATGGCACAAATATAGCTTATGACCTACTCATCACCGAGGTACCGAAGCGTGCAAAATCGCAAGAATGACATAGTTAAATATAGCGTAATAAATAATAATAAAAGTAATAAAATATGCGTAACATTATTATTATATTATAAACAATATCACACAACAATATAATTTTTCGAGGTGGTAGGTATGTTGATACTGGGGAAGTATCTATGTCACACCCTTTTTTATGGTGAAGCAATTTTTGCGTTGGGAGTTTAGTTGCGAGTAACAACTAGCAATGTGCTGAGTATGGTTTGACTCTAGTCAGATCGATTCCTGCTTTAGAACTCGTCTACTCGAATACCAATTTATTTTGATTCGAATACGCCTGGATTCTACTACTAGTCATGAAGAATCAATTCGTACTCACTAACTCGATTCTATTTACGCGAGTCCAAGTGACTCGAGTCTCGTGTTCGAGTTTGCTCAACACCCCACCCCCGATTCCGATTTATTAGGCGTAACTTCTTTAGGATCTAGAGATGGAATGTCAACGAGGACCAGATTCGAATCCCCGTTCTGTATAAAGTTGCTTACGAAAATTATAATATTGATTTATAATTATTAATATTGATTTATAATTATTAAAATTGATTTATATTTAATTATACTGATGATTTATAATTTTTGGTATAATAACAAGGGTTTTAGGTACAGAAAATGATATCCATGACGTAGAGCCTGACTACAAAAACTCAAGTATTCCACTTGTAACGAGTGAAGTATCGAGATTGTAACCAACATGTCTCATTTATTTGCCTTATCGCATGCATTAAGTGGAATTTTAAACGTAATTTTGCTAAGCAAATACCGATGATGTTTACGTCACGGTTCATTTTTTTTTATATGACTGAAGTAGCAAACGAGCATTCAATCCACCTGATGGTAAGTGCCCATGGACATCTGTAAGCAACTTCATATAGAACATGGGTTCAATCTGAAGTCTATAACAGATGCGTTGCTATTCCCGAGGATTATGATGGTCACCTCATATGAAAGTGTGCTGGCAACCACACCCTTCTATTGAAACGCAAGAAATGCTTCACGCTAGAAATAGGTGTGGCGGTGATATTTCTCCGGCCGATGTACAGTGGTTCTACCATCTTGAATATGAATTAAATTAATATAAAATTTATATATATATGGACTGTGACTCAGTTAATGACTATCATCAGTTAATTTTCTAGGTTTTGTAGTAAAAAGCCGAGCCCTAAACCCAGGGTAAACATAAATTTTATTAGAGACAATGAAACTCTGAGATAATATGATAACCCCTCTCTTAATTTGTCCGCGTGATGTCATCATGATGTCACGATGTCCACCAATTCGCACTTGGCCAGCGCGGTGGACTATGGCCTAAACTCTCTCATTCTGAGAGAAGACCCGTGCCCAGCAGTGGGACAATAATGGGTTGACGACGATGTCACGAGCGCTTATTTTGGCTTTTAATGCGCGAAGTTTGGGCTTTTAGCGTTTACTACTTGTGACTAAGGACACAACTTGTCGTGGATACATGTTGTCGGGTGTCTTAAGATGAATTGAAATGTAGGGGCTACTGGCTACTTGCTGTTGGCAGAGGCTGAACGGAAGTACTGGTGCGTTCCACCAGAAATCCCGGAATCCCGTGTAAAAATATCACATAACTCAGTTTTATTCCTAAAAGCATTGAGTATTTTTGGAAGATGTGCCTTGTGAAATAAAAAAGATGCGGATTACATTTTTCTCATTCTAATAAGCACGCGAATTAAAAAAAATATTTTTATTAAAGTAACATCAATTTGGGTAACATTGAACTGCGGTGTAACTTTGAACAAAGTTGTGAAAAAAATATATTAATTTATTACATGGAAACTTCTTGTTGTTTCAATATCGTACCTGCGTAAAATGGATTGCCAAAATGTTGTAATAGCAATGAAAGTAAAAAAAGGTACCTGTTAATGTCATAATTTTAAAAAAATACCGCCTTTTCCGTAGTGAAGTTGTTGCAAGTGTTTGATGCTCCGTTTTGAAATAGCAATTATAATATAAAACTTACCGTAAACAGGTGTGTTTTGGTGTTTATCTTTAAAATGTATATTGTATATTATTATTTTGAAACTGTACTATCCGTATCCCATGTTGAATATTGCGTAAAACTGTTAAACTTTTGACGACGTCGAAATTGGATGTAATACGGGTAACTTTGAACGGTTCAAAGTTACCTGTATCATAAAAAAATATTTTTTTCGGAGGCTCAGGGTCGCTCAGCGTGCTATGGAGAGGGTTATGCTCGGAATTTCGCTACGAGACATGATTCGCAACGATGAAATCCGTAGACGAACGAAGCTTACCGACATAGCTCTCAAAATAAGCAGGCTGCAGTGGCAATGGGCCGCCACATCGCTCGTAGGACCGATAACCGATGGGGAAGAAAGGTCCTCGAGTGGCGACCATGTTTAGGCAAAAGGAGTACCGGTCGCCCCCCTACCAGATGGACCGGTGACCTGAAGAAGACAGCGGGAAACCGTTGGATTCAGAGGACACAGGACCGGTTGGAGTGGCGCCATTTATGGGAGGCCTATGTTATGTCTATGTTTCGTCCATCCTTTTTTTTTTGTTTTCGAGGGGGAAACCTTCCAAAGGTACCCGATGTTCCGTCCATCCTATGGATGGATGGAATAAATAATCAAAAAAAAAACTAGTATCTTATTTTACCACCAAATTGACTTGATTCATATGGCAAGACCAAGTTGTCTATTGTATTTATATAACAAAATAAATGTATTTTTTATAGATTTGGTTTTAATTAACAATAACATGTTAATTAATTTTACTCAGACCTTAAAATATTCGATTAATGACGGATTTTATATCCTCAAAAAATTATATTCAAAGTTACCCAAAACTAAGGATAACTTTGAATTTGAGTTTTAGGGGTAATTGTGGATAGTTTAATTGTTTTCTCCGTAAATTTATTGTGTTAGATTAATAAACCAGCTAAAAAGGACACTATTCATTTAATAAAAACAAGGTGCAATAAATATAAAACAGATTATAATATCACAAATATTGTAAAAAATGTTCAAAGTTACCCAAATCGAGTTTATTGCTATTAAAAAATAAATGAATGAATTGGCGTATACATCATCTTGATCTTATACTTTAATATGGTCATGATATGTTTAAACTAATACCTTTATGTTTTCAGGACGGTGTTCACCATAATAGGATTGCTGACTATAATGAGTACCTCCTTGGATGTATGGTATACTGGTATTTTAAGAAAAGGTAATTTTGTTGCAAAAGCTTTGATAGTTTATCATTTATACACAATAGTAATACTCTTACAATTTATTAAGGAAACTATGAAATATCGAAATGAACTACTGGTTTAAAACATATATTATATTAACCTGTATATTATGTATATTGTATGTGTGACCTGTACGGTCATTTTAAAAAAAGTGCCCTAAGGGATCGTTACCGCATCAATGATTGGTCGTCTACTTTACTTTACCTCTACTTTACGTCTACTTGGTATTTTTTTTATAATATGAAAGTAGCAAATAAGTACAGAGTTCACCTGATGGTAAGGGTCACTTCCGCCCATGGACTCCTGTTATCAACCTGAGATAAGATCAGTCTTACCGGAGGTAGGTAAGGTAGACGCAGATGCATTGTGAGAGACATTCTTATTTTATTTTATTAATTTATTTTACATGCAAACAGCATAACGTACAATATTTATTTAGGAAGACTAACAATTTAGAAAGAATTACATATGCAATGAGTGTTAAGTTAATAAAATTTAAATGAAGTAAAATAACTCTATACGATAAATAATAATTATCTTAGAGTTCAGTCTTAGGAAGCAAAACTATCGAGGTAGGTAGACAATTTGTTTTTTGAATAACTACATTTATCATGAAAGATGTTTATGTCAGCTGACGCACAAACTTCATTGAATTCTGCAGAGACTACTCTTATTCGAGGCTTTCCAACCACATACATCACATCATTCAGAACACAGCAAAACAGCGCCTAACACTGCTGTTATTAGTCATCAATAGCATAAAATAATCTTAAATTTCTGTTTTAGATCCAAAAACAATCAACGCAGTGTACAGGTCGTTTTCTGTTTACAACAACACGCGTCGTTTGGTGACTTATACGGCGAATCCCAACGCAATCGAGTGTTTGGACGGAATACGAGTCTTGGCGATGCTTTGGGTTATCATCGGGCACTCCTTCGTAACTCAGCCGTTGTTTTACAACAATATCGACCTTGTCCATGTATGTACGCATTGTTGACATCATATTAATGATATATCATTGAGGATTTTCAAAATAAACACAAATTGTTTCTCTGAAAATACAAAGAAACGACATTTAAAGTTCACTTATATCGATTCCTCAATTATATCCTTTCGTTTATCTTTCTAACACTTTTTCTAATAATGAATTGCATAAAATAATTTAAATATCTTCCACCATTTTAGTCTCGCGTCAATTCTTTTTGCGCGACACAGATAACCACAGATACTCACGCGACAAATTTGAATTAATGGAATGTTATGTGACATTTCATTACATACGAATCGTCGAAACTTAACAATTAGCTCAAAATTAGTAACCAGGAGTAGCAGAGAAAGTAACAGGAGTACAGCGAAACTTTTGCGGTACGATTTTTATGTATCGTGGTCTCTTAATAAAATTCGGAAAATAATAGTATAAAAATGATTGTAGTATAATAGGTCTTATGGTCTTTCTAATTCTTATGATTACGATTTTATTTTATACTAGTTATACCCCGCAGCTTCGCCCGCGCTAAAAGTGTCGATGTATCGATTATCCCGTGGGAATAAGATATTTTCCCGCAGTAAAAAGTAGCCTATATGTTAATCTAGAGTGTTAGCTTACTTTATACCAAATTTTATGAATATCGATCTAGCCGTTTAGACGTCAAGTATACAAACATACACACTCACAAACTTTCGCCTTTATAATATTAGTATGATCGTATTACACATTCAAATATTTGGGGAATTGAAGGGCAATGCATTGATATATTTATAGAGATACAAATAGATGTTTTTGTAGACGTAGTTTTAGCATAAGATTTTTATCAATTAATCATTGTCTTACTGCTGGGCACGGGGTTTTTGTCAGGATAAGAGAGGTTTCACCTATTATAAGATTAAAAACAAAATGCGTGTCTAGTAAGTATTAAGAATCGTTTTTCGTGGTTGATTTTTACAAGAAACAAATGCTTGTCTATATTTTGCGAAAATTTGATTACATTACATATAAAATCAAATAAAAAATAGAAAATTGGTAACAAAATAACACATATACTAAACATTTACGCATTACGCAAACAGTGTGTAGTGTTGAAACTAGCCTATAGTTTCAACACCACACGCTAAATATATGTGGTAAATTATATTATAAATGCGATATTTTGTGAAGATGTATGTGTGTTAGTTACTCTTTTATACAGAAATTACCACAATAGATAAATTAATATACACAATAGTACATTTTTTTATTGTTTAACTTTTGTAGTGGATAGCATCGTCCGAAGCGCTTTGGATCCAAGCGGCGCCCATGACGGTAGACACATTCTTTATGTTAAGCGGATTGCTCATTGTATATACAACGGCGGGGAAATTTACATCGGGTAAGTCTTAACTACGTTTATAAAATTATATTTTTTCATAGTTAAAAATGTTCTGTTTATGAACGCTTAGGGCCGGCGCACATATGACGGAGCGCAGCGCAGCGCAGCGCATGCCCGCGAAATTTTCTTAACGAATCACACACTAGCCGAAATTCGCGCTAATTACTGGGAGCATGCGCTGGAATATACTCGACAAACGGTCGTCATTCGTTTTTGCGTGGCACAAGTATACACGTGTTGACAACAAAATGGCGGCTGCTGCCTGTGGCGTCGCTCCGGCGAGCCCAGCGGCCAGCGGCGACCGAAAGCGGACGCTCGCGTAGTAGCGCGTCGTGCGCGCGCGGTCGCGCTCCTGCGCGCGCGGTCGCGCTCCCGCGCTACCGCACGCATGTGGTCGCTTCCATGCTCCTCAGAAATAAATTGCTATTATTTAATTTTGGATATTATTTCTAAAGGGACAATGACGATAATAGTTTGACAGCAAAAAATGCGCTGCGCTGCGCTCCGTCATATGAGTGCTGGCCCTTATAGTCGCATCTATTTTTGTCTAACAGAATTAGAACGAACGTATAACTTACCTAATGGTAAATGTATGTATGATTGAAAACATGGAAATCTAACCATGCTGTTTTAATTTTTATAAAAATGAGCTTTGTAAATTATTATAGGTTTTTTTTTTCACTATTCCTTACAATTCCGGATTTTACTGAGCGTATCTCGAGCGTACTGTTCTATCGCGCCGTGAATCTATATATTAATACGTGAAGCAAAAACCTGGGATCCGTTTTTAAAAAAAAAACTTGCCGCGAATTTAAGAAATATTCGTGATTTCGTGCTACTTTGGACAATACCAAGTTTAGTTTTTGAGTTGAATTACAGTCGACTTTGACCGTTGCAATGGGTGACTAGTAACAATATATTACCTACTTTAAGGCAGAAATCGATGCAACTATAGAAAAAACGCAAAAATTACTTCCTTGTCGTCCTTCTAAAAGCGTTTACTTACTTTAATGTTATTTATAAAGGTAGTATCTATTAGGTACAAAATTATCTTATGTGTGCGGTCCGCCTTAATCTATTTATTTATGTGGCCTATGTAGATATAGGTTTCCGATCCCTGATTTAAAACACCGGTAGAGAAGTAAACAACTCTTTTATAAAGTGAGTAATTTTTATAAGATTAAAGTAGAAATGAGCGTGCAGTCCATGTTATAGTAAGTGGTCACTGCTGACTACAAACACTTGTATGCAACTTCATATAAATAAAAACGGCAAAGTGCGAGTCGGACTTGCGTACGCAGGGTTCCGTACCATCACCCATAAAAAACCGCAAAAAAATCACGTTTGTTGTATGGGAGCTCCACTTAAATATAAATTTTATTTTGCTCTAAAAGCAAAATAAAATAAAATGTTTGTTGTTGTAGTGGCAACAGATATACATTATCTGTGAGAATTTAAACTGTCTAGCTATCAGGGTTCATGGATTATAGTCTGGTGCCAGACAGACGGACAGCGGATTCTTAGTAATAGGGTTCCGTTTTTATCCTTTGGGTACGGAACTCTAAAAAGGTTTCTAGTCGAAGTCCATTACAGATGCATTAGTACATATATGGACTACGATGGTCGCCTCATATAAAAGGCACTCACTATTCTACAATACTTTCCAGTGAAGCTGTTAAAGAACCTCCACCTGTTCTACCTAAACCGGCTGTTGCGCATGTTCCCCATCCTGGCCACGGTGGTACTGCTGGAGGCCTCGCTCTTCCACCGCTGGCTGGACGGACCGATGTGGAAAGGGGTCGCCACCAACGCCGAGCGCTGTCGGACCTACTGGTGGACCACACTCCTCTATATACAGAATTATGTCAGCCCGAGAGAACTTGTGAGTGAAACCATTTTACACTAATGTTATCGCGGAACGCATACATTTTTATGCGTAACGGGCCCTCACAATATGCGATTTTTAAATAATCTTTGCCGATCGATATTAATAACCAATTACATGGATAGTGGTCACGTGACCATCGCAATGGCAAAAATAATTCAAAAAGTGCATATAGGTTTTTTTTTCTCATCTGATTCAAGTAGCAAACGAGCATTCAGTCCACCTGATGGAAAATAGTCACTACCGCCCATAGATATCTCTAAGCAACTTCATATAGAACATAGGTTCCATCTGAAGTCAATCACAGATGCGTCGATACTCACGAGAACTAAGCTGGTCGCCTCTTATAAAAGTGTGCCGGCAACCACACCCTTCAATCGAAACGCATAAATAGCTTCGCGCTAGAAATAGGTGTGGCGGTGGTACTTCCCCAGGCGAACTACACTGTTTCTACCACCTATAAAATACCAGTTACATGCACCGTGGTCACGTGACCATCGCTACGGCAAAAATAGTTCAAAAACTGCATATCGGTTTTTTTCTCATCTGATTGAAGTAGCACACGAGCATTCAATCTTTGACGCGAAATCTACTGGTCAAATTTCGTTGCCATTGGTCAAACAGGTCGAAATCTTCAAAAGGTCCGCCGTCTTTCCCGGGGTCGTCTGATCGAACGGTTTAATCTCCCACTCTAGCCGCCCGCAACCCCGGAATCACCTTTTAGTCGCCTCTTACGACAGGCAGGGGATACCGTAGCCCTATTCTGATCCCGGAACTACCGAGACAGGGACATATCGTGCTCAATACTGTAATAACGCAACCAAAGCGGGTGGTTACGCGTAACTCAGCTAGTGCATAATACATTTTAAAGAAATAATCATATAAATTTAAATTACTCATGTATTTTTTCGATACCAGTGCATAGGTCCTGCTTGGTACTTGGCGGTGGACGTTCAACTTCACATACTATCGCCGTTAGTCCTCGTAGGAGTTCTCAGCGGTATCAAATACATCGCATGGGCAACGATGGGCACGACGCTGGCTGGCGTGGTCACTTCTGCCGGGATCTACTGCTACATGATGGGGTTCCCTGCGAGCTTCACTGGTCTGGGGTAAATGGAATAATATGATTATGTATCTATATGAAATAAATGGACAATATGAACAAGCATACAAACAATCTATGTAAGATACGTATTACGTGACCATAACAATTAGGCGTATGAAACAAAAGCGGTTCCGTACCCCACACCTCGCTTCTGTCCCCGCGCATCCCATAGACGTGCAGTCGTGTATCGTCTGTGTTTACGTTAGCCAGCACGTGTTTAAGTGTTTAAGTTTGAAATTATATAATTTCGTTTTATTGTTATATGTTTTACGTTATAATGTTAATTTAATAAGTGATTGTTGAATTTTTCAAGTATTATTAAGTTATTTGATTATTCGTCAATAAACCTCAAAATGGATAGGAAAAAGACTTTTCGTGGAGGAGAAAAGACATTAAAATATGCATTCTTTTAACAACTGAACGTGCGTGGTGATAACGTAGAGATTCCTTTCTCCCAAGTCGAAAATCGAGTGTGTGCTGCAACAGGCATCAGTCGCCGTACTCTTACAAAAGTAAAAAAAACTAATAAAAATACTCCATGGCTACGAATATATTTAATACATGAAAGTACTTTAATAAATACTACTACTGTACTATGCATAGTTTTTTTTTATCTGACTGAAGTAGCAAACGAGCATGCAGTCCACCTGATGGTAAGTGGTCACTGCTGCCCATGAGCATCTGTAATCAACTTCATATAGAACATGGGCTCAATCTGAAGTCCATCGCAGATGCGTTGCTACTCCCGAGGACTATGATAGTCGCCTCATGTGAAAGTGTGCCGGCAACCACACCCTTCCAATAAAACGCAAGAAATACTTCACGCTAGAAATAGGTGTGGCGGTGGTACTTCCCCGGTCGAACTACACTGGTTCTGCCTTGTAAACTAGTCAAAGGTATTTAATATAAACATAATGAACGCTAACATTGAGGGAGTTTACTTTCATCACAGAATTATAATATGTAGGGGAGACCGGGGATGGTTGACTATAATTTTTTACATAAGCTCCTATATCTTCGAAGTTTGAGCCAACATAGAAGAAATTGCAGTTGTTACTGAAGGAAGATTTATTCAGCTAGCTAAAGTTATTAGTTTCCTAAACATTAATCATTATAATAATTATTTATTCAACTTCCTAAACTAATGACACTTGGTCAACTTGCCCCATGTGGGATGTATCTCAGGGTTAAAAATAATGTTATTTTTTTGTCATTTTCTTTCAGTCCAAGTATTGAAGAGAGGTATAACTACTTTATCTATTACTACATAAACACACTGACTCGGGCATCGCCCTTTATCGTTGGAATGATGTACGGCTACTTGCTTCATGTGTTTCGGAGAAGACATATAAGGATCCCACCGGTTTGTATTTAAATAATTATTATCTTGTACGATATTGTGACAACGGTGTTTTTCTTATTATTTTTAACCTAATCATAATGCAGACAGGCTACCTGATAGAAAGTAGTCACTATCGCCTATGGACATTCGCAACACCAGAGGAATGCCAATGCATCGTCGACTTTAAAAGAGAGCTCTTTTCGCACCTTTTTTAAAAAACCCTGAGTCATAGCGCCCAGTGAATATCTCAGGAGAAAGCTCATTCCACAACTTGCATGTGGGTGGCAAAGACGAGCGTGCAAACCGAAGCATAGAGGACCGCCACGAGTCCAGTTGATGAGGATGGAACTTCATCCTTCGGCGAATGGTGCGGTGGAGAAAAGGTGACCAAGGCACCAGGTCAAAAAGTTCCTCGGAAGTCACTGTTATCTGGTAGAACACGAAGAGTAAGCATATGTCTCTCTGCAGTCTTAAAGGTTCTAACCGATCGGTGATCCTTGGGTCGTTGACAAGTTACGAGTAATACTCCATGTGTGTTCTTACTTGCGCCTTATAAAGCAAAAGGAGTTGCCCCGCAGTAAAGTACTGCTTGGTTCCGTTCAGAACGCCCAACTTCTTTGATGCCAACTTGGCTTTAACATCCGAGTGATCCAAAAACTGCACATTACATGCGTTATCAACTCTCAGGATCCTTGCGCTTTTGTCAATAGTGAACAAAAGTTTCACCTAAAGTTAATCACAGAAACGTTGCTACTCCTGAGTGCTAACATAGTCGCCTCATATTGTGCCTCATAAGTGAATCGGCAACCACACCCTTCCATCGAAACTCAAAAATGCTTCACGCTACAAGTGTGGCCATCGCCACACTGCTCGTTCGTACCATATACTTTCTACCACCTTATATTTTGTGTTCTTTGGGATTCTAACCTTGTATGCCACTACTCCATTTTTTTTAATTACAGCACCTGAACACGTTCCTATGGGTGTTTGCTATGAGTATCCTCGTTTTCGTCGCATGGGCAGTGCTGCCTACTTTACAAGCTGACTGGGATAACAGTGTGCTTGATATCCTGTACAACACCTTCCTGAGGCCGATGTGGGCTGCGGCTTTGGGATGGATCGTATTCGCCTGTGCGAAGGGCTATGGGGGTAAGAGTGATTTAGTAAATAGTAATGTCCGACTGAAGGTCGGTTTTTGGCCAAAGTCGAAACTATGGTCATAACTCGCGAATCAAGCCCATTGCCCCAGAGTCGTGTATTCGTTCCAGTTTGTTAAATTTTGACGGTTGACAGAAACCTTCGGCTTTGGCTACCTCTGCCCATTTTAGCGGAAGCCGCAGATTCGATCGGAAACTAGTAAGTAGGTATATATTTTATATTATCTGCAATGAATAATGATTCATTGTATAAAGTTAAAACGAAATATAATAGATTTTATTATAATTCGCTATGCCATGGCGCAATGTATTTCTACTACCAAACAAGCATGCAGTCCACCTGAGCTGATTGTAAGTTGTCACTGTGGTCCATGGACATCCGTAAACAACTTATATAGAACAGGGGTCTTATCTGAAACCGATATGCAAGGAGTATGCCGAGGACTAGTATGGTCGCCTCATATAAGTGTGCCGGCAACCACACCCTTCCACCGAAACGTAAGAACGTGAAGCGTGAAGCGTTTTTGCGTACACTTTTATATGAGGCGACCATCTAAGGCCTCGGCAGGTAGCATCTGTAATTGAATTCAGATAGCACCTATGTTCTATATGAAGTTGTTTACAGATGTTGCAGGGCGACAGTGGCCACTTACTATCAGGTGGACTGCATGCTTGTTTGCTACTTCAATCAAAGAAAAACGCTAGTCATAAGTGTGATACTTTCCGCCCGAACTACACAGGTTTTACTAATCATATAGTAATTCAGTTATCTATTTTTCAGGTCCAGTGAATTGGTTACTATCTCTACGAATGTGGAAGCTGCCGTCTCGGGTATCGTACGCCGTGTATCTGTTTCACTTCTCGATAATAATGACGATCAATGGTACGCGCACGGAACCTATCTGGTTCTCCCCGCAAAATATTGTGAGTAGAAATCTACAATATTTATTTTGTATATGTTTTCGTATTATATGATCTTTACTTCATTAATTAACAATGTAACATAAAAGTTTATATGAATATTACGATATTTAACCTAGATTTACAGTTTTATTTACTATAATTTACAATTATAAATAGAAAAAATGAGCCAAATCGCTGCCCCGTGGAAATGTACCCAAGACTACCTGAATTACTTCTCTGAATTGCTAAAGTTATTTTCGAATTTGATTTTAAATTATCATTTGGTATATGACTTATAAGGTAATTGATACAATTTAAAAGGTAACGGTTACTTACGACATAAGTTTGGTGCGAAATGACAAAGTTGGTGTGGTGTCTTGATATGGGATAGGTACGAGATGTTATGGATACGAAATATCGGTTCTGCATCGGATTGGTACGAATGAATAAATAATCAAGGGTTCTGTACCATTATTAAAAAAAATGGAAAAATCACGTTTGCTTGTACAGGAGCCCCACTTATATATTTATTTTATTTTGTGTATTAGCGGCAACAGAAATATATTATCTGTGAACATTTGAACTGTCTAGCTATCTTGGTTGATGAGATACAGACTGGTTTTAGACACATGAACAGACAGACTACCTAGTCTTATTAATAGGTTCCGTTTTAGCTCTTTCGTTACGGAACCCTATTTTTTTTAATTAAGGCACTGTCTCGTTTCGTCCTGTTTCAAGTGCAATGCTGATAAATCTGTTTCTTTTGTTTCAGGTATTTTTGTTCTGCGGCTATTTACTAATAACATTTATAGTAGCCTTCATAGCTACAGTGTTGATAGACTCGCCTGTGATGGTTTTAATAAAAAGTTCCATGGAGAGAGGTATGTCTGTTTGTTTAAATTCTAGTCCTTGGCTTAGAAAGTCTAAAGTTTAAAATAAGTTAGAATGATTATTCAACTTGGGAGGTACCTTGCCACCATTTTTCTACCGTTTCTGTTTAAATATGTGGTTATTGACTCACTTAATATAAGGCTTTCTTATTAGTCCTAGTCCAGATAGAACCTCTGTGCCTTTGGTACGGCTTATTACGTTAACTCGAGACGATAAAGCTCAAGCGTCTTGGGCAATACCTTGCAATGAACTTTGCAAATAATAACAACGTAAACAACGAGCAGTGTTAGCCTAATGGTTGAAACGTGCCTTCTCGATCTGGAGGTCCAAGGTTCAATGCGAGGCACACACCACTCATTTTTCTAAAATTATGTGCGTATTAGAAATTAATTACTACTGCTTTTCGGTGAAGGAAAACACTGAGGAAACCTATACACCCGAGAGTTCTTTAAAAAAAGTTCTCGAAAGTGTGTGAAGTACACCAATTCACACTTGGCCAGCGCGGTGGACTATGGCCAGTACTCTCTCATTCCGAGAGAAGACCTGTGCCCAGCAGTGGGACAATAATGGGTTGATGACGACGACGACAAACAACGATCGATTTGAGGGAACTTAATAAATTCGTACCAAGGACCACGGGCGTAGCCAGGTTTTGGTTTTGGGGGTAGGGTTCAAAAATAAAATAAGCGTGTCAGTCGTAACTCCATAACCATAAACGTGCCATTACGTTGAAAGCACAAGAACAAATTAGTGAGAGCAGTTTATGAAAGCCAATTCAAACCATGTCGTCGTCAACCCATTACTGTCCCACTGCTGGGCACAGGTCTTCTCTCGGAATGAGAGAGCTTAGGCCATAGTCCACCGCGCTGGCCAAGTGCGAATTGGTGGACACAAATGGACACAAGTGGTGGAATTCAAACTATATATTTCACTATAATTATTAATATTTTAATATGATATCGTCAACCCCTTTTTGTCCCACTACTGGGCACGGGTCTTCTCTCAGAATGAGAGAGTTTTAAGCCATAGTCCACCGCGCTGGCCAAGTGCGAATTGGTGGGCAGTGCGAATTGGTGGTCATTTAATATGATGAACGTTATTAACATTGTTTTTACTATTTGGGGAGACGGGGGATATAATCCCCCGAAACCCTCCCTCTGGCTATCCCGGCTGCGAAGGGCACCGTTTATATGAAGTTGATTACAGACGTGAATATGAACACTTACCATCAGATAGACTGCATGCTTTGCTACTTCAGTAGTATAAGTAAATAGTCGTCAGCTGTTGAAGTAGCAAACGAGCATCCATTTCTTTTCATAGTAAGTGGTCACTGCCGTCCATGAGCATAACAGTATTAAGCACTACTTTGTCCTGGTATGAAGGATGTGGGAGACTATTCGGGGAGTTCCAATAGTTTCACTTGTATTTCTAGCCTCAGGTGAACCTCTGATCTTATCTGGGGTAGAGTAAAGGTGCTTAAGGGTAGCAGTCGCTACACACGATCAAGTGCACTGCATGCTCATTTACTTCCTACTACTACAACTACTTCCATGTCATAAAGAAGTATATTTACTTGTACTACCAAAATATTAAAAAATATATATTTTTACAGGCAGCAGAAGGAGATAAACTGAAATTCACACGTTGCCAATTTCTGAAAAGACAGTTCTCATAGTATTTGGGAGTTACGAGAAATTAGGTTAGTTGTCTGTCGTACTTTTCATAGAAATGTAAAGGATAACAATTAGTACCTGATTATTGAGCGTTGATCTTATAAAATATATTGTACTATTCGAATAAAACGTGTTTCATATTTATTTTTATATACGTTAAATATATTATGCTAATTTTAAGAAATAATTTGGTTTTATTTCACGATACCGCAATTTTATCAATGAAAAATTCAATAAGAAAATAAAATGTAGCAATTTAATAGAAATTTCTATATCGCTTATAATTAATTACATGTACGGTACATATTACTACATATAAACAGCTTTAGCGATATAATCGCTACGTAGTACAAAACAAAAGCTCTTCGCGCTGTCTGTACCTATGTATGCTTAAATCTTTAAAACTACGCTACGGATTTAAATGCTGTTTTTTTAATTGATAGAGTGATTCAAGAGGAAGGTTTTAATGTATAATACATGCATAATATAGTGGAGGAACACTGATAGTTTTAGATTTTTGACTTTTAGGCGGAACGAAATTCGCCGGGTCAGTAAATATTAAATTAATGATTCTAAAATATACGAGACCGTGAGTGGCGAAGAGAAATTGTATATAATGGAGAGATTTTATAAGTTTTTTTTTTAAATTAAGCATCATACAAATCTATTTGTTTTTTAATTTCCTCTAACACTAGCTGTATGTTACACTAATTTTGTAACCAGCTATGGGTTAGTAATTTTCATGTAATAGCATTATTTTTTAAAATTTAAGATCAAAATATATATTAAAAAAGTTTATATAAGTGCCATAAAATATACAAACACGTAGATAGGTTCTTGGTGTTTGAGGTCAATCTTGTATAGTATGCTTGAGGTCAATCAATTTGTACAATGTATCAATAATTTGATCTTAATGCCGCCTATTCAATTTAGTATAGCTAATGCCTTTAAATATTATGCCAAAGATAGAATTTTTAGCCATTAAAGCAACAGTATTTTGAATGAGCGTACATCTTGATCCACGTAATATTCAGAAATTGTCGTTCAACTTGCTACAGCGCCACCGATTGGTTTTACAAGTATGCTCTGAGTACGATCTCAAGTATGCTCTGAGTACGGTTAATTTACTTTGATGCCCGTTTTGATCACGTTACCATAGTAACGAGGGATTTGCACGAGTAAAACAAATACACCCTCACAAATTCTCGCATTTGAAATATTAAGAAGATTGTGATATTCATCCATCCATCCATCCATCAGCCCTTTGAGGTCCACTGCTGGATATGGGCCTCCCCTAAGTGGTCAATGGATTTCCGCTGTTTTCTTCAAGTCATCGATGCACCTAGAGGGGGGGGGGGGGGGCGACCTGTGCTTCTTTTGCTTAAACGTGGTCGCCACTCAGGACCTTCCTTCTGAGAGAAGACCCCTGCCCAGCAGTGGGACAGTAATGGGTTGACAATAACGATGTTATAAGTCAACACCCGAACGAAGTGATACACTAAAACCTTACATAATTTTATCTATCATATATATATAGATTGATTGAATGAAGTGATTTTAGATAGAAAATTGTAAGTACTTAATGAACTTATGTCCGAAAAAAACAGTTTGGAGATAACATTGAAATTATGATAACAATAATCTTTTATTGGTAATTTATGTTTCAATTGTATTTGGTATCGGTATATAACAGACTCGCTAAGAGTTCGGTGATATATGGTCTTTTAATTTTTTACTCTTGAAATTAAATAACATGAAGTCTATAATTCTATATAATGTACTAGTATGTCTTCTGTACTTTGATGTTGTGAACGGGTGATTATCACTCGGATCTCAGGATATAAGGCGACCTTTTGATCAGGATTTGTATGCCCGAGTTCTAGACGCCGAATCGTGTAGAGAGCAAGTGAGACACATATCGAGAAGAAATACTTTGTTGTTCCTTCGTTGTAAGTACTTTCATTTTTATGTATATATATTTAAAAGGTATTTAATGTATCCTTTTTCCAACTGGAGAGATTGGCCTTTTAACTTTCACTTCTAAGCATCGTTTCGGTCGCGCGAGGGGAATTTACTACTGATGCAAAAGACTTGAGTGGACTGGACATTTTTGGACTGACTTGATTGATTTATTATTAAACTATCTTTCGAGTTTCTAACATGTTTCTTTTAGTTGTGGATGCTTGTATAAGAACACCACGAGGTTATTGTAAGCGGTAATCTCGTTGATCTGGGGAACTATCACCAATGTCTCGGGATTGATGAGGACGTTGAAGATATGAGAATTGAGGGGAAGTACTGCATAATTCAAGTACCTGCGAATCAAGATCTACATTGGCCAGAACTCAGAGAACGGTCTAAATGGTTCGATCCAAATGATTTCAAGGTGGATGAAGAAACAAAGAATAAAATCGAGTATTACAATGCAATGGTGTCCAGCACACGAACTGCTGCTGGTTTTGAGCATGGAAGGTGAGGCTTACATTTTTATACTATTTGGAGCAGTAACGGATTAATGATGATTATTGTATCTAGATCTGATTTTTAAATTCATAGAAGCTTATTTCTTAAAAACATCAAAGGATTACTATTAAAAAGTCCACACCTTGTATTATTATGCCATCTGTATGCATGTACATATAAAACAAATCTGAGCATTTTTCAACTCTACGCTACAACTAAATATCGTAAACACAACCTATTTGGGTTTACCCAAAAATTAAAGGGGAAAACTATAGGGATTTTATGGGAAGTAGTGCGGCCAAAACATATCATAAATGTTTTTTTTTTTATTCAGGCTTAAGTAGCAAGCGTACATGCAATTAACCTGATGGTAAGTGTTCACTGCCGGCCACGGACATCAGTAAGAAAATTTATGGCACAAATTTGATTCCTGCTGGCCGTCTTTATGCAAAAGCAGAGTTCTATCTGAAGTTAATAGTAGATGTGTTGCTACTTCCGAGGTCTGAGACGGTCATCTCATATAAAAGACAGCCACCACACCCTGCTACTGAAATGCAAAAACCACTTTACACTAAAAATAGGTATGGCGGTGGCCTTAGTCAAACCATATATTTTCTACCTTGCAATTTACCACCTAACATCTGGATAAAATAGAAAAGTCACGGTTACCTGCTGGTGTAACTGGGGATTTTCGTAGTTTGGCAGATTTTTTAATGCTATCACTTTATTTATTATCTTATTTATTTCCATAGATCCGAAAACGGCGAACGCGATTTGTACATTTTTCTCCCTCTACACGAACACGCGTCGTCTCTTGACCTTCAAAAGCAGTAAGGGCACGCTGGAATGTCTGGACGGCATCAGAGTCCTCGCTATGATGTGGGTCATCCTCGGCCACACATTTGCTATGTACAACTTTACGTTCAATGCTCTCGACGCCCTGCCGGTGAGAATATCATATTAAAATTTATTTTATTTATTTATTTATTTAATCTTCATGTACCTTATAAGTATCGTACAAAGGTGGACTTAATGCTATAAGCATTCTCTGCCAGTCAACCTTCAGGTAGTCAGAGATACAACTAAGGCGGTATACAAAGATAAAAAGAGGCAACATATGAAAATATACTCACTTTGGTCTACAATAAAACATATATTAATATACACTAATATGAACTACATACATACAAACGTACATACATACATACATACATACATACATACATACATACATACATACATAAATATATATAATAAATACAACAGCGATATAGAGAAACGATCGTCTTCGTTCAGTAACGTTACTCAGTATTATTTATAAAATAAGCACAGAGTTTCTTTTTGAAGGTAGATCTATTCATTGGTTTCCGAAGATCATCAGGGAGAGCATTCCAAAATCGAGCGGCCTGAACAGCAAATGAGTAAGACAAGAAACCAGTGTGGTGAAGGGGAATACAGAGAGCAAGCGTCTCAGAAGAGCGTAATTGCCGTTCATGGTTATCGCGCAAATACTGAAATTTAGATTTTAGGTAGTTGGGAGAAAGATCATTATATTATATAAATTATAACTCACACCAAGGGGTTAATCTACTTCAAGGCCTTTTGGCCATCAGCCCAGGGCCCCTTGGGTACAAATAGTGTTGCCCAAATGCAAGAACAAGACGAGACTTAGCCAGTCTTGGTCTTGGTCTTGCGCCAATACACCTGGTCTTGGTCTTGGTCTTGGTCTTGCGCTCCCAGTCTTGGTCTTGGTCTTGGTCTTGCAGCAAGAGTCTTGCAAGTCTTGCAATTACCTATTAGTCTATTACTATTTATTAAAGTTTGACTAAATGTACAATAATAGTACCTAAGTAATTAGTTTAAAACCATATAAGTAATCAATATTATAATATATACTTACTAGAATGAATTAATATGACATCTACTACCTATCCTTACCATTTTATCCCAATCATAATACTACTTGCGTGATCAGTATAATGTATTCATTTTCATTCTAAGCACTCTGAAACTTATTTATTCTTTGGAACACCTGTAGGTACTCTTAAAATTCGAAATTATTTTGCATGAGTATACCTACGCCCTATGCCGGCAATCAAATAGTGTCAAATGTTATGATTTCGGCGTGGCGGCAACGATTGTTTTAGATTTCAAAAGAAGCCGCCGGCGCGTGTATCATAACCATGTACTTCCGAAAAGCGGCAAATTTCTTTGAGAAGTAAGTACAAAACCTTTGATGCCGCATTATTAAAGTGCCGATGGTTAAAACATAACTATGCATGCACTCAGTTTGATTTTAATAGATATTTTTTTATTCGCTATGTTTATGGTATTAGTCGTAATGCGCATAGGTCCAGTTTTTCATATTCTTTGATACAGTTTTTTGCGTCTCATAGAATTCCTAAGCGTACCTACCTACCTATACACCGAACTGTTACACCTAACTACTCAGTGAAATAGCGCTAAGTCCTAGCTGCAAGACGCAAGAGTCTTGCAGGCTATGTCTTGTTCTTGCTCAAGTCTTGCACGGTCAGTCTTGGTCTTGGTCTTGCTAAAAATACGCGGTCTTGTTCTTGGTCTTGGTCTTGCAAAAACGCAAGAACAAGACCAAGACTGCAAGACCAAGACTGAATTTGGGCAACACTAGGTACAAAGAGCCGAGTACCGGTTAAAAAAATATATTTGTTTTTAATTTAGAAAAGATACGTAAAACAAAAAGTTTGAGACGAAGAAAACTGTGAGCTATCTTCACAACTTCTCGCAATATAACACAAACGTTGCGTATTCTGTGCTAATGGATAATGGATAAAAATTTTAAATAATTATGCACTATATGAAAGCTAATAAATAGACCATTACAAAAATATAATAATCGAAATAACCGACAGTAAATTTTAGTTAAATAGTATTTTTTTGTTTGTTTTCGTAATAATGTCTAGTTTTTTATGTTTATTACAGTGGATGACGGGCGTAGACGGGCTATGGGTTATAACGGCGCCAATCACTGTGGCCACGTTTTTCATGATATCTGGAGTTCTGCTGGTTTACACCACCGTTGGGAAATTTAATGGATGTGAGTTTTAATTATTATTATAGGAAAAAACCTCATTTTTATAGGAAGTCTATGGACATCTTACTAAATATATATCAAAGTTTGTTACTCTTCCACGCAAAAACTTCTAAACGAATTGCACTGAACTTGGCACACGTGTAGTATATGACGTGGATTAACGCATAAGATACTCATTACCATGTTAGACGTAATTAAACCGAGAAGATTGGCTGGAAAGGATTAGTATAATATAATAATAATTTGTCCACCAATTCGCACTTGGCCAGCGCGGTGGACTATGGCCTAAACTCTCTCATCCTGGGAGAAGACCCGTGCCCAGCAGTGGGCCAATAATGGGTTGATGCGAATAATAATTTAACAGGTGGTGAACCAGCGTAGTTCGGCCGGGGCGGCATCATCACATTTATTTCTAGCGTGAAGCGGTTCTTACGTTTCGGTGGAAGAGTGTGGTTGCCAGCACACTTTTATATGAGTTGACCATGATAGTCGGTAGAAGCAACGCATCTGTGATTGACTTCCCGTAACCCGTGATCTATAAGAATTTCCTTACAGATGTCCATGGGCAGCTATGACCATTTACCATCAGGTGGATTGCGTGCTCGTTTGCTTCTTCGATCATATAAAAATAATAATAATAACGTTATAATCAATCGTTCATTTACTTCAAATCAACTCCTCAACCAGCTGCACTTTTTCTATCTACACCGACTCTTACGCATGTTTCCTGCTCTCGTGGAGATCGTGCTTCTAGAAGCTTCTTTTTTTCATCGGATAGCAGATGGTCCATATTGGGTCACCGTTGCCAGAAAACGCTCAGAGGTGTAGGACTTTCTGGTGGTCTACGCTATTGCATATACAGAATTGAACCAATCCGTTGCATATGGTATGTATATAAATATGTACTTGAGTAATATTTACTCTATTCAGCCCACTTTAGTCTATTGATGACCTTTCCCATCGCAGATCACTGGGGCTGATGTTTCGTTCTTCGGATTTGTCGATCTTATGCGCCCAGACAATATTGTCGTTGCCTTTAATCACTCCAAGGGAAGAATAAATCGAGCAGTTCGATTTTGTTATACAGATAGAAAATCAGGCTTAGGGTTTTACCAAAGTCGTCCAAGTAAATTCCCTTAGGGCATTAGTCCCTTTTACTCATCATTTTTGTATGATCACTTTTTAATAAAAAGTTGTAAATATTGCTTAATGTATCAGCGTACAGTGCTTGCTACTGTACGCTGATACATTAAGTTTACTTACTGTTTAGATATATAGGTAATATTTATATTTTGTATAACCAGAAAGTAGTAAACAAGCATGAAGTCTATCTGATGGCTACTGATTACTGCCGCCAATTGACATCTGGAATCAATTCCAGATAAGATCGAAGTCTTATTTGAGGTTAGCCAAGGATGCCTTGACTTTTATTTCGAGGGGGAATCCTTCAAAAGGTACCCGACGCCGTAGGAGCGACGCGGGGTTATGTGAGATTCCTACCGCACTAAAACCCCCCCGGTGGCCGTCCTCGGCGCTACAAAGAGGACTCCGGGATGTCCAAAGGAACGCAACCGGAATCCTCTGCCCGCGCATTGCCCCATCGGGCTCCAGGTGAGCGGCTGGGCCCACTGCTCCGTCTGATCTTTACGACGGTATGCGAGCACACGTACCCGTCTTTCCCGGGATCGTCTGGCTGGACGGTTCAAGCTCCCGCTCTAGCCGCCCGCAACCCCGGAAGCCCCTCTTAGGCTACGTACTCACGGCGCGGTTTACACCCGCGGCCGCCGCGGTTGCGGGCCCGCAGCTTCTGTAGGATGCAGATATAAATGTAAAAAATTAAAGCAATACTCACGACGCGTTTTTCGCCCGCGATGCGCGCGGTTGTTTGCGGCTCCCGCTGCACCGGCGGGCAACCTGTAGAACCGCGCGGGCCGCGGTCAGCCGCAGCCGCGGCGGTTTGCGCCCGCGCGCTCTGCGGTCAGTTGGCGGGCGAGTTCAGTAGTCAGGACCTCGACTGATGGTAAACCGCCCGTCTTGCGGTTGCGATTATCGACCGCAAGCGTGGCGGGCGAAAACCGCAAGCCGCAAACCGCTACCTATATTAAAACTACCTTCGTTGCAGACTTTAGTTATCCTGCTCTGGATTATCGCATTAGTACTCTTCGCGACATCTTTCTATAAGACGTATTTGATCGTACAACCCGACTGGGACAATCAAGCGGTAGACAGTTCGATAAACTCCTTCCAGAGGCCCATATGGGCACTTGCACTTGGATGGTTGATTTTCGCATGCGTACATAACTACGGAGGTAATTAAATAGGATAACAACAGTTTACCTATACTATAATAAAATTGTAATTGTGCTGTACATTGCGCACTTTGAAAAACATTAAAGTCGATTGTCTTGTGATTTTCGAACGTGTAATATTTTTTAGAAGCTTACTATTGGTTTATTTCTTTTATATTTATATGGAAATGCTACAAGAACTTCTTGATTGATTAAAGTGGATAATGCATACTCTAAGAATTTTAATAGGTATATAGATTTATATGAGGCTGAATCTTAAAAAATACACTTTTCAAAGATGTGTACACACTGACTTATTCCTATGAAGCTTATCTTAGTTTGCGCAGGAGATCAAGAAAATTAGGTGGTAGAACCAGTGTAGTTCGCCCGGGGAAGTACCACCGCCACACATATTTCTAGCGTGAAGCAGTTTATGCGTTATGATGGAAGGGCGTGGTTGCCGGCACACTTTAATGAGGCGACCATAGTCCTCGGCAGTAGCGACGCATCTGTGATTGACTTCAGATAGAACCCCATGTTCTGTATGAATGACCACTTACCATCAGGTGGACTGCATGTTCGTTTGCTGCTTCAGTCAGATATAAAAAAGGTTACATACCTGGTAACATGTCTATAAATATAGGGCCAATATTTATATATACTCCCTATACTAATAACGTTGTTGTCATATTTTATAAACGGTAATTTGAAATAACTTCAAGAGAGTAGTATGGTAAAGTATTTCAATATACGAATAATATCCATATACGAAGATTATTTGCAATTATAATATTTACTAGCTTTTGCCCGCGGCTTCGCTCGCGTGAAATTTAGTCTGCCACATAAAGTTTGTAAGGTGGTAGAGTAATGGTTCAACCAGGGAGGAATCACCACCGCACCTATTTCTACCGTGAAGCAGTTCTTGTGTTTCATTAGAAGGGTGTGGCTGCCGACTCACTTTTATTTGAGGCGATCATCATAGTCCTCGGGAGTAGCAACGCATCTGTGATTGACTTCAGATTGAACCCTTGCCCTACTTCCTAAGGCGATTAACATACGGTACCGCTCACCGCCGCGGTAGGCGGTGAAGCGGATCTCATGTTGTATTGGGGTCTAATAAATCCGTTGATGCCTCACACATGTACACCGACCGACCGCGCGGTCCAGCGGTGTTCTCATCACCACCGTGTCTCCGCGCGAACGACAGTGCGGAGGGTCGGCGCCTCACATACGGGCCGGCGCCTAACCGCGCGGATCATCGTTGATGCAGGCCGTGTTGCAATTTAATATAATGAAATTGGATGTCGAAAAGTTTATTTTGATGATCGGTCCATCCGCGCGTTCAGGCGCGTAAACCGCCTTACCGCGCGGGGCACCGCTATTCGCGGCGGTGCGCGGTGCCGTGTGTTAATCGCCTAAATCAATGTGTTCAAATTTCAAATCACAGGCACGTATATTAATTTGAATTAGTTTTGTTGGCAACAGATATTAATGCTTACTCTGAAATTAAAAGTTTTAAGAAAGGGGCTCAAAACGCGTGACGGTTACCAACGCGCAGTTAGTTGGCTAGCGTGGTCAACTACGACCTAAACTTCTACTAATCTGACATATGTGCCGAGTTGTGTAACATTAAAAGGTCGATGACGATTGAATAACATATTTAACCATTCCACTGTTTCATTCTCATTGACCTTTTTTCTTTTTTGTCGAGGGAGAAACCTCCAAAAGGTACCATACGCCGTGGAAGCGACGCAGGGTTATGTGGGATTCTTCAGGACTCCGGGATCTTCAAAGGAACGCAACTGGAGTGCATTGCCCCATCGGGCTCCTCCCTAGTGAGTGGCTGGGCCCACCACTCCATTTGGTCTTTACCACGATATGCGACCACACGTATACCTCCATCCTTCCCGGGATCGCCTGGCTGGACGGTTCAAGCTCCGGGCTTCCTGGCTCTCACGACAGCATGCGACTACACATGCTGACATCTTTCCCGAAGTTGCTGATTGGGTGTTTCGAGCTCCCAGTCTAGCCGTCCGCAACCCCGAAAGCCCCCTTTTAGTTGCCTTTTACCACAGACAGGGGATACCGTAACCTTATTCTGATCCCGAAACTACAGGGACGTCATTGACCTTTCACATTTTGCTCCGTGTTTTATAACCATTCAAATAATAATATCATACAACTTCACTGTATACGGCGGCGGCGCACGGCGCGTACTGCCAGTCAATCAATTGACTACGCAGTATGTTATACTCATAATATCTTCTAAACTGCTTATCCAATTTACATGGTGTAAAAGGCAGATTCAATCTTTATTAGATGCTTGATTTTTTGAAATCATTTATTTTGATAAGGATTTATATTTAGTTTGTATAAAACCCATGGAAACATCAACTTGATATTTTTTAAATTTTCAAAGTATAAAAAGAGTTATTGTGGGTTATACATAAAATATAGACATATGCTGTCGCGGACTTTTATTTAGATCTATGTGAGCCAAACAATTCCACAGTACATTATATTTGGATATCTCCAACGGTTTAGGCAGCGTACGCGAAGATATCTCTCAGAGGACAACTTTTTTTGCGACTAACCCGGTATTTCTCGTTATATTATAACCTTATTACAAAAAAATCGGTATAAATTATAGTCCATGTGTGATTCTGATGTATAACCTATACTACTGTAAAGTTTCAACCAAATCCGTTGAGTAGTTTTTGCGTGAAAGAATAACAAATACACATACATCCTCACAAACTTTCGCATTTATAATATTAGTAGGATTTTCAGACCTTCGACTTCCTTAGACAGTTCACGTTAGCCTTAGAGCAAGTTCTCATGACAAGCGCTCTACGCGCGTTTTAATGACGCGCGCTTACAACTACAAACATTTTATTCGGGCCGTACACATACTAACGCGCGTTTTTATAAAGCGCGCGTTAAACGCAGCGCTAGCGCTTGAATCTTGTTGACGCGCGTCAACGCGCGCTTTGAGATCATTTGTTTTCTATGTTTCCGTTCAGTTGAGCGCGCGCTTTTGACGTTAATAAACGTATTTAAGGGTCCAATAGTTCGCCCAAAAATCATCGGAAATGGAATCCGACGCTTTTAATACAGATTTATTTATAAACGAAATAGAGAAACGTCCTGCGATATGGGAAATGACAAGTAACGATTATTCAGATAGGAATTTAAAGAGACGGGGTTGGGAAGATCTCGTCCTCATATTCATATTCATTTCATGCCATCGGTATAAAATCACCGTTAAAACTGTTTCTACGTCCATGTTCAAATGTAGGAACTCCACTGAACCTCGGCGAACGCGGTAACGCGCCTTCAACGCCTTACAAACGCGCTAAGTTTTTGTATAGTGTTCACATGACACACGTTTGTAAGGCGTCGAAGGCGCGTTACCGCGTTCGCCGAGGTTCAGTGGAGTTCTTACATTTGTCGAAGATGGACGTAGAAACAGTTTTAACGGTGATTTTATACCGATGGATGAAATGAATATGAATATGAGGACGAGTTCTTCTCAAGCCCGTCTCTTTAAATTCCCGTCTGAATAATCGTTACTTGACATTTCTCATAACGCAGGACGTTTCTCTATTTCGTTTATAAATAAATCTGTGTTAAAAGCGTCGGATACCATTTCCGACGATTTGTGGACGAACTATTGGACCCTTAAATACGTCTATTCACGTCAAAAGCGCGCGCTCAACTGAACGGAAACATAGAAAACAAATGATCTCAAAGCGCGCGTTGAGGCGCGCTAACAAGATTCAAGCGCTAGCGCTGCGTTCAACGCGCGCTTTATAAAAACGCGCGTTAGTATGTGTACGGCCTGAATAAAATGTTTGTAGTTGTAAGCACGCCTTATTAAAACGCGCGTTGAGCGCTTGTCATGAGAACTTGCCCTTAATAGTTGTTTTCGTCGTTGCAATAGTTATAGAGGCACTGTTTAGTTTGCTCTTCAAAACAATGCTCGAATCAGGTGAGTTAGTATGATATACACATATGTACATATAAAAAATTATGTAAAAATGTAAATTTTAGCTAATATCGTATGTACCGTGGCGTGTAAGGCATGTGGTGTAGATCTTAAATAGTAATAATCACTTTCGTTTTGTGGGTATTGTAGGAGGCGACTAAGGGACGATTTCCGGGAGATGAGTAGCAACTGCATAGATCCACAGTAGGGGAGTTTGTTCAGTCTTCGTCCAAATCCGTTCCCAAGTCGAGATCTGTAAATGAAAAGGAGGAAGTTTCCGAAACTTCCGAAACTTTAGACCTTAGACTAGGATGAAAAATTCTGTCTAGACCACCAGAGAAGAGTAGCGCTAATCTGCCGCTACAGTACCGAATTAAGAGTAGAAACTGTATTTAGTTTCATTAACTATTAGATCTATAAATTTTTCGTCATTACTTATTGTGCAGTTATATAAGTTTTAGGCAGTGCAGGACAACCTCTACCTGTTATCAAATTGAGTGAATATTATTATCTTCACTCAATTTATGAATCTATGGTAACTTGGTAACATACCTGGTAACAATTCTATAAATATAGGGTCAATATTTATATATACTCCCTGTACTAATTACATACATATTTTACTAGCGGTGATTTGAAGTAACTTCAAGAGAATATGTATTTAAAGTATTATAATATTACAGGAAAGGAAAAGCCTAAAGAATCGGCAGAAAGCATAGCGGTAAAGAAAGACCACAACTCCTAAATTATGTATACAAAGCCACAGTATTCAGGCGTATGTTAATTTAATATACACATTTTAAGTAAGCAATTATTTCTCTTTTTTGGTTACTTATTTTGAAACGTTAAAAAGAAAATAAGTGAGTATGTTCAACAAGGTTTTTGAAGTAGACAGAAAATGGACATCTTTTGAATATGTTTTGACTGGGAAAATTGGTAAAATATCATACCAAGACACAGTGGGATATCGCTTGTAGAAGGCAAAAATGGGTGGCGCTAGTACATATGGATCGAATCACGATAACATTATATATATATTTTTTATATAACAATGTTTATACATACACGTTTCCATTTATCTATGTTTCTATCTGTGCTATGTTTTTATTCGCAACCTTTTGTCTTTTTTCTTCGTTTAGGGTTATTGAGCTTTTAGTATTTTATTCCATTTTTGTTGTAGTCAATAAAATATATTTTTTTTGAAGTGAAACTTCTTTATCGGGGTTGGAAAAAAATTTAGTGTAACATTTTTTCGTTACGCGCCATCTTTTTCTGTTACGCGCCATCTTTTTTTCCGTTACGCGCCATCTTTTTCTTATCCCTACCACGCGTGATATTAGATAGATTATTATAGATTAGATTATTAGATAAAGTATAATAAAAGCCTTTTATTAAACTTTATGTAATTTAACTTTATTTAACCAATTTCTGTAAAGTTGCATATAGTAAATTATTTTTTGAAAAATAACGTCATAAAGAAGTTTCACTTCTTACGAGTGTACGCTAGTACACGCACACATTTTTTTTTACAAGATATTTATTATTTTAAGATATTCGCTAAGTGCGCTAAAATTTGCACCGATGTGCGTTCGTGGGTTTGTATTAAAAATAGTATGTGCAGTTTGGCTTTATTTTTCCGCTGCAAGCATCCGCGTTGAACCCTAGATTTTGCGTGAAAAGTTACAAATATTCTCACAAGCTATAATCTTTATAATTTAAGATTTAATTATAATCATTAGTGCTAGTTACCTTTAGTTATTTAATACAAATAATGTTCATTTTAATTAATCATACGATCGTCAAGTAACAGCATAGTAACAAGTTAAATTAGAAAAAGAGAAAATACTGTTCTTTAAATATATTTTCACACGATGCACATTGGCTTTATTCGTGATATTAACGTCAGAGGTATTAGTGTCATATCAATTTCATAATATCAAAAATATCAATGTCATTATCATGATCAGTGTTGGTGTATAAAACGAATAACATACATATTTAGATATCGATATGATTGATATTATAATTATGTAATGTGTGCCTAAGTTATTATGTTATAATAAAAACTAGTATTAAATTTATAAATGCGTTTAAAAGAATATTTAAATACGAGGTGAAGAATTAAAATGTGTGACAATAAATGAGTAAAGATTTTGTATACAATGATATGTAAACGGGAAATGACTAAAAAATTATATAAATTATTTGAATTATTTTAGTTTATAATTTAGTACACACCAGTTATGACATAGTAGTTTCTAAAAAAATGGCAGACATCGGTGCATAATTCTTGTTTTATTAGTATTTTTTGTCCACCAATTCGCAATTGGCCAGCGCGGGCCGGCGCGGTGGACTATGTCCTAAAACTCTCTCATACTCTCATACTGATTCTTGTTATTATCATAATAATATGGGTATCAAATGAAAGCTAATATATAAACCATTCGAACACACTACTTTTATGTTATGTATTATAATACGAATACTTACTAACTGGACTAAACTTCTAAAAAGCTTTAAATTAAATAAATCATTAAAAAACAAAATATGCGAACGCAAATTATAGCAGTATTTTTTTGTTTTTATAGTAATTCTTGTTAATTCTAATATACATATTACATATTTGTATACATATACGCTTACAATTTATTATAATACATTATAATAAATTAGAAGCGTTACATTATTGAGTTATATGAAAAAATAACAAATGAAAGACTTAAATAATAATAACAAGAACACAGTATTTAATTACATTGATATTATATAAATTGTATAGCTCAGTATGTCCTGCCTATAGAAGGCAATTAATACAACAAAGCAAAATTTCATTAAAATGGATGATCCTATATATAATTGTTGAGATTGATTTCAGCTTGAACTCTGTTAACATTTGAGGTTAATTATATATATCAATGGGCGACAGTGACCGCCTTCCGTCAGGTTGATTCTATGCTCACTTGCTACTTCGATCTTACAAAAAAATCTGTCAAATTTACTAGAACATTCGAGACCACTAGCAGACCTATAGATGGAGTCGGGGTCCGAAACATGTTTAGCGTATGCGCCCTCCAGGGCAATGGTATTATATAAAAGATCATTCAATCAGATTTATATAGGTAGATAATGTATTGATCTTAGATACAAGAACTACCTACTCAATTTGCGTGGGGAAAAATCCATTTTTAGATAACATTGCATATGATAAAGATAATTATGCTTAATTATTATTTAAATTGTTTTCCATAATTCACATGGACTCGCTAAGAGTTATGTGATTATTGTGCATTTAATAAAAAAGTAGGAAATTGTATTCAAATTAAACATTTAAAATGGAGTTTCGAATTCTGAATATTGCAATATGTTTTCTTTTTTTTAATGTCGTGAGCGGTCGGTTAACCTTAGGGCCTCAGGATATTAGACGACCGTTTGATCTAGACTTGTATGAACGAGTTTTAGACGCCAAATCCTGTAGAGATCAAGTGAGATACATCTCGAGGAGAAACACATTGTTATACCTTCGTTGTAAGTACTTTCCAATTTTCTTCAATATTGCTCTAATTTAAGTGTCTGCTTTACGATCTAAAGAGAGGCCATGAGAAAAAATACAGCATCAGCTGAAAAAAATAGTTTTAATGAGAAGAAATTCTTAAGAAAATATTCGAAGATTTCAGTGTTTTTACCATCCTATATTGAAACAATATGTAGGTATGTCACTAAAGGTTCGAATTTGAAGTTAATTGTTTAACCCATTATTATACACGAATCTTTTTCACAAATAACGCATGACTGGGGAATGTTCCTTCACGCTATATCGATATAAATTAATGGTGTTGATTTGTGGTCTAACTTTTGTCCAATATTTTCCAAAAAATGTACAATGTTCAAAATCGGAACTGATTGCTTAAAGTTTTCGTGCTTAACTTGATGATTATAATATATTGTAGAAGGATAGGGGCTTTGTAATATTTATTTGTAAAGTGTAATTTTCTGTTTCTGAAACTTTCATTGTAGTTCTGGACGCTGGTATAAGAACGCCACGAGGTGTCCTACACGGCAATCTCGTTGATATGGGCAACTATTTCCAATGTCTCGGGATTAATGAGGAAGTGGAAAATATGAAAATCGAGGGGAAATACTGCTCAATCCGAGTACCAGCAAATCAAGACTTACATTGGCCGAGGCCTCGCGAACAATCCAGTTGGTTCGATCCGCAAGATTTGGTGCTCGATGAAGAAATCCAGAAGAAAATTGAGTATTATAATTCGGTTATGTCCAGCGCAAGAGCTGACATAGGTTATGAGGATGAAAGGTAGATTTTTATTTCTATAATTATATTTTATAAACCCAATTGATTCGATTGATATTGATTTTGATTGAGATTTGTGACTCTTTGAGTCTTGCCTTGGATATTTGTTTGGTAAGAACGTGTCTATCATGATGCCCGATTGTATTAAATACAAGTCACATTGTTACTAAGGCATGCTGTTTGGTGGACGTAAAATGATGATTAGCCCCAGCAGAAGTAGATCAATGTCCGAGTAGTACCTACCACTTTGACCACTACGAAATTTATTAACTTACGCTTTAACTTATTTATATGGCAAATTATGTACATATTTATCGTTTATTTTGTACATGCAAATGAAGCAAATAACTTGGATCTGTATTAAATGCAGCATTTCTGGCAAATACTTGATTGTTATATTTTTTTTGATGCTTCTGCTACTCACCGGTTTTTCTTTGCAGATCAGGCCCCATTGATATCTTTTCCGGGATGGTATTCAGACTCGCTGTGTGCATACCCAAACCATGCACGACAGAACAGGCGTTAAATTCGTTGCTCTTTAATGTGAGCGCAGTGGGATTCAAATTCGACGAGGTATACTGCCGGCTGCCCGATGATAAACCCTGGGTAGCAGCGGATACTGTTGCCGTGTAAGTTGTCTCTTATATACTCTCCTAAAAAGGTTAATGAATTTCAAATTAACTTCTTGAGGTATTTCCGAAGCGTCATGACATGAGGCTCTTTGGAATAGGTGTGAAAAGAGCGTTTCTTCAAAGCTAGACATTAGCGATGCTTCTGCTGCAAATGTCCATAGGCTACGGTGATTGTTTTCAATCAGGTAGCCTGCCTGCCTTATCTTAAGGTTTAAGTCCAAAAAAGGGGTAGTTGAACAAATTGAACGAGCATAAGCTCTTGAATGGGTAGAGTAAATTTAGGTGTAAAGTACCTAAGTAAAGTACAGTGATTTACGTCTTATCCATATTTGTGATGTACTAAATATGTACTTGGAATTCTACCTCGTTTCGACCACGGATGTCTTGCTACCATAAAAGTTTCGGACACGTGGAAGACATAATACTCCTCAAACCATAAAACAGCAAAATTTAAATCTGATATCTTGATGTATAAAAATTGTAACGGTAGCTTCCGTAGAAAAATCTATGGCCCTTAAACCTTATGTTTTTTTTATATTCTACTGATCATTACTATGAATTAAGTTACGACTATACAAAAAAGAGTGTGACGCCTTATTATTACATTTTTCATTGTTTTAGCGTGATGTTTTCTCTGATTGGACTTCTTACTCTGCTGAGCACTTGCTACGATCTTAATCACACTGTGATATTGAAGAGAGGTAAAAAAATATTATATTTAAAATAATATCAGGATTTAAAAAAAAATAATTAAAACATTGGGTATAAATCTTATAAACAACTCTTTTTATACGCGCTTAATAACTCTTACCTAATCAAATAGATTAAATCAAATCGATTTATTGCTCATTATCTTAATACATCAGTAGATCGGAAATCATTAACAAATCAATATCTTATATCTCCATAGATCCGAAAACAGCGAACACGATCTGTACATCTTTCTCGCTTTACACGAACACGCGTCGTCTGTTGACCTTCAAGAGCAGTAAGGGCACGCTGGAATGTCTGGACGGCATCCGAGTCCTCGCTATGATGTGGGTCATCATTGGCCACACCTTCACTATGTACAACTCTACTTACAATATGATTGATGCTTGGCCGGTAAGTGTGTAAAATCTTAGGAAAATTCTCATTCTGATACCCATGCCCGATGATGGGGTATTCATAGATCGATACTGAAGTCTTTTCTACACTCTTGTTCGATGTCTATTTAATGCAGGCATTGCACTTAAATAGACATCGTTTACAATAAAGAAGTGTAAGCTTGAGCGTATATAACAGACCGATAAGGTACTAGCGCCATGCATATGTATTTCTAGCATGAAGCAGTATTTCATATCCATAGTCCTCGAGAGTAGCAACGCGTTTGTGATTGACTTGATAAAGAACGTTCGTTTAATAAAAAGTTAAAGATTTCCACGGGTGGCAGTGACTATTTGCCGTCAGATGCCTTGCACGCTCCTTTGCTACTTGAATCTAATAAAAAAAACATTAAAGAAAGAAATAACTAACAAGCGTCCAGTCAAAGATGGAAAGTTGATGCTGTTGCTTATTTATTATCTATAGTTAGCACCACAGATCACGTAAAGTAGTGCCTTAAAATTACTTCTGTTTTTAATTGTATTGTTTTGATAGGCTAAATGGATTTAAGGAGAGATGTTAATGCATCAAGATACAGACTACAAGTAATTTAAATCCTTTAAAATAATTTCTCTTGTTTTTATTTTTCAAAAATAAATACAAATCGGCTTTCCTAAAGAGACAATTCGCTGCTGAGAACTTGTAGCCCTCTTGCTGGCAATACCTAAAACTAAAGATATTTTTTTGATATAGTGCAAGTATTATGAAAAAGCTAATATTATGTAACCCTCACATTCAAACATATACACACACGCACACATATACACACGCGCACATACACACACGTACATACAGAGTTCACACAAAGCAGAAGACTCGAAGCGGCTGGCGATCCTCAAATCCCGTATAATACCAAAAGGATCATGAGGGCGATTGAAAAACAGCGCTTCTCGGGACCTCGATCAGGAGTTAGCAAAGCTGAGTCGCGCTCTTTGCCATTATCTATTTTTATATAAAATGTATTTCCTTTGTATGTTTGTAATTTATGGCAATAAAAAGTTATTATTATTATTATTATTTGATGACATTAGACTTCACACAGTTAAAGATGAATAAATATAGAAGAATCTATTGTAAGTTATTCTTAGACTATTTTTCAAATATCTTCAATGTCCGTCTTGTCTGTAACACGAGAATTCATTTTTACTATATGTATGTATTGCAGTGGATGACGGGAGTAGAAGGTTTGTGGATTACTACAGCGCCGATTTCCGTAGACACGTTCTTCATGATAGCTGGAGTTCTGCTCGTCTACACAACCATTGGGAAATTTAATGGATGTAAGTTTACTTTTAATGTACTAAGGGATAAAACCAATTGTTACCTTCCATCAATCTATCAGCCTTTCAAAGTCCACTGCTGGACATAGGCTTCCCCTAATCTGCGCCACTTCGACCGGTCCTGAGCCGACCGGTCCTGAGCCATCTGAATCCAGTTACCTTAGTTTGTTACCTTACTTTACCCAAATTATTTATTTATTTATGTAAATTTCACATCGAAATATTACCTGATCATTACATATTTTCTGAACTCTTAAAAAATATTGTATGTTTTGATTAGTTAATCAAGAATAGACAAATTATTGGAGCTATATTAAACTATTGGCTTTGTTATACATAAAGTTGAATAGACACCCGAAAAATTAACAAGATTAATAAATATAACATGATACAAAGACTGTATTCTGGTATACAGTTTTCACTATCGTCTCCTATGAAATTTTGCCAAACATTATATCTTCAACCCATTACTGTCCCACTGCTGGGCGCGGGTGTTCTCTCGGAATGAGAGAGTTATAGGCCATAATCCACCGAGCTGGCCAAGTACGGATTGGTGTCAAACATTATTAAGTAGCAAACAAGCTTGCAGTTTATCTGATAGTAAGTGGTCGCTGCTGCTCATGAGCTCTTGCAATCTACTCCAGATCACTACATAGTATAAAAAAAGTCGCTTTGCGCTGTCTGTCCCTATGTATGCTTAGATTAGTAAAATTAAGCTACGGATTTTATTGCAGTTTTTTTAATAGATAGAGTGGTTCAAGAGGAAGGTTTTTATGTAGTAATACATGCAAAATATAGTGGAAGAACACTGATAATTTTAGATTTTTCATAATAATTATATCTAAGGTGGACACCACCAAGGGTTTACCACGGGTCCAGCATATAATTATTATTATTAATAAAAACAATGCAGTCATGTTACTCTTATATACCAGCTGCTAGTAAAAACGGGTATATATATTTTTTTAAAGTTTCTGTGAAAAAGATCTATTGATAGATCTTACAATACTTCTGTAGTACAGAAAGTCAATTTAGGAATGTATACCCGTTTTCAGGCGGGGACACAGATATAATAACCAGCAAATATGTGCGACTTCCTCCACGTCGCCTTTAGAATCGTATCTAGAAAGGAAATAAAAATGGGCCAGTAATTAAAATAAATTGTTATTAATTAAATTATCGAGTATAAAAATCTTCATTATCTTAATCCGAAAATCGAATGTTGCAAATGGCGTCTCAATGGCGTCAAATGGCGTTGAACAATGTGACTTTGCCTCCCATTTTCACCCTCTTAGGGGGCAAATTTCCAAAAATTATTTCTTAGTGCTCACGACATGGAAGGAACCCCTGTACTAAATTTGAAGTTTCTAGGTACAGTTTTGGATGTGCAATGTTATAAATCGGGCCTTAAATTATATAAAGATATAGAGTAATAAAAGTAGTCTTATAAACGCTTGATGCAATAATAGGCCCTCATTAAGATATTCACTGCGTCGTGAGCGCCATGGACACATACAAAGACACATCAGCTTTTTTTTTGTTCGCGAGGAGGAAACTTTCAAAAAGTACCCGACGTCGTGGGAGCGACGCGGGTTATGTGGGATTCTTACCGCACTAAAACCCCCCCGGTGGCCGACCTCGACGCTGCGAAGAGGACTCCGGGAACTCCAGTTGACCGCCGCCGGTGTCCTCAGCGTGTGCCCCATCGGGCTCTTCTCTGGTGGGCGTGAACTGCTCACCGCACCTTCTGGTTTTTACGGCAACATGCAACCACACATGCCGCCGTCCTTCCCGGGGAAAGACACATCACCTAGACCTTGAACAAAAATTTGAATGATGATTCAGATATTTATCTGTCCAGGGATTCAAGCCCGTACGAAAGCCCGTACGTACTTCGTCCTGAAGAGGCCTCCGTCACGCGGGTCACATAATATGTTTATATTTGAAACCAGTTCTGTTCAATCGTTCAATTCTGTTCAAATGAGGTTATAAACTATACACGTGCCAAAATTCTTGCCAACCCTTTTAGCTATTACTTCTGGTTTAATAAACGTCCTATTAAAACAACTTCTTTACCCGACTCCATAAGGAGGGTAACGGATTTGCATTTTTATGTATAATATAAATAAGATTTCCCTCGTACACGTAGCGTGACACGTGCCTTCTAGATTAATGCACTAGAGGCAAATACCTCTTCATACGCCATAGCACTGCAGATGAATCGATTAGGAAATAATGATTGCACTTATCTGTTAACAGTATCGATATTGAAGAATTTAATAGCCCGATAAGATATAATAACATCTGGCACACATTTTGAAACTATGGAAAATTGAATGACCGATATCAGCCCAATTGCCCTTAAGCGATAAACAATCATTTCCTAATCCCTTCAGATTTAAATAAGAAGAAATAATGAATTCAAAAATCCCAGTGATAAAAGTAATAAAAAAAAACATTCGTACGTCCTTTCATTTGTTTACAGGCGCCATATTTCAAAATTGCATTGCATTGCAAACTGAGATGATTCCGATGATATATCACATGTTACATGTCAAACTGTTTAGGCGTAGCAAAGAAATGGATATACAAATATATAAATATACGCTACCGTCTTTCTTACGTAGCCGGGTAAAAACTAAGCATCTCTTTTTTTGATTAACTTGCTCACTTTGACTCTTCGAGTTAAAGGGTGGTCTTTAATAATTTTATCATTTCTAGTTGTTTTAGATTTCTTTCTTAAAAAAACCTTTCTCTTTCTCCTTAAGTCGTGACGAAACCTTGATATCACAATGATGTCCGTAGTGTTCTTAAAGGTTTATCATTGGAATCATTGTTTTCCCTGCGTCAACTTGTGAAGACCCTATAGCACTATTTGGGTTACCCAGTTATTGGATTTTAGGAACGTACCTTCCGTCCCGGTTTTATTATCCCAATGTTTTGATTATAATTATAATGATATATAATTATATTGCCTTTTCTATTTTTGTTTCTTAATAATTAAGATATGATCCAAAAGTAACTGTCCCAGAAAAATCTACAGATTTGTAAATATAATTTTATGTTATTTTTGCTTTTGGTGAATATTTAACTTTTTGTCAATTACGACATTCATATTTTATTTAAGATCTTCGAACGTTTATCTTTACTTATTTCAGATCAACTCCTCAGTCGACTTCACTTGTTCTATCTCAATCGACTTCTGCGCATGTTTCCTGCTCTCGCAGCGCTCGTGCTTCTAGAAGCTTCTTTTTTTCATCGAATAGCAGATGGCCCGAATTGGGAAACGGTTGCCAGAAACGCTCAGAGGTGCAGGTCTTATTGGTGGTCAACGCTACTACATATACAAAACTATGTCAATCCCATGGCTATGGTATGAAGTTATAAATAACATTAAATAAATATAATAAGTAATGTTCATTTAATTTTAATTTAAGCTATTAGAGAAACGTAGAAGTCTGAGTTAAATACTAAATAAAAAGGGATTTGAAACTTCTACTCTGCTTAGGGAGCGTACCCAAACCACGTGACCCATTTTTGACAAGTTGTAACACCTCTCCCACCCCTAGGTTATGCGTAGTATATACGTAGATCTATCTATCTATCTATCTCTCCCGTAGATGTCACGTTGTAATTTAAAAATAGTTTTCAGTTTTTTTTGAAAAACAGAAAGTTGAAAAATAATAATTTAGCTCATAAGTGCATGCGTACCTATTGTCACAAATGAAATATTCAAATATAGGTTGAAAAAGGGTACCTTTAGGGGTTATTGACTACGTCACTAACACCTAAACCCCACCCCTTGTGACCAAGCGTGGTATTTTTGGTACCCCTTTCCCCCCTTGAAATGGTTAAGTGGTTTGGGTACGTTCCGTTACGGTTGTGTTGCCTAAATAAGCTTGGACGTGTTGTGATAGCATATATTTAACAGAAATGTTAAGTCCACCTGTTGGTAAGTGGTCACTGCCGCTCATGGACATCTGTAATCAACTTCATACAGAACATGGTTCTATCTGAATTCAATCACAGATGGGTTGCTTTTCCCGAGGACTATGATGGTCGCCTCATATAAAAGTATGCCGGCAACCACACCTTTCCATCGAAACACAAGAAATGCTTCAAGCTAGAAATAGGTGTGGCGGTGGTACTTCCCCGGTCGAACTACACTGATAAAATATGGAAATAATATTATACCGGTTTCGGTTACGGATATGTAATTATTTCGGATTATCCGTAATTGTCGAATCGTTTCGGTTACGAATTTTATTTTATGAAGTAAAGAAATAAGTACTATTTCGTTATATTTTTATGTTACCATTTTTTATTACAATCAGTCATATCCATTATTATTATACCTACGTAATCAATATTACATGTTTTTTTAATAAATACACGTCTCATTAAGGATTCCCTTCTATCCGAAATTATCCTAAAATTTTATAACGGTTTCGGTTACGGTTACGGATATATTTTTATTTCAGATATTCGATAGTTTTAGTTGCGGTTGCTCCGTTACATCCTTGATATTTATATATTGTTCCCTACATCTGAATATACGAATATGTAGAAGTTTCAAAACTTACCAGTATTTTTTTCCAGTGCATTCCACACACTTGGTACATAGCGATCGACATCCAACTGTACATAGTGTCGCCCATTATACTCTTCTGGGTACTGAACGGCAACAAGAAACTCGCCTGGACAGCGTTAATCGGAGGTCTACTGGCCATACTCACTGGATCTACTATATTTAACTTTATTATGAAGCTGCCCGGAGGAACAATTGCTTTCTCGTAAGTGATTTTAATATTTGTTTCTAGGTATTATAAGTAATTTAGTATTAGGTATTTATTAAAGAAAATAATACAAATAGATGTCTAAACTATACTTTAACAACAATACGTAGACCTATCATTGTAATAAACTTTTCATGGATAGAAGATATTACGAAAACGAAATATAAAAAATAATCGTCAATTCCAAAAAATCTTCTTATCTTTTGAATTTTCAATTAAATTAGTTTAAGGAAATTTACATGTTTTTCGTTTTATTTATATAATATCGCTTCTTCTAGCACTGATGTACTTATCAGTTACAGATTGCAAAAAATATGCTTTTTTATTTTTTCTCTTTTTTTGAAAATAATGTAAAATAGTTATCATTAAATAACTTAATATGAACATAATTATGTTTTTCATATATGACATATACATATAGTTACTTATTATAATTACAGTCGTGGTCCAGAGCTCACTGACTACATGATGCACTACTACTTCAACACGCTGACCCGCGCGTCCCCTTTCTTCGTGGGCATGGTGTTCGGGTACATCCTGCATCAGTGTCGAGGGAAAAAAGTCAAGATCAATTTTGTATGTTTGTTTCTTTTATTATAGCATAGTTAAGCTCCGCGGTTTTATTTAAAAAATCGTATATTTGTTAACAATAACAACAATATAAACATTTGATAGGATTGGAACCTTATAAGTATTTTTTTCTTGCCAGTAGTTTGCAAATGACTTTGTCATAAAATGAGATAATTTTTTTTATAAGTTTGAGTAGCAAACGAGCATCCAGTCAACCTGATAGTAAGTGGTCACTACCGTATGAACATCTGTAAGCAACTTCATAAAGAACAAGGGTTCAATTTGAAGTCAATCGTAGATGCGTTCGTGCTCACGAGGGCTAAGGTGGTCGCCTCATACAAGTGTGCCGGCAACCACACCGTTCCACCGAAATTCGGTGGTACGTCGATATCTTCGATTGCGATGATACCTCCCCGATCAAACCATCGTTCTACCACGTTTTAAATAATAAATAAAAAATATACCCGTATTTCTGATCCTTCTAAAATAACGATGTCGCTCTATAATGGCAATCACCTCATCTAGGTTAGATGTCATTTCACGTCACCCCCGTTGTCCCGAAAACGGAGCTAAGTAACTTCTCATTATTCCTAACTTATAATAAAGTAGAAACCTTTATTTTGTTTGTTAAGTAGAAATTGATGTAGCGATAGTGTTGTACGAAAAGATCTACCACAATTTTAGTGTTTCTTTACAGATTTTAGTACTTCTGCTATGGATTATCGCATTAGCGATGTTCGCGGTGCCTTTCTGCACGACGTATCTGATCGTACAACCCGACTGGGATAATCAAGCGGTAGACAGTTCGATAAACTCCTTCCAGAGGCCGATATGGGCACTTGCACTAGGATGGTTGATATTTGCATGTGTTCAGGGCTATGGAGGTAAGCAAAACTAATAATAGTTGTTTATTTAATACATGCTAAGTCTTGCAGTAACGTACCCGTTAAAATGCAATATGGGATAAATCGCATCTCGTGTAACCGCAATCTCATGCCAGCTTGTGCTCTTAAAAATTATAACAAAATATGTAGAAATTATTTTCGACGATTGTATATTTATTATGTACGAAACTTTAATACTTTTGTGTTGTAAAAGTAGTGTAAGTTACTCCATATAAGGCCAGTTGTCAAGCCACATAAAAAATTAAGTGAAACTTCGTGTTACGATTTTTGTAACGGTTACGGCAATGATTACGGAGCGTTACGTTAAAATAATAATACTTAATTAATACTAATTTCTACATATATCATTCGGTATGCTATGTACCAAATATTTCGTATAGTGGAATCATATGTATCTTCTTGCTCGAGTCCGTATACATTTTCTTTGAAATAATAATAATTTTAATGACAAATTCATACATATTTATGTAATGAATAATTTATATTTGCATGCTATCACATTGTTAGCAGGACAAGCGAACAATTTTTATTTGTAACATCTGATAATAAGTACCTGTTCTGCAAATAAACTATTACTACTATTACTACAAACTTATATAATTTCAGGTCCAATAAACTGGTTCCTATCGCTGCCAGTGTGGAAACTACCGTCTCGTCTCTCTTATGGGATGTACCTTTACCACTTTTCGCAGATGTTCATTACAGCTGACATGCAGTTGGCTCCCAACTACTTCTCTGTGCCTTCTATGGTAAGGTTTGTTTTATATTAAGAAAATGCGTAAATGAAACTCATACTGCGGTTTCCGATAAATGGCGCGATGAGTTTGAACCTAATAAGGTTTGATTTTTTCGAATTTACAATATGTTCTATTTACACGTTTTAAACTTTCGTTCTTATTATAATTTGGTGACAGCATTAGACGACAGGCGTAAATTTTTCAGACGAGTTTATGTAATTTCGCTTGTCATCTTTCATATCACGGTATAAACAAGAGTAAAAAATGTAATATCTGGTATCAGAACCGAATCTATTTAATCAATGTACTCATGAGAAGTGAAGACTATAAATCGAAGTAACATCTCATAGGGGCAAATACTCATAAATTAGTTTCAACGTTGTCATTGTATTTTTTCTTTTAAACCACTAATACCAATGATACATGTCATTTATGAACCTTACAAATATTATAAGATTTATTTACCGAGTTCACAGCAGCGCCATCTGTCGGAGCCTAGTGTTTTTTACAAAATTGAAGTAGCAAAAGAGCCTGCAATTTACCAAACGGTAAGCAGTAACTGCTGGACATTGACATCTGTAAGCAAATTTAATCAGAACAAAGATTCTATCATGACAATCACAGGTGCGTTGCTATTCGCCAGGACTACCAGGTCGCCTCTTTTAAAAGGGAGCTGGCAACCAAGCTGAATCGAAAGATCACTTTATTTTTTTATTAATATATTTATTGCACCTTTATAAAAATTACAATAGGGCAAATGCCTGATGGCATTCTCTGCCAGTCAACCCTGGGTGGCTGGAAAATTTGCGGCAGGTGTTTTATTCTTTCTAGTGACCTGTAACATTACTACTAATGTAGTTTTATCCACTATCGAAGCAACTTAATATTTATTTAATTCCTCAATATTCTGATAATTACATATCCATATCCATATATACAAATAGACAAATAATTTGTAGTTACACTATTTCGTTTCAGGTTTTCGACTTCCTTAGCCAGTTCACGTTAACTTTGATAGTGGCTTTCGTTGTTGCAATAGTTATAGAAGCACCGTTCAGTTTACTTTTCAAAACATTGCTCGAATCAGGTAAATATTCATAATTTACATTAGGTATTCGGTAAAAACAACTACTTTATTACCATAATCATTAAAGTGAAACAATTTTCACCATGCGCCTTACAATCTATATTCATATTGACGATTAATGTACAGTTTTATACTTACATTCGTATATCCAATTATTTTTATATACATGGTCATTTAGACACATTTGTTTAAGACGATACTTTAAAATTAAGTTGATATGTTTGTGTAATTCAGATTGTTTTTTCAGGTCAGAAAAAGCCTAAAGCAATAACTCAAAATGGCAGTGTTGAAAAGGACGAAGCCAAAACTTAATTTATAAGTAATATATTTAGGATTCATATAATAATATATTATCTAATGTACAGATTTTATTAAGTAATTTAGTTTCTTGTCGTAGTCTTCATTAGTAGAAACATATTATACTTTATTTGAGCAAGTTATTGAAATGGGCGCCGTTTAAGGAAGTTGTTGTCTTCATCAACACTATTAAAGAATTTCAAAGAAGTTAAGGTATTGCAAGTGAAGCTTAATCTCATTTAAAATTTTGGTAGTAAATAAAAATATTTATTAACAGTGTCTTTGCGTAACGTCATGTAAAATTCTTCAAATAAATTCACATCGGTAATATACACACAGCGCCATCTAGTGATTGCTTATAACGATAAAGTAAAGTTAGATTTCTCTAGTTGTACAATTTCTAACGTGCGCTTAATCTCTTGTTAAATTTTCATAGCACATAGTAATATTTATTAGAGAATGTCTGTGGATAAAATTCTTTAAATAAATCTCACTCATGCTTGCGCCATATTGAAGATAGCGCAATTTAGTGATTGCTAGTAACGATAAAATTATAATGTAATATTTTTCTAGTATGAATATATAAAACTGTATATACTAAATAAACTATATTTACAATTACATATAACAGTTGCCTTTGATATTATTTTACGATTGCATCAAGATTAAGCCTAAGGCTAAGACAGATAATCCACTGATTTAAAGTGCGCTTGATATCAAATTATATTTATACGCTAATACTCATTATCTTCTAATTTCATGTGTTATCATAGTTTGTTATGGAATATCATAAATACATAATCATAGGTGCAGATATTGCTGTATATTTAATGTAAATAAATGATTTGTAGTTTTAATTGAAATATTGCCTTAATTATCTTTTAATATAAGTAGATTTACTACTATTTGAACATGACTAGTTTTTCTTTAAACAAACGATGTTATAAAATACATGATTAATGTATGTAATGTATATTCTGTGTATGTTTAGTGTGTTTAATAATATATATCGTCAGTGGAATGGAAATCATGTCACATTTATTTTTGGTGGTATCTTGTTGTTAGGAAATACTTTTAGAATTTTTTACTTTTACAATTTTCTCGCTTTAGTATTATTTCCTTTCCACTGGCGATATAATATACTTCTCCAAAGATTAGTAAAATATAAAGAAAAGCTAATTTATAAGACGACCTTCTTACTTCTCTTGATTAGCACCTCATCTGTGGTGGACTTCACATAGATTCAATATGAAGTATATTATAGCAGAACAGTGATAGCCTAATGCTTGAAACTTGCCCTCTCCATCGGGAGGTCCAAGGTTCAAACCCAGGGACGCACCACTGATTTTTCTAAAATTATGTGCGCATTAGAAATTAATTACCACTGCTTTTAGATGAAGGAAAACATCGTGAGGGAATCTACCTATTAAGGTAATTATTCACTGCCGCCCATGAACATCTGTAAGCAATTTCAAACAGAACATGATATCTAAAGTCAATCACAGATGCGTTGCTGCTCCGGAGGACTATGATGGTCGCCTCATGTGAAAGTGTAACCACACCCTTCCATCAAAACGCAAGAAATCCTTCACGATAGAAATAGGTGTGGCGATGGTACTTCACTGGTCCTACCACCTTATTTTGTTTATGTATTGCACTTCTATGCTATGAAAATAAAAGGGTGAACTTACTCCCGGATAGCAGTTACTACCTTTCGTCAACCCGCATCTAAATCGGTGCACTCGTTTAAGAGCTACGCTTGGACAGACAGACAGACATAAACACATACCTAGTGGTTATACTTGACGACCCGCGTGGCGGAGCGGTTACCGTACCGGTCTGACGCTTAATGGGTCCCGGGTTCGATTCCCGGCCAGACGGGTATCTGAATGATGAGTTTAGATTCGTGTTCTGGGTCTGGGTGTTTAGTGTATTCGTCTTGTGTGTATCCATAAACCCACAGCACAGGAGATAATCCTACTAGGGCTATGGGTGTAGAAAGCGTGTGTGTTTTTTTAAACTTATAACACCCTGTTTTTGAGTCTGAGGTCGAAAAGTGAGTACAGTTGGAGAGAAGTAGGCAAATTTGGAGGCACTATATCACATTGTAAGTCGAATTTATTGTGGTTTATACAAAATCTATCGTTTTTTTCTATATCCTTTATATTCAACTGTATCTGAGGAAGTTTAGCCGAGATAAGATAACAAATAATTATTCAAAATACAAAATCGATGTAATAGTATTATCTAATCAATGGAATATAAGACTTAAATTAATCATAAAACTCCCGGATTCAGTTTTTAAAGCCTTAAGAATGAACAAGCTCTGTGCCCTGTGTATATTTATAACTGTATTCATAAATGTTGAAGGTCATATAAACTTGGTATGGGACCCGCCGAATAGCGCTTTTGATACGGAATTATATGAAAGAGTACTGGATTCAGCAGAATGCTCAAGACAACTAAGTTTTATCACGAGAAACAACAGCTTACTATTGGCTCAGTGTAAGTATTTATTAATAAGATTTTTTACACCGTAACACATTATCGTGACATATACGCGTGAAATGAAATGTATCCAAGCAACAACAACTACAGTAATTTTTCTAAGAATTTTCTATTTTTTTAGTTAATTAATGTTTTAAATAAAAATTTGCGGTATTGACATAGACATCCTAATATTCAATCAAAAATGAGTGTGGTACATTTTTGGATTGAATGATATGAACCATGATGTAAAAGCATACGATCCTTTTCTAAGAAATTTGTTAATCTCAAGTAACCATTGCGGCCAATTAATGTTGAAGAAATACCTAATCGTGCCATGTTTTATCGGTCTCGATCCTCTCCCTCCCCCCCCCCCCCTCCACCACTCCCTTGCTTCCCGTAGAAGTATGACGCGACTAAGGAATCCACACAATCCAGGAGTTGGGCAGTAGGATTTTTCTGAGGAACATCAGCAGCCACTGCAGTCACCATTACATTGGTATGCTAGGCACGTTGACTATGGTCAAAAACCCCTGTTTTAAAGGCTTACGTATAGCCGTAGGTGCCAAAAGGTTGGTCAATGGAAAGAAGTTATTGCTAGTGTACGCATGGGTCAGGTAAGACATGCCTTACGAAGAGTGTTATGAATTGTGCGATGGATCCTCCAGGTCCAGGATCCAGGATGTTCTACATACCGTCTATCCCGCTTAACATAGTCAAAATAACAAATAACATAAGGTATTGAAACTTTTTGTTATGCGTTAGGATTAAATTTTGTACCAGGCTAATGTTTTGTTATAACCGAAATGTGGAGCTATGAAACATCTTTTCCTTACTAACAGTTCTAGATGCTGGTATCAGAATTCCAAACGGCATCTTAATGGGAAACAACGTCCATCTTGGTAACTACCACCAATGCTTGCGCATACATCAGAATGTCCAAGACATGGAGATCGAAGGAAAGTACTGCATGATCCAAGTCCCTGGAAATCAGAGCTTCCACTTGCCAGATCTTGGACCATGGCCCGGTTTCGATCCTACGCAGCTGGTGGTAGATCAAGAAATCGCAAAACATGTAGAAGAATTTCACATGAGAAAGGCTGGGTTTGGAAATATTTTTGGTGCTAATGCCGGCGATGATACACGGTAAGAATTCTTTATGCGTTTTATTTAAATTTTGATCGTATTTGTATATGCGTCTTTGTTATTTATATGTTTGACGACTTATTAAACTCAGCAGAGGATTAAAGTTGTTTTCGTAAATTTCCTTACCAAGTAAATATTGGTACACTTGAAAATTGGGGCAAATTCTTAAGCGGATCTTTTGTTCAAGATGTGAAACATTTATGTGACACCTACTCTTATGGTGGCATTAAACAAGATATGAATATATTTATTATTATCTATCTATCAACGGTATAGCACTGATTGTAGAAGAATTGCATATCTTATCATAAATTATTTTGTTTAAAAATTTTATATGATAAGTTAGTAGGTACATGTTTTGATATTTTAGAAGAGAAAATAACTTCTAGTTACCAAATAACCCATGACGTACCTACATTTTGCTTATTGATGCTAAAAATATAGGATTTATTTTATACTAGAATATTTTCTGTTTAATCTGTAATATATACATGAGTTCGCTTTATGGTTTAAGCTCGCAAAACATATTTTTTAATTAATTTGTTTTTATGATTAAAGGTGCGATTACATTTCATGTATATTATATATAGCAGAAGTTATACTTAATATAACTTTAAATCTTTCTCTTCAGAACGTTACCAGGCAACCCGTTTGTGGGAACGACATTCAGGCTAGCGGTATGCGTGCCCAAGCCGTGCACGACCCAGGAGTTCATAAACGGTTTCCTCTTCAACCTAACCGCTGCTGGCTTTCAGTACAGAGATCAATTCTGTCGTTTGAATAATGACAAACCCTGGTCGCCCGCGGATACTGCTGCTGTGTAAGTTGTTTTATAATTTATTTGTTTTTTTTTTTATCTAACTGAAGTAACAAACGAGCATGCAGTCCACCTGATGGTAAGTGGTCACTGCCGCACATCGGTAATCAACTTCATACAGAACATGGGTTACATCTGAAGTCAATCATAGATGCGTTACTACTCCCGAGGACTATGATGGTCGCCTCATGTAAAAGTGTGCCGGCAACCACACCCTTCCATCAAAATGCAATAACTGCTTCATGGTAGAAAAAGGTGTGGCGGTGGTACTTCCCCGGTCCAACTACACTGGTTCTATCACCTTTAAAATACGGTTTGTACGGTTTTGTTTCTTATGTTTATTTTTCAGTACATACATTTTTCAATAGGAAGTAATAATCGGCCAAGTGTGAGGAGGACTCGCTCACGGGGGTACCGTACCGTCGTACTATAAATAATAAATAAAGTTGAACAGTTTTCCAACTAGTAGTTCAAAGTCTAAACTGTTTTATAAATAAGTAATTATTAGGTTTGAATAAACTGTGTGGTGTTAATTATTATGTCCGTGCTGATAAAATATTTTCATAATTGATTAAATGCGTATAGGTTCATTTATAAAAAAATATGAAAATATTGTTTTTATCATTTCAGAGTGGTTTTTTCCGTTATCGGATTGCTAGTGTTGTTGAGTACGAGCTATGACCTATGGCAAACGTTTATCCGTAAAAAAGGTATGCGACATTGAATTACATTAACGTGTTGTTATATTTTTTTATTTGACTGAAGTAGCAAACGAGCATGCAGTCCACCTGATGGTAAGTGGCCATGCCGCCCATGGACATCTGTAAGCAAGCTCATATAGAACATATGTTCTATCTAAAGTCGATTATAAAAATGTGTGCCATGAACCACAACTTCCATCGAGCTAGAAATGCTTCACGCTAGTAATAAATGTGGCGATGGTACCTCCCCGGTCGAACTATACCAGTTCTACCAACTGGCAATATCAGTCAATAAAAATATAAAATACGAAATACCTTACATAGGCAAGATTTCCCACAGACGAATCATTATGAAGATCTTTATTACGACCTTCTAGTATAAGAAGTCCATCCATCCATCCATCTGCCTTTTGATTTCCACTGCTGAACATAGGCCTCTCCTGAATGGCGCCACTCCAACCGGATTCCCGCTGTTTTCTTTAGTTCGTCGATCCACCTTATACTGTCAAAAACCTTAATTGTATGATTATCTTTTAGCTGTTGCATGTTGTCCCCTTTGCATCTTTCTATTTCATGTTATAAGATATAAGCATAATATTTACAGATTCAAAAAACATCAACGACATCTGCCGGTCATTTTCCGTGTACACAAACACGCGTCGCCTCCTCAACTTCCCGTCGAATCCGAATGCCATAGAATGTCTGGACGGTGTGAGGGCGCTGGCGATGCTGTGGGTCATCCTCGGTCACTCTTTCACTTCACAGACGTTCAATTATAATGGCCTTGATGTTTTTCAGGTATTTAGTCTTATTTGTATCATTTTATAAGTGGGCCCCAACTAACACGGGCGTGAATGTTGTTGTCAGCAATTAAGGGTACATATTCTGGTATATCCCTGTAGTTCTGGGACTAGAATAGGGCTACGGTTCCGGGGTTGCGGGCGGCTATAGTGGTAGCTCAAACCGTCCAGCCAAGCGACCTCGGGAGGGACGGTGGCATGTATGGTCGCATGGCGGTATGCGACCATACATGTAAAGAACAGAAGGTGCGATGAGCGTATTCGCTCACTAGGGAAGAACCTGAAATATGCATCGCGCTCGGAAGACTCCGGTTGTGTTCCGTTGGAGATTCCGGAGTCCTCCACGCAGCGTTGAGGACAGCCACCGTGAGAGTTTCAATGCGGTAATCCCACATAACCCGCGTCGCTCCCACGGCATAGAGTACCTTTAGTTTTCCCCCTCATAAACAAATAAAGGGGGGGGGGATGGTAAATAAAAACCCTTAACTGCAATATCGATAGGCATGGATGGTACTATCTATGCATATGTTTAACAAGGTTAATCGCCCGGCGTCGCCCGCTTCGGTCACGTCTACCACGGTCATCCTATGTGAGAATCTAGGTCATAAACGATGTGCGTGCCAAATTTCAGCGAAATTCGACTGGTAGTTTATGCTTGTAAGAGTAACAATCACACAAACTTTCGGATTCATAATTAAAAGTAATATTAGCTGTAATCACCGCGGTTGGTATTTCGGTGTATACATTATACATATATGACGTAATATTAGATGGTTCGGTGATTATAGAAAATTTTATTCTTAATCACGGAACTGGATGGCCGTTTTATTTCCTTTTTCGTTTAATATAAAAAAAAAATAACCTCGAACTTACTGTAGTCTATTGTTTAAAGAGACTGAACAGTAAGTATGTATGACTATAATATATATCTGATTTTACTCTATTGCAGTGGATGACCTCAGCAAAATCTTTATGGATTCAAGCAGCGCACTTGACGGTGGATACGTTTTTCATGCTGAGCGGATTGCTAGTTGTCTACACAACGGCTGGAAAAGTTACATCAAGTACGATAATATATTTACCTTTTATGCCATTAGCCTAATTCCTAGTCTGATTTCAATTTGTTCATTCTTAACGACAATAAAAAATAGTAAGTTAAAGTTATATAACTCGTGTAAAGATGCCATAAATATGCATTTTTATATGAGGTTAACAACCTGAAAGTGCTAGAATATTTGTAATGGTCTATTTGATAGCCATATTGATATGATAATAAAAAAATACCCCTTTTTTCAGATCGCTCTCGCAATATTTAACATTATTTTAGACTAATCGCGGAATTGATACATTTTAATATGAATTGATACATTTTTTTTATAATTATGGAGTAGAAAACACGCATGCAGTCCACTTGATGGTAAGTGGTCACTGCCGTCCATAGACATCTGTAAGCAACTTTATATAGAACAGGGGTTCTATCTCAAGTCAATCACAGATGACTCCCGAGGACTAGGATGGTTGTCTCGAATGTAATTGTGCCGGCAACCACACCCTTCCATCGAAACGCAAGGAATGCTTCACGTTAGAAATAGGTGTGGCGGTGGTACCTCCCCGGTCGAACTACACTGGTTCTACCACCTATTCTATACTATCTGCGATTTTAAATTCTTTTTGCTGAGATTTCGACTTAATTACATAGAAACTTTGCGTTACACCATGACCACAGTATTGTAGGACTGAAAACAATATTGATACTTCCCAGTGAAGCTGATAAAGAACCTCCACTTGTTCTACTTGAACCGTCTTCTGAGAATGTTCCCTATTCTGGCGACCGTGGTACTGCTGGAGGCCTCACTGTTCCACCGCTGGTTTGATGGCCCCGTGTGGACCTCCGCCGCAGCCAATGCGGACCGCTGTAGAGCCTTCTGGTGGACCACTCTGCTGCATGTGCAGAACTATGTTAATCCTGAGAGAGTGGTAAGTTATTTCTGGATTGTCGTTGTCGAATATTCTGTTGATAAGCTGCGTGTAATTTTAACAGGTACAAAAACACATTGCCTGACATTTTATTTATTAATTTACTACAAAACTGGACTGTAATTTACAACACGGATTGGCTCAAATCACAATTGTTTTTTTTTTATTTGACTGAAGTAGCAAACGAGCATGCAGTCGACCTGATGGTAAGTGGTCACTCATGGACATCTTAAATTAACTTAATACAGTACATGGATTCTATCTGAAGTCAATCACAGATGCGTTGCTACTTCTGAGGACTATGATGTTCGCCTGGTATGAAAGTGTGCCGGCAACCACACCCTTCAATCGAAATGCAAGAACTGCTTCATGCTAGAAATAGGTGTGGCGGTGGTACTTCCCCGGTCGAACTACACCTGTAAATATAAGTGTAAAAGTGTAAAAGTAAAGTTCTACCACCTTCAAAATAAATTTTAAAAATATGTAACTGTATAGATAATCCTAATTCCAGTGTATCGGAGCCACTTGGTACCTGGCAATAGACGTGCAGCTCCATATCCTATCGCCGTTGGTCTTGGTGTGGGTACTCAGCGGGAACAGACCGGTGGCGTGGACGGCACTCATTTCATCCCTACTAGCCGTACTCACAGCTGCAACGATATACTGCTTCCAGATGGAGTTTCCTTCAGGGATGATATCACCGGGGTGAGTGGATAACATAATCAATTTATAGATGACTAGGTTTTGCTCGTGACTATGTTCAATTTGATCACTCCTACCCCGGTAATGAGGATTACATTTTAATTATGACATTATTTTATTATTTCCTGCTCGTATCACGCATCGAAAGTGCTCAAGTGCGAATCGATGCACTACAAAAATGTACAGGAATTTCTGTTCGCTTTTATACGAAGACAAAGTACGAAGTCTACTGCTGGATACTTAGGCTTAGACCTTACCTAAAGGAATAGTCACCAAGCCTTTTTTTTAACTGACTGAAGTAGCAAATGAGCATGCAGTCCACCCGATGGTAAGTGGCCACTGCCGCCCATGGACATCTGTAATCAACTATACACTGAACATGGGTTCCATCTGAAGTCAATCACAGATGCGTTGTTACTCCCGAAGACTATGCTTCACGCTAGAAATAAGTGTGGCTATGGTACTTCCCTGGTCGAAATACACTGGTTCTATCACCTTGAGAACCAACTAAGAAGCCTGGCATGCGTGTTGGTGATCACAGTGGGTTTTGATGTTACACAGGAAGATGCTGCTGACCATTTCTTGGAATGTCTTTTTGTCGCTTTACGATATAAACCGGGGAGAGAAGGAGTAGTGCTATTCTTTTTTTTTATAAGATGGAAGTAGCAAACGAGCATGCAGTCCATCTGATGGTAAGTGGTCACTGCGGCCCATAGACTACCGTAAACAACTTCATATAGAACATGAAGTTCTATCTAAAGGCAATTACCCATGCGTTGCTACTCCCGAGGACTGAGGTAGTGGCCTCATATAAAAGTGTGCCGGCAACCACACCCTTCTATCGAAACGCAAGAACTGCTTCACGCTAGAAATAGGTGTGGCGGCGGGACTTCCCCGGGCGAACTACACTGGTCGTACCTCCTACAAAAATTCTACTATTCTAGATCGACACGGCCTAAAAACATTCTAAATGACTTTTAGGGATACCTTCTTCCTATAATGCGAATTTAAATTCCAAGTGCATGCCTAGAATTTGAGTCCTGGATTTAAAGGCTGACTTTAATGTAAAAGGCTGACTTTTATTTTCTACGTTCCAGCCGAGGTCATCAAATGATGTACTACATGGTGTATTATTATATGAATACGCTGACTCGCGCATCGCCGTTTATGGTGGGAATGGTCTACGGCTACTTGCTACATACGTGGAGAAGCAGGGAGGTTAAAATATATCCCGTGAGTATTTATATACCAGAAGCAATTCTAGTTCTATATTTGAAATTACTTGAAAATTCTTAAAGAATTAAGATACAAAGAGTTATGTTTTTTTATATCTGACTGAAGTAGCAAACAAGCATTCAGTCCACCTGATCGTAAGTGGTTATTATGTATGGACATCTGTAATCAACTTCATACAGAACATGGGTTCTATCTGAAGTCAATCACAGACGCGTTGCTACTCCCGAGGACTATGATGGTCGCCTCTTATGTGTACCGGCTATCACACCCTTCCATCAAAACGCAAGAAATGCTGCACGCTAGAAATAGGTGTGGCGGTGGTGTTTCCCCGGTCAAACTACTCTGGTTCTACAACCTTCAAAAGTTATGTAACTAAATATCATATTTATTTTGAGAACTGTTACTTTTGTCGGATGTTTGTATTATTGTTGTTAATCGTTTAGTTGCACAATATTTTTGTATTATAATTTTGATTGATCTATTCCCTTATTTCAGATGATAAACATTTTGTTATGGGCTATATCACTAGCCGTCCTTGGCTTGACAGGGTACGCGGTGCTGCCGACCCTACAATTAGATTGGAACAATCAAATCGCTGACAGTCTGTACAATTCATTCCTACGGCCATCGTGGGCTTTGGCACTTGGGTGGGTCATATTCGCCTGTGCGAAAGGTTATGGTGGTAAGTTTGTGTAACATGGTTTTTAGTTGATGATATTATTACTGTAGGCCGAATTAGCAAAAATATCCGACCGAGGGAATAATAATGTAGGATTTCGGAGCTAGGCTAAAACCCTCCGTCGATGGACAGAATAGTCGTGTCCCGAAAGAGGTTTAGTGGACTGTATTTGCGACGATAAAATTGCTACGTGCACTATAGAATCTTACGCACTCACCGACTGCTGATGGGCGCAGCAACATGTATAGGGTACAAGGCACCCTTCGACTCACCCTTATCTCGAGCTAGCTAGTCTTACCTCGCAGTGGTCTACCAGTTACCCTCTACCATCCACTGCCGACACGTTGCGTCGTTTACAGCACGTTGCACCACGAATTTAATTATTACACGAGAATAAAGAATGTCACGATTAGTGGCCACTATTTTGGATTAATTACGATAACGACAAAGTTTCGCGTGCGCGTCCGACGAATCCGAAAACCACATGTTTGGCTAGCGCCAACGGAAAAGTCACGACGAGATTCGAACATTTCGATATCTCCGACTCTTACACTACTACTGTGGACCATAGACAATACAGTCCATAGATTATTATTTTATATCTAACGACAAAAGTGACTACCTATGGCTTGTAATAGTGTACATTGTCTAAACTAAGTTTTTTTAAGATCCCCGATTTGTTTTTTTTTGTTATCCAGGTCCAGTGAACTGGTTCCTGTCCCTGCGCGTGTGGAAGCTGCCGGCACGTCTGTCCTACGCCATGTACCTGTTCCACTTCTCGCTCATGGTCGTCGTTAACAACTCCCGTACCGAGCCGATATGGTTCTTCGTGGATTATATTGTAAGTTTTGGTAATAGTTATTTTCGAAACCGAAAAAGACATTGCTTTATGTTAGAATGTACTCCATTGTGATCTAAGTTTGCATAAAGGAGTTTATAAATATCAATAAGTTTTATCACTTACTGTACTGTGTGTTAGCTGTACCCTGCGCGCGCGCGAGCTCATGAATAACAACTTTGCTAAAGATCATCATATGATCAAATAAATAGTTTACGATTCTATACATACTATTCTATACATACAGAAAAGTGTGCGTAACGTTTGTAAATGCTTCCGTTGTTATATTTAAAGTATTCGAATTTAATATCCCGTACTTTACTAGTTCGGTTAATTGAATCAGAGACTTTTTCTGTGACACAATACTGTGATACTTTTATATAATTATTTTATTATTACAGGTATTCCTTTTCTTCGCTTACACGGTTATGACGTTTTTGGTGTCGTTTATTGCCACCGTGGTCATAGATGCACCGCTATCGGTCTTCTTTAAACTTTTGTTGGACAGAGGTAAATAAAAACTAATAATTGAATCTTCACTACATAGTATAAAACAACGTCGCTTCTCGGTGTCTGTCCCTATGTATGCTTAGATCTTTGAAACTACGCTACGGATTTTAATCCAGGTTTTTTAGTAGATGGACTGATTCAAGAGGAAGGTTTTTATGTAAAATCATACATGATATAGTGGAAGAATACTAATAATTTTGGATTTTTGACTTTTAGGCGAAACGAAGTTCGTCGGGTCAACTAATTAGAATAAATTATTTATCAATCGTTGAATTTTCTTACGGACCTTATTCTTGGAGGGGAAAACGATATGGTCTAAGATGTATGGTTATATATTTATGTGTACAGTATAATTTATCTATTGAGTATCTATCGAGCATATCCTGCTGGATAGATACTCGATAGATTAGAATATTACTGTATTACCAACTACCTTTTACTTTTATAGCATAAGGTAATAATTGTAAACACGATTTTTTTAAGGATTTCATTTATTTATTTATTTATTTATTTAAAAAGGGCAGCCAACAAGACAATACATTACACTTACAATTAAAAACTACATTAGGCTTAAATTAAATGCTGTCTTATTAACAGGCCACCACGGCATGCATCGTGGTCGAGTTTAAATACTTAAGATTATATTAGAACACTTAATTGTACGTATTACAATAATAATTACGTATAGTATATGTATATGTAAATGTGGTATGTATGTATATATGTATAGTAAAAAAAATGTGTTAACGATTACAAAAATATTGTAGTTAATTGAATGTAATATTAATAAGCCGCATCAATCAGAGTACACTTACTTCCACTTTGTAAGCTATCTCATTTTACCAGATTTCTTTTGGAGCTATTTTTAATTAGTATTTTTATTTACAGGCTACTTTAAGAAAAAAGATCCAGCAGTAAAAGGTGACACACACAGAGCGAATAGATTTGCTCTTGATAGGAAGCAACGTACGAATTAAATTTTATGTTAATTTCTATCAACGCCTTTATCGGAATAGTGGTCGTTAAACCATTACTGTCCCACTCATGGGCATGGGCCTTCTCTCAGAATGACAGAGTTCTAGGACGTAGACTATGTCCTAAAACTAACCAAGTGTGAATTGGTGGACTTCACACACCTTTGAGAACTTTTTTAAATAACTCTACGTTGTGTAAGGTTCATCACGATTAGGGATTGCAATCCGGAAAACCGGATCCGGTACCAATTCACAACCGGATCCGGACCTCCACCGGATCCGGTTATTGTATATTTTGACAAAGATTTCACATTACAAAAATAATTACCGTTAGAAATCGATCCTTTTTTTTACATTGTTTTAACTGTTCGAATAATGCCGCCGGATTCGGCCGTTTTTTTCTCAATCCGGCCGGATCCGACCGGATTGAAAATGAGGCCGGATTGCAATCCCTAATCACGATGTTTTCCTTAACAGTGAAGTAGCAATTAATAATCCCTAATATACGCCTCATTTAGAAGTAACAGCATAGGGGATTTGAACCTTAGACTCTTGATTGAGGGACCGAGTTCGACCCATTAGGTTATATTACATCTATAATATATTATATATCGTAAAAAAATGTATCACTATACCATAATACTATTTACTGTTAAAATAATCTTTCTCACTATAAAGGGAACACTATTTCCGATTAGTAGATTGTATGTACTCACTGTATTTATAATTTTACGAAATAATTGTAGGTAGGTAGTTTTTGTGACTTATATTTTCTAAAGAAATCGATAATAAAGTTGGTTCACGTATCTCATCAAGAGATGGCGCCAGTAGTATCCTAAATTATGCTATCAAGTAATGTAGTGTAGGGGGAAGTACCACCGCCACACCTATATCTAGCGTGAAGCACTTCTTGTGTATGGATGGAAGGGTGTGATTGCCGGCACACTTTTATATGAGGCGAGTAGCAACGAATCTGCGATTGCCTTCAGATAGAACCCATGTTCTATATGAAGTTGATTTCAGATGTTCATGGCCGGCAGTGACCACTTACCATCAGGTGGACTGCATGCTCGTTTGTTACAGTTTTTTTCTGACTGAAGTAGAGTCAGAAAAAAAAACTGTAAGCAATATAAATTGATGAATTTCGTTTTAATTTGTATAACTTTAATGACGTAGAAACAATTAGTCAGATGTGTTATTGTCAGATTGATTACGGAGCTTGTTTTAAACATGCGATGTAGTCTGCGCGTCGGTACTGCTATTCTGTCACTATGGTATATATTCTGTCACAATTTGTTTTTTAGTGTTGTGTCATTTCTGAGGATCAACTTTAAATGTGTCGTATTCACGGAAAATAAAAAATCGTAGTACTATTGTGTTTTTGTTTTTGTGAAGTAAATTAAGTGCGTTGTGTATTATACTATACTACTATACTATATTGCTATAAGTAAACTGTTTGTCAAAATAATATGACTCAATAAATCTCACATAATATAAGGTTGCTTATTATTATTTATTATTTTTACTAGGTTATTACCGGCTTCGCCCACCTTAGTCACGTCTAATGAGTATCCTGTTTTAATCTATCTCTCTCACTCATCAACCCATTGTTGGCTCACTGCTGGACACGGGTCTTCTCTCAGAATGAGAGAATTTTGACCATAGTCCACCGCGCTGGCTAAGTGCGAATCTATACTCGGGGAAAATTCGATATGGAATGTTTAATAATAAAGCGTTGCCTAGCAACCACTGACAGGCAGGGGAATGCAACTTTTTGTTGTTTTATCAGCCGTCTTTTACCTGTGATTAACTTTTACTTGTAACTTATAATAGGTTGCAAAAATCTTCATGGAATTAAGGTTGTAACATCAGTAGTTACACAATGACGATAATGGTAAATAAATTTTGTTTGACTGGTTTTAGCATATTATTTTGCAGTTGGTCGTTTCTAGTTAATCAACTCTTGTTAATTAAATTACTCCGCGAAAGTTTGATGCATACTTTGGTTGAATATAAAATGCATTTGTGTACAAATTCGTGCAAGTTGGTGATAATCCTACATAGGAATTTTAATAGATTGTTTACATTTACATATTCCAGATCGAATTTGCCTCGAGTATAGGTTATAAACTATGTGCCATCATTGTAGCTGCGACGAAGATACGGCGCAGGACTGGAGGAGTGTCCAGCTTGGGACAGTCGGAGCCGCAGTGGGGCCAGATCTCTCGCTCACGGCTGTAGTAAAGGCTAGTTAAAGCCGTTAAATGCATTAAATGAGGGTAGCTGTTGCCTAGACATTATATGAACGACGAATAGAATTAGCTATTAAGTAAATATTGTTCTCATGCAAGTGACTGTAAGTCTTTATGAAAAATAAATTCTTTAAACCTAAATCCTGCGAGGAAGTGATCTCGCCGAAGGAGGCTGCGGAGAGGGAGAGAGAAAGCCTCTGACCTCGCTATCCGCAGCCGGAAAACCGTAGGAGAAGGGTTCATCACGCCTATTTCCTACCACCATAACGCAGGTGCAGGATACGGGGGTATCCTGCGCCTAAGTAAAATGCCTTGCGGAGACGCTCGCGGTGTTCCCGCGCTCACATCAAAGATGATGGGATGAGAAGACAACCAGAGAAGGTCCCGGATGTGGGCAAACGTCGTCAGGATCGCGGAGGAGTGCTGTTAGTGTACCCGTTGTTCTGACAAAGGAAAGGTCCAGAGGAACACCGTGGGGTTTTAGCTGGTGGGAGTCCGGCATATCCTCTCACCTGCCCGCGTGGAGTGAGGAACCCATAAAGGGTTTCCCCACGTAAAAAAAATAAAAAATGTGTGCGTGTACTAGCGTACACTCGTAAGAAGTGAAACTTCTTTATGACGTTATTTTTCAAAAAATAATTTACTATATGCAACTTTACAGAAATTGGTTAAATAAAGTTAAATTAGATAAAGTTTAATAAAAGGCTTTTATTAAACTTTATCTACTAATCTAATCTATAATAATCTATCTAATATCACGCGTGGTAGGGATAAGAAAAAGATGGCGCGTAACGGAAAAAAAAGATGGCGCGTAACAGAAAAAATGTTACACTAATTTTTTTTTCACTTTTCACTTCACGTTTCACTTCAAAAAGTTATCAACTATGTGTATGAAATTCGACAGGTAGTTATTGCGTGAAGGAATGACAAACACACATACATTCCTAAAAAAACTTTTGCATTTACAATATTAATAAGATGAGATAATAATATTAAGTATTATTTATCTATCTTTATCTTTAGTAAATTTTATCTCTCTATCAGCATATAATGTTATGTTGAAAAAAATTATCTTTATGAATTGTATATTTTAAAGCATGTTAATCTGTGTTCGTTACATAATATTTAGTTTTGGTTATAAGTTAATTATTGCAATGCTATAAAAATCAAGTACATTACAAGTACAGGAACTTTATTGCCTACTAGCTGTACCCGCGGCTTTGCCCGCGTGCAAATCAACGTGTCACAAAGTTTTTCCCGCGCAAATCTCGACACCGTGGGAATTCTATGATAAAAAGTAGTAACATTAAAATCGGTTTGGCCGCTCAAGGATTACCTGGTCTAACACAGAGTGAAAAAACGAATTTAAAGTGTGTATTTGTGGGTAGGAACGTATTGTTATGTATTTTTTTTAATTAGACGAATTCTAATATTGTAAACCGCTTTTTTGAACCAATTTACATTCTTAGTGGTCTAATTCACAATATCGGGATACATCTTTTCAATCAACTCCTCCACATTTGAACCAAAATGTATCGATTATAAAGATTGATTTGAACTTTTCCGAATTGGAAAATACAATTTGAAGTAATTTTGGCGGATTCAAATTTCTAAGTAAGATTATAGGTAAACCTACTTTTAATATTAATTTGTGTTCAGGAGTTCCTGAAGGCATTAGGGAATTCAAAAATTCTGTTGGATAATGTACTGCTTCCTCCATCTTAATGACTGTGTCTACCGAATAGTAGATCTGTGACGCTGCTTTAAACTTTGAAAAAAAAAATCATTTATTTCATTGGTGGGTATATAGCCGTCTTTTGGAACCAATTTATAGTGTTATTGGTTGTATTAACAATATCGGGATATACTTTTTCAACCAACTCCTCCACATTTAAACGAAGACGATATAAAGATTGATTTTGACTTTTCCGGATACGCACAAAAAGCACTATTATCTACTTGAAGTAAATCATTAGAAAATTGGAATATCACTGAACAGCGACATATATTCTAAGTTCATATTTTGTTTCATGTGGTCAAAGGTAAGATCTTTTAAGAGTTCCATCGGGCTATTTGTGTGCGTAAATTGTTCTTTGTAAAGCAGAAGACATAATCAAAACACTCTTACAATTCATACGAACAGGGTGCACCCGCTCGCAGGGCGCTGCCGCACCCTGCTCGCTTATTTTTTATGTTTTCTTTTATGTTCCAACCTAACCTAACCCATCCTATTTAAAAAGCTACAGCTAAATCCAACTCTTAATAATAACATGACAATACTCCTACATTTTCAGGATTTAGGTATTCAAAGTGACACTTTTCATCATAATGTTCTCTCAGGAACGGGTTGTAATGTATTGTAATCAATAAGTACCAAACTCATACGGCTTAAGTAGGATGTGTACTTAGATTATCAGGGTTGATGAATTGAAGTTTAATTTATTAATCACATTTCAGTTTAATGAGTTGTCATTAAACTCATAATATATACTAAAAACAAACCGTAAGCATTATGTGACTACCTTTTATAATTTAGGCTTGTAAAAAAAATATCCCGTGTCTTTGCATAGTATTCTTATTACTTATACGTAAGCACTTGCGAGCCAACTTCTATAGCTTGGGCTTGCAGTACCCTGCATCATCAGGGTTGAGGAGCTTAAGGTCGAAATTGTCATCATGTGTCTTTGCTTAGTATTTATATTACATACCCGAAAGCATTAAATGGCCAACTCCAATGGCTTAGGCTTGCAGTACCCTGCATCATCAGGCTTGAGGAGTTGAAGATCGAAATTTTCATCTTATATATTTGCTTAGTAATTATATTACATACCCGAAAGCACTAAATAGCTAACTTCTATGGTTTAGGCTTTAGCCCCTGCATCATCAGGGTTGAGGAGATAATGGTCAAAATTTTTATCTTGTGTCTTTGCTTAATAATTGTATTACATACCCGAAAGCATTAAATGGCCAACTCCTATGGCTTAGGCTTGCAGTACCCTGCATCATCAGGCTTGGGAGTTGAAGATCGAAATTTTGATCTTGTGTCTTTGCTTAGTAATTATATTACATACCCGAAAGCACTAAATAGTTAACTTCTATGGCTTAGGCTTGAAGCACCCCTGCATCATCAGGGTTGAGGAGTTAAAGGTCAAAATTTTCATCACGTGTCTTTGCTTAGTAATTATATTGCATACCTGAAAGCACTAAATAGCTAACTTCTATGGCTTAGGCTTGAAGTACCCCTGCATCATCAGGGTTGAGGAGTTAAAGGTCAAAATTTTCATCATGTGTCTTTGCTTAGTAATTATATTAAATACCTGAAAGCACCAAATGCCCATCTCGTATAATTTAGGCTACCAGTATCCTGCATCATCAGAGATGAGGAGTTGGAGTTCGAAATTTTCATTTTGTGTCTTTGCTTAGTAATCATATTACATACCCGAAAGCACCAAATGGCCATCTCCTATAGTTTAGGCTTGAAGTAACCCTCATCAGGGTTGAGGAGTTGAAGGTCAAGATTTTTACCGTGTATCTTTGCTTGGTATTTTTATTTCATAACCGTAAGTACCAAATAGCCAACTCTTACGGTTTCGTCTTGAAATACCCTTACATCATCAGGGTTGAGGAGTTGAAGATGAAATTTTTGTCCCATGAATTTGTTTAACAATCTTATTATATGTCCATAAAAACAAATTGACTTACTTCTACGGTTCAGGCTAGCAGTACCCCTGCATCATCAGGATTGAAGAGTTGAAGGTCAATTTTTTTAGGAAATATCTGCTTAGTAATCTCATTCTACATTCAACCCAATTGGACTCCTACAGCTTAGGTTTGGCCGAGTATCGCTAATTTCGTTAATTTGCTTCAAAGAAATGCATCCTATGATCAGAACCGTATCAAACTCATCAGAGTACCCTTGAAGTACATTCTTTCAAATAAAAGAAAAATCATCAAAATCGGTTGGCGGGAAATTGAGTTATTCTTCTATTTATCGCGCACATCGTTAATGCAAATATCAGACTTATGCGCTTTTCTTATGGATGCCACTGTCAAAAGTGAACTAAAAATAAATGGGACCCCATGACACGCACTACGTTACAAATGAAAAAAAAATCATCCAAATCCGTTCACCCAGTGCGGAGTATTCGAGTAACATATATAAAATAAAAAAATAAAAATAAAAAAAAATACAGACGAATTGATAACCTCCTCCTTTTTGGAAGTCGGTTTAAAACTGTTTTAACTTAAAAATCTAAGCAAAATACAAAATTTTATTGAGGTGGCCTAAAAATTGACTGACTTTCATACAAACTTACATCTCCTATTTGGGTTAAATTGGGGGGGGGGGGGGTCAGAAAATTCATTCTTAACTGACGTCTACGTCGTAAAAAGAACCCCTAGTAAAAATCATGTTTATTCAATAGATGAGTGAGAAAGCATCCTTTCGTTTTTATATAAGTAGGTATATATAGATATAGAGATATAGATTTGTATAGTATCAAATAACATAGGTACACACATAACCAATAAAAAATACATAACAAAAGAATACATTTTACAGACCATAACATGTTTAGTTTCAACCAATTCAACTATGCAGTTACTTATTTAACACTTATCGAACACAGAATAAATACTGCGTAGTTTTAAATTGACATAACTTTTTTATTTATAAACCGATTTACATAAAATAAACACTAAATGTTAAGTGAAGTTTCCCACAATACATTGGTGAAATTTATATTAAAATTGGATAAGCCGTTTCTGAGATTAGCGTTTTCAAACACACAGACAAACAGACAAACAGACAAACAGATAAACAGACAAACAGACAAACAGAAAAGATTTCTAAAAACCATTATTTTGGGTTCTATATCGTATTAAAGACCTCTAGAAGTGGTTTTCACCTAAATTTATTCCATGTACAGACAGCGACCTCTTACAGATTTATTATAGTATAGATAGAAGAAGAAGAAGAAGATAATCAACAATTTACACACTTAAGATATATCTTATCTGATTAATATTATAAATGCAGAAGTTTGTGACAATGCGTGTGTGTGATTGTGTGTTTATTATTACTTTACACAAATCAAATTTCGCTACAATTTGCCACACAACTACTTTTGTAGCCTGTTCCTGTAGTTTCTGTAGCCTGTTCTAATCCCAGAACTACAGGGTTCCGGGATTAGAACAGGGCTACGGCATCCTCTGCCTGTCATGAGGCGACTAAAAGGGGTTTCCGGGGTTACAGTGGGAGCTCGATCCGTTCGGTCAGGCGATCCCGGGAAGGACGGCAGTATGTGTGGTCGCATGCCGCCTCCGCCTCTCGTGGTATTTTGGTCCGGAACTACAGGGACTACCCAATGTACCTAGATTCATTTTATAACATAATCAATAATTCGAAAGAAATAATTGGCTAATCTATTAAGAAAAAAAGAAATATTTGGATGGTGGATATTTTAGTCACCAACTTCATTAGACCGATTTTAATTCAATATACTAGGAACCAGGGAGTCTTAAAACTTAAAACGCTTTCTACACTCATAGCCCCACAGTAGGATTTTCTCCTATGTCGTGGGTGCCATGGTCACAGAAAAAGACGAATACACAAACACCCAGACCCAAGAATCTAAACTCATCCGATAATCGAACTCAGGACCCACTGCACGTCAGCCCGGTACGGTAACCGCTCGGCCACGCGGGTCGTCATTAAGAAATAGATTATTATAAAATAAAAACTTTTTAACAAAAAATATCTACCGACTTCCATGTCACAAAAAAGTAAAAAATAATTTAAATATATTTTGGTCTAGAACATACTCAGTACTTAGTACATAGTCCTGAAGTCGGTGCTCGACATATTTCGCTGGACGATGGTAACTACGTCCTATATGAGCACCGACTTCAGAACTATGTACTAAGTACTGAGTATGTTCTAGACCAAAATATATTTAAATTATTTTTTACTTTTTTGTGACATGGAAGTCGGTAGATATTTTTTGTTAAAAAGTTTTTATTTTACACTTTTTAGTGACTATATTTTTATGTTTGTATTTAAATAAAGCCTCTAAGTTTGCTTTGTGCATCTACATATTCACAAAAATTAAACATAAAACACTTTTACAATTCATACAAACAGGGCGCCCCCTCTGGAAGTACCCCTCCATCATCAGGGTTGAGGAGTTGAAGGTCAAATTTTTCATCTTATATTGTTGCTTAGTAATCTTATAACATATACGTTAGTACCAGGTGGCTAACTTCTATGGCTCAGGCTTGCAGTACCCTGCATCATCAGCGTTTAGGAGTTGAAGGTCAAAATTTTAATTTTGTGCCTCTGTTTGGTATTATTTTTACATACCCGTAAGCACCAAATTGCCAACTCCTATGGTTTAGAATTGAAGTACCCCTTCATCATCAGGGTCGAGGAGTTGAAGGTCAAAATTTTAATTTTGTGCCTCTGCTTAGTATTATTTTTACATAACCGTAAGCACCAAATTGCCAACTCCTATGGTTTAGGATTGAAGTACCCCTTCATCATCAGGGTTGAGGAGTTGAAGGTCAAATTTTTGATTTTATATTTTTGCTTAGTATTTTCTTTACATAACCGTAAGCACCAAATTGCCAACTTCTATGGTTTAGGATTGAAGTACCCCTCCATCATCAGGGTTGAGGAGTTGAAGGTCAAATTTTTCATCTTATGTTTTTGCTCAGTAATCTTATAACATATACGTAAGCACCAAATGGCTTATTCCTATGGTTTTGGCTTTAAGTACCCCTGCATCATCAGGGTTGAGGAGTTGAAGGTCAAATTTTTGTCCCATGAATTTGCTTAACAATTTCATTATATATTCGCAAACATCAAACGACCAACTTTTATAGTTCAGGCTAGCAGTACCCCTGCATCATCAGGATTGAAGAGTTGAAGGTCAAATTTTTCATAGTAAATACCTACATAGTAATTTTATTCTATATTTTACTCAATTGGACTTCTCCAGCTAAGGTTCGGCCGACTATCACTAATTTTATTATTTTGCTCCAAAAAGTTGAAGATCCTATGATTAGAACCTTATCAAACTCTTATCAGACTACCCCTGGAGTACATCCTTTCTAATAAAAAAAGAATCATCAAAATCGGTTGGCGGGATATTGAGTTATTCATACATTTATCGCGTACATTGAAAATGCAAATTTAAGACTTATGCGTTTTTCTTATGGATGCCCTAGTCAAAAAAATACTAAAAAAAAATGGGACCCTATGACACGCACTACCTTTCAAATAAAAAAAAAATCATCTACATCGGTTCACCCAGTCCGGAGAAATGAGGTAACAAATATAAAAAAAAAAAAAAAAAAAAAAAAAAATACAGACGAATTGATAACCTCCTCCTTTTTGGAAGTCGGTTAAAAATTACCGAAATTTGAAGCGACCTGAAAATGTTCTAATTTGCACCAATTAATAGGTACTCATTAACGCGCCACAACTGCGCTCACGATGCTATCAAATGACAGGACAAATTTTTCCTGCAATGAGTTTTCGTCATAATTATATTTTTATCTAAAGTTTGATTGATTAATTCATTATTATATAAACATTATATCTATATTTTTATCATCGTATATTTCTTCGTATTGACGCCGAAAAAGCAATCGTGTTATATCTCGCAAAATGCAATATCACACCAAAGTCAAAAAACTCTTTAACAATCATAATTTCAAATTAGAAAATCTACTGGTATTTTATTTTGTGAATATTGATCTTAAATATAAGAAGTATTACAATATGTAATCTAGGTCTCGTCAACCCATTATTGTCCCACTGCTGGGCACGGGTCTTCTCTCGGAATGAGAGAGTTTTAGGCCATAGTCCACCGCGCTGGCCAAGTGCGAATTGTAATGTAATCTAGGTATATGACATTAAATAAAAAATATTCCAACGTGTGAAGTGAACAAACATTTAAAAATTAAAAAACAATATTTATAGATGAGACATCAAATTAGAGCGGGTTTTTTTTTTTTTTTAAAGTGGGTAATCCTCATGGATACCCAGCCACCCGGGGCGGCAGCTGGGTTATGCCGGACTCTTACCGGCTAAATCCCCACTGTGTTTTCTCCTCGCACCGTACGGCGGGAACACGGGTAAGCTTTCGCAGTCATCCGCGAACCCGCCGGTGCCTGGCCGCTCCCGCAGCCCCTCCTCGCGTGGAGCATAAAGCTCCCCTCCAACAGCAAGGCGCGCCAGAAAACACAAAGGCGCGCCTTACCTCCAAGGCCCCATCCACAGGGCGACGGTCCAACCCCGAGACCGCCACCCAGGGGCCGTGGGCATGGCAAGCCGACACCCGCAAGGCATCCCTACAGGCATCGACCCCCCACACCCAGCGGCGGATCCGTTCTTTGGTTCCGCCGCAAACCATCAAACGGCCGCAGAGGATAGGGAGGACGGCAACGACACACCGCATCTCCTCTTCCTCTGCGGCCCCACCGCCAACCTATATTTTAATAGAATATGGAAATATAGAAATAAAACATTTGCTCGTTAAGATTGTAATACAACGTTGTGGGGATTAATTATGTCAGACATTTTTCAATTCGCTATGTATATATTATATTTACTAGAGTTAAATTGTTAAGCCTGTGGACGTGATTATGTCGTCTTCCTATTTAAAATCTGTCTGGTAGGTATTTAGTATCTAATCGTACCTCGCCGCGATATTTTAATACAATATCAACTAGCTAATGTTATATTGCTATAATTGAAATTTCGTCCGCCTTTTTCGTGTAAATGACTGAGCCGATTTTGATGGAACAAGTCTAAGTGTTAATTATTTGTACCATGCCCTTTCATTTGATACCTCACTTGGAAATATTTAATAATTTAAGTAAATGGCAGTACTATTTTTGATAACACATGTTTGAACCAGCTTTAGTTAGAAAAGCCCGCCTACCTTACCTACCTACCTAACCCTACCTAAGTCGATGCACCCGTTTAGGACCTACGGATCCACAGACAGACGGACAAACTTATAACCCGTCTCTTTTGGTGATGGTGGCTAAAAACTATTTTAATATTATTAGCGTAATTGATGAAATGTATAAAGCTAATTTAAGTTTGTACTTTTCGTCATGCGACAAGTTTGTTTGCCGCGATGTTATATGAATATTTTTTCATCCCGCTGTTTTTCTTGTAGTGGGCGATAAAGAAGTAGTCGCCCACTATAAGAAAAGCAGAAAGCAAAATTCCATTGCGACTGAAACAGGCCCTTTCCAAACAAATATCATGGAACCACAACTGCTGCTTCGTAGTTGTCTTCTACATTTGATTCCCCAAATAGCATATTAACATCAACATATAGAAAATAATACTGATGGACCCAAGATGATTATTGTTGAGAAATAATTTTCTTTCCGCGTCATACTTATTTTACATGACATATTTCGCATAACTGAATTATATTTGAATCTGTCATCGCTTTTTATAAATGACTGGAAGAATATATTGTACAATACAGAGTTAATCATATGCGGAAACTATATAAAAAAAAAAACTTAAAA